>CM057382.1:33564375-34798750 GCA_030015415.1 Cynopterus sphinx | reverse complement strand
TCAGATTATCTATTTCACTACTGATTGGTTTAATTTTGTTTTGTTTTTTGGTCTGCTTGTTCTTTTTATTGCTGTGACTATTGAGTTAAAAATCTCCAACTTTAATTTTGGAGTTCTCAATATCTCCTTTTATTAATTGATTTTGCTTTATGTAGTATGTGTCTATCTTCTTATGATACAATACCTCCTTTCTAGCAATGCTATTGCCTTTAAGTTTACTTTTTCTTACAGTGAAATAGTTATATCTGCTTTCTCTTGGTTAGTGTTACATGATATTCTTATTCTATACTCTTAACTCTGTGTTTTATATTTAATGTTTGCACCTTGTAAGGAGCATATAGTTAGATTTTGTTTTTCTGTATACACTATAGCAATCTTTGTCTTTTGATTAGGGTATTTTAGCTCATTTACATTTACGCAATTACTGGCACATTTGGGTTTAAATCTACTATCTGATTATTTATTTTCCATTTATTGCATCTGCTTTTATTATTTTTTATCCTTTCTTGTATTCTTTTGAATCAATCAAGTACCTTTAAAACTATTTTTCTATTTTCTCCATTAAGAGTGGTTTTAGTGACTATTTTAGACATTTCAAGACAGAGTTTTAATTTATGACAGTCTTCCTAACATTACTTCTTTCACTGCTTCCCAGACAATGTAGACGTATAGCACTTCAATGTTGTTTTCTTTCTTTGCAATTCTCTATATAGTGTAAACCACAAAATGTTTTGTCACTATTTTTCTTCATCATCAGTATTTATATAGATTACCCCTTTATCTTCCCACCCACGGTGATCTTCGCTTCCTTCCTGCGTTATTTTGTTTTTCATATGAGATCATATACTTCTTTTTCTGCATAAAGCTTTCTTTCTAGTAGTTCTTTTAGTACAGGTCTTCTACAGACATATTCTCACACTTTTGTCTAAATCTATCTTTACATTGTTTTATTTTACAAGGATAGCTTCACTATATATAGAATTTTAAGTTGGCAGTTATTTTCTTGCAGTTCTTTAAAGATATAAACCTATCCAATTCTGGAATTCAACATTTCTGTTGAAATGTCAACTGTCAGTCATGTCATTTTGAAGGAGGATGTCTTTTGTTACTTTAAAGATTTTTCTTTGTATATACTGTTTTTATCAGTTGGGATATTATGTGTCTAAAACATGGTCTTCTTTATGCTAATCATGCTTGAGTTTTAGAGCACTTCTTTACTCTGCAAGCTTCATGTTTTCCAGCTTATGGAAAATTCCTGGCCAGTATTTCTTTAAATTAATTACTTCTATTTCCTTCTGTTTTTTTCTTGGAACTCCCATAACATATGCTAGTTATTTTAACCATCTGCCATATATTTTTTACACTCATTTTGTGTATTTAATCCTTTTATTCTCTGTATGTATAGATATAGATAGTTTCTATTAATGTATATTTTAGTTTAATGATCATTCTTATCCCATGTTTGATCTGCTGAATTCATAATATATGGTATTGTATTTTTAAGTTTTAGAATTTCAATTTGATTCTATTTTTTTGTGGATACCAGTTTTCAGGCAAAACTCTCCATCTTTTAAAAAATTTTTCTGGATCATATTAATCATAGTTATTTTAAATTATCTATATTATAACTTCAACATCTGGACCTGCATCTATTGCTTTATCTTTCTTTTTAGTCTGGTCCTATTGTTGGCATTCCTAGTAATTTTTTATTGAATGTTAAACATTGTGTATGAACAATTTTCAGGATCTGGATGAATTACTCTTTCCCCTTGGAAGATTTAATGTTTTCTGACAGGCAGGTAAGTATGTGAAGATAAACTTCATCCAGTCAAGGCTGGGATTAAATATTTATTAGATATAGTTTGTGGCATATTAAAGATGCCTTTAAATTCTTTGATACTTCTCCCATTAGCTGAGGGGTATAAGTCTTCTATATAACAACTGAGTGGGCTCTGAAACGGCTTTAACCAATATAATATGGCAGAAGTGATGTGCCATTTTGGAACCCACATCTTAAAAGATATCCACCTCTACTTCCTGTCTTTAGAAATACCCAGTCTGGAGGAATGGCCACCATATAAGGAGTCCAACTATACTGAGATTTCTATGTGTGAAGAAGCCCAAACAAGTCATGTGGCTAGGACTCCTAAAGAGATAAATGCTCAAATCACCCACTCCCCAGCTATTCAGACCTCTTAGCCGAGGCTCCAGATACTTTAATGATGAAGCTTTCAACGAGTCCAGCTTCCAATACTGTCTGGCTACACCTAAGGGACACCAAACAAGAACCACCCAACTCAAACTGCCAGCTTCTATAACTATGAGAGATAATAAGTTATTGTCTTAAGCTTCTAAGTTTTGATATGGTTTGCAAAACAGTGATGGATAATGGAAACACCATCCATTTCAGGATTGCCTTTAATGCTATGGCTTAGCCCAAACCTTTAGTGCGTTTCCCTTCTGGAGTTTTAGCTAAACCATCAGGATATTTTCCCAGGGCTTCTCAACCTCATTGAGCCTTGAACCCCAACTTCTGTCTACACAGTGTTAGATGACTGCCCAAAATCTCTGCTCAGCTACTTACCTTCCTGATTGCTGTCGTCTACTATTTTATTCTGAGATCATCTTACTTTATCTTATGTGAGCACAGCTAGGAGTTGGTGGATGTCTTGGGGGATAGTTTTTAAAGAACTTCAGACTAATTTCTCCAAGATTCCCTCCTTCCCAGGACTTCGGGTCTTCAATTCCTTGCTACCATAGCAGCCTCAAGCTCCAACATCTGTTTCCTCAATGAGAAAATCAAAGTCCTAGGCTGCTTACCTGTTAGTTTTCTATTCCTTGTTTTATAAATAGCAAATGATCTGGAATATGTGAAGGTAAATGTGGGCTGTCCCCAGAGCACCTCATTTCTCTCAGAGTTCTTGGCCCTTCAAGTCCTAGCTGACTTGGCTGCTCCTCAGTGCTTTCAAACTATTGTTTTGTCCAACTTTTATAGTTTGTTTTGGCAGGAGAGTTAGTTCGATACAAGTCTTTCCAATTCACCAGAAACAGAAGTTTAAGTGGTCAGGAAATTTTTCTGACCCAGTGCTAGTGACTGGCAGACACTTAAATACTCTTAATGGTCTTAGATACTCTACGATCCTTCCTTTAAACCCCTTACAGACTCAACTTCTGAATCTGCCTGCTTGCTTCTGTACCCCTTCAACATATTTACAGCTTCCAGAACACAGAGACTCAGGACTAGCTGCTAGTTTGGATGAACTTTCAGTCATGATGTGGGTGAAAGGAGAGACTTGCTTATCATATCCCACAGTCTTTCTTATGCTGATGCATCCTATGATGCTTTCTGCCATATGGGCCACCACACCACTGGTGTACTATTTCGAATCTAAATATCATATCTTTCATCCATTTTGTATACCGAGAAACTGCGGTCCAAGAATTACTCAGAAAAGTCTTCTTTTCATTATTCTTTTCATTCTCATTGCCACCATCAGCATCATCAGAATCATCTGCTCACTGAAAATGTGTGGAGACTGCAAATAGCTTTTTCTGGAAGTGACTCAGAGGGAGGTCTCTATTTGACCTCATCTAACCAGGAAGGAACTGAGCCTTCTCTGGCAATGGGAACAGAATATTGCAACATATGATTTTTTTAATTCTGGCCTTTTCTATTTTGGCAAACAGAAACATCCCAACCTGTGACTTATAGAAAACCAAAGCCCAAAATGCTAGGCTTCAAACTATGCCTAATTCCACAAGTGGTTAAAAGAAAAAATCAAAAGTATTTCAAAACTCTTTTACTTACCAAATATATACATATAATTATATATAATATTCTATATGAAAAATAATATATATTATATATATGAAAAAAGGAGGAAATCAACAGTTTCCATTGTAAGAGACTTTCAGTTGACACCTGGTACCTGATGAATTGTTTGCCTTTAGTTTCCAATTTAAAAAGTATTTGCCTACCACAATAATATCTGAGTATTAAGTTATACTTTCTTCTTTAAATGAATACATTTATTCAGTGATACAAATGACCAGGTATTCAGTTATCATAATTATGTTTAAAACTCATTATGCAGAGTCTGTTACAAAAAAAGGATGATTTGGGAAAATGTTACAAAGGTCAATGTATTTAAGATGCTGTGTTGCTCCCATCACTGAGAGATAGGAAAGTAAGCAAAAAGTTGAGCGAGCAAATGAGGGAGAAGAAGAAAAGAGTGAATTATAGAGATAAAAGAAAAGTTGGCAGATGCACGTTCAAATTTTTAAAGATCTTAGGGCTTTCTAGATTTTTTTATTAATTTCTCACTACTAACCAATTATGTTGTTTTCTTTAGTTGATCAAAATGTGTTTACCTGGATTCTATAAATTACTTCTGTTTCTGTGTCCATATTTACCCCAAGGACATGTCCTTCTGGCACATTCTGTATTTGATCTTTTACTGGCTCGAGAGGCTGGAAATAAATTTCTATTTTCCAAATTTCACATCTGCAACTGGATCAGTTCTCTTTTTGCTCATCTTCTTTCTATACTTTATCATATTCATCAGGTTGCAACTAATGGATACTTTCAACATTGTGCCTAGAAATCTTCTTAGCCAAATTCAAAAGTTGATTAGGGATACATTCCACCCTCTAAGGTACTACAGACAGTTTGCTAGTCATTTCATTTCTGTATAACATGGGCTGCCATTTTCCAGCCACCCTCAAAACTTTCCTTGCCATTTTTTTTAACATTAGCTTACAGTTTGCCCATCATTTTTCTGGCCTCCACTAGGACAAACCTAATGCCACATACTTTAGGATTTTGTTATGGGCATCAATTTCTGTATGTACCAGTAATTGGTATCCAGTATATCATCCCAAAACTTACCAGCTAAAAACAATAAATTTTTATGTTTCTCTTTAGTTTCCAGGCTGACTAAGCAGTTTCACTGATCTGGCTCAGACTCGACCGTTCTCTTCTGGATTTCCTGGTGCATTTACTGTTAACTGGTAGGTTGGCCAAGGAATCTGTTTCAAGTGTGTTGGCTCAGCTCTCCTCCACATGCTTCCTCACCCTCTACCAGGCCATCCTAGCTTGTTCTCATGGAAGAGGCAGGGTTCCAAGAAACCAGAGATCACAAGATCTCTGGAGGTCCAGGCTAAAACTAGGCACACCATCATTCAAACAACTTTCTGCGGGCTAGAAAAAGTCACAAAGCCAGCCCATGCTCACGAGTTGGGAGAAATACATACCACCCTGCAAATTTATATGACAAAGTGCATGGATATGGAGAGAGGTAAACATTTGGGAAATTTTTATAATCAATCTACCACAAGCTTTGACAGAAGTCAGTACAGGGTGAGTAGGAAGCAATAAACTAAGAGATTATATCCAATGAGAGCTTCAAGACAAGGTGGTATCTGAGCTCAGTCTGATTGGATGAATAGGAGTTAGTTAAATGAATAGAAGGAGAAATATTCCAGTATAGAAACTAGCACATGCAGACATTAAGCTGAGAGGAATCACAAGAGGTTTCTGGAAACATGGGTACACAGTATTTTCTTGACTTGCAGTGTCCCCTCCCATCTTGTCCTCAGGCTTCTGTCCTTCTCTGCTTAGAGAAATTATAAATCTTTTTCCAGGAAACCTTTAATTAATTCTTTCCCTTCTCTGATCTATTAGTTTAATCTCATGTGGCCTTGACACTGGAGTCAGAATGTCTAGGATTGAATCCAATTTTTCCACCTACCATCTAAATAGCCTCTCTGTAACTCAGCTTCCTCGTTTGTAAAATGGCAGTGACAACTTATAGGGCTGTTGTAAGAATTAATTTAAATAATGCATATAAAGTGCTTAAAACAATACCTGGCACCTAAGTAAGCTTTTATAAACATTATTGGCTTTTAATGTTGTTATTAATATTGTTATTATTAATGCGCAGTGCCAGTTAGCCATTCTGAATGAAACTTGTTCTGTATCTTACTTACCTTTTCTGTGTTATCTTCTCCCTTCCTGAACAAACAAAGCCTACTATGCTGGAGCTGGGTGGGGGTGATAGGAGCCTGAGAATGCTGTGAGAGTGGAGCAGAGCTTGGCAGTACCTGCAGAGGGTGGGCCAAAGGCAGATCCAAGAGCCCGCCTGAGGAGCTAATCAAGACTTGAATAAAGTGCTACTATCAAGAGGCCTATTTGAGATGCATCAAAGCAGGAACTACTGCCTCTGGGGCAGAGCAAATGGTTTTGGGAGGGAAGATAGCAGAGAAGGCCCAAAAACATTCCATTCATAGCTGTAGGGCAGTCTCACTTAACTGACTTGAACTTCTTTCTCAATTAAAATAAAACCCCTTTGAAGGGAGGAGACAGGGGCTGCATAATGAGTTCAATCCCCAATGACCAATCATTTAACAATATTCCTATAATGAAATGTCTGTAAAAACCCCTAAATGACAGGGTTCAAATGATGGGGTTCTGAGAGCTTCCACACTGATGAACACATTGAGGCACAGAGAGGGTAGTTTACCCCAAGTCATGGAGACAGAAGCTCCTGCCCTCAAGACCTTATGTACCTCTTCACCTGGCTATTTATTTTTATCTTTTACAATCAACTATAATAGTAAGAATAGAATTTTCCTAAATTCTGTGAGTCATTCAGCAAATTATCAAATCTAAAGGGGAGGTTGTGGGAATCTCTGAATTTGTAGCCAAATTGAACAGAAATGCAGATAGCCTGGGTGCCTCATTAAAACTGGCATTCAAAGTAGGAAGCAATCTTGTGATACTGAACCCTTAAACTGTGAGGTCTGAATTGAAATGTTGGATATGAAGTTTATGTCAGAGAATTGGAGAATCATTGGAATGTGTTTGCCCAGCTCCCCTCCACATTGGAGAGACGTTCATTCATTCATTCATGACGTTCAACACTTTACTCAGACTTCCAGTTTAGTACTCTAGTTAAGTTTTCCTCCCTATTCCAAAATTAGCCTCTAACATGACCACCCAAAACCTGTAGTTGTCATAAAATCTCAAACTTTTATCTGGTAAAAAGGTGACTGTATCACTTCTCTTCCAAGAGTATCTCTATGTCAAGCCCTAGCCACTTCACACATTATGTTTCTCACCATAGAACACTACACCTTTTCCCTACCTAATCAGAGAAGATACTGAGATCAGAGTTCCTCAAAATCCAGCTCAGACATTACACTGAATTTCCACAAATTTGTAGACTTGGAGCTATAAACCTATCTCTTCTTCCCTGCCCTCCCTCCTGCTCCTGGACAGAAAAGACTGAACTGTGCTTTAACCTGCTGACTTGAAACCTGGAGGCAGTTTTGGAACAAGCAATCCCAGATGTAACACAAAGATGTTTTCCAAATAACCATCTCCTAATCCATACAATCCTAGTGAGCGTTTAAATTTTCTGAAAAAAGTGAGTTAGTTACCAAAAATGGGGAGATCTGGAATCTACCGCTATTTAATTTACTTGAGGAAATATGGGCTATTCCACAAATATTCGATGATGGATCAAGATTGTTAGAGCATTATAGATAAACTTCATGTCCAGTTATAAAAGAATAGCTAATTAATTTATTATGCATAAATAAAGGTAACATTATACTAACATTAAATTTGTTTGTGAAAACATTTTCATAGCATTAGGAAATGTTTATAACCTAAGAGTAGGTGGGAAAAGTCAGTATACAGAGCAATGTATAAAATATGATGCCAACAAAATATACATGCACAAGTAGAAAGCAGGCTATGGAAGCACATGCATCAAAATGTTAATAATATTATTAATTTTTTTTATCATTTTGTGTATTTTCCAAAAGTTTTTGTATCAACATCTGGTTACTTCCCAATGTGGGTTAATTTTTTTCTTTAGGAACCACCAAGCAAAATGCAAATAGCAGTAAGTTAGCTTCAACAGTGCATAAATTTGCTTGTTAAATTACTCTCTATCAGAATAATAGCAAGCAGTTCATTTTTTCTGTAATGAATTATTTCATTTTTCTCTAAGATGGGCACAATCTTAAATTTATCTTTATCAATTTCCTCAAATGAAGCTGCAGCAAGACCTACTTTTCTCTGGCTTGTCACAAGTATTATCTCTAGTGAGAAATACAGTTTAACAAAGGCAAAGGATGAGATGCCTGAGCAATGGCAACCATTTGGCTGATTCATTTGAGCTCTCAGATCTCACAATAGAATTTTATAGAATCACACTCTCATGTTCTTTATTACCTTCATTAGAATTCAACCAATGGGCTCATGCATGACAATGAGCCTCACCCTTCTAGAAGAGGTACCAGAGAGCTTGCTTTCCTTTCTTTCTTTGCTTTTCTTTTCTTTTTTTTTTCTTTTCTTTTCTTTGCTTTGCTTTTATCTCTTCTCATTTCCTTTCCTTCCTTCCTTTTTCCTTCCTTCCTTCTTCCTTGCTTCCTTTTTCCTTCCTTCTTTCCTTCCTACTTTCTCTCTTCTTTCTTTCTTTCTTTCTTTCTTTCTTTCTTTCTTTCTTTCTTTCTTTCTTTCTTCCTTCCTTCCTTCCTTCCTTCCTTCCTTCCTTCCTTCCTTCCTTCTTTTCTTTCATCTTTTCTTTCTGGTTTTCAAGATTTTGTTTGAGTAGTTTGTAGCCATCACCATGTTTGATCTGGAGAGGCAAGCAAGGGAGAGAAAATTCTTGGACCCATTTTAGAGTCTGAGACATTGAGGCTGAAGTGGGCTCTTGGCAGGGTCAAGGTTATAGCTAATAGAGAACTCTGAAGCTGCATGAGGCCAAGTCATAGGCAACAGTAGTCCCCAAAGACCACCCTATGCTGCCATGCACAAAGTGTGTCCCAGCCTGTGCCCTTCCTAGTCCCCTGTAGGGCTCACCACACAACATCCAAGATGGTGCACACCCTGTGCACACCCACACTGACACACGCACACTTCATGCACACAGCTCCAGGTTAGGCAGCCCAGACAGCCTCCTGGCTTTCTCTGGGTGCACACCCACATGTTAGCTTCACATAGGGGCAGGTCCAAGCAGAAATGCCTCCTGAAATCTTACCTATCACTCACTGCACAATGAAGGGTCCCTGAGAAGGCCAGGAGGGTGGCCATAATCAGCATGGCAGCCTCACCAGTTAGCCTTCACTGCTCCAATGTCACTTACGAGATGCTGAAGACAGATGCTGAAGGTCAGAAAGAGAGTGATGCCCAGAAAGACCCCAGCCACAACGGTCAAGTCATCCTGTAGTCACCTCTCAGACTGGCCCACACAGTTGTTGGTGTGGATGGAGGCTTGCTACTCCAGCTCCAGTTTGTGTCAGACATTGTAGCCACACTGGGTGTTGAGAATATCATCTTCTATAAGATCCCTGACATAGCAGGAGAAGGGCACCCTGCAGTGCTCCAAGCTCAGGTTCAAGTCACTGCAGTCAAAACAGTTATTGAGGTGCCAGTTGTTGGGTCCTTGGGTTCAGCAGCAAGACAAGAATTCCTGAGCAAAGTAGAGGTTCTGGAGGACAATGTCGTCCTGATAGGCCTTGACTTTGCTGATGAAGAGGTTGAGCTGGTCTCAAATTCAGTCCTTGAAGTCAAAGGCCAGGATCCCCGTCTCCAACTCTAGGAAGACGATGAGGCAGAGGAACACGGAGAAGAACTTGAGCAGGAAGGTGTTCTCTTGCGGGACCTGGATGCAGCTGGCAAAACCCAGCACTGACATGACACCTCCAACCTCTACAAACAGCCACACAAGGTATCTCAGACCTGTCAGTGCCGAGATGGTGGAGAGAATACCCTTCTTACTCCAGGCCCAGAGGCTGAGTCAAGGAACAGGACTCCCAGCACCCAGAAGACAGTGGTGAAGCCCAACAGACAGTGTTTCTCATAGAAGCAGACCTCAGGGGCCTGGAGGTGCTGGTGCTTGCCAAAACAGTGAGCAGCTGCCCATTGGCAGGGAACTAGAGCTGGGGGCCAGGCCCAGCCTTCCACCAGTTGCCCTGGGCTAGAGCCACCTGGAGCCTAGGCCAGTGGCTGTGGCTTCACCAGAGAGCTTATCAACACATTTTAGTTTCCTTTTGTTATCTGAGATCATAATGCTGTTCTTGGTCATAGTTAGCAAAAGCAAAATGAAAAAATGAAGGAAAAAAGAAAATGCATTTGAGGAAATACATTGAGGAAAGTATTTGGGGGTAGGTATAAATGACAAAGTATCCCACAATGAATCACTAAAGAAAAGGCTAATATCTGAAGAAAAAGCAAAAGGCAATACAATGCTATGGTGATAACCAAATTGTCTTCACATTACCCCTTGCTGATTTTGTAGTTACCACATATGGGTGAGAAGCGAAATTGTTTTCTACACCCTTCTAAACAGCCAGAATATTTTCACATTCAGTCAAGACCATAAGAGGAAAAGACAGAAAAAAATACTCTTTCTTCTCTGATTCTGAGTATGGCTTGGTAGTCTAAAAGAAAATGGGATAGAAGAGAGGTTAGAAACTGAAACAGCTCCACTTCAGAGGGCCACACACTGCAGTTTCTATCTAGTGTTTCAAGGGAGAGATGCACATGGTCACCCAGGGGTCCATTGCCACTCCTAACCGCAGAACGCAATTATATTAGGTACTTCATGCTTCAAAAAGCCAGGCATTTACCAAACGAATTGCATTTATGGCCAGAATATTAATGACCGTTATCATATTCAAGGCATAATAACTCTCCAGTGAGTCATTTCACAGAAGTGGTCATTTACAAAAAAAAAATAAAGACAGTGAAAGGGAGGCTCATTTTCAAAGCTAGATTTTTTCCACTTTTATTTTAGCAAGTTTTATTTTGCCTCAGAATGCCTGTGTTGGTGAAGTTCAATGTCTGTGCTAGATTTATTACAGGACTCACATAGACATGTAAAATTCTCAGAGATGATCCTCTTACTCACGACTTTTAAGAGGTGTTTTATATCTCCAGCTGCATTACCATTACAGAAAGGTACTTATTTAAAAATGTAGGTTGGGGGGATTTATGCCAACATTAACTATACACAATCTCTGGGGGTGGGACATTAAGAACTACATTTTTAAAAACTTCCCTAGGCAATTTTCATGCCTACTAGAATCTGAATATCACAAATCTAATAGAAAACAATTTTTAGAAACAAACTGAGGAGCAAATCATAAAAATCAATATTAGAAGAATTAACTTACCACAACTTAGCCATCTTCAGTAGGTTTGCCTGAAGGTCTATCTGAATGAAAAGAGGCATGAGCCAGTTGCCCCAAAAGAGATGCTCAAAGTTGTGGTAACTTCATTAATTTAAAATTTACACAAGCATGCTGAGATGCATTTTCATTTATTGATATTTTATATAAATATTAATGTTTTACACCGTATATTTTGCCTTTCGAGAGGTATGCCTCCCTGATATCTAATGCCACGTTTAAATCTACAGGTACCGAGAAAGAATAGAATAAACAGAAGTGACAGAAGGACCAGAATTGAAATATCAGCCCAACTGCCTGTCATCTGTGAATACATACACCAGAAAGCCACCCAGACAAATTCAAAGGAATGTGAATGAGTGAGTCTGGGATTTATATTCATGTTGCATAGCCAACTCTGTATGTTTGAATCACCTGGAGAGCTAAAAAAAAAAAAAAATCACTTGTTGGTTGTCCTATTGCTGAGTTTCATAACTTATTTAGATTTTTTAGTATAAGACCTTTGTCAAAAATGTGATTTGTATTTTCTTCTAGTCTGGAGCTTATCTTTTTCATGCATTTAAGTGTCTTTTATAGACCAAAAGTTTTCAAATTGGATAATCTCCAACTTATATATTTTTTTATTTTATGTATCATGTTTATGGTATAAAATCTAAAAATTTCTTGCTTAACCTGAGGTCACAAATATTTTCTCCTAAGTTTTCTTCTAGAATTTTTATAGTTTCATGTTTTACATTTATGTCTCTAAAACATTTTGAGTTAGCTTTTGTATAAGACATGAGATGTGAGATATGGTTTTGAAGTTTTTTTGTTTTTCCTCTGGAAGTACAATTGTATATAATGTGTTTCTTTTAACTTCAAAATTTCTTGTCTTTTGTTTTCAACTGTTTGATTATAATATCCTTAAGTATGTACTATTATTTATTTGGCTGGTTTTTATCTGCTTGGTGTTCTTTGAACTTGAATCTGTGATTTAGTGCCATTAATTTTGGAAAGTTGTCAACGATCATTTCTTCAAATATTTTTTCTGTCCATTTTTCCCTTTTCTCTTTCTGGCATTCTAATAATGCATATAAAAAGCTTAGGTTTCAGGTTTATTGCTTTGTTTACTCTCAGTGTGTGCCAGGCTTCAAATTCTCCTAATAATATCTTATGTTTAGAATGGGGGCTGGTTTCCAGTAGATTTCTCATTTTCTGTTCCACCCTCAGCTTTAGGTCTTCCTTTACACTGTACTACAGAGAGGGTCTGAATATTGCAGCTCTCCCACCAGCAGTTCGCTGTGTCTTTTACTCAATTCTTGTTAACATGGTGGAGGGAATGGGGCAGAAGTGGCATTCTCTGATGTTTATTTTTTTGAACATGTATAGCACCTGGTATTCCTAGGAGGTATCCCATCCAAGTACTCATCAGGTCTGACCCTGCTTAGCTTCCAAGATCGGGTATGTTAAGGACGGCATGACTGTTGTGATGTTCTGTTTAAATCTTAGTCTTAGATAGATAGTCTTCCTGGGTTTAAGGAATATTGCCTTTAAAATCCTGTTGCTATACTATGTCTGTAGTTCTGGGCCAGGCATATACAGCGGTCACTAGGTATCCAAAGAGGATTAGTTTCAGGAACCCCTGTAAATACCATCTCAGGATGATCAAATACCTTATATAAAATGTCCTAGTTCAAAGCTTAGTACTCCTGCTCCTCCTTCAGGAGTAAAAGGTATTTTTTTCTCTTTCCTTCCTACAACTAAAAAGAGTTTTCTTATTACTCTAGGGGCAAAAATATTTATTGCCCTCACCAAACTGCATATATTAAGGTTTCATTCCATAGAGGTGATAGGAGAGATACAGGAGAAAGATGGAGGCAGAGTTTTGTGCCCCTTTTATGGCACCCGCTCTTCTCCCTCTCATGATCTCTACCCCATGAAGAAATTGTTCTCAGGATTATCCCTAGTCTTTCTGGTGAATGCCTGTGATTTGTAGAGTTGTGTAGAGAAAAACTTTCAAGAGAGTGTAAACTAATTCCCTCTCCCATATCTGTGGACCTCAGAGTCCTCCAGATGTTCCTGTAGCCCATTCTTGCCTTTGCCCATTCTACTATTCTAGCTGAATTTTTTTATTTGTATCTAGCTGATCTACCCAGGTAAGCAAAATCTCGTGTTCCATCTCTGTCCATATTTCGGATTTGTTTTTGACCCTGCAACCTTAGGACTCTGATGGGTTTCAGATAAGGAGCTTTCAATTGCCCAGCTTTTCTTGTTCTTATTAAGCATAAGAGTAACAGTCTTCATAGTCTCTAGATCCCCAAGCCCATAATTTCACTTTTGACTTTTCGGTAATGTTATTTAAAATACACTTTTTCACTCATAAGAAGCATGTATTTAGGTTTTATGTTTTTAATGAAATTAATCTTTATTATTTACTTGAAATATTAATCCATTTACATTTAATGTAATTATTGATATAGCTGATTTTATAGCTACAGTATTTTCATTTATTTCTGCTTCTCACATGTTTTTTGTTTCTTTGTTTTCTTCTTTCTTCCCTTTCAGATCAATCACTTTTTTATTATTTCAGTTTTTCTCTTTTAAATATTAGATATGTATTGAAACACAATTTTGTTATTATTTTAATGATTAAATTACAGTTATAGTGTACATTTTTTACTTATAACTCAAATAATTATCACTTTCCCAAATTCTGCTTTAGAACATTTTCACTCCTTTAATACCCCATTACCATTTTCATTATTGTTCTCATGCATTTAGTTCAAATTATATTTTAAACTAAGTAAACATTACAGTTACTTATAATAGTCAATATTTATTTATATTTTCTGCATATTTACTCTTTTTTAGTATGCTACATTTTCTCCTGTATTTCTGCTCATTTTCCTTCTGTTGGAAAATTGACTTTTCTTATTTTTTAAATATACTCATACTAACAATGAGTCTGCTCAGTATTTGTCAGAAAATATTGTTACTTTACTTCCATTTCTGAAGGATGTTTTGCTAGGTATGTAATTTCAAGTAGGCAGTTAATTCTTTTAGCACTTTAAAGAGCTTTTTTCCATTTTTTTTTTTCTGGCTTCCATTGTTTCTTTTCAGAAATTAGCTACTAAGCTTTTCTGTTAATCCTTGAAGTTAATCTATCTTTTAAGTTCTGGCAAGTTTTAAAATTTCTCTTTACCTTTGTTTTTCAAGAATTTGACTATGATGTGTCTGGGTTTCTTTTTCCAAATTCTGCTAGACATTTTTGCTAAGCTTCTTAAATCTCTGAGTTGATTTTTATCAATTTAGGGAAATTCTTGGATAATATACCTAAGAAAATTGTTACCACTCCAGTCTTGTTCTTTTCTATTCTGGGACTCCAATTACATGTACATTGGACTTTTTGAATATGTATTACCTATTTTTATGTTATATCTGAGTTTTTCTTCATTTCATTCCCTCTCTTTGATTCTGTTTAAATATTTCTGTTGAGCTATTTTATTCACTGATCCTGGGTTCTTCTCTAATCGGCTATTAAATCTACTACTCAGTTCTTAACTTTAGTTATTATATTTCATAGTTCTAGTTCTAGTGAAATTCTAGTGAATTCTAGTGAAATTCTCCATCCTTTCATTTATTTTATCTATCTTTTCTCTCATTTTTCTTGCAAATATTAATTATAGTTAATTTATATTCTCATTTGTTAACTCTAACACCTGATCTTCTATTGTCTGTTTTGTTTTATTTTTTAGATTATTTTTTAGATTTATTTTTTAGATATGATCTTACCTCTTCACATGTTTCATACTTTTTCTCATATGCCACAAGGTATGTATGAAGGAAACATAGAGTCCCCAGATGATGTTATATTCCACCACAGTGGAGGTTTCCTTTCCTTTGTTAAATAAGGTAAGGGACTTCTCACCTGAATTCATTAAGGAATTGAGGTGGGTTCTCTTGGGACTTCATTTTTGCTAAAATTCAGTCTACCTCCAGTTTGCCAGCATTGCTAGGATATGGTCCTCAAGGGTTCTTATTTTAAAGTCTGGTTAGTCTTCATTTTTGTGGATCACAAGATGACATGAGTTCTGTTCTTCAGAGTTTTTCAGTATCGCTCTTCAGCCTCCTGGCATAGCTTCAAATCTCTCAGATGTTTGAGGGGGACACCAGCATTGCATTTGAGGCTGCTCCACTCACTAGATCTGCATGACTACCAGAATTGCTGATAGTTTTTCCCAATAGCAGCCTTTTTTCAGGGTCATACCTGGGTTTTTAGCTTCTACCCTGTGCCCTCTTCTCCCTCTGCCCAGAGGTATCCAGGTAAAAAGAGGATAGGAATCCTCATCATCAACTCACTACTTCCTCTAGGGATTTCTCTCTTTTCTATTTTAATTTCAAGATTGCCTTGGTTGATCTTTGTTTCTTAAACACGGCAAGAAATTTCACCTTACCTGACAGATTTTTTTCTTAGTTCTTGATCCCTCTTGCAACTTTAGATTTTAACAAATGTCTTTTGCAGAAAACTAAGTGGTTTGGGCTTCTAAAATTGCCAATTTAAAAATATTTATTGGTTTCTTTATTTCCCAGTATCAGTCTGATGCCTGGGTCAAGTTCTATTTATAAGCCCGCATTTAAAATTGGCAAGTAGCCTAGGGAAAAACTGATAGCTAATTGTCCATTTACATCTAAATTATTCTCCCCATCTCTGAAATTTTAGTCCAAGTAGTTTCTTAGATTTCCATATTCCTCTGATACTTTTTAAAATATGATTTTATTACTTGTCTGGCTTTTTTTTAAAGGTGTTGATAGGAGGAAAACTTACTACATCCTGTCATGGCCTACCATTAACTACTACATGCTGTTTGAAAACAGAAGACACCTTACTTATTCTTTAGGACATAAATATGATTGGCCCTTTAGAAAAGCTATTGTAAATGAGAATCTCCACAAGATTCACCTTTATGTATACATTTTCTTACCTTTCAATAAATATCTTTATTTGCAAACTACTTAAGCATGTTTGCCCAGTGTTCAGTTAAACATGATTTTTATGTGCTCATGCTAACCAATGAACATGGAAGCATTGAAAACTACAAGAGTTAGAAATGTTGATACTGATGCTGAGAGAGGAAGGTAGGCAGTGGTCACCTATGAGAACTTGTTTCTGAACTTTCTTATTTTGCTCAATTCTTCTATTGGGTTGTCTTCTTATTATTTAGTTATAAATATTATTTACATATTCTGGATACGCCCTTTATCTGATATATATTTTGTGAATATCATCTCCAAGTATATGGGCTGCTTTTCATTGTACTAATGGTGTCTTTTGAAAAGCAGAAGTTTTGAATTTTGATGCAGTACAATTTACCAATTTTTTAATGTATCATACTTAACACATATATGAAATTTTTGCCTAACCCAAGGTCACAAAATTTTTCTCCAGTGTTTCTATGTTTCCTGATAAAAGTTTAATGGTTAGAGCTCTTGCATTTGGGTCTATGATTCATTTTTAGTTAATTTTTATGTGTTTGGTACAAGTTATGAGTCAAAATTTATATATAAACACATATATATGGCATATAGAGATCCATTTCTTCATGTACCACACATTAAAAAAACTTTCCTTTCTCCACTGCATTGCCTGATGCCTTTGTCAAAAGTCATATCAATTTGTTTCTGGACTCTCTATTCTTCTCTGTTGATCTATATTTCTATTCTCATGCCAATACTATTGTATTAATGCTTAATATTTTTAAATGAACGTTATAGCTACAAGTTAACTTTAAATGTATTTCACAAACTTTGAAATCAATAGTTATTGAGTTATAAAATTTCAAGACAAAATTTAAATGATTGAAGTAACATTTTAAATATGGCTAAATTTAAATCTCTGATAACCCATAAACAAATGCTAACAAAACAGAAAAGAGCCTTTAAAGATAAAAATAAAGCTCTGTGATTATACAGAACTGCAGAGACTCTGAAGAAAAAAAAAGAAGTTATTAAAATTGTGAAAAGGGGCATTTATCAGATTTACCAGATTTACCAGAGTTGGCCACATTAGTTGCACAGGAGATGATTGGGAACATTTTTTAAAGTATTGATACCTGATCCCCAACTCCAAAGAAATGGAATATTTTAAAAACAGGTCTAGATTTGAGAACCACATAACAATCCAATAGATATTCCAAATATAAATAATCAGATATGCTTAATAATTGTGAAAGGAGCATAAGAAAACAAATATGCAATACAAATGTGAGGACTGCAATATAAGATATTTGAGAATGAGCTAAATATCAGAGAAATACACTACTTTTTCATAATTATTAATGTCTGTAGAATGGTACACATTTACACAGACACGGATATTTAATATTAAAAGGTCTGACTTCCACCTCGTAGAAGTTATTATGTATTAATAACTATCATTTTTTTTTATGTAGCTCAGGTTGAGTTACCCCAGGAGAAGATCCCGAGACAATGATCAATGCAGTTATTTTATCGGAAAATAACAGTATGGGAGTAGAGAAATTATAAAGGAAAGGGAAGGCAGCCAATAAAGAATGTGTTATTGAACTAGCTCCACAATGATTGGTTAGAGCTTGATTTTATGGTAAAACTCTGGAAAGGATGCAAAATACAAGCCCAGAGGTATCCTGAGGGGGTAGGGAATCAGGGTACCAACACCCAAGAGTCACTCGAAGGCTTCTGGGATAGAAGTATTATTTCCTAGGGAAGTCTGTTCTTCCAAAACTTTAGAAACAGTCTTCAGGCAAAGAGCAGCGTATTTTGGCAGTTAGAAATCCACCACAGTACACGCAATTGATAAAGTTTGGGGGAAAAAAGCAGCACAATTAGATTCTGCTGCAATGTGCTAGGAGACTTTGAGATTGCCTTTAATACATTATTTATAATCTTTACAAACACTACAAGAAGGTTTTTTTTTCTATCTTCACTTTAAAGAGAAAGAAACCAAGACATATTTGATAAATGATTATTGTGTGCCTTTTATGTACTAGGCACTGTTCTAGACGTTTGGAATAGAGTAATGAACAAAACAGACTAGATTTACGCCCACATGGAGTTTATAAGGCTACCATGTAAACCCATACAGCTCCAGACGTAGATAAGAGCTGAGAAGAAAAGCAAGGCAAACAAAAAGGGAATTGAGAATGACAACGAGTACCTTTTTAGATAACTAGTGTTGGGAAGCCTGTTTTTAAGAGATAAAATTGAGAAAAGAATCAAATACAGTGAAGAAGCCAGCCACGTGAAAAATTTCAGGCAGAGGAAACAGCAGGTCCACAGCCCCAAGGTGGACCTGTGCTTAGTGTGTGCAAAGAACAAGGAAGCCTGAGTAGCTGGAGTAAAATGAGGGAGAGGGGAAATAGTCAGGACTACGGTAAAAGAGTAGATCCTCAGGCCATGGTGAGGACTTCACATTTAAATTCAGATTTAATTTTAAGTATGGTAAAGGTAGAAAAGGAAGATAGTTAGGAATTCATTGCACTAATTTAGGAACAATGATGGTATTAAATGACTCAGCCAAGAAAATAGAATCCATAAGTCAAATGAAAGTCTTTCAAACCGATGTCTTTGCATTCTATTATATTGTCTCCCCTTTACAGAGTAACATTTTCATTTCTCTAGAGTTCTTTTAAATGTGTGCAATCAGTGGTGACTCTTTGCCAAAACAGAAAAAGAGAAACAAGGGAAATCCACCCCCCCCCAATTAATAAATTAAAAAGAAATTTCATTGACAGCCTGAATTTAATAAGCTATGGCTGCCTTATTTTTTCAAACTCTGCAAAGTATGAACATTTTATGAATAGTAAATCCCTCTGCAGCACTAGTACTTCACAGTGCCTTTGGCTTCCAACCCTCAGCATCATCTCGTGAGATGCCCAGACTCTCTCAAATCTCCAATTGCGGTTTTTCTGCCTGCTGTGTGCTACAAGTTGAAAAGAACTTGGTTATTTGTTTCCTCCACAAGCCTGAGATATTTCATGAATTCGCATTTATTTCAAGGATACTTTTCTTCCTTGTGGGGAGACTTTCAAGTCTCAAAGGTCAGCAGAAAGCCTTAGAATACACAACTTTTTTCATCTTGCTAACAGCAGGGAAAGAGTAAAAAAACAGAACCTAACAGTAAGAAGACATAAATAATAAAAGGAATGGCAACTTATTTGCATTTGTGTTTTTCAGGCAAAGAAAGAAAACAAGAATAGCCCTAGCACAGCAATAATTGCCTAGTTAGCATTCTGGAACCTTGCTGGGTTTGTCATGCTGCAGGAATATTGATGAGAATGACTATGAGGGACTTTTATCTAACCAATAACAGGATCATGACTCTTCACAAACTGCAGATTGGCTTTTACAGACTTCCTGAGTCAGTCCTCACCTATACTAGCCTTTTGGAAGCTCCATTCAGGTATTAGTATTAGGCAGGTGACTGTTTCTCCCTCTTCTTTTCTCAGAGATGCAATCATCTTCTATTGCCAAAGTCAATAGTAAATCCCTCTACTATTATCAAAACACTTGAAGAACACTGGTAGGTGGGTCCTGGATAATTCACAAGGTAAATACACAGCTTGTCCTTGGGCATCCTAGCGTAAATGAAGATAAAAGGGGCAGTAGAGTAGAACCAAACTGCCTGGGTTAGAATCCCAGCTCCTCCACCTGATAGCCATGTAAGCAAATTGCTCAGCCTTCAATGACTCAGTTTTCTGATCTGAAAAAATGGTGATGATGATGATAATAGCATTTACCTTAGGATTTTTGTGAGTTAATATAGAAAATAATTCTGGCATATTGCTTCTCATGATAATGCATATTCACACACAACCTTATTCACTCCCATCCTCACAGCCTAGCCCATGTCCCCAGAATTTTATTGGCCACATATCCCAGGATGAAGAAATAGCACATTATCTAATTAGGAGATTCCTGGAACCTGTCCTGGAAGCCTTACCTCTCAGAGTCCAGAATCATCATTCCCAGATGGCATCAATCCGTTGTTAGAACAAGGATGAATTAGGATTGTCTCAGGGAATTCCTAGTCTCCTAACAATAACCATTTAATCATGCTTACAATGAAGTGTTTGGAACCCAATTACTTCATTAAAGAAAGATTTTGAAGTTATATGTAAGTAAAGCACTTAGAACATAAAGTAGCACTACATATACAACCATTGTGTATTGTTGTTGCTGTTAGTGGTCTGAGAAAGAGAGAATTTAAAGGCTAATGGTTACCACTTCTGTACGTCCATCTTAGTAACAATAAAAGAAAAAGATAAAACATTATTTTGTAATATTAAAAATAAAAAGGACATTCTCGATCTATAAAATAAAATGACAAGAGATGACTACATTAATGTTCACATTTTAACTGGTTTTGTCGTTTAGAGAAAGAAGTTATTGCAGTTTGGAAGAGAATTTGTATAAAGCTCATCTTAACTGAAATATACATCTTATAAAAAAGTGAATTTTTAAAATGATAGTCTTTGCATCATATTCACCTCCTCTGAGCCTACAAAGATAATGACAGTCTCTTTAAGATATTAGTGGAGTTGTCTTTTTTTTTCTTGCTACAAATTCTTTCATCACATTCTTGTGGTAGAGCTTTTTAACACTAAGTATCTAAGAAGTTAGCAAGATGCGGGGGAGCAGGGAAGGAGCATCAGAGAGGGAGCGCTTGTCAGTCTCGTAATTGTTCTCTTCTGCTCCTCATCTCTCCAACTTGACTGTCCTCATGTGTAACTGAGGGTGCTATGACCCACCCATGGAGTTCCTGTAGGTTAAATACCCTACTGCTCAGTACTCAAAAGCTATCACCTGCTGCCTTCCTCAGATTCATAAATTATACTTAGAAAATGAAGCGTCCCTGGCACAAAAGACCAGAGTCCTCGTATACTTATAGTGAATAGTAATCCCATAAGAGGTGTGATCTAAACATCCTAAACCCAAAGAAAAGAGCGATTTCCCAGAGTGTAGAAAGGAGTAACATATTCAGTAAAGCCTGAATGACATTAACGGTATGGCCTCACGTAATCAAAGATAGGGAGGTGTTTGCCCTTCTGAATTCAGGTCTCGTACTTTGTTCTGATTTAGAGTCAATAAGTAGTATTTTTCAGTGTTTGTTGGATGATTGGTCTTTTAAATAAAAATCATGTTTTTTATTTTTTTAATCCTCATTACCATAAGCTAATATTAAGTAACTTTTCATTCTGATTTTTTCTGTCATCCATGGTAGCAGCCTTTTCATTATTTATGTATTGCCAACCACACACGCATTTGCTTATGCATTTAAATATTTTTAAGCATAAATTTCTTCCATAGATTTATTCTCGTACTCTTGGTATACAGCCCAAATCTCAAGAAACAGTTCAGCTTAAAATTTCATGTGCTTATGAAAAGAGAAAACTAGCTCATTAGTGGGCAGAAGAGAAGTCAGAGAAAAAATGATGGGCTTTATTTTCTAGTGAAGGCTTCAACACTTAGCTTAAACTATCTAAATTAATGCAAGTTAAAATCTGTATTTCTGAAACTTTCATATTCAACTTCAAATGCAGACTATAAATTTTATATTTACATATACTTAAATGTATATGTTTATTTTAGAATTAAAATTAAAGTTAAATAATTTAAAATATTTTCTGAAAAGTTTTCTAAGATGAAACTACTAATTTTATTTTGATAATAAAACAAAATTTTTAATAATTTATATAGTCCAGAGGACTATATATAAAATGTGCATATAAAATGCCAGAATAACATAGAGCTTAAGAGCATGTGTTTTAGAGGCAGGACCTGAGTTCAAATTTTGACTTTGCCACTTAACTTACTTAACTTGGGTAAGTTATTTACCTTCTTTGTCCCTCAGTTTCCTCATTGACAAAGTGGATAAAATAGTGAATCTACCACACAGTATTGTTATGCAAACTAAATTCAACAAATATGGAAGAATGCCTAGCATAAAACAAGTACCTGATAAACACCACCTATTGTTATAAGAGGCTCAACAATGAAAAGGTATCCTAATTTCAATTACCTGAATAGGACAAGTAGTGCATATATAGTTCTACTTATTTCAGTTCAGTAAAATAAACCTTAGACCCTATTTGTATTTAAGTTCCTCTTTGTTTTCTAGTTAGACTGAACACAAACATACCTGAAAAGATGTTCGACCTTACTAATACTTAAGCAACCTGAAATGGTAAAATTACCTGCTCACCCCTCAGATTAGCAAAGTTAAAAGGAATGCTAACTCTCATTGCTGGCTTGGGTGCCCTGTGAGAAAAAGGGTCCTCTTCTCCTGTTGCCAGGAGGGTAATTAAGCACAGACCTTCCATAAGGCACTTTGGTAGTATACATCCAAATCCTTAAAATGTGTATTGCTTTTGATGTAGAAATTTAACGTCCAGAAATTAACCCTAAGACAGCCTTAGACAAATGAGCAGAGGTGAATAAACAGGATGATGGCTGCAGCATTATTTATAACAGCTTTAAATTAGAAGCTACTTAAAAATGAGTTAATGATATTGTGCCATGTCCATAAAGTAGAATTCAATAGGATCATTCATGAAGATAGTTTTGCTGTGGAGAGGTGATCAAGTGAAAATACTATTCTAGTATAATTCAGTTTCTTGTAATTGCATGTATGAGTGTGCAGAGAAAAAGTCTGAAAGGCTATTCACCAAAATATTACCAGTTGTAATCTCTGAATGGTAGAATTATAGGTGATTTATTTTATGCTTTTCCATAAACTACTGGTGTTTTACAAAGAAAATATATTACTTTTGTAATCATAGAAACACCCATGAAACTGGTTAGTATAAGATTAATCCATTGAAACCTCTAAATCTACAGAAAAAAAAAAACATTATGGTGTTAACAAAGAGGCATTCAAAATATGGCTTTTTATGTTCTTTAGCTTTTTTATTCCCCAAGCCAAATGGTCTTTCATATGGGCAGAAGAATCTGATAGAATTCAAATCAAGGAGGCTCTTTGGACCTGTACCTAAACTAGAATTGTGACTTTTTGTTTTGTCTCCCCTATACTATCTGTAGCCTCAGGGCACTTTATTTAAGTTAATGCTTGGCTGATAGGTATAATTTGAAATTCACTGAATTGTTGACATGGTTGACCTGGGCCAGTGTGATCCAAGGTTAACAGGTCTAAAAGGAAAAATGAGAAAGAAGTTCTCTTGTATACATGAAAGGCAATCATAGAAGAGCTAGCTATTCCAGAACAGTGGTGTTAATGAAAACCTATTTGTCTTCTGTCAGTAACACCAAAATTCTAAAAATCCATATATTTAACCAGACCTAAATAATGGTTAAGATTGAGAGGGCAGGAAGTTTCTCAAAAGGAGATTGACAGCCAAAAATCAGTGATCCAGATTTTATGATTGATAAGGAAGGGTTGTCAGGGGTAGGCAAGTAAATAAAATAGCACCTTTGATTTGGTAACCTAAAAAAAACCATTAAGCTTCTATCAGTTAATATAGGACCCTAAAAATAAAAAAATTAAAACATTATCTGAGAGTGTCAGAATCAAAAAGCATATTAAGAATTTTCTGTGAGTAGACTATTGCTTTAAAAAAGCCATATACAATCCCTCATATATTACTGTATATTGTTTATAAATATTATATATTTGAATCATGATGGCCAGGAAGGCCCTTTCCAGGAAATATTTCAATAGAAATTTATGTGAATCACAGATATTTGATAAGACAAATTTGATAAGGCAAGATGAATGTTTTAACAGACTCGTTCCAGTGGTAATGTTTATATGTGAGGGGGGAAGCAAATGAGAGTGAGTCGAAGAGGGAAACATTTATAGGTAGAGGAGAGATAAAGACAGGAAAGATAAATTAACCTAGGAGTTAAGAAGTCTTGAGTTCTTCTCCAATCTCTGTGGATAAATCTACAGATCTTGGATGTGGAGCTGTAAGGTGTTATATTAAGTTTGAAACTCTGTTTTGGTGGTCAGCAGACCTGGGGCCTCATTCCTCAACATTGCCCCTGGACCTTCAGTCTAGTTGACTTCCCACACCCTACCTCTTCTCACCACCACCCCGATCTCATCCATTCTGACCAGTATCCTCCCTTCTCATTTACACCTAACACTTCCACTTCTTTTTGGAAGTTTCATAGTCATTTCATCCTGCATTTTTCACCATAGACTCTGGACTAAAAAACACTTCATATGCTTTCTTGTCCTATTCATTCATTCATTCATTCATTCATTCATTTAATTTAATTTTTTGCTGTGAGTCTAATCTCTTCAACTATAGTCTCCAACTATAGCTTGTCTTTAAAGGTAGAGATTAAAAATCTCCTCCTGTTTATTTTTTTTTATTGAATTAAGTTGACTCTACAATGATAAGCATATGGGTTGGTCGTTGCCAGGTAACTTTAATAATAAAGTATGAATGTTTTATCTCTTTCATGTCATCAATTTTTTGGCATTTTAATGATCAATTTTCATAATAATTTAATCAACAAACCTTTATTAAGCCCCTTCTAGGTTCCACACACTCTGCTTTTAGACTGAGATACAGAATGAATATGACTTAGTCTCATAACTTAATAGATAACAATCCTGGACACTTATATGAATAGCATTTATAGTTTATGAAATAATTTAACATATTTTACTGAATTTAATACTCACAGTAATTTTTTATCACTGACATTGAATGGAAGCTAGTAATATACTAATCGTTCTCCAGAAATCACTCTCCTATCAATTCCATTGCCATAGGAGGCCCATTTCTACTCAGCATTTCATATCATCACCAATGGCTTACAGAGGAGGGATATAACTAAGTTTTTCATAAATGCTCTTTCCCTTTCATTTATGCATTCCTTGTGTCATTGATAGATAAAGAATCTTCTGGGCCCTCCCTCAAGAATATAGCAGACTGGTGGGTTTTCCTAAATTACATGGCATAGCCACTCTACCATGTCCAGTTAACGTAGCTTTTGGATACCATCTCTATTTGCACGGTAAGAATGGCATTTTTCACTTAGTGATGTCTCCTCCATGCTTCTAAGACAGTGTCAAAGGCAGCATCAACTCTGTCTTTTAAGGTACATTCAGGCTGCTAAATCCTGTACTACTCAAAAGTGCTCCTGTATAAACTCTCCCTTATCTGCCTTTTTATTCTTCCCTGCTTGATCCAGCATTCTCAGGATTCAGTTCATTACACGTTCTCTCAATTCCTGCTGATGCATGTTGACTAGGACCTGTAACTTCTCAGAATATAGCCCTTTTCCTCTTATCAATCCCAGCACTTCTATAGCTGGGCTGAGAAGAGATTCAGCCCTAGCTACTGACCCATAGGCCAAGCAAGGAACTGAAGACAAGGCAGAGACTATACATCATCTTAAAGCAAGTTGAGAAAATGACTTTAACAGAGCAAATAGGACTACTTTTTCAGGCCCAGAAGGTTAAAGAGAATCTGGGAATATAAAATTTTTGAGAGTTATCAACTTAGATTTCTCTATGTCATATCTCAAGGTTCCACTTCTCCAAATGTAGCTATCTTTGGCATAGAAAACTTGCCAAATTTGAGAACTCAGCCTCTTCTATAATTCTACTTTTATAATTAAGTTCTGAGACATGATCCTCAGCTTTCTAGAGTTGAGAGTCTCTTTATATGGAGAAAACCTCTGGCTTTTACACCCACTTTTTAACTGGTGATTAAACATCCTCAGTTTTCATTATCATTTTCAATATGTTGATTGCCTCTAGCTATAGTCATCCAATCCTATAGTCATTATAATTACTATTTCTCCCTTGTTCTGTTACTGTATTAAAAATACCCCCCCCCAAAAAAATACTGGTGTAAAGCAACAACAATATTTGTATATTTGCAGATTTTGTGGAGCAGAAATTTTGACATGGCACAATAGGGAGGAATTGCTTTTCTCTTCTTCATGATGTCTGGTATATAAACTGGTAAGACTCAAATATCTTGGAGTTTCTCAAAGGGCTGAAAACTGAATATGTCTGAAGGAATAGTTCCTAATTGGGGGTGATTTTTATCCCCAGGAAACATAGCAATGTTGGAGACATTTTTGTTTGTCACAACCAGGGGAAAGAGAGTGCTACGAGTATCTCGTAGAGAGAAGCCAGAGATACTGCAAAACATCCTGCAATGTTCTAAAGACAGCATCCCCCTATCTCTTCTATTCCTAAGATCTTACAACTCGCAGTGCGTTTTCTTCTACCAGTATCACATTCCAGTTCCCCACCAATGAGATGTTAATAGTTGCATTCCTATAGCATGTCAGGAACTACTTGTCTTCCATCCACTACCAGTGATGGAGTTTTCCTTGCTATTCAGTAAGGGGAAGGTGGTTATCTACCTCCAAAATTTAATTTTGGAGTCTACTTCTCAGGATCACTTCTGCTCCCAACCTTCATTGATCAGTGTTCAGAGAAAACAGACACTGAAATTATGAGATTTGCATATGATGGATTTTTTGGGGGAGGGGGACAGGCTTTCAGGAACCACACCTCTAAGAATATAAAGTAAGAAGAACAGGGTAGAGGAAAAGTTAACTTTAATGAAATTGCATGTCCTACAGAGAGCTCAGAAGAGAGCTCAAAAGAGGCTCAGGCTCTTGTCTCTCTGTGTTGGCCAGTTATTGAATGCAGGCTGCTACCTCGGGCGGGGCAT
Source organism: Cynopterus sphinx (assembly GCA_030015415.1). Lineage (NCBI taxonomy): Eukaryota > Metazoa > Chordata > Mammalia > Chiroptera > Pteropodidae > Cynopterus > Cynopterus sphinx. The sequence goes on along the minus strand of CM057382.1, from coordinate 34,771,868 downwards.
AACCTTGGGCAAGATAGTTTCATTAGGCTGAGGGTAATTCCCAAAATAAAGACCTGGTCATGAACCTTCAGTAGATAACACTCCTGACAGCTTGAGGAATGAATGCCTAAAAAGGGATCTCATTGGTCAAATATTACATTTGACCAAAGAAAAGCTTTTATGATCCACATTTAATTTACTAGGGACGAAAATTACCATTTGCCCTTAGTGAGTGCCCTATAATTGTTATTTGGTTTACTTTCAAGTCAAATTGTTCAAGATGTGCCCCTTAAGCTATCATATAATGTCACATCTTTGAAGGAATATGGCAGTTACTGCCAACAGCTTATAGCTTGTATCAAATAATTCTAGTTGCAGACCACATGATTCAAATATTTTAAGCAATCCATTGTGGGTGGGGGGATTATCCATCTTTTTTTTTTTTTTTCAGTGAATAGTTGACCCTTAGCCCACAAGATATTTTATTCTTCACCTCTGAAGGAGAGTTCAAGTTTGTGCAGTTCACTGGAACCCAGCTCACAAAATAACTACATGGGCTGTCTGTCACATTGCTTTCAATATAGGAGTAAACAAAATTGTTGGTAAAATTTCCAAACTGTCTTATTATTGTTAATTAACCCTTATCAAGGTAAAATAAAACCTGTGGTTGATCTTTTTTTTTTCCCCCAAGGAAGACTTCTAAATGCCACCTCAGTAGAAAATGCAACCCGGTGGACAGGTTGTTGCAATTCTTGTGGACTTTTACATTGGAAATAGCATTGTTAGTGTATGACACACCACCAAAATTTGAGCAATTGAAGGTAGTGAAAACAAAGGAAACTACCTGTTAGTATATCAGGGCCAAGACTAGGGTGGGGCAAATGAAGTGCTTAGGAGCATTAGCTCTTAGGTGCTGACTCTGCTCTTGCATGACCCTGAGAAAGTGCCTCCTAAAATTTTGCACCCAGGCCTCTCCTGACTCACTCTAACCCCAGCCCTGCTCAGTAGGGCATCTGAACAGGATGAAACAGGCTTCTGTCTACATGGAGTATGCATTTATCAATTTGTGCTAAGTGCCTGCCACTCTTATAAGTCCTTTTCAGTGGTTCTTTACTCCCAAAGTCACCCCACTTTATACCATGGGTTCTAGCTAATCTGGTCATACATAATTTGACCAGGCATTGACATCTGATCTAGAGACAATTATCTATGACCTGCACCTTTGAAGTGGTCTACCTTGAGACTTCTGCCCAGTAGGGGCATTTCATACCAGATGGTAACAGTTTGAATCAGTCTAATCATCTTTTGGAGAATTTGAATGGGATTTTCAGTGAGAGTAAGCAAAGAGCAAAGTAGCACCAAGTCAAAAATCCCAGAGGGACAGGGTGGCAGGGAGAGACAAATAGAGAAAAGAGAGTCAAGAGAAAATTAGTCAGTAGCAGCCCATGAAAAGTGGCAGAGATTGAAGGGTTCACTCTAGAGCATTGAACACTATTTGAGCCATGATTAGTACTTTATTTCAGAAATCAGAGTTGTGTTTAGACCATGGCCCTAGCTTCAGACTCCTGTGGTTACTTCTGTATCTGAAATTGTTAAGGTGACATCCTTGCTTTCATTGAAGCCTAACTATTCAGTCCTGAAATGTTTCTCATCTCTTTTTTCTTTTTTTTTCTAACAAATCACTGTTTGTTGAAATAAACTATGTATTTTTCTGTATATTTTGGGGATATGATTCCAGAGTCTCTCTCAATAAAAGTATTTTGCACTAAAATATCTTCCCCAGCTGCTGCCCATAATTTCTTGAATTTCATAACAGGTGATTCATTTGTTTGGGTCCTGAAGGTATTTTAAGCTTGGTGAATCACCTGTTAAAATGCAAGTACACCTGCAAAGGGAACATTTTGAACTGCTGCCAAATAATCTGTTATTTTGTTTTAGTTACTAGAGAAACTCTTGAGAATGAAACAAAGAAAACCTCCCTAATTGGGGGATTATCTGATGGGAGAGGGAAGAAAGACTCTCCTAGATCAGCTTCATCTTGTAAATTTTAGCCATACCAAACACCATGGCAGGTCATACTTTCACCTAGTTTGCATGATTTGGCTTAAAATACATTTTTGTCTTCAACTTTGCTTACAAAATAAGGTATTAAAGTGACTGCTGACTAAACCATAACTGAGTTGCCACTCTGGTTCTCTAACATACAAAAAGAGTGTAGGATCAGAGCAAAAGAGACTTGAGTTCAAATCCCAGTCCTGCTCTTTATGTGCTGGGTAAACTTTGGATGGTACCTTTGCTTCCTGAGGTGTTTTCTCATTTGTAAAATGATGATAATCAGAACTTTTTTACGGCTATTTTGAGTATTACAAGTAATATAGATAAAACACTCAGCACTAAATTAAGTAGTAGGTACCCAATTTTTTAAAAGATACCCAATCATAGCTCTTATGCATTAGGATTTTTAACACCCTAGTAAATCATACAAATCTTTTGCTGTAAGTGGAAACCTCTCTGCCAAACATTCAAGGTTCAATCAACCTTAATTTTTCACCATTTCCCATTACAGTCAGGCTTGTATACACACTAGACTTTCTTTGGCCTCTCTGCCTTCATTACGACAATGAATGATAATGACATTATTACATTATTACACCATATTCTATAGTTTACAAAGGGTTTTATATATTATCTCATTTAATCTTATTTGAGCCAGGGAAATAAGTTTTACAATATCTTCTTTGCAGATGAGGAAACTAAGGGCCAGAAAGTTCAAATGACTTGCTAAGGTCACCAAATAAGTAAGTAATGGGATTAGCCCTAAATTTCAAACATTCTGAGTTCAAAGCCCATGAGGTTTCCACAGTTCTTAGCATTGGCTGCTCATCTAAGTCACCTGGGATCCAGCCCAGGCCAATTAAATTAAGATGGCTTTGGCCTGAGCCTGGGATCTTTAAAAACTTTCCAGATCATTCTTAGGCCAAACTAGTCCAGTTCCAATGAAAGTCCTGACTTTGCAGTGGAACTTTCCTCAACAAAGTTAGGCCATACTTTCTCCCTTCTGGCTCTCTTATTGTATTCATTAGCAAATCTATATAATTAGTATTTCATTTTAGAAATCAGAGAGTGTAAACTCTGGGAGGAACTTTAAATCCTTAAGTCCTCTGGTTTCAAAACTTGTGTCTAAGGACTCGCTCTTTCCAGGACAGATCTGCAGAAATGAGAAAACTAAGGATAATGTAACAGATACAAGCTGATTTTCTTTTGAAAGCATCAGTCATTATTTTAAATTTTATTTTATTAAATGCCCTTTGTTTTCTGAAATAATGGTAAGGACAGTTTTGCTAATATCCTCATTTAGAAACATTAAATAATTTGACAACCCTTTAATGCATAGCAAATTAGTTGTGGAAATTTTACTGGCCTGTAAAATCTAAAATTTCTGGAAGCAACTGATCTTTCTCAATCTCCTCATTTTACAGATGAAAAATTTGAGGCCCAGAGAGAAGTTCCACTAACTCAAGTTCTACTTAATGTAATACCTCAGTGTTTTTCAACTTATTTTTTAAAGTAAAGCTTAATTGTGCCTTTTAATCTACACGTAACTCTGATAGTAATGTAGGGAAAGGAAATGTGATTAGAGAAGGCAGAAGGGTGAAAATAACTGTAACTCAAGGAGTCTGGAATAGTGACATGAAATATTTGAAAATGAACCAAACCGAAATTCCCGAAAAAAGATTTGTAAAATACTGTAACCCAAGTTAAGAATTCAGTGGACAATGATAACAGATTAGTCACAGCTGAAGAAATAATTAGATCTTGGAGAAAGATCAGAAGAAAATAACCAAATAATGCAAGGGTAAACAAAAAAAGATATAAAATACAGAAAAAAGGGTGGATGAGACAGAGTATAGAGTGAGAAGTTCCCTAAATGAAATAAAATAATGGAACAGAGGCAAAATTTGAAGATAATTTTCAGAGTTTTTCCAGAACTATTGAAGACATCAAGCTATGCCTTCAAGAACACAAACAAGTAAAGGAAGAAAAGCACATTTAAACCCATTACACTGAAAGTGTAAATTAAAGAAATTTCAAAAACAGTTAGAAAAAAAGACTGTCTTTAAAGTAGTGAAAATTAGGTTAACAGCGACTTCTCAATAGCAATAATGAAAGCCAAAAGATATGCAATATGCAGAAAGAAAATAATAGGCAACCTAGAGTTTAGTATCCTTAAAAAAAATAAGTCCTCCAAAAATGAAGGCAAGAGGAAAATATTTTCAGACAATCAAAAACTTTTAAAAAAGACGATCAGCGTTCTGAACCCTTTCTTGTACCATGACCTCTCTGGCACTCAGGTGGTACCTATGAATACTTTCTCAGAATAAGATTATTAAAGACATAAAATGAAATATATAAAATCACAAGGGAATCCAATTTTTGTCAAATACAAAGTATCTAAAAAATCTAGTTCATGATATAATGATGTATGTTTAATACCTCTAAATAAAAAGACATATAGATCTAAATGAAATCTAAATAACAAGTATCTGCAGTAATTTCTAAATAGGAAAAATTTGTATAAGTTTCCCCACTTGAATTTAGTCAGAAACTGTTAAGTTCTCCCAGGCAGCAAGAAGATGTAATGAAGCAATAAGCATGAAATCTGATTATAAAGTGGATGGTACAGACCCTTAACAAAGAGAATAATAAAAAGCAGCCAATCAATGTTTGCTGCATAAAGAGTGTGTATGTTACATGAGTGTAACATCCCCATTAAAGAAAAATAGCCTAACAAAAAAATGGTGTCTTTTAATATTTTCTCTTTGAAAGTATATATGCAACAAAGTCAAGCCTTAAATAAATTCTCTCTGCTTCCTTCCATATAATTATATAAAATAAAATTCTGCCTTTGATTTTGAAATGCTTTTGTTTGCTTTGACTGAGTCTTCTTAAAGCAGTTAGCTTCAACACACACAGATTTTTCTTTTAAGCAGTTATTAATGCCATTTCTGAGAAAGCAGGTCTATTGGCATTCTTGTTCAGAATGTACAGGGGAAGAGATATATTGTATCGGGGTGGAGATACACCGCTTATTTAGAATATTCCCTTAAACAGAGCATCCCTAATGTACTGTGGTAATTGTCTATCTCTGGGCTTTATTTAGCTATGAGGTACTTCCTCCTCTCACCACAAACATTAACAGGAAGAATTGATGTTTGGGCAAGTACCTGAAGATGAATAATTTGAAAAGCTTTTAGAGCTTTGAACTGTTGATTTTATTATTTTGGCAAGAATAAAATTGAAATGCCATCTGCTTGTACTACTATCTGGTGCTTCTGCTCTTGCTACAGCAATGGGGCCAATGCGATCATTACTTGTGGCTGCATGTTTCAGATCTGGCATTCTCTCCTAGTGCTCTTTAACCAGCTCATCTTCTTCCTCCCCTGAAACCACATGGAACAAAATAATCAACTTCCCAGTTTTGCTGGCCCACATCTAGATTGCGCATCATTTCCCCCTCATGAATGCTCTGTCCAGGTGGCAAAGGATCAACTTTCGAAACAGAATCATGGTTTCTTGTTTCCTTGCTCCCTTTATTTCCTCAATCCAACCCTCAACGCATTTTAAGATTCCTGTAAATCCAATATTGGAATGTCCAAAATATATCTCCCAAAGTACTTTTGTACCAAAAAGAAGAATAAAAATCAAATTGATTCTGAATGCTTCAAGGAGGAGCCCCAGCTTGCTCTACTGTTACTCACTGGCTTCTGATAGCTCCGTATTAGAAGCTGTGCCACGACCCTCGCAGCAAATGTGCAGGCTTCTTCCTGGGCTTCATTAACCCAGGAAGGCCCTGGAGGCAAGGAAAAGAGAGTTAATTTTGTGCCCAAGCTTTCAAAAACATTCTGAGTTGTTTCAGATCAACCTACTAAATCCCTAGAATGAGAGTAACATTTTCTTTCCTTACATTTTACCTATGTTACTTGTGAGATTTGAATTTATTATCAGGTTTTAAGCAATCAGAACCATGAGCATAGACCTACTAAATGATTTATTTTCTACTTCATTTTACCTTGGAATAATGCATAGCTAATATCTGGCAGTATGTGCCCACAGAGATTTACAAAGAAATTAATGCTAAAATGCCTATGTACTTTTCAGGATTTTCTCTTCCATTTGTAAGAAGAAAGAAGATTTATAAATATAATTTTGTTACCCACCCACCATGTTTTCCCTATGGTGCCCTTCTATCCATAAATAGCACCAGATAAGACCAGTGTGGCAATGCTGTGGCAATACATTGAGGCCAACTAAGGCTCATGGAACATATAAAAAGTTCTATAATACTGAGAGGTTCCTGAACAGGGAGCCCCAGTGTTGTTCTTGTCAATTTCGGTGAGTTTGTCTCCTGTTCTCTCATTCGTTTCCTGCCATACCACCTTCCCCAAGGTAGTGCTAAGTCACCTGTTGCTCCACTCCTAATTACCATGTACTTCATTTGCTTGTGGTGTGAGTTGCCCGTAACCAAGGCAACCAGGAGTGGTGCTTTGCAGTCAGCTGAGCGTTTCTTCCATCTGGTCAGGCTGCAACAGGGTTCTTGTTCATCTCACTCCTGTGGCAGCAAGAGGAACACGTTCATCAGAATCCCTCTGTGTCACCAGTTTCTCCACAATGATTCAGAGACTGTACCCTTTCTCTATATTTATCAATTAATTCATTTTATTTCTTCTAATAAATCTTGATACATTTTGATCTGACAACACATTACCCTTCCAGTCAATCTGGTGAGCTCAACGTATTTCAAAATTAGAAGGAAAAAATGTACAAACACAAAGACACAGAAGCAAACACCCAACTGTGTTGGGATCACTTCTAATGAATGTGTGTGCTGTGTGGAGGAGAAAAATAACCCAAATGGGATGTTTATTCTCTGGGCATTTTCTCTTAAAGAAAGGATGACTATGCCAGTGAGACATTTACAGTAATGGGACATAATTCATGATAACACTTGGATAGATTAGGCAACTGTCCATGGACCACCTCTCCTTTTTATCTATACCCTTACTCTTTTGGTTATTTCATTCATTCTCTCGTCCTTAAATACTACCTACATGTTGCAATGTGGATCACTCCCCTGAATCTTAGACCTGTAAACTCACCTGCTATTTGACACCTTTATTTAGATATCTATTAAGAATACCAGTGTGAATATATCCAAAGAAACTAAGTTTCTGATCTCATTCTTTTCCCAAATTTGTTCTGTCTTGAGCCATTCCCATTTAAGTTAATGGAAACTCTTTTTTTTTTTTCAGTTTCTCATGCCAAAATCTGGGATTTGTCCACGATAGCTCTCTTTTTGTTGTCACCACATACATTCTATTGGTCCTCAGATCCTGTGAGCTCTACTTACAAAATATATCCAGAATTCAAACAGTTCTTTAATCTCAACTGCTACTACCCTCATCTAAAAATCATCATCATCCCTCTCCCGTATTATTTCTGTTGACTCTCACTCTTGTGCCTTTTTGTCTTTGTCGCTCATAGTATATTCTCAATATATCTGCCTGTGTGGACCTCTTAAAATTGAAGGCTAAACCTGATCAGCATCCTCCAGTGGCTTTGTGTCTTACTCAAGAGTAAAAGTTAAAGCCCTCACACAGCTTACAAAGGTCTAGTTGATCCCTCACTTCATCTTTCCCACCTTTGTCCTTGCTCAATCCAGCCCAGCCATACCATGCTCCTCTTCAGGAGTTCTAACTTGCTGTTTCCTCTTCTGGAAAGTTTTCTCACCAGATGTGCATTTACATGGCTGACTCCCTTGTCTTCTCTAGGTCTTTACTAGGTGAAGGAGAAAATAAGGGGAAATGTAGGAAAGGGAAGGGTGAATGAGCAAAACATTGTATAAATGTTTAATACAATAAAATTGAGCAGCAATATAATTGTCTAGGAGATATATCATTGTCTAGGTGATAGGCAAAAAAAAACAGAGAAACAAAGATATCTGGAGAAACAAAAATAGAAGCAGATTGAAATCTAAGAGAGGGAATAAAAATAAGATGCTGAGTCTTTATTTCCGAGGCCATGAGGGGTCTTTGTAGCATAACCTAAGAAGTTCTCTTCAAGTCATGATGATTACTAAATTGAAAAACTCCACCTAGATAGCATTTCCATAATTTTGACTAGTTCAGTCTGGATAAACTTTTTACGAGATTGGAACTGTGGATGATCAAACAGAAATCATGAGCCCAAGGATAAGCCAGAAATTAGAGATTCAAAGGATTATGCTAAGAATTGGAACATTAAAAAGATTCAGGGGGGATTTAAAATATTATTTTTTCCAAAGAAAAATTTAAAAGACAAGAAAAATGTCTTTTTCTAAATGTGAAATTAGTGGCTATAGAAATATTTATTAGTTCGCAGAGTTCTGGCTTGTGAGAAAGTTATTCCAGAATGAAATCCAAGTGCTTATTCTCTTCCTCCTCAGAGATCCTAATTCAGAACATTCTGAAAATGAAGCAAGCCAGAAGAGCACCACTTTTATCCAAATATTTATCTTAGTAGAGTATCCTTAACCAGAATCATTCAGATATGCCTTAGAACTGTTTAGAACTGAACAGCCTCTCAAGGTCTTATTTGATGTATCTACTAATTTATTTTTTGTAAGGAAGATGCCAGTGGAGGATGAAAATTTAAATTATCAGAGCTAGACACTGCTATTTTGAGTGCAAAATTTTTTATTCTGTAGTAAATCCAGAATTTATCTTTGGGAAAGGGCTTTTGGGCAGGTGCTTTTAGTTATGCAGCTATAAGTATCTACCTATTGCTCTTGGAGAACACTGTTTCTGACCAGAAACTAGTAATAAATTCGATGTGTTATATTTTACAGATTAAGACTTTTTTGTTTATTTCTATTTCTATCTATAAAAATTGTATTGCATTGTTTTGTTTTGTTTTTTGTTTTATTTTTGAGAGAAAGAGAGAATGAGTTATGTCTAAGGCCAACCTATAAGAAATTGAAAACTCAGACTGGTTGAAATTTGTAGCAGGAAAGATGAGGCACCAAATCTGGCATGTCTTCACCTCATGGTGGTGGCTGGATCATAAGGCAGACTGAGTGATATTTGCCAACACCCACTCTCTCCTTGTCTAAAACCTTTCAAAAGTGGCATACATCTAACCATAATAACTCTTGTTGTCAAATATTTCACTGGCCTTGTCCCATGACTTCGGATAAATGAGAGCAGGACATTCCCCCCAAAATATCTATGACTCCTCTCTTGATCATCTCAGGAGAGGAAATGGCACAGGCCTTAGCCCGGAGGAGAGGATGGCATTCTCTTCCTTGGATCTGTGAGCTATTGAGCCTCAACTTTGGCTCTGATCAAACCTCTAATCAAAGGCATTGCTCTAAGAGGAGGTCAGCTTAGCTCTGGAACCTGGCAGCAGGTTGATGTCAAGAAAATAACCCCGTGGAAGGGCATTTTCAAGGGCCCTAGAAAGAGTGATGTCCATATCCAGCTCTAAGCACTTTTTTTTCTTTTTTTCTTCTTCTTCTTTTTTTTTTTTTTTTTACTGGTATTGTAGCTCTCTTCTCAGGTGACAAAAAAACAGAGCCAAATTGTAGAGTGTTTAAGTGTTCCTTGAAAATCCCCCCAAAATGCTTGAAAATAGAAAATCATTGGGGGAAAAAAAAAAGATTCCCCAAGGTTCACCAAATGGGAACTTAGAACTGGTTTAAAAGAGATTTCTTCTGAAGGCTGAGGAACCCAGGCAAATGTGGGCACTCTCAATTATGTATGTGCAGGTTGCCAAATTTAGAACCCTGAAGTCCTGCAGCCTCGTGCACAAGCAGTGGGGCAGTATCTAGCAATGGGCCTTATTTCTGGCACAGAGGACTACCCTAGGACAAGGTCACTGGAGAGATAGTTTCTAGCCTCGGTAATTAAATGTAAAGTCAGGAGTCACTTTGCAACAAATTTAGGGGAGCACTTACTGTAAGTGCTGAACTCAAATTCTATATGTCACAATAGTATCGTTAAAAGAGTAACAAAACGACATTGCTCTGGTTCTGTCCTCTGATATTTGTGCGACACCAGCCTGTCTTGACCACCTCTGACTGCCTCTGCAAACCTCCTTAGGAATGCATCTCATGTTCAGTACCCTTCCTTCTAGGCTACTAGTTAAGTTCTGTCCTCTCCACTTGCTGCTGTTCATCTTACTGAGATAACTCTTTCATAAGGCAGAGGCAGCCCCAGCTCTCAACTCCCCGGCTTCTCATCTGCAGTTGAAATGTGAGCCTGTCTGTTCCCCGTTCCAAAGGCCTCCTCAAGTCAAGAAGGTTTCCTTCATCCCCAGTTGCACACACCCTGACAAATAGCATTGCCTCCTGCTTTCCTGATCTTACAGAGGTTTCATTAGAGTTTTTTTTTTTTTTAAACTTCCTCTTAACTGAAGTAAACTCCAGAAACAATTCACAACTTTGCATGGGATGATCCAGAGGACACTGAAAAGCAGACAATACCGCTGTACTCAAAATCACCTCTGCCCTCTGACTCCAGCCTATTTTTCTTGGCTTGAACTTGTGAACCCAATTCCTTCTTCCAGATGGATGAGTCTTTCCTATTCAGCACTCCAGGGATCAGCCCTCCAGGGCCTCCAGACATGCCCAGACCATAAGCAAAGGGAAGTTCTGACAGCCCTAGGACTGAGAGCACTTTTGGTTGGGAGCAAGCACACAAAACGGCCACCACCCTTTGACTGGATATCTCACTGTCTGACTATTAGTGTTTAATTGCATATTTCAGATACTTTTTTCTAAAGCTATTTTGATGATAATCTTTAAAAATTATTAAAGGATGATGATTTGGGTGAAAGTTTTTCGGGAATGCAATCACTATTCTCCTCCCTCCCAAGTTACCTTTCTGACACAAATTCATCTGTATTTTCAGGCAAACAGAGCTTGGTGTATGCTGAAAATCCTGCTATAGAAAATAGGAAAGCTTTTTCCTGTTTCAGCTTCCGTCTCACATTGGACTATTCATTAAGAGAAGGTGGTAGACGGCATATGTACCCTTTTACCAGCTGATCTTAGGTTTCTGGAAGAATATATCAGTGTGGATGGGGGCAGGAGTTAGACCTTCCTTTACATGGCAGAATCTTCACACCTTGAATCCACAGGACCATCAGATGAGCTAAAGAAAGCACAAGAGGTAGAGGCCTGAGGAACACTGATAAACTGTAACATTTTACTAGCCATTAAAAACAAATTTTTCACTGCATATTGTGAAATTGGCCTACCCATTTTGTAAATGGGTATTCCTACATTGATAGATGCACACAAATAATTCATGCTAAGTAAAATTATGTTCATTTTATTGGCCGGGACACTCATTAAGTCCTGAGAAATCTAGAGAACAAACTTTAACAATAATTTCAGACTCTTGCTGGACCTTGAAATACAGTAATCTGTTTGCAGTAGGTAGCAGTTGTAGGATTTTGTCATTGAGAACAGAAGTTCCTGGAACCAAAGGGCTGTATTCTTTGTGAATCTCTAGCAAAACTGCATCTGAACCATGTTTTGGGTTCTGATTAGGAAAGTAACTTATGATCAGAGTAAAACCCTTTGAAAATACATAAAAGTATAAAGAAAACAAAAATAGCTTGCAATTCTAAAATCTACTGATACGTATTTTTAATATTTTGGTGTATTCTAGAATATTACATATTCTTTTATCGATACACAAATTTTTCACATTTTAACATCTCTGAAATAGATGTAACTCACAATTGGTGACTTGTTGAAATAATCATTGAAAGTATTTTTCTTTTTCTTAAATGTAGGTACATGAAATAATGGTGAATCTTAAAATCAATTATCACATCATTCCTTGGCCTTTTGGCTAAGATCATATGTGAAATCATTCATCACAGATTAGATGGTCATCTTTGATTACATGAATACAGAATATAAATGCAAGCATGTGTGAAGCTCTAATTATATTTAGAAGTATTTATCATGGTTTTTTCTTATTATTATTTTATATTCAAAGGAAAACACTATAGTAATCAAAATGAATCAACATCTTTATTCTCTTCTCTCAAAGAACATCAATATAGAACCCTAATTTACTTCTTAAAATTCTCTTTCCCAATGCTATGTTTCAAAACCTTTTTCTCAACCCCTCCTTATTCTTCCTTTCTACCCACTAGTCTTCCTCACTTCTCCTTTCTTTGGCCTTCATCATTTTTCTTAAAATTACGACTCTTGAAAGTGGAACTGACCATTTCTGATGCACTTCCTTTCTGTGTTACAAAGACCCAGAAACTCAGCATTCAAAGAAGTTTTTATTAGAGGTCTGGAGAGAGTAGTGGGGGGTGAGAGGTGGTGGAGAGAGAAAGAGAGAGAATGGGAAAATATCAAAGTTTCTTCATCAGGTGTGAAAGAAAAAGAGAAACATATAATTATTAAACCTGACCCCAAAAATACACAGATATAAAGATGTATATATAATAATCACTTTCTTCTAGGTATAAAAATATATTTAGCTTGGTGTTGCTTCTCACTTTGAAGTGGGGAAAAAAAGAAAGAAAATTTTAGTTTTTACCTAGGGTTTACATTTCCTTTAATATTTGCTTTTGCACTTGTTTTGTGATCATGAAACATAAATTAATAAACATGAGTCCTTTTCTTAATAAGTAATTCTTTTTATATACAGAAAGCTATGTTATAGCTTTGCTTTTCTCACTTAATCACACCTGAACAGAACACATGTCACTTGAACAGACATAGGATCTTGGAGAATTAATCGGCTTTCATCAGACTTGACTCTTATCTTTTCCTAAATGCTTTTTCAGAGTGTTGTCTTCTGATGTACAATGAGACATGAAGTTCAAAATGCCCACAAGTGCCAACACGGTGACTTTCATTCTCTTTATGGCATAAATGCCCGATATCAGTTCTCTCCAGGAGACAAATCTTGATGAGGGCAGGAGTACTTTGGAGAAAAAAAGATGAGGTAGAAAGGAGAAACCAAGAGGAAGCAAAGAGCCAAATCTACTACTTCATCCTTTGAACTCTGGTCACTCCTAAAGCAAGATTATGGAGAATTCACTGTAAAATGTGGCTGGCAACCACAGTAGGACTTATTCTTTAAAAATGGAAATTCCTTGGATTCCAAACTGTTGACACACAAGCCTGACTTTTAGGTTCTAGGGAAAGCAGTGGGCCCTCCCCGCCACATCTGTTCCTCGAATTATAATAATTATACAGAAAACTATCCAGACATGTTCCTCCCTGTTCAGATTCTTCACCTCTGATTTCTTCAGATATTTTACTTACAAAAGAAAGAAAGAGAGAAGCTTAATGTAGATAAACATCAAACAAATCAGAGCCAGACACAATCCAAGCAAAAAGGGCGTCAGCAGGGTGTTCCATAATTGCTCAGTGTACAACAGCACATTCAGAAATAATAAACTTTAAACATTCTTCAGTGTCAAACAACATTGTCCTCAGGCCTTTTTATCCTGCGGAACACTAAGAGGTTGGCCTCAATCCCCAGGTGACACCATCTCCAGGGCTAAAAGCAAGAAGGCAAGACAAAGAAGGAAGAAAATACCAAACACAAGGTTTATGCTAGATTCCTTTTATCAGCAAAGTCAACAAAATTCTCCAATCACTTGGACTGGGAAACAGCTTTTCTTATATAATAGTGTTATAAGTATCTGTAATAGCTACTGAAATTTAATAGGATTTTGTTATCCGTGGGGGTTGTATATAAGATAAAAAAAGAAAAGAGGAGGGTGTTGTCCATTCTAAGAACTGGTTAGCCTAAATCTCCCTTTCCTAGATGATGTCTGGAAGAGCCAAGAAAAGCACCAAAAGCTGTAAAGAATTGACCAAAAGATTCATTAAGAAAGGTGTACAGCATAGGTAATATAGGCAATAACATTGTAATACTATTGTATGGTGACAGATGGTTACTAGACTTGAAGTGGAGATCACTTTATAAGGTATATAAATGTCAAGGCACTATGCTGTACAGCTGAAACTGATATAATACTGTATGTCAACCATATTTTAATTTTTTAAAATTTTACAATAAATAAAAATAAATTTACCAAAAAAAGTGCATTTGTCAACTGTTGAATGATGTGGATAGAAAGAGTTAAGCAAGCCTTAGGTAAGTTAAGAAAAAGTCTCGCCATTAAGCCTCCACTAACCTACAGATGTCGGTCAGGTCCCCATGAGAGAAAAGACAAAGGCTTTATCAGAGTTCATTGCAATATGCCAGAGACCCAAGCATAATGTTTATGTAAACTCTAACAAACCCGAATAAGAAAATGAAATAATAAAACAATGTTAAACAAAAAGGAAGAACTAAAACTGTCTATCATTCGCACCCCACAGTTGTAAACACTATAAACTTTTTACGAATGGATTCATCCACTTATGCATCCATGATTTACTATGGAGTTTTGTGTCATATTTTTGTAGCGAACCCCTCATTTAAGACTGGCCACCTGACCTAGAGAGTCACCTCCTTCTCTGTTTGTGACTCCAAAATCGTCCCCTTTTTAGCTGTCACTGCCAGCAAAATCATTCTCCTTGTCTTCACGTTAATCTCCCTTCATCTGCTACTTCTATTCATAGAATATGTATTGCTGGTATAAGCCACACACACTTTCTCCCAAGAGCCAGACCACTCACCCTGTTGATAATCAGAAACCCTGAAGCTGAAACACAGGAGGTCCCTGTAGAATTACTGCCTGCCCTCCACCACCCAGACTCTGCCTGTGCACTGATCCTCAAACATGTGTTGCTACCTCCTTCTAGGCTGAGCTGACCCCTGGCATCCTTCTAAGCAGACACTACCGAAAAGGGCTCTGCCAGGGTCACCTTGTCCCTCAAATTCCCTATTTACTTTTTCACAGCTACACTTATAACAGTGTCACCACTAGACCTACATTGGAATAACCCAATTGAATACTGTCATGTAGCCCCTCAACTTATAAAATTCTGAAATGGAATCTTAAACAAGAATCCCTAAGATGAAGATTTCAGAAAGGGTGCTCTATTTCACAACATCACAGAAAAAGCCAAGGGCATTTAAAATTGTTGTAGCTTCTGAATTTGGTAGAACACAGCTAGCAAGAAAAGAGGTCAGAAAACAGAAGGCCGAGTCAGGTGTGTTTACTTTTTTTATGGCTCTCATATCAGCAGGGGCTTTATATTCCTGGAAGATATGTGTGTTCCATTGGCCTGGTTTTTATTTAGAGAGACGAAAAAAGGAAGGATTTGTGTTGGTGGCAAAACTGACCTTCGGAGTTAGAACATGGGAGATGACATAGAATGCTGTCTTGGGCAAGTGATGGAACTTTCTTGAGCCTCCAAGTTCTCAGTTATAAAGCTATTAATAGTGCTTATATTATATGTTCAGAGTGAGCATTAAACATTAGAGCTTAACACATAGTCAGTACTCAAACAGTGCTAGGTGATGTTATCATTAATGTTAATGAACGAAAATGACAATTTGAAGCAAAGACTTGATGCTTCTTAAAAGAGTAGGATTGGAAAACATTACATGCCTTTAAATTCTGTGGCTCTGATTCCCTGTGATATTCTTTGTATAGAAATAACTGCAACAACCAGAGTAGTGACCCAGGTGAGTTAGGCAGTTGACTAGGTTTTTACACATGTTATCTTTCATTTGAGCTAAAACCCTATGAGGAATGCATTATTAGCCCCATTTTACAGCTGATAAAACTAAAGTTCAGGAAAGCAAATAAAGCACTAGAAGCTACCTTCTATGAAGTGGTTGATTCTTAACCTGAGTCGTTCAAACCTCGAAGCCTATGCTCTTTGCAATGTGCTGCTCTTCCACATGGAGATAGGATATGTCATTCACCCTCATTTGTCTTCCAGAAGGGAGAGTCTTTCCTCTCATTGGTCTACACTCTTCTGTTGAGTTTCTTTCTTGACTAATAGTACAAAAATGGCATGCATCAGCAAATCGGTTGACTGGGGTGGGGCTGCCAGCTTTGGCCAAGTATCACAACAGGCTCAACACTCAACTAATGCACTTAATAGTCTCAGAGAGTCCTACAACAGACATGTGGATGGTTGAAAAAAGTAAATAGCCATTTTAGTACAAAAGTTTGGCATGGACCAATAATGTTTTTAAAACTCCTATGAAAACAAAGGAACAGGGACCTTCAGGGATATTACTTTTGAATTCTGCCGGCAGAATTTCTTCTTGCTCAGGTTGGTCTTTGTTCTCTTTGGGCCTTCAACTGATTGAATGAGGCCCACCCACATGGGGGGGGTAACCTGCTTTACTCCAGTCTACCAATTTAAATGTTAATCTCACCTAAAACATATCTTCACAGAAAACATTCAGAATAATGTTTGACCAAATATCTAGGCACTGTAGCCCAGCCAAGTTGATACATAAAATTAACAATCACATCATCAACACTATAACAGCCATAGTTACATATACTGGCGATAATCTATGTTGCCAGGTACAAAGGAGGTGCCTTATGTTATTTATCATTAAGCTGCCCCCTCAAAACACCACAAGATAGATATTATTATTATTCCCATCGTATAGATGACAAAACTGAGGCTCTCAGAAATGAAATAATTTGTCTGTGGCCAAGTGGCCCAGATTGAATCCCATACCCCACTTTAGGGACTATAATTTTTCTTTCTGTACCACTGCCTCCCAACCCACAAGCTTCTTATTTCCCCAGACATGCTATTTTGTGTGTGTCTGTGCCGTGTCACATGCTGTTCCTCCTGCCTGAAAAATTCATTGTCTTCTTCATCTGCAAGAAGTTTTACCCTTTGTTAAGATTCAGCTCAAAAGTCACCTTTTCTAGGAAGCCTTCCTTGATTCCTTCTCCACCTGGATTTTAAAATCTCTTTCTCTATGCTCTTATTAGTGGTGGACTTCACATATGTCTGCAAAAGGAATCATCAAGCTGCAGTGCTGGTTTGCTGACTTTCCTTCTCCATTAGGCTGTAAACTTCTTGATAGAGGGTAAAACACCTTTATTTATCATTGTATCTGCAAATCCTCAGCACTTGATAGGTGCCACATAAGTGTTTATTTAATGAGTAAATGAACAATGTGTAATGAAAAGTGAACAAATGTGTAAAGGAAGGTAAGACAGCAAAGGGCCTAAGAAGAAGCACTGAGAGAGATAAGAGCAACCAAAAGAGGACAGAATCCCAACATAGGCAGAAATGGCTGCTGAATGGTGTAAAATCATGCAGAGATTTTGGCAGGACCAAAAACTAAAAAGAGGCTATTGGATTCATAAGGGGAAAATTCAATGGGTACAATAGGATATAAGTAGTTTAGTGGTTTGGAAAAAGTTTTATTTGTAGAAATTTTAATGATGCTGACTGGAACCAGCTGAGACGGCATCACAAAGAACAAACAATCAGATCTGGGACTTATAGAAGGAGTAGAATTTGAATAGGTCTGTTTTGGGCGTGTGAGGGCCAGCGGCTTGTGATGAAATGAAGGGCAAAGAAGGATCATGTCTTTAAAATAAGTAGGAAGTTGGTTGAAGACATCTGAGAGTAATTGGGTGGCCCAGGTGTGGAAACAAAGAAAACATTTCTCCCCTCCTTCCCTGTCAGGGTTCTTTGTCTCCTTGACAGCTCACCTCCCATCAGCAAATAGGGAAGAGTGAATCTCAACTAATATACAGATCACTGTGATG
Organism: Cynopterus sphinx; assembly: GCA_030015415.1. NCBI lineage: Eukaryota > Metazoa > Chordata > Mammalia > Chiroptera > Pteropodidae > Cynopterus > Cynopterus sphinx. The sequence goes on along the minus strand of CM057382.1, from coordinate 34,754,159 downwards.
TATAATTTATGTGTCAATTCCTTTGATGAAAAGTATAGTAAGAATAGTAATGAGTTTAGACATATTTCACATAATGAAAATATCAAATCTGATAACAACTCATCTATTTTGCTTCTGTAATTTCCTAGCCAATTCAAATGTGATCCAGACTCTAAACAGTCTTATTCTCTGCTTACCTTGGAGCTTCAGAATAACTGCGATGGATAACAAATGATAATTTCTCATTGAGAAATGAAATTGAATGCCATTCTACCATTTGAGGCTAACCATTTCACATTCCTAAACTTCCAATATAAATGAATCATCATTTGATATTATAATTCTAAGGAAATATGCTGCCTTAAATATATGCTCTAGCTTTTAGCTAAACCACTGTATGTCTTTAATACTCTCTAACTCAAGCTATTTGAGCCAACTGATTTTCATAAGAAGAGTAGTGAAAGAGATTGGAGACCTTTGTACCTTTTACCAAATTACAGGGCAAGGTTCAACCAATTCACAGTAGTAAGTGGGGTTATTTTTGCAGTACTGACAGAAATTATAGCTTTTTTTAGACCTGGCATTGCTATAGTAACCACACAATAGCCCAACAATACATAGAGCATAGCTAATTCTAGAGTAGGATTAATTTACTTCTCAGACAATGGAAGTAGAGAATTTTGGAGGGTGGGAGAGGCTTTATCTTCTACATACAATGCCCTCTGACATTGTAAATGTTTAATGCAAAGCATGAGATCGGTATGCAAAATAGTGTCTAAATAACTGCTAGATATTGTGAGTTTAACAACTAGAGCCCAGCAGACCTTTGAAAAGAGCTGGTTTCCTCTGTTTTCAGATCTCTCAGGCTCTGTTGGTCACTTAGGGAAAGAGAATGTTAGCCTGAGCTTTCCTGGATAAATGGGCTGCACAAGCTCATGGAAGAATTCTTACTCTTCACAGCTGACATAATGAGAATTAGCACTTCTGCTGGAGTGCCTTTATTTTCTAGGGTCTCTCTCCAGCCTATTATGAAATATAGCTGATGCCTGGTTTGCTAAATTTGCAGATGGATGCCTCTGGGCAAAACTGTTTTCTTCAGCCTAGATGAGAAAATTTAAATGCAATTCACGTTTCACATTCAACTATGACATGACAAAATATTTAAAGGTCTCTTCTAATAAGTCAGTGACTTACAAAAAACATGATGTACGATAACCTCCTTTCCCCTGTGCCCTTCTAAAACCTAAAAAAGATGGAAAATGATGCAGCTGCACTGTGTCTTCAGTTGAGGGCTTGAGAGCTCAGGCCTCCAAGCTTTGGGTGTACAGAATTGTTAGATTTTGGGCTTTACTCTTGTTTCCACACCTGTGCTCCCAGAACCTAATGGGTGAAGTAATGTCCAAGTAGCTTCTTCAATAGGGAGAAACATGGGTAGCCCTTGCTGACACGAAATTAGCTGAGGATGTGCAAAGTTTGATTACCAGGGACCAAAAGATATAAAATACCCATTACCTGTGGACCGTTCAGCCAAATGCATCAAGTTCCAATTTAACTGCATTTTAACCTGAGTATTGTAGAGGGTGAAAGATATGGATTTGAATAAACAGAAAGTCTTGATTCAAAACTTCATTCTTTCACTCATTGAGTTTATGTTGATTTTTACATTAAAAATTGAATTTTAACTGAATTTTTATTTTTTGTCACATCGTTAAAACCTCTTTCCCACCAGGTATTGGAAGGATTGACAGTCATCACATACTGGAGGCACCTGGAGTATGCCTCCCACATCAGATGCTTGATAATCAGCTGGACCCAACTGCACCTCTAATATAGATCAGGTGCCCGGACTTACCTAATGAGGAAGAAGAAGTCGCAGCTCCATGGCAACCTCTAATCAATGCTTTTATAGAATCTCAGAGTTGGAAAACCTTTCAGATGCAGTCTCGTCCTTCCCCTGGGGAATTTGTTTCTACCACATCTCTGTCAATTACTTACTACTTACTCATTGCATCCTCTTGTGTATGAACATTTTCAAATACAGAAGAGTTGCCACTTCATCAATCAGCCATTTAATTGTGAAAAATGAAAAGGGAGGAAAATCAAAAATCAGCTGTTTTGAGGATCAACTGTGTACTCATCACTAGACACATACTACGATTATTCAAATGACTACTCTGTAAAGTAGGTATTATCCCAGTTTTATAGACCAGGAAACTGAGGCTTAGAGGATAAATCCTTTCACAAGCTCCCATGGCTTTATTTAAAACAGCCGCGATCTGCAAAAGTGATATACTCTAAAATATCAGAGATTGGTTAAGTTTCTTACCACATATACAGTTCCTACATGTCTGTGTCCTTAAGGGGAATGAATGGAGGCATATGTTTCATTTTTTTCATAACTCAATTCTCTCTGAGTGTGACACTTGTCCCCGTCCTTGTCTATGATTAGGTCAGAACTCCAGACTTGCATTACCAGAAATTTGGAGCTGTACTTTTTATAGATTCTGAAATGAGAGCTAAATCCATGTTATTTTCAAAGAATCTGTTGCTACAAGCCAGGAAAGTAGAGGTGATGTTCTTCATTTGCCCTGGCACCCCCAGTGCTTCACACAGTGCCTGAGATATAGTGGGTATTCAGTAAAGAGTTGTTGATAATAAAATTTGTTAAGAGTGTCAATCTTATGTTAAGTGTTCTTGTCACAAAATAGTAAAGAGTGCAGGAGGAAACTTTTGGAGATAATGGTTAGGTGTATGGCACAGATTGTGCATATGGTTTCATGAATGTGTACTTACCTCCAACTCATCAAACTGGATACATTAATTAGGCACAGATTTTTGTAAGTCAAGAAAAATTTTGCCAGTAGTGAAAAACAGGAACCACTTATTAGATATTATTTTCAATAATGAAAGATTTTTCCATTATAGTCAGGATGTAGTAAGATAAATTCTACCATGCTTAGTTCGAGGTTGATAAATTGTTCCCTTGGTTCATGCTTGGGTTACACTTCCCATCACTGCAGCTTCCCACACTTGCCCTATGTGCCCAGGAATTTTGGGAGTGGGCAGTCTGTGAGCACTTCTGTTTGTGGTGAGCCTACCTTGCCTCAACCCTCTTTTTCTCAGCTCGAAACAACAAAATGAAAGGCCCCAGGGGGAATGACAAATCTCAGATGTTCAACTTTTCTAAAATATTTTCTTTGGAGGGGTCCTAGACCAAATCTTCTCAAGGTATTTGCTTTGCCCTTTGTCCTTTCCAGACCTCCTCTTAGGCCAGGACCAATTTCCCTGACACAGGAACTAAACTTAGTTCTCATTTGGAACCATCTGGTTCTTCCTGCTTCACAGCTCACCACTCATTCCTAATCACTCTCCCTCATCTTTTTTCTTTCCTCTCTCTGATGCTTTCGATCTTGTTTCTCCCACAGAAAACATAAGCCATGAGATCCTCTGCCAAGAGGGATTTGACCATAGTAATAAAGTTTTTAAGTGCCCTACCACATTTCCCAGGGGATGGCAAGAATTCTGAGCTCTAAGAAAGTGTATTTTTCACTGAAATGTAAAGAGGGAAGCTTGTGCTTTCTGAAAATACCTGTGCACCTCAGGAAGTGAAATTAAATGAATCTTAGAGGAACAAAAAGCTTTTTTTCATCTCAGGACCATTTCTCCTTTCCCTCCAGGTACAGTACACAATTACTATCAAAGTAATAAAAATGGGATGCTATTATGCCTTTTTAATTTATTCCAGAACTGTACATCTTTTCAAATTTTTAAAGTGTTATGTAGCCAATTTTATGTCATAAGGAGTGTTGTGATTCAGGATCAAGAATTTTTCTCTAATCTTTTACACTGGCCACTAGAAGACTTTGAGCCCCTGTCTTAGTAAATGTGTACTGAATGCTTTCCCTGTGCCATAACAAGGAAATATTAACTAATGAATATGCACAGCAAGCCCTCAAATTATTTCTCTGGAACCTACTTCACTGATTGAAATGTGCAGCTCCTATCAATACTGTGTCCCACTGTAAGCCACTTCTGATTTAATCCTGGTTTCTTCTATGTTTCCCTAAATATGCCAAAAAAAATTATTCAGTGAAAAATAAGAAAAATTAAATATCCACAATCCTCAGTTTTCTGTCGCCACTCTGATGGATTGCTGGCCTGCGTGTAAGTAGTTCAAAGACTTGACTTTCACTTCCCCAAAACTCCTGCCCTTTCCAATTCAACAGGAGGAGGATCTTTGGTCAAAATCAGACTTCTATTTGGTCACATGTTCTAGAGACAAAGCTTTCAAAGCAGTCAAAACAGTGGTTCTAAATTTGGTTGCAATTAGAATTTCTTTTCCCCCACATTATCACAACTTTATGTTATTAAGCTCATTGTGCACATTTGTACTTCTTTTCTGATCATTACTGACTGGCCAATATGTTACCCGCTTGCTTTGTTGCTACTTTTGTTGGTGTTCAAATAAAATTTTATCTTGAAATAATTTTAAACTTACAGAGAAGTTGCAGAGATAATGCGGAGTTCTCATACACCCCTGACCCAGTTTCAGTTTCCTATTATCATCTTACATTATTGCAGCACATTTGTCAAAACCAAGAAACCAACATTGGTATGTTGCTATTAACTATAATCCAGACTTTCTTCAGATTTCATCCGTTTTTCCATGATGTGCTTTTTCTCCTTGAGGATCCAATCCAGTGTACTGCATTGCCTCGAAATTTTATGTTTTCCAATCTCCTCTAGTCTGTAAATTTCTATTTTTCCTCTCTTTGCTTCGTAGCCTTGAGGAGTGGTAGTAGGTATTTTGTAGAACGTCCTTCAGTATGGGTATGTCTAATTTTTTTTTTCAGGATTAGACTGGAATGATAGGTTTATGGAAAGTGTACCACAAAGGTGAAATGCCTCTTCTCAGCACATCAGAAGATCCATGATAGCCGTATGATGTCACAGGCGATGTCAACCTTCATCGCCTGTGTCCAGATTCCTCCACTATAGAGTTGCTGTGTTTCCCTTCCCCTACTTCATTCTTTGGAAGCAAGTCACAAAGGCTAGCCACCCTCAGGCAGGTGAGGGAAAAACTAAGCTCTACCTGCCGGAAGGGGCAGTATCTATATAAGTTACTTGGAACTATTCTATAAGAAAGATTTGTCTTTTTCTCCATTTATTAATTCAATCAATTATATCCATATGGACTCATGTATATATATATATATACACACACACACACATACACACACACACACACACACACACGCACACATATATATATATATATATATATATTTTTTTTTTTTTTTTTTTTTTTTTTACTTTGGGTGATAGTCTAATACTATGTTATTTATTTTGTTGCTCGAATATTTCTAGCATTGGCCTTTGGGAGTTCTTTTGGGTTGGTTCCTGTGTCCCTTTGATTTGAGCCCATTCTTTTATTTTTTTGAACACTGTTCTACTTTCTGGAACTACAAGATGCTTCAGGCTGATTTTGTATTTTCCCTGCCCTGGCCCTAGAAGCAATCATTTCTCTAAAAAGAGGTGACTCCTTTTATTGGGGAATGGTAAAAAGAAAGCAAGATCTAGGAACGAGGAATGCTCGTTGCAATTGCAGTGTCATTGCTTTCAGTGAACAGAACTGGGTAATTCACATTTGTATATTAGCCTATGTGTAAACACATATCTATAACTCTATTTGTGTGTGTGAATGTGTGTAAAGCTAAGTTCATTCTGATATCTCCAACTCTAGCACCACAAGTTTCGTGCGAGCCATCCTTTCTTGCTCATTTGAACTTTTCTGAGAAAACTGCATGCCACCCTCAATTGGTTTTTCTTTTTTTTCGACTTCAGCACCAGAATAGAAGTTTCAGAACTGTTAACTATATCTCACCTGGGGAAATTTTAAACCACCTAATATTCAAGGCACCTGAGATCAATTACATCAATTTCTGGGCATGTAACACAGGCTTAAGAGTCTTAGAGTTTCCCAGGTGATTTCAATGCCTGGCCAAGATGAAAACCATTGAGGTAAAAGGTCAACACGCAGGGGCAAAATCTTTCTTGCCTTTCTCTCTCTGCTGTTTGCTTCCATGCGACTGAAACTGAAAGGACTGGGGACTGATGCAAAGCAAAGGACGCACAGGCTGCTCACTACCCCTCAATACGCTTCCCCTCTTTGCACCCGTTTGGCAGGAGGGGGACTGTTCCTCTTTAGGGCTTTGTTTTGAGGCATCACATTCTTTGGTGATGGCAGGTGGGCTTGGGATTGGACCTGTCCCATCAGTGTGTATGATATGACTGTGGCGTAGGTGGAAAAAAAAAAAAGAGCAAGCCTGCCTCGCAGCCTGCTTGACCAACTCCCAGGTTTTTAAGAAAAAAAGTGTTTACCAAATATGTCACAACTCAGATAACGACTGTAACTGTGTTGAGTGTTGGTTTGCCAAATAAGACCATAGCTATGACTAAAGTGTTACTTTGCCTTCTGTTTGCCTTCCTTTGCCTCCTATGTGCATACTTCATACGCGTGGACCCTTAGGAAAGAGTCATTGATCAAGAATAAGTTTTGCGATTTCCTGGAATATCCTAGCATAAATAGGTGTAATTTCTTACTTAAAAATTAAACATAGGCGTGTGTTAACTAATATGCATCATTTGTATATTACAAATTATATTCTAAATTTTAAACTAATTTTAATTTTTAATTAAAGTCATGCCTAGATGTAGTTTGAAAAACTCAGACTATGCAGGAGTCAAGTTTTTCCACCTTCAAATCCATGCTCCCTGATGTAGTTGCTTTAAGTTCTGGTTTTTAGATTTGCTGGTATTGACTGTTATAAGTTTAAATAATATACTCATATATCTCTGACTCGAATTATTAATATGAAGAAGTTTGTTGTCTATGGCCATGCCACCCTGAACATGCCCAATCTCTTTTGATCTCAGAGGCTAAGGGTCAGACCTGCTTAGTACTTGGATGGGAGACCACCCAGGAAGACTGGGTGCTGTAGGCACTAAAAAAAAAAAAAGTTTGTTGACTTCCCACCGTGAAACACTGTGAACATAGTATATATCCAACCACTTCCACTTCTCTAGCCTTATACATACATACATACATACATATATATATATATATATATATATATATATATATATATATATATATATATATATATAATTTTTATGGTCATGGTTATATTTATTTTTGTTTTATAATAACCTTGTCTTTTGTGCTTCTGTTAATTCTGAGCTCAGTTTTTCTGTTCTTGGTTATTTTGGGCTGGTAGTTTTCTTCAAATGTCAGATGTTTTTGTTTGTTTTTGTTTTTGTTTTTTGTTTTTTGTTTTTTGATTGAAGAGCTACACCGATTACTCTAAGTGCCTGGTGCCTGCGTTGGTTTCCTGTAAAGTTAGGGTAATTTGTTACAAAAAACAGACATCAACTCTGGCTAATTTAAGCAGATTAGGAATAAGTAATTCATTCAGAGGATTCAGAATGATATATAGAATTGAAGAGAGAATTACCTCTGAAGTTACCGGGCAGCCAGGGGGCCATAGAGAGCAGAATGTAATGGGCAGCCTGTTTAAGGAGCTGCCTTTAAGATGGCACAGCACAAAACATTTCTCTCAGGTCACTCCATTCAAGATACAAATTCCTGGGGAAAACATCTGTTTGGGCCACAGGCTCACCTCCCAGCAGGGATAAGAAGAACCCCATGGTTGACAGTCCCACCCAGTAAGTGGTGGAGGTTTGGAGGGGAGGGAAGACAGGTAAGTTTCCAAAGGGAAAAACAAAAGGGGGCAGAAGTTCAGTGAATTTTTCCCTCTCTCATTTGTCTAGGTATGTTTCTTCAACCTACTCTTCAACATAGGAGAGCTGGTTAACTCTGTCGCTTCTGTCTGCCCAGAACGCGCCTCCACGAAGCTTTTCTCATCCCTACTTTCTTTCCTTACTACAGATCTTAGTTCATATGTCACCTCATGAAGGCCTGTTCTGACATGCTCTCTGAAGCAGCCCCCTACTTTCTTACACATTATCCTGGTTATTCTTAGTTTTTGGGATTTGAATTTCTGATTTATATACTGGGTTGAATTATTCATCTTTTCCCTCTAAAGCGTTAAGCACCAGAAGGGCAAGGACATGTTCATCTCATCTCATTCCCTGCTATGTGCCGGGTAGGCATAGATGTGTTTGTGAAATGAAAGGGCGATTTATTGTGAGCTTAAGTAAGTGAATGGAACATATCAATAGAAATAAGGAAGACAGGCAGACTGTGGGCCCCAAAATTGCCAGAACTAGGAGCACTTTACTCTGTGGTAGAACAACTTAAAGTATTCAACTCTTGAAAGAATTCAAAGAAATAGTTTCTTACATGTAGGTCCTTAATTACCTCGTTTTGCTCTTATTTTCTCTCAGACCATAACATCTACTCTAGGGATTCTCCAGCTGATGAATTCTTTTTTTTAGAGAATAATCCCTGAGCTTTAACTTTTTGTTTAATAAACTAATGAGGACTTCTAGAGGCCTTTGCTAGGGGTAAACTTTCAGGTTATGGATGCTGTAAACCAAATATTTATATCCTCCAAAGATTCATAAGTTGAAACCTAATTTCTACTGTGGTGGGATTTGGAGGAAGGGCTTTTGGGAAGCAATTAGTTACGAGGGTAGAAAGAGACCCCAGGGAGCTCCCTCACTTCTTTTACTGTTAACAAGGAAATGTGCCTTCACCGGATACCAAATCTACTGGTGCCTTGATTCTGGACTTCCCAGGCTCCAGAATTGTGATAAATAAATATTCATTGTTTGAGCCACCCTGTCTATGATATTTTTGTTGTAGCAGCCCCAATGGACTAAGACAGTCTATAATTCTCCAGCACTTCTCTGGTTTTGAGCATTAAGGGTGCTCCCTAGAGAAGGAGTGTTTCTGCCTCTGTTTGGGAATGACTGTGGCATCCTGTGATATTTTTTTTTCTTTCATTAATAGAATTCTATCTATTTATATTTTTCAGGATTCCTCATAATGTTCTGGTTTACTGCTAAATGTTTTTTTCTAGTCCAGAACTTTTATTATCTCATGTATTATCAATTAATTCATTTTCTTGTCTCAATAAAAATTTGGGAGTGTTTGAGATAGATATATGTGCTCAGGACACCATTATTGACAAGATTATATTACTATAATTAATAACACTTAATATCATTTTCTACCTCTTAAAAGCACCCTCTCTCCATAATTTTCAACAGAAATAACAGTTCTTTATTAGCAAAATGACTAAACTGGAACATTTTTATTGGGTTGTTCTTATATGGCACAAGAATATTATGTTGGGAAACTTTTTATTAATACTAATTAAACGAAATATGCTTTTACTTTCTTTTACTTTAGTGTAATACTCTATTTTCACCAAAGACTACCAAAGCTGAATATATCTTTTCTTTAAAAATTCTCTTAATTAGCATTTCAAGCATCTATTTTCTAATAATTTATTCATGTTGGCCCTGAGATAAATGTCATTTAAATGGGTTTTAAATCAAAGGAATACTAACCTATCTAATAAGTAGCTTAACATTTTATGTGCGTTTTAGTGTATACTTATGTTTTGAAAAACATTCCAAATTCTAAGTATGAAAAATAAAGCTATGAAATTGTTACAAGAAAGTAGCAGAGCACAAAGAATTTTTAATAGGAAAAGTCATAACAAGTCATAAAAAGTATAAATCAATAAAGATTAAAATTTTTATTCTATAAATAGTTTCTAATCATATACAGCAAAAGATAATAAGCAAAAGGAAAAACTAAGCCACAGACTATAAAAAGGTGTTTGTAGCATATATTAGACATAGGGTTATATCCAGAATATATAAAAAATTCTAAGTAATGAGGACAAGAAAAAATACAATAGTAAAATGGGCAAAGAAAAACAATTCAGAAAAAGATTGAAATAACAAATTTATAAAAATATGTTCACTTTCACTGAAAATCAGATAAATATTACATATAATTAAAAATATTTCATTTTTCATCCATTAAATTGTCAAACTTTTCCATTTTTGCTAATAACTTCAGATTGAGGAAGAAATTCTTTGTTTTTGTATGCTGCTGATGTAGTTTAAATTGATACGGTCATTTTGGAGAATAGTTCTAAAATGCACACATACACTATGATCCAGCAATTTAACTTTGAGCGGTATACCCTTCCTTGGACAATGTTTCTCAAGCTTTGGCCAACATCATCTAAGTTATTGTTAAATGCACAAATTGTCCCAGATTCCATTTCTTCTGTCCAGCTCAGAATCTCCAACTGAAGCCTCCTAGATTCCTTTTGTTCACTCCTCCAAAATCATTCTCTACCTTGCCCACCCTACTCTCTGTCCTAGAGGGCTGACTGCATGATGATATAACAGGGCTCCATTCCCCTGGCTTCAGGGTCAGCTTAGTCATATGGGAAGCCCTGGCAGGAACTCGGAGGAGTGAGGTTTGTATATTTTATTCCTTCCTGGAAGGTTTCAATAGGCTGGCTCTCCCATAATTCAGTTGCTACTGGCTCCAGATGACTGTGCTATTTCTTGCTTCACTAAACCAGGGGTCAACAAACTACAGGCCTATTTTTGTAGAGCCCTTACATTTAGAATATTTTCTAAAACATTTTTAAAGAGTTATTTAAAAAAAAATAAGACAATGAAGAATATCCAACAGACTGCATGTGCTCCACAAAGCTTAAAATAATTACCAGTGGGCCTTTTACAGAAAAAGTTTTCCCGCCCATGACCTAGACCCATAGTTTTATAAATAGTCCCCCTGTAGTTAAACCTATTTCAGTTATTTTGAGTTTTCCATGTTTCCTGCTTTGCCTTTGACTGTTATGGAGGATCCTGGGAAGCTATATGGGCAATAAGTGCCTCCACATGATTTTATCTCCAGGAAATTTTGGAAAACTCTGTCCTAGAGTAATATGTATAAATATGTAATATGGGGAAATATATATAGTGATATTAATTTATCCAGTCTTTACAATACTCAAAAAAAAGAAAAGAAACTAAATATCCATCTAAAATGAATGAAAAAAAAATGACATATTCAGGTGAAGTTTACCAATGAATAATATATCAGAATGAATCGGTCTCAGACATGAAAAATAAAAATCAAGTTATAGAACAATATAAAGAAAATACAATATGTGTAAATTAAAATGTATGTTCTTTACAGATAAATGTGTACATTAATTACTTCTGGGGGTAGGAGGATAAAGGGTTACAGGAAAAATAGACCAGTTGTGATGGTCAAAGGAACTGGAAGGAACATTGTTGACTGGCTGCTCCACACTCATACCATCTTTTTCTAGTTCATCTTGCCACTGGGACCCTTCATATGTCCTAGGTTCTGCCAAGCACAGATCCTGTGTGTAGTTGCAGCAGGAAGGTGAGCATTGTGAGACAGTGGTCTACCTGGAGAAATGCATGATGGTGAAAGCATCTGATTCTGCTGAGGCATTGTGGCAAAGTTTTAGCTTCCAAAATCTAGTAGCATAGGTGCTGAGTAACAGGTGGCAACAACAGTGGACTTTTTGCTGTAAGAACCCCACGATATGATTGATCAGTTCTTCTAGCTACATTGATCCTGACTATGTAGCATTCAAGCCTTATTCTCGGCTCTCCACAAGATTCTATGTACTACATTATGACCCTTTTAAAAACTCCTTTCTGCTTAAACTCAATATAGACCCTGTTGTCTGCAAAAAGCAGTCACATACATAAGAACATTCGTCTCATCTAGATTGTTTAATTTCTTTAGAAATGAATCTTTTTATCTTTTCAATGTCCTGTTTTCATTTTCTTTGGATAAGTACCCAGAAGTGGAATTACTAGGTCATATTGTAGTTCTATTTTTAATTTTTTGAGGAAACTCCATACTATTTTTATAGTGGTTGAACAAATTTATACTCCCACCAAGAGTGCAGAAGGGCTGCCTTTTCTCCACGTCCTTGCCAATACTTTTGTTTTGTTTTTTTGATAATAGCCATTCTAGCAGGTATAATATCTCATTGTGATTTTGATTTGTATTTCTCATAATTACACGTTGAACACCTTTTCATTATCTGTTGTCTGTGTGCCATCTTTGCAAAAATGTCTTCAGATCTGTCAATTTTTAATTTTTTGTATTTTTTGCTACTATGTTGTATGAGTTCTTTATATATTTTAAACATTAACCTTTTATATGATATATGATTTGCCAATATTTTTTGTCATTTTATAGTTTGCCTTTTCATTTTGTTGGTTTCCTTTGCTGTTCGGAGCTTTTAATTTTGAGACAGTCACACTTGTTTATTTTTACTTTTAGTGCTTTTGCTTTTGGTGTCAGATTCAAAAAACCATCACCAATGTCATGGAACTAATGTCAGGGAGCTTACTGCCTGTTTTCTTCTAGAAGTTTCATGGTTTTAGGTCTTATGTTCAAGTTTTTAATCCATTTTGACTTAATATTTTTCATGATGCAAGATAGTGATCCAGTTTCATTTTTATGCATGTATCTGTCCACTTTTTCCAAAACCATTTATTAAAAAGATTATTCTTTTCCTATTGTATGTTTCTGATTCCTTTGTCATGAATTAATTGACCATAAATGCATAGATGTACTTCTGGGCTCTTTTCTGTTCCATTGATCTATGTGTATTTTTTTATGCCAATATAATCCTGTTTTGATGACTATACCTTTGTAATATATTTGGAAGTCAGGGAGCATGATACCTCAAGAGTACTTTAGATATTTGGGGTCTTTTATATTTCTATACAAATTTTAGGATTGTTTTTCCTACTGTCAAAATTGCCATTGAAATTTTGATAGAGATTGCATTGCGACTGTAGATTTCTTTGGGTAGTGTGACATTTTAACATTAATTCTTCCAAACCATGAGCATGGACTATCTTTCCATTTATTTGTATCTCCTTCAACTTATTTTATTAGTGTCTTATAATATTCAGTGTGCAGATTTTTCAATTCCTTGGTTAAATTTATTCCTAGGTATTTTATGCATTTCAATGTAATTATAAATGGGATTGTTTTATTTTTATTTCAATTACAGTTGACATACAATATTATATGGGTTTCAGGTGTACAACATAGTGATTAGACATTTATATCACTTACAAAATGATCACCCCAATAAGTCTAGTACCCCTCTGACACTATACAGAGTTATTAATGATATTATAGACTATATTTCCTATGCTATATTTTATATCTCCATGACTATTTTATAACTGCCAATTTGTACTTCTTAATCCTTTTTTCACCTATTTCCCTAACTTCACTTCCCATCTGGCCACCATCAATTTGTTTTCTGAGTTTGTTTCTGTTTTATTCTTTTCTTTTATTTTTTAGATTCCAATATAAGTGAAATCATATGGTATTTGTCTTTCTCTGTCTGACTTATTTCACTTAGCATAATATCCTCTGGCCCATCCATGTTGTCACAAATGGCAAGATTTCATTGATTTTTTTATGGCTGAGTACTATCCCATTGTATATATGTACCGTATCTTCTTTATACATTTGCTTCCATATCTCGACTATTTTAAATAATGCTTTGATGAACATAGATAGGGGTGCATATATTTTTCAAATTAATGTTTTGGATTTCTTTGGATAAATACCCAGAAGTGAAATTGCTGAGTCATAAGAGTTCTATTTTTAATTTTTTGAGGAACCTCCATGCTGTTTTCCATAAAGGCTGTACCAGTTTACAATATCACCAACAATGCATGAGGGTTCCTTTTTCTCCACATTCTTGCCAATACTTGTTTGTTGATTTTTTGATGATAGCCCTTTCAACAAGTGTGAGGTAATATCTTATTGTGGTTTTTAATTTGCATTCCCTTAATTATTAGGGATGTTAAGCATCTTCTCATATATCTATTAGCCACCTATATGTCCTTTTGGGAGAAATGTCTGTTCAGGTCCTCTGCCCATTTTTTAATCAGATTGTTTTTGGTGTTAAGTCATATGAGTTTTTCTATATTTTATATATATGAACACCTTATCATTGGCAAATATCTTCTCCCATTCAGTACATTTTTTCATTTTGTTGATGGTTTCCTTCACTGTGCAAAAACTCAAGTTTGATGTAGTCCCTTTTGTTTATTTTTTCTTTTGTTTCACTTGCTGAGAAGACAAATCAAAAAAAAAAATTACTAAGAGCAATGTCAGAGAGTTTACTGCCTATGTTTTCTTCTAGGAGTTTTATGGTTTGGGTTCTTAAATTTACATCTTTAATCTATTTTGAGTTTATTCACTTCTCTGAGTTAATTTTGCTTATTGCTTATAAGAAAGTGATTCAGATTCATTCTTTTGCACATCCGTTTAGTTTTTCCAACACCATTTATTGAAGAAACTGTCTTTACCTCATTGTATAGTCTTGCCTCCTTTGTCATAGATTAATTGACCATGGAATTGTTGTAAAATTTCTCTTTCTGATAGCGCATTACTAATGTATAGAAACACAATATATGTTTGTATATTACTTCTGTATCCTGCAACTAAATTAATTATGCTAACCATTTTTTGATGAAGTCTTTAGGGTTTTCCATATTATGTTATCTGCAAATAGTGACAGTTTTGCTTCTTTCTTTCCAATTTGGATGCCTTTTATTTCTTATTCTTGCCTAATTTCTCTGGCTAGGATTTTCAATACTTTGTTGAGTAAAAGTGGAGGGAGTGGACATCCTAAGGATGTTTCTTTAAAAATATGTGAGTGTGTGTCTTTTAATTGCCTTCAGTGATTTAAATATTATAATTTCCACCAGATTCCCTCATGGAAATCAGAATTTCAACACTTCTTATCATTATGCCAATAATTGTACTGTTACAGGGTGATGATCAGTTCTGAATGAGGTTCTAACCTATACACTCATGATATATAACCAATGATGACAAATGTTAAGCTTTATTTTCTTCATTAAATTTCTAGGTCATGTAACTTTGTCAAACTACTTGATTTTTGCCACTTGTTATCTTCATCTGTAAAATTGGGGCATGCATTGGTGGCTGAAATTAAATATTGTGTTTTCAATTTTTGACATGTTGAGTTTGATGATCCTTTACTGAATGGAGACATTTACTAAGTAGGTAGGATGTGTGTGTGTGTGTGTTTGCATGTGTTTCACATAAAATGTCATAGTAAGAAATAGGATTGAAATTCATTGATACATTAATATATTTGAGACTGTGGGCATAAATTAGTTAAGGAGATGGTATAGAATAATGTGAAAAAAGCACCCATGACCAGATTTCTAGGAACTTCAGTGTTAAGTGACCCAATGCATGAGCCTGCATTCTGCATTGAAGGCTAAGAGAGGAAGACCAGAGAGGAAGGGGGGAAACCAGCAGCGTATACAATATTATAACCTCAGAGAAAAGAGTGTTATAAGTGGAAATAATGAACATACTTAGCAGTTAAGTAAGTTAAAAACTGAGATTGTCCAATAATTTTAATGGAATGTAGGTTAATTGGCAGAAGCCATGTATTTTCTATAGAAGGGGAAAGTAGGCCTTCTAAGATGTGAGTTAATTAATAATGTTTAAATGTGAATGGAAAGGGTCCAGCTCCTTTGTTTCTACTCTTCTCTCTACCTAAAATGTGTTACCCCCATCTCTACCTATTTAAATTTATACATCCTTAATGGGCCATTTCTTTCTTGTTTTAAAATGTTGTTAGTCAAGCTTTAACTGCAGTGACCTGAATCTACTCTAGCTAGTTTAAGCATAAAGGGATTTATATGAGATGTTTCATGGATTACAATGGCATTGCTGAAGAAACAGATTAAAATCTAAGCTTCTAGGAATAATTTCCAAAAGGCACCACAGAGCTGATTTTGAAGAATGCTGCTGCTTTAGCTATAATCAGATATCTATGTACTGACTAACTTAGGAAATAAAACTGTAAATATATCCTATTCCCAAAAGGTAACTGATCAGCATATTTAATTGGATACTCATCCTAATAGAAGTTTTTACACTCATTCTCCATGTGTACATATTCAAAATTAATATATATTATTGACTTATATCTTTCTAAATCCTATTTATCTTGTATGATAAATCTGTAATCATAAAATATATTCTACAACTTTTGCACTTTTGCTAAGTGGAAATATTAAGGAAGCAGTTGTATATTTGTCTCTGGGCTCAATATTAAGTGTGTAAATTTTTTCATTAACATTCACGCTGTATTGTATATCACTGTAGGGTTATCCAAAAATTTATTCTCCTGACATAGGCAGTTGGTTCTTTTTACAATTTTCTCTGTTAAAAATGATGCAATATCATTTATACATTCTTCCTTCTATCCAAGATGGAATACTGTTTTAACTCTCACTCTGTAACAACTAAAATACTAGATAAAATGTATTAAACACTATTTGACATTGGACATCAGCCAACAAAGAACAGTGATCCCTAAGAGACAAGGAAAAAAAAATGAAGTGATCCCTCTGATGCCCTAGTTTCCTGCCTTGAGAGAATTTTTATGGTACAGTAAAGGGAAACTTGGGCAAAGCTTGGTGTGCTCTCAAAGCTGAGGAAACAACTAAGAGTCCGAGAAGATCCTAAGTAACTAGAATTCATAGGACAAAATGCCAGAGGGTAGATATATAAACAAAGAACTCCTGAGATTTGCAAAGGGATGCAGCAGAGTACTGATCATCCCATGCTCGTGACGAACATACCCAAAGTTGGGGAATGAATCATCCAAAAAGATTAGAAAAAATGTACTCAGAGTTCACACAGGACTGGAAATATTGCCTGTTATTAAGTTTCTATATTTATATTTATTAATTTTTTTAACAGGAACCATGAGGTTCTTGGATCAAAGACAAATTTTTAATTACTCAAAATATATTTTGTCAGTTCTTCATGTTCCAGTACCCCAAAAGACAATGCTGTGGGCCAGAAATCACCTGAGTGTTAATGGGGTTTGTACAAAAAAGCTGACACATTTGCCCCCCTCCTTCAGAGAGAAGGTGAGAGATTTTTGCTTTTTAATATAAACAAATGCTGATTGGGGATAAAGGGTAAAGGTCCCTAAGTCAGTTATGTAAGTAGTTCCAGCGGCCTTTGTATTTAACTCCTAAGGCTTGTTATCCAAACTTCCTTTAATCCACATACCAGCAATCTTTGTTCAGAAAGCCCAGATCATGCAGCATTGTTTTATGTAGCTTGTTTCCTAACTCCTAATCCCACCAACCAGACTTGAAAACCTAATAACTCAGAGGAAATTGGATAGAGTATCAGAAGGCTCTAACCTCAGCAGTGGGTTAATTACTCATAGAACAAATGTTGTTATGATCACACCTAAAAATTTAAAAGCAACACCTAAAATAATCAAACCATTTCACAGGGATACAAAAATATACAGCACCTAACAAGTTATAATTTGCAAGGTCTGTCATCCAATTAAATAATTGCTAGGCAATAAAGAGAAACAACATAAAACCCTCAATAAGAAGAAAAATTAAAAATTGAAACTAACCCATACATAAAGGTTTCAATTAGCATATAAGCACTGTCAAAAGCTTTTATAATTGTTTCCTATGTTCAAAAAAGCTAGAGGAAAATGATAAGCATGGAAGACAAAATATATTCTCTGAAATTCTAAAGGTGAAAATTATAATGCAGGAGATAAAATATACACTTGATGGAATTAGTGTCAGACTAGACATTGTGGACAAAATGATTAGTGAACTTGAAGACATAAAAATAGAAACTATCCAAAAAAATAGAAACCATCTAAAAAAAAAGCAAAAAAATAAACAGACCATCAATTAGCTATATAACAATTTCAAGCTGCCTGCTATGTTTGTAATTGGAGTTTCTGGATGAGAGAAGAGAGTACAGAAAAAAAATATTTGCAGAAATAACAGCTGAATATGTTCAAATTTTATGCAATTATAAACTCAGATACAAGACACTCAGCAAACTCCAAGCACAAGAAGCATGAAATAAATTATAACAAGGCACATAATAAATATCTTAAAAATATCCAAAGTAAAAACATTGTTTGTCTGCAGAAAAGCAAACATAAGGTAACAGCAGATTTCTCTTGGAAACAATGCAAACAACAAGGCATTGGAGCGACATTGTTAAAATACAGAAAGAAAAACACTGATCATCTAGAGTTCTATACCTAATATATATTTAGGTGAAATAAAGAATTGTTGGGTCATACAAAAGCTGAAAAGTTTTTTACACACCACGCTACTAGAGTGTTGAAGTCCTTTGGGCAGAAAGAAAATAATACCAGATCTCTGAGTAAAGAAATGAAGAACACCAAAATGGCAATACATATGTAAATAAATACCTTTTTCTTTTTTACATCTATAAAAGAGTTGATGTTTTGAAAAACAACAATGTGGTGTGTGGTCATAACATAAGAAGTAAAATGTATGACAATAGCCCAAAGGTCAAGAGGAGAAAAAGACAAAACTGTATACTGTATCTTACTGATTTTTAGTTCTTTACACATTGTCGATGCTAATTCTCTGTTGAGTATATGTTTTGCAAATATCTCCCCAAGGTTTATGGTCGGTTTTTCCTTGCCTCTGGCATCTTTTCATGCACAGATTTTTAATTTAATGCAGTCAGATTATCTATCTTCTTTCATTATTTGTGCTTTTTTTTGTCTTATATAAGAAACTTTCTCACCGTTTCCAAGATCATAAAAATATTTATTTTTTTCCTGAAAATATTTCCAATACCCTCATAATAATAATCATTTTCTGCTTAAAGTGATGGTTCAATTGATACCAAGTTCCTTGTAGGCAGGTGCTGTGATAGCTTGTCTTTTATTGGAGAATAATCCTATGTTCGGGAAAATCACCTTCTCAGAATTTCAGGATTTCTCACCTGAGGAGTGAGGAAGAGGATGAGCCAGCCAGATCAATCACATCAACTCTGACAATTAGAGGGCTGACAGGCACCACAGCTGTATCATCCTCAAGTCTTTGTAATTACCAGAGGTCCCAAGCCACGAAGGAAAGTGGTTTATGCCCAGGAGAAAGTTCTGGATACATGAGAAGGAAAGATAACATCCAGTGAGTTTTCCTTTCCCAGATTCATCATTCTGAATTGGGGAAACTTTCACTGATGATAAGGGCCTGCCTGTTTTCAATGTCTGAGCAGGAACTGCTTGTATTTCCTCAGTCAATATATTTCTGTCATGATTCAAGGTGCTTTCCATTTTGTATTTCTTGACTTGTCGTCTTTTGGAGGTCACACTCTAATGTTCATCTAGCTTCCTGGCTCCTCTTTAAATAAATAAATAGAAAAGAGAAGGAAATTTTTAGTCTCAAGGACAGATTCTAACAGAAGAGAAAATAGAGCAGAATAAGTTCTAGAGATCCTGATATGCCAGCTATAATTATTCCTTTAGATTGATAAATAATTCTGTTTATGGAATATCCTTTGAGAAGTCCTTATGGGAATATGCTACCTATTATTTGTCTCAATTATATTTTCTTTTTGCATAATACCACCTTAAGTTTATAGCACTTGAAATTTATTTTCCCAAGTGATTTCAGTATTATCAACATTATTGTGCAATGTTCTTTTGATGGGATTATTATTCAAAAGGGAAATTATTTTGTCAGCCACTATTTCTTCTCTGTTTTGCTTAAAAGAGTTAAAATCAGTATCAGTTACATAGTTTTGAAGTACACGCATTGGAAAAGGTAACTTTAGCTAAAAGAAAAGACTTCTTTAAATCATCTCCTAACACATATATTCTGCAAATAATTATAAAATGCTTTATTTTATTTCTCAGTGAAATGGAATATATTACATTGTTTCCAATTTGAGTAGATCGTGTACCAGAACACTATTAAATAATCACAAACAGCCTGTGGTTTTTGTTTTGGACTTCCCTGAAGCATAAACTGTTAGAGATGATGCAACATTTTTCTCTAATTGGCCCTTGTATGAAATTCTAACTCTGGACTCAAAATTCCGTTTCAGCTCTGAATTTCGGGTAAGGTTATGTGAGGTTCTCAGACTCAGATAATGGTTGGTTATAATCACAAACAGCCAGTGAAGCCTGGGCAAAACAACTGGTGTTAAAGAACTTTGGGTGAAATTGAACCCCAGAGGACAGGGGCGCCTCTCACTCCAGCTGCTAAGCGCATCGTATAGCATCCATTGTGACCAGCAGTTCAGCAGCACTGAACCTGCAGGCCCAGTCAGGACCAGGCCTAGAAGGCTGCAGAGGGCTTTTAGTTTTCCAGAAACAATTAATATTCCCAGAAAATGAGGTTTTCCTAGGGAAACGATGGTAATTTGGATGGGAGCACTTGCAATTCCACAAGTGTTGACGTTGCTAAGGCCTTCTGGAGGGAAGCTATACCTCACTTCCTGTTGGCCAGAACAACTTAGCTAGTGACACAATCAGAACCCCACAAATATACTCCAAGGAAGGATAAGTTTATATTTGAAGCTGCCTTATTTTCCTTTCAAGCTCCCTCCTCCTCTCTTCTATTCTTCTGGTATCCCAAACCCTTACACAGTTTCCTGACTGTCCAGCCATTTCTCCCACACAGGCCTGAACTCTCCAAGCAGAAAACTCTTCTCTAAATGAAATATTCTTCTCCTGTTCCCATGATTGTAGAATTTCTGATCAGGGCCAGAAATGAGGGATTGAGGCAATGAGGATATTATGTCTTCTAAAACTCGGAGATCCAGGTAATCTACCCTACCTGTAACTCCTGTATCATGAAGGGTTGGCGGGAAACAAACGAAAAGTAAAATTACAGGTCTTGCCTGAATATAGGGTGGAGCGAAACTACCCTATATGGTGTCACTGTTTTCTTGCACTATGAGAGACTGAGGAATCTGTGTTGCTTCATGTGAAAGTTAGAGTTTCTAATGCATAGAGCAAGAATAAAGCAAGGCTACAGGGACAAAATTGGAAAGGACAGAAGGCTGAGGAAGATGTGGTCTGCCTCTCACCTGTCTTTGTCTAGCTTACCCATTGCTCCAAAGTCAGTTTAGTGTGACTGTGTTCCCAAAGCTACTCCTGTTTTATCTCCCCTGCCTCTAACGAGGACTCAACATACTCCTCTCAGCAAGCCTCTGTCAGAGATTTCACTACGTGGTTCTATAATCACTGATAAATTTCTCTCACCATAATGTAAGTATCATGTGAATATACTGTAAATAGGTCTTATTTGGCATGCTCTCGCACAGGGCTTGGCACAGGCAATAAATGTTCAAATAGTGGGGTAAAGAGGCATGATTTCATAACCATGAAACATCCACATTGTTTATTTAGCTTCATATTCATACCAGATAACCAGAAGTGTGAACTGTTTAAGGTAATGAAAAGATGCAAATGATGCTACCTAGACGTGAGCTGCTCTATTAAAGACTCAGGAATGTGGCTTAGAACAATTGTCTAGAATCTATAATCTGTTTTACTGGATTTCTGATAAAAATGGAAGCTAGAGAAAAGAATGAAAAGTGTGCACATAAGAAAAGATGTTTATCCTAATGACCTTTCCTGAGTGGTGATTGCTATGGAGCTCATTTATGCTTCAGGGGTGCCCCAGCTTTGGACTTTCCTTGGAACCAGGTAGAGAGAGAAATCTCACTTGCGAGCAGGAAGGTTCTCATTGCTTGGCCAATCAAGGCGTGAGCAGTCAAGCCTAAAAGCTAGGTACTCCTAAGAAATAAGAGCAAGAGAAACAAATAGACAATATGACACTACGTGAAAGCTGGGCTTCCTCTTCAGTCCAGTGCATTCTGTTCATGCCAGGCTGTGCCATTCGCAGCTACACAGACATCCAGTGATGCAAATGTATTCTGACTGGGAGCATTGTATCTTGACTCCCAGTTCAGCTATTACTGCTATAACCTCAGCACCCATTACATTGGAATGGCTGCTTTATTCACAGACTTGTTCTGTTTCAATCCAATGAAATTATTTTAACTAGTTGTTGCCTACCAGCCAGAGGGAAGGTAGTTTCCTGGCTTGTTTAGAATGTAATCTCATCCCCCTGGACTGCTGAATTTTTGAATTGGTCCCCAGATAAGCTGTTATTTGGTGCATTTCACTATTTAACAAATTCTCCATTACAATGTAGTACCTGAAACTGGCCACAGTGAAAAGTTTTGACTGTTTTACATCGTTTTTCAATGCCTTATATCACTAATTTTTTAGCAGTGTGTGTCTTGTGGGCAGGGCCACCGAAGTTCCCTGGGAAACCTGAAGATGAGTTACCATAATGCATAAGTATTTTAGGTGTAGTCAGTTCCATTGAAAAATCCCCATTATAAACAAAGCTGAGTATGTGGTGAGAGGAACGGCTCCTGTCTTTATGAGATGCTGCAATCTAATTGGGGAACTGTGCATATGAATACACACACACAATCACAACCACAATCCTGCAAGCCCCAGGGATTACAGATGTCAGGAACTGTTAGTACAAAAACTCATTTCTGAGCCACAGGGGAGAAGGGGAACCAGGTGTGAGTTCAAGCACCAAAGTCCCTGCCAATTGCAGTTGTTCCCTTCCAAACTGGCCTCCTGACCTTATGTGTTCTACACTTGAGAAGGCATCTGGATGCCCTGGGATTGTCTCATATAGAGAAATGCTTAATCAGCCTTCAGATATGTTGTAACCCCCACCCTCTCCTCTACACTGCTCATAGCCACCCATGTAGTTCACCCACAAGAACTTTGCTGCTCTTCTCTCAGGCAGAGGTGCCTGCTGGACCCCTGTGATCTCTGGTTATATCAAAAGAATTCAGCCCTAAACAGATGGCCACTTCACTCATCATGGACTTTGGACTTCATATCTGGCCAGGGCATTATCTATCTAATGAGAAATCTAGTAAATGAAGTTGAACATGCAACCATCGTTCATCATTTAAACATCCCAGCTGTTAGCTCACAGGCTATGGGCCATCAGGCAGGCTGAGTTGGACCTTAGTGTAAGGTAAATGACATGGAAAGAGCCTCATAGGGACCAACCAGGGCACCAGATGGAGTTAGATAGCATTATACACATTTAGATTGTGAAGGCTCACAACTTCTTTCGAACAAAGGGCAGGCTGGCCAACTCTCACCAGGGAGATGATACCATTATAGAGAGAATGTCTAGGGAACAATAATTCCTATGCTTTGAGAGCAATACTTTTTCATTTTTATTGTCTACAGCAGTCATTCTCAAACTTTGGCTTTCAGAGTATCACCTGGAGGTATTTCAAAACACAAAATAGGTCTGGTGGGACCAGAGAATTTGCACATCTACCAAGTTCCTAGGTAGGGACCATAGGTTCAGGGATCTAATTTTGAGAGGCATGGGTATACAGGAAATAATTCTGTATAACAATGTGTTATGAACACACACACACATACTTTCTGTAGATCCCCCCACACAGAATTGTTGTGAAATGCCATATACCGACATGCCCTGCTATTTCTTGGAACAAAGGGGGATGGAGACTCAAAACTAACATTCATTCAACTAACTAGAAACTATTGAGCACCACCATGTGAAAACCAGGTCCCAAACTCTAAAGATTTTTTTTTAAGTAAGAAATTTGATAGTCTAAATTGGAAAAATATTTCTGGAAGCCAATTGTCTGTGTATATATATATTTAAAAAAAAAACACCTTAAAGCTGTCACTCTGAATAGGCATTTCTTGTCTAGGAATTTATCTCAAGAAAATAAAGATATTGACAAGTAAACTAAGGAAATGTTCACAGAGGCTTTTTTAAAGTAAAAAAGGTAGAAATCTAAAGGATCGACAAATATAAATGTAAATGACAGATACATTACCTTCTCTTTCTCAAATATTCTCTTCCTCTCCGTCTCTAGACATTTTGAGAACCAGCAGTTCTCAAAATGTCTAGAGACGTTTAAAGCTGTCACAGCTCAGGAGAATGTGCATGACTGGCATCTCATGGGTAGAGGCTGCTAAACATCTCACAATGCACAGAACAACTCTCACAATAAAGACTCATCCGGCCAAAAGAATCAGTAGACTTGCCAGAGGCTGATAGTAGAGCCGCATTAACTATAATGACTGCCATTTTATGGAATCAGGCACCTGGCTGCATAGTGAGGGACTTTATTCTCATCAGTCTCCTGCTGTCGTTTCTGACTCAAGTGGATTCACATGTGGTTCATGTAGGCTTTTTCCCTTGGCTCCTGCCCGCGTTGTGGCAACTAGAAGAGAAGTCCCTTGGGAATAGTGGCTCACCCTACATAGCTGCTCATGTCCCTGGGTACACTGATGGAGCCCAGTACACTGTCAACGGTTGCCCCAGAGCTGCTAACACTGTCCTCACAGTGTCAGCATTGCCACAGTTCTGTGGAGTCGTTACCTGGAAACCAAAGCAGTGCTCTTGGTCAGTCTCACAGAAGCCCCTTTGAGGAAAGTTCCTTTAGCTTCTGCCTGTAGCCACTCTCCATAAGACTCCAGCAGAAGTTGTGGGCCTGGCAAGGAGACCAAGAGCTGGGAAAAGACTGTGCTGTCCTCTCCTATCTTAGGCACCTAAGCCAATCACCTTTCTCCTAATAGCAACAAAAATCTGCAAGCAAATATTTGCAAAGCCATACATAACCACTAAGAGTAAACACTATGAGTTCAGGGAATGATATAATTATTCCAGTTGGCATTCTCCACAGCACCCTGAAGAGTCCCCTCCCCATCAGCCACATGGGCCAGGCTAATTCCTATTTCTTTGCCTTTGCTCATCCTCCGATAGAAAGTCTTCCCACCTCATTTATGCCTACTCAATCTTGCTACCTTTCATGACTTAGTTCTCGTTTTCTCCAGGGAGCTTTCAAGATTATCTAGAATGCTTGTGGCTTTAAGCAGTGAAGTTTTTAAACAATTAGTCATCTTATTATTTCATGTAAAAAAAAAAGTTTGAAGGTAGAGTTCCAGAGTTGAACAATGAAACAGCTCAGTGTCATCTATCCAACTCTCTTGGTTTTTGTCTAATGGTCACGATGTGGCTGCCATACCATCTCATCATGAAAATACCCAAAAGCAAGAAGTAAAGGAAAGGTTCGCTGCTCTCCCATAAGAAGGAATTTGATTAGAACCATTTTTTTTTTTTTTGGTCAAGAGAGATTTTTTTCCCCACAAGTCCCCAACATAGATTTATTGTTTTTCATTTGCCAGAAATAGGCTAAAGTCAGGACCATACCCTTGGATGCTATGCAAATTTAACCTCAGAAGTCACTTGAACTTGTTGATGATAAGAGCTAAGCAAGAGAGATCAGATTTAAGGCCACCTAACTCTCCTTGATGCTTTTCCATTATTCACCATACAACAAACACAGTGAAAGGTGCCATAATAGAGAGAGCATTGCAATTAGAGTTATCAGACTTTGGTCTGTATCTCAATTCTGACACTAAGGAATGACCTTGGTAAATCACTTACTTCGAATCTCAATTTCTGTCACTCCTAGCTCTATATATCATTCTCAAATACAGAAATTATACCTTGGGCAAGTTGTAAGTTGAAAAGCACCTTGGCAAACTGGAGCTGCCCCTGCTCACTTCTTCACCCACCCCCAGCCTTCCCCAGGATGGGAACCTATCATGAACCACAGTCATGACTACTCAGGGTTCCTGAGTCCCAAGAGCAGAAGCTATAGATTCAACACTGAAGCACTGAATCTTGGAAATCATGAATGTTGAACAGAACAGCTGTAAGGGCTAGGCAAAAGTATAAATTTTTGGAATTTCTAAGCCACCAAGCCCAAGGAAAGGATTCTATTCAGGAGATTGGAATTTTTTAAATAGAATTTATTACTTTTTTAGAGTACTTTTAGGTTTACAATAAAATTGAGAGGAAGTTAGATTTCCCGTGTACGCCCTGTCCCCACACACGAATAGTCTCCCCATTATCAATATCACTCACCAGAGGGGTACATTTGTTACCAAGGATGAGCTAACATTGACACATCATCATGTCATAATCATCCAGAGTCCATAGCATACCTTAGGGTCTTGGTGTTATGTGTTCTGTGGGTTTAGACAAATGTATAATTATGTATTTTTATCATCATAAAAAGCATTTTAACTGCCCTAAAAGTTCTCTGTGCTCCACCTTTTTATTTCTCCCTCCTCCTTCCCACCCTGGCAACCACTGATCTTTTTATTTATTTATTTATTTAGTTAGTTAGTTAGTTTTCTCTTTTCCAGAAAGTCATGTATTTGGAATCATTCAGTATATAGGCTTTTCAAATTGGCTTCTATCACTTAGTAATATTCATTTAAGGTTGGTTCCTTGTGTCTTTTTATGGCTTGATAGCTCTTATTAATGAGAACACTTAGGGTTCACTCTAACAACTTTCATATATATCATACAGCAGTGGGAACTATAGTCATCATGTTGTACATTACATCCCAAGCATTTATCTTATACTGGGAAGTTTGTACCTGTTGACAGCCTTTCCTTCAATTCTCCCTCACCCCACTATACCTCCCACCCACAGGTATGACAACCACAAACCTGTTCTTTACTTTCTGTAAGTTTGGTGGGTTTTTTAGGTTGGATTTCACACTGAGATCATACAGTATTTCTCTTTCTCTGACTTATTTTACTTAACATAATACCCTCAGGATTCATCCATATTATCTCAAATGGCAAGATTCTTTTTATTTCTCATGGGCAAATATTATTCCATTGTGTGTGTGTGTATATAAATATAAATATAAATATAAATATAAATATCCTGCAACTTCTTTTTACATTCATCCATTGATGAACACAGGCTGTTTCCATGTCTTGGCTACTATAAATAATGCTGCTTTGAACATGAGGGTGCAGACATCTTTTCAAGTTAGTATTTTTATTTCCTTTGGATATATTCCCAGAAGTAAAATTGCTGGATCATATAGTAGTTATATTTTTAATTTTTGAGAATCCTCTATACTGTTTTTCATAGTGACTACCAGTTTCCAACTCCACCAACAGTGCACAAGGGTTCCCTTTCCACATCCTCACCAAAACTTTTCATTTCTTGTCTTTTTAATAATGATCATTCTAACTGGTGTGAGGCAATATTATTGTGGTTTTGACTTGCATTTCCCTGATAATTAGTGACATTAAACATCTTTTTATGTACCTGTTGGACACTCATATATCTTCTTCGAAATATATCTGTTCATGTCTTTTGCCAATTTTTTAGTTGGACATTTTTGCTACTGAGTTATGAGTTCTTTACATTTTGGATATTAATACCTTATCAGATACAGTTTGTAAATATTTGTCCTATTCTGTAGTGTTTTTCACTTTATTGATTGTTTATTTTGCTCTACAGAAGCTTTTTAGTTTGCATTTTTTTAGGTGTCATAAAAATTAATCATTGCCAAGATCATGTCAAAAGTTCTTCTGTTTTTGGTAGGAGTTTCATGGTTTCTGTCTTACAATTAAGTCTTTAATTCATTTCATGTCAGTTTTTCTCAATGGTATAAGATATGGGCCTAGTTTCATTCTTTCACATGTGAATACCCAATTTTCCCAGCACCATTTATTGAACGGACTGTCTTTAATAAATATTCTTGGCTCCCTTGTCAAATATTAGTTGACTGTATACGCTTGGGTTTATTTCTGGGTTCATGATTCTGTTCTATTGGTATATATTTCTCTTTTTATGCCAGTAACATACTGTTTTGATCTATAGATTTATAGTATAGATTGGAATCATGAAGAATGATACCTCCCTGTATATTCTTCTTCCTCAGGATTGCTTTGACTATTTGGGGTTTTTTTTGTGTGTGTTTTGGATTTTTCTACCTTTGTAAAAAATGCCATCCAATTCTTCATTGAGATTACACTGAATCTATAGACGGCTTTTGATAGTATGACATTTTAACAATATTGTTACAATCCATGAACACCTCCCAATTTATTTGTATTTCATTTTAGCCCTATTCGTATTCAACCAATTTGGGGACCTTTGAACCTCATCGATCTGGATGTGCATTCATTTATCCAGGTTTGGGAAGTTTTAAGTCATTATTGCTTTAAATACACTTTTAGTCTCTCTCCTTCTTCTGGAATTTCTATAATGTAAATATTGACTGTTCATTGTATTCATTAGGTTCCATAGGCTTTTTTCACTGTTCATTCTTTTTTCTCTTTGCTCCTTTGGATAATTTTAAATGTTTTATATTCCAGGTCACTTATTTTGTCTTTTGCACAGTTGAGTCTGCTTTTGATGGTCTCTATTAAATTTTCCAATTCAGTTATCATATTTTTTAATGCTAGCACTTATTTGTTTTGATAATTTATATTTCTTGGTTAAATTTCAATTTGTTTATGCACTGTTTTCCTAATTTTGTTGTCAGTCTGTGTGTCCTTGCAGTTCACTCAGCTTCTTTAATTATTCTAGGATGAATTATTGGAGCTTTTTTAGTTTCCTTTGGTGGCATGATACTTACCTGTTTTACGTGTGTGTGTTATTTGATTTCTTACATCACATCTGCACGGTTCAGTAAGTGGGCTCCTCTCCCAGACTTTGCAGGCACCCTTTCTCAGGGACAGTTCTTCACCATCAGCTCAGACCGGGTTTCTGGACATGTCTATGGGTAATGCTCTTGAGCAGACAGGGCCTCCTATGAGTATCTATTCTAGGATAAGGCAACTAACTGTGAACTCTGAGCTTGGGTGTAGGGGTGACTGAGTATAGTTGAATAGACCACCCACGCAAGGCTGTAGAAAGGCTCTGTATTTCCTCGGCTTCTCTAATCAGGCTTACTACATGATTGTGACAAGGTATTGCACTCAGGAGTAGTTAGGGCTATGAATTAGCTTCTCTGTCCTGTCAGGGCAGCAGGACAAGAATCAGGGCCTGTATATCTTTTTGTTTTGGACTGGAATCAGGCAAGATTGGGAACTAAGTTCCCTGGTCAGGTGAGACCACTGGTTTTGCCCCGAAGATGGGGAAAGCCATGGCCTATGCTCTCCATTCAGGTGCCACTGAAAGCAGGGCTATTGAATGGGTTATGCAGCTTCCCATGTGCTCTAGTTAGGTTCCCTGGTTGAGTGGTCTGAAGGCTGTATTCAATAATATCTGAGACTACAAATTAGCTTCCCTGCCTGGGTACAGCAGGAGAAGCAGCTAAAGTCAGTAAGGTTCTTTGTGGCCTTAAGTCAAGCCAACCCATGCCCCACTTTCTCTAGATGAGCAGGGCCATTGGCTTTGCTCTGCAAACTGTCAGTTCTGCCTGCCCATGTCCAGGCTTGAGAATTGCTGAGTTACATAGCTTCCAGGTATTCTTTCTAGCCCGTCTGGTCAAATAGGGTTGGGAACCAGGCTCCTTAGTAGGTAGGGTTATAATTCAGCTCCCTTTCTGGGTGAGATGGGGAGGGGTCGCTCCAACTTTTAATTTTTCTGGACAGGCTTTCCAGTCAAGAGGGCCTGGGAGCCACCCTCCACCTCAGGTGAAGCTATGGATTAAGTCCCCTACCCTGGTACTGGCTTTACTTTGGGGGTGATCAGCTTTACCCACCCTCTTCTCAGCTTAAGCATTACTAGGTTATGTAGCTTGCAGGTGTTCTCACCAGCCCTTCTGGTCAGATGGGGCCAGGAGTCTCAAGCTCTGCAGCAGGGCAAACCAGGCTCTAGGGCCAGCAAAGCTCTATGTTTGAGGACCTGAATTAGATATGCCTGTACTGCACAGGTCTCTGGCCAGTGTGTACCATCAATTTGGTTCTGCAGATGAGCAAGCTGCCAGTTGGCACTACTAACTGGGCTCTGCAGGTATGAACTCAGTCCACCAAGATCCAAGTGCTGATTGTTTCAAGCTCCCCTTCTTCTCCATCACAATCAAATTCCCATTGGTTGAGCCCTGCAGACTTTCCTGCAATCCCCATGGGGCAAGATCAGAGTAGGGGCTCCCACAGAGCTACCAACAGCACTTGGATGAACAGGGCTAGATTTCTCTTGGGGCTCTTTTTTCCACTGGAAAAACCATAGGCTCAGCAGAGACCTCTGCCCATGGTGCTGTGCCAGCCTAGAAGAGGGGCAACACAGTTAGCATATAGCTGCTTCTCTTACCATTCTGATGCAGTCCATCTTGGTCTGTATGGTGCAGGGGGATACTTCAGCCTCACCTCCACATTCTATGATTCTCTTAAGTAGTGTCTTGTACATGAATGGTTATCAGTTCTTTTCATGATTGGAGTGAAGTCAGGAATGACCAGTGATGCCATCCTGGTGATGTTGCTCTCCTGCTCATTTTTTTTTTTTCAGCACTAAATAATATTCCATTGTCTGAACACACCAAAGCTTATCTGCATTTTTTAAAGCTGTCATGTGGTTGATTCAGGTTGGTTTATATTGCCCCCTCCAATTTGCAGCTTCTCTCTCACTCTGATATAGTCAAATCATTATCATCCTCTCTGTCATTATTGCTTACATTTGTTAGTGGTCTCCTATGTGCCAGACCTTTATGTCATATGATCCTCACAACAATTCTTTGAAGTGAATTCTGTTGTCATCTCATTTTTACAGATGAGAAAAAACATAGAGATGGAAAGCAGGGTTCTCAAGGTTACACACCTAAAGTAGACTTGGCTAGAACCAAATCAAATGCTACTTGGCCTCAAAAGGTGTCTGTCTTATTTATTTTTCCATTCCTGGAACACATTAACACATTTCAGAGCCTGTCACACAGGAGCTACTTATGAAATAATTTTACAATGGACAGACACAAATGTATCGTCCCAGATGACCTGTTGTTATAATAGAATTAAAGGCTAGTGGTTCTCAGGACATAAACTGGAAGAGGAGTGTCTGGGAAATAGATACTTTGTAATATCTCAGAAGCATTTCATAGATGAAAAAATTGAGGCCAGTTAAAGCTACTTGTTAGAGATTAGAGTTATGCAAAGAGCTTAGACCTCCTGGTTTCTCATGCCAATTTTTTCTCAAGCCAGTGAAATTCCTCATCACTAAGCATGTTAGTTAGCAGTTTTATCTCCCAGTATACTACAGAATGATCTTCAACTGCCAGCTAGTTCTCCAATTGCTCCCACTTATGTTTCAGTTTTGTCCTAAGTGCCATTTCTTTCTTTAAGAAATGTTTGAGCTATTCTTACTAATTCTTATCAGTTTCATTATGTGATTTTTGACACACACATCAGACCAAATATCAGAAGAAATGTGCTCAGAGCAATTACAGCAGATGGGTCATGCTGTGAAATGACACTGAGCTGCAGCAGAGCACACTTTTTGCCCATTTTAAAAAAAATAGATTCTGCATTTGGAAAAAAATATAATTGGATCTCATATGTCTTCCATCATTCCACTTCCTGCCTTAGTTCAGTCACTGCCAGGACCTCCTCTACTGTGACTGTGCATGAAGTGACATTTATTAAGCAGTTACAGAAAAGAAATGCTCATCACTTCCACTTGCCTGTCTTTATTTTCCATCCTCTCCTTGTTTTCTATCAAGTACCCTTGAACTCAATTCATGTTGGCAAATATTTGCTGAACTCTTACTATTCACAGTTATTATCTTAGATACCACCCCAGGTACCAGTGAAGCAATAGAAAGAAGAATGAAAGCTAGTATATACCTTTTGCTTATATTATAGGGCAGCATTTGATCAACCATGTGAAAGAGGTACACAGAGCTACAGGAATTCAAAAAAGGAATAAGATACATCTACTTGGGTAATCAAGAAAGCTGCATGGTTGAACTGCCATTCGAATTGAGTCTGCAAAAAATGGAGACAATTTCTACAACTAGAGAGTGTCAGGGAAGGCATTCTAGGCTGAGGAAACAACATAAAAATTCATGGACATGGAATATGTGCTTAAGGAAGGTCTAACAGTTCAATTAGGCTAGACAGAGGGTGTCATGAGTCTTGGAAGATGAGGCTAGAAATGGAGTGGGGATGGTTTTGATCAAGGGACTTGGATCTTGATCTGAGGAGCAGGGGAGTATCAAGATGGAGACAACTTTTCTGTCATTTTATATTCTAGGTAGGCTTACATCTAGGGGGAGAAGTGCTAACTGATGTTCTTTCCCGTATATCCATCCTCCCTATGGCTCTTCTCAGCAAAAGGAAAAGTTGCAAATCCAGTTAGCAGAGACTAAAGCATTTAGCTGATCTGTTTTTCCCAGGAGGCTGGTGCTGAGCTTTACAGACAAAATCCAGGCTTTGCCCTGACTCCTGTCATTTCTGGTCCCTGTACATTGGGCCCTCTTTCTACTTCCTCTTTCCACTTCATGTGTTCATGTGATAAGTACCCAGGGCCCAGTCCATGGGATTGAACATAAACTGAGTTCCACCAACCCAGCCATTCAGTGTCAAGGGGAGGGAATAGATATGTGCCTCACTCTACTTCTTGGTTCGGCCTTGTTCCCAAACTCGGTTTCATCTTTGGAAGAAGGAACTAGAGTTGATATTAGACATGGACCCAGATATTAATAAAAAGAAACACTTAATTTTCTACTTAGATACTGTCCCCCAAGGCCTTCCTACTCTGCTCTCACTTTCCCTTCTTGGGTGAGCCAAACCATCTTCCTGAGGAATAATAAGGCAGGGAAAATCTATGCCCAGCTGCTGTAATTTTCATTTCTCTTTCACCACACTCTAGGAAAGGAGTCCATCACTTATGAAACTGGTTAAATAACAAACAAACAAACAAACAGGCTTTGAGATTATCCAGGAACCCTATTATCACACAAGCATAACATGTGTGATCTCTGTTTGCAGAACTCATGCTTTTTAACCTTATATTCATGTCTGTGGATAAATAGTTCTAAAATATATCAGTAGAATTTTCACCTGTGGTGATACCTCTCATAGCTATATGCCTCATTTTTATGCCATCTACTTGGGGGTTGGTGGTACACAACCTCTGAGATATGAGACCCCAAACAACTCTCTTGACACCTACACATCTGCAACCCAGAAGCATGTGGGACTTGGTGCTCAGTGGAGCATACATCTGACCAACAACATAAAGGATGAAGATGAACTCTTCTCTCTTTTTCTGTCTACTCTCTCCAAAGAGTGGTTCAGAGAGGTAAGAGAATCCATATGGCTTCTCAGAAGGTTTCCTATAAGATCTTGTAGTCATCTTGCTACAAAACTGTAATCAGCTTAGGAATACACTATCTTAGTTTTCCAGCCTGCTTTCTCTGACTCACTACCCTTTTATCTTCACTCCTTGCTTGTGAATACACTCCCAGTGAAGTGTTAACACAAAAAGTTTTCCTCTATTTTCCAGGGAACCCAAGCTAAGAAAGGAGCCACAACAACCATTGGAAATTTAGCCTGTCTTCTACTTGTAATTTTATATCATTCTTACTGTAGTCTTACTGTAAATGCCTTCATGCCACATCCCTAATAATCCTTCTTCTAGGACTATTCCAATTTGTCCTCAGGTAGGAGCTTAAATGAGGAGCATAATTACATGGAAGGAAACTGTTCCATGTCATTAGGTCTAACCCAGAAGGCTTCCATGGTAAAGTTTGCAGCTCCGCGCATCCTGTCCTTCTGGATTGACCTGTGAGCCTTTTTCAGGGTTACCACTCCCACTCCCAGGAGAACTATAAGAGGGGCTTCATTGCCCCTCAGGCAATCCAGTGACAACCTCACAACCCTCATAACTATTCAGAATTGGCCCAAATCCCCATATCTCTCTGTAAAAGCATCTGGTTCCAGACATCTGTGTGTGTCTGTGAGTTTGAAAGCTCTGTCAACTTCTGTCCTGGATGGCATTCCTATAGTATTTTAGTTCAGAATTCCAAAGTGTAAGTTACCAGGGTCATACAGTAATAAAAAGCAATTTGGATCATGAAGGTGGGTTATAGAAAGCACAGAAAGGCCCAAACACACTCTCAGTTTTCCTGTGGGGAAAGGATACTCGATTCCCTAGAGTGAAGGAGAGATAGATCCCACTCCCAGACACCAGACCCAACCTGAATCTCCTCCTTTACGAGATCATGTCCTCAACCTGCAGGTTCAATTGCTTGAGACTACCCTGCCCATATCAGTAACAAAGTATATGAAAAGCAAGTTAATAGAGCATAATGATTCTGACTGTCTTTCATTAAGCTCTAACCATGAGACAGAAGCTGTGGTAAGTACTTTGTTTATGCATATTTAACTTAATAATGATCATCAACCCTCTTCTTCTTATGGGGACAAAGCAGGTGCCTGGTTCTCTGGTACTATAGAAGGTTCATAAAAATTAGATTGAAAATCTTTGCTAGAAAGGCCAATGGCTGATGTCTGATAGTCCACCATTGGTCCTTCATTCCTTTGGATTAAGTCAATATTTCTGAACGTGATACCTACAGCTACTTTAAAAACTAGGTTCATTTCTTGTTATTCATACCTACACAGGATTTTCCCCCTAGTCTTCCCCAAGTGCCTAGTTGATGTGAAAACAAAACTAATTTTTTAAATAATTTTTTTCAATTACAGTTGGCATACAATAGCTTACTAGTTTTAGTATCATGGTGATTAAACATTTATATAACCTTTGAAGTGAGTGATCACCCCAATAAATCTAGTGCCCGTCTAACACCATATATAGTTATTTACAATATTATTGACTATATTTCCTATGCTATTCTCATGACTATTTTGTAACTATCAATTCACACTCCTTGCCCTTATTCACCCACCCCTAACCTCCTTCCATCTGGCAACCATTGACATGTTCTTTGTATCTATGAGTTTGTTTCTGTTCTGTTTATTTTGTTCTTTAGATTCCACATTTAAGTGAAATTATATCATATTTATCTTTTTTGACTTATTTCACTTAGCATAATACCCTTCAGTCCATCCACGTTGTCACAAATGACAAGATTTCATTCATTTTTATGCCTGAATACTATTTCATTATATATGCATACCACTTCTTTATCTGTCCATCTATTGATAGACACTTAGGTTGCCTCCATATCTTGACTATTGTAAATAATTCTGCAACAAACATAAATTCACATGTCCCTTTGAAGTAGGGTTTTGGGTTTCCTTGGATAAATACCCAGAAGTAGGATTACAGGGTCCTTGTCTCTTTTTATAGCCTTTATTTTAAAGTCTATTTTGTTTGGCATAATATTGCTGCCCTAGTTTTTTTTTTTTTCTTTTCCATTTTTATCAAATATCTCTCTCTATCTCTTTCAGTCTATATCTTTTGATCTGAAGTGTCTTTTGTTGGCATCATATGCAAGGGTCATGTTTTCTTATCCATTCAGCCACCTATGTCTTTTGGTGCATTTAATCCATTTACACTTAAAGTGATTGTTGATAGATACGTAGTTATTGCCATTTTAATATTCACATTTTTCATTCTCCTGCTGCCCCTCCCCCTCCTCCTTGCCCCTCTTACTTTTCTTGTATTACTGGTTTGGTATTGATGAACTCCTTAAGCATTTTCTTACCTGGGAAGCCTTTTGTCTGACCTTTGATTCTAAATGATAGCTCTGCTGATAATCTTGGTTGTAGGTTCTTGCTTTTCATCACTTTGAATATTTCCTGCCAATCCCTTCTGGCCTACATAATTTCTGTTGAGAAATCAGCAGCACCCTTTTTGATAACTAATTGCTTTTTCTCTTGCTGTTTTTAAGATTCACTCTTTGTCTTTAACTTTTAACATTTTAATTTCGATGTGTCTTGGTTTGGGCCTCCTTGGATTCATCTTGTTTGAGACTCTGCTCTTCCTGGGCTTGTATGTGTATTTCCTTTACCAGGTTGGGAAGTTTTCTGTCATTATTTCTTCAAATAGGTTTTCAATTCCTTGTTCTCCTTCTGGAACCCCTGTGATGCAAATGTTGGTATGCTTGATGCTGTCCCAAAGGCCCCTTAAACTATTCTCATTTTTTGGATTTCTTTTTCATTTTGCTGTTCTGATTGGATGTTTTCTGCTATCTTATCTTCTAAATCACTTACTCCATCCTCTTCATCTAATCTACTGTTGATTCCCTCTCATGTGTTCTTCATTTCAGTGATTGTAGTCTTTATTTATGACTTTTTTTGTTGTGTTTTATATCTCCATTTTCATGTTTTCTATCTCTTTGTTAAAATTCTTACTGAGTTCATCTACTCTTCCTCTAAGTTCATTGAGCATCCATATAACCAGTGTTTTGAACTCTGCATCTGGTAGATTACGCACCTTCAGTTTGTTTAGTTCTTTTTCTAGAGCTTTGTTCTGTTCTTTCATGTGGGACATGTTTGTCTCCCCATTTAGGTTTACTCCTGTATTTTTATTTTATTTATTTTATTTTATTATTTTATTTTTTATTTATTTTATTTTATTTTATTTTATATTTTATTTTATATTTTATTTTATATTTTATTTTATTTTATTTTATTTATTTGGCATTAGGTAGAGCTCTTATGTCTCTTGGTCTTAGTAGAGTGGCCTTATGTATTAAGTTTCTTGTGGGGGCCAGTGGCGCAGTCTTCCCTGGTCACTTAAGCTAGGTGCTCCAGGAGTGTCCCTTATATGGGTTGTGTGTGCTCTCCTGCTGTAGCTGAGCCTTTGATGTTGTTTGTCTCTCAGTGGGACGGATTCACCCTCAAGCTGATTGGTTGTAAGGTCTGGTTGGTGAGGGGCTGGTTCTATGGAGCAGGATTCACTTTAGCAGGACTCTAAGGCCTGCCAATCTGCACTTTGGCTATTTATTTCTTGAATGCAGCCCTGGATGGTGCTCCAGCTCAGTCTGAAGCTGGGCACTGGGTATGCCAGCCCCAAGGGGACTCACAGGCCAAGTTCAGCCACAGCCTGTGCCCTGCCCAAAGCCACCTGGCAAGAGTGACCAAGCAATCAGCCAATGGCTGCCTGAGCTTAGAGATTCCTTGAGAGGCCAAGCCAAAGCAAAACTAATTTATTGGATAGGGAACAGATTGGGGAGCCTATGAAAGTAGATCTTGGAGGGGAAATTTGAGGCTCCTAGAAGACTACGGGAAATCTGAGTGCAGAGCCTACCAGAAATTAAGTATTTACTCTGCACATTTTCCCACCTATAACTTTGTTTCTTTCCTATGACTAAGCATGCAAAGAGATGAATTAACTGTACTGTAAGAGACTTAAGTAGGATATAAGGAAAACTCCTTCTTAATAGTTGCTACTAGATGGGCTACTGGAGGGAAGGTAAGCTTTCTGTTCACCAGTATCTGACCCCCTAGAAGCAAACATCCTTAGTCTTTATGAACTTTGAGTTTACCTTTCCCATTTCCATATGCATTTCCCATTTTCTTTGTCCACATTTCTTGTTCTAGAGAAATAATACAAACAACAGAAATTGCTGATGATCTTAGATTATAACTTTAGGAGGAATCTCAATTTTAATTCTCTTGGAAGATACACCGCCAAAAGAAATCTCAAGCAAATGCCACTGTGTTTATTAACTGACCATATAGGTAGGCTATTTATCCTCTTTCCATTGTCTCTGACCCCAACATCAAAATACTGGTGAGCAATGCATCAACCAACTTAATCCATCTTCTGTTGCTGTGTTGAGCAACACCTGGAATTGTAATGCTTTCTGGGATGTGAACATCCCATGTGTTCAGTGTTCAGGTGTTGGCAACACAGCAAAGTGCTGTGAGGGGGTCTGCTACTTGACATGCCCTCAAGGTTCACTATCTCCCTAGTCAACAACTAACCAAGAGAGTGACCTGTCTCTTGCTTTGATATACTCAGACGTTGGGGTATAAATTATTCAACATTGATGCTGCAGAGAAGAGATACTGCCCACAGGAGGCCTGGCAACATCTGGGCTACACACACATACTCACTCACACTCGCTCACGCACTCACGCACACATACCATGTGCTCATAGTAGGTACTCAGTCAAGACTTTTGAATAAATTAATTCAGAGAATTTGGGATCAATGATGAAATGTAAAGGCTTAAAAAGGAGCAGAATAACTTTTTTATAAAACCCTGAATTATGAGCACTCTGTGGTTGACTCTCCTC
The DNA here is from genome assembly GCA_030015415.1 of Cynopterus sphinx. Taxonomy (NCBI): domain Eukaryota; kingdom Metazoa; phylum Chordata; class Mammalia; order Chiroptera; family Pteropodidae; genus Cynopterus; species Cynopterus sphinx. The sequence continues at coordinate 34,716,224 of CM057382.1, read as the reverse complement.
CTGTCCTTCTCTGGCCTCTCTCTCCAAAGCTATTCCAGGACTAATTCTGAGGGGTTATTGCCAAAGTTCAGTACATTCAGGAAATACCTCAAAATCTCTTCCCCCTGGACATACTGTATTAGTGATCCAAAGGGCAAGCAGGTGAAACTCATGGGTTGGTGCTGGGAAGGAAAGTTGCTGAAAAGGACCCTACAACTGCCTTCAGATAAACAATCCTGCCTCCCTTGGTGAAGTTTAGGAGCCTGACTCAGAAACCACAATGCCTAGGATTGAATCCCAGCTCTGTCACCCAGGATCTGTATGACTTCAAACGAGTTATTTCACTCATCCTCAGTTTCCTCATCTGTATAATGGGGGTAACAAAAATACAAGCCTCTTAGGGGTACTGTGAAAAGTAAATGTGTTAATATCTGCGAAGCTCTCAGAGAAAGGCTGCCCCTAAATATCTAGGAGTTGGTCTGGCACTCACAGTTGGACATTCGATATTCTCCTGTTAAACGTAAAGTTTTTCAGATCAACATCTGACAAAGTCACTCTGTGACTGTAATAAATCAAGACAAAAGACCATTCTATAATCACGTCTGAACACAGACAAAACCTGAACATTGTCCAATCCTCAAAATTCCAAACATCCCTCTCTCCTAGTGAATATAAGTGACTGCTTGTTCTTTACACATTACAGCTTTATCCTACATTCTTCTAGGTAAGAAATATTAAGAAACCCAATCAGAATTACCCCCGGTTCCTAAAAGCATCCAACTCAGAGTAAAATCTCTCTTCCTTTAAACCCATTCTCCAAATCACCTAACACCAGCCCAAATCTTTGAAGGCCTTTCTAACACCCACTTCCTGAGGCACACTCACAATCCCCACGGTGTGGGTTCTCCCTCCCTGCTACAGGGAATAAGCCCAAGTTGTCAGCTACAGGGGTGTTGCCAGGGAGCTCTGGCTGGAGGCTGTCAACACCTTATATGGAACGCTGATTTCTGAAGAGGCAAGGAACCCTGTATGTCAGATTATGAAACATGTCATTTCTATGCAAATAACTTTAGCAATTGTTTTTTGCCCCAGCAGTTTTTGAAGTGTTGCCCTAAAGAGAGCATAGTACTAGAGCAGGAGGGAAGACTAAATGAATACTTATTGAGTACATGTTAATTGAAAGACGCTGAGTGAGATTCATTACCCAAATTGTCGTACTTAATCCTCGGAATAACCTTGGGCACTAGATAGTTGTTAACTACATTTTACAGATGGGGAGTCTAAGTGTCAGAGAAGCCAAATAACTTGCCCAAAGTAATGAAGAGCTGATAAGTGGGCTGAATTCAGTAGTCAATATTTAGTTAGTAGCAAAGCCAAATTCTATCGGAATTTGGAGGAAGAGCACAGCACAATATTTGTGAACACCTTCATAGCAATGCCACTGGAAGGATTGGAAAATACATGAGGCATGTTCCCATACCCTGAAGAAGGTAGGAATGGTAGGTGGCATGAAAGTGGAACGGATGAGACCTGACTCACTCCTGTCTCTCCCTCCTTCCTGTGATAATTACAAGTTTTTCTTGATTGGTTGAACACAGTACCTGTAGAGCCACAACCCTTACATTGTTTTCCATGTCAAGGCTTCTGTAGATTCTATGATGGAGAAATCACACAATTCCCCCAAAAGTGATGAGATGCCATGAGACCACATTTCCACATTTACTCCCCATCTGACTCTCCCAGGTCAAGGGTTTTCAGCAGAGTCCATAGGAGATGCTATGACCCTCGCCTGCACAAGGTGTTTTCATCAATACCTCTCAGCATCGCCTAGAATAGGCAGGCTGCACAGAATTCTGTCCTCCTTAGTGTCCCAGAGGCAGAATGACATTCTATTTCCAAGGAATTTTCCAATCTTCTGACCACAGTTCCTCTCTAAAAACAGGTGACTTATGACCACCCAAATTAGCTCCCATTGCCCCAGATCTTTTGTGGCTCAGCATAGCCAGAGGTAATGTGACTCTGCTTCTAGAGTCAGAGTTTAACCCCAGTTAATCTGACCTTTGACAAATTAGGTAATATGACTCTGCATCAGCTTTACCATCTGTAAGAGGGGATGACGATAGTGTTTCCCTACAATGGAAGGGTTTTTTTACCCCTTGCTATTTTATTTCACCTTCTTCCATTAATAGCCCCTATTTTTTCTTTGGGGAGATACACACAACTGCTAGTCCATATGGCTCTTTAGGCTGTACCCGCGACTAGGTTCATGGGTGGTCATGTTATCTAAGACTAGCTAAGCAGAGTCAAAGCCTGGGGCATGGATCATCATATGATCCAATGTAAACTAATGGGTCTGCTTCAGGACTTCTGCCAGAATATTGTGAAAGACATTTTCCTTCTATAAGCTATAAACTTGGAGCTGCTAGTGCCCATCCTGGGGAGAGCTGATGAATAAAGCCAACAGAAAGAAAGGCAAAGCTGCGAGCTGGAGAAAAACAAATTCCTAAGAATACTAAGTCCAGGAATCCAGACACGCCTGAAGCCTCCCTTGTCTTTTCAGATATATGAGCTGATGTGTTCCCCTTTTTGCTTAAACACATTAGAGTTGAGTTTTTATCACTTGCAACCTCAGAAGTGCTGAGCAGTACATTCTCTCTTACAGTTATTGTGAGGAGTAATGGAGATCTACATAAAGTACTTAGCGCAGTGCACACATAGTACACGGCAGAAACTCAGTAAATTGTCAGCTTATTTTCAGATCCTGGTGAGTACAAAGCAACACTGGAAGAGACTAGTTCCCCTTTCTAGGCCATCACTTTGTAAATACCAAGATATCTATGTTATCCTGTACTTCTTTGAGATACTTCTGATCTCTGTAACCCTCAGAATTTAGCTAGGTACTATTTCTCCCATTGCCCTGATTTCTTGTCATGTTGACTATTTTATTTAATCTTTCTCCTCTCTGGCACATGTCATGCCAAATCCAGGATATCTTAGAATATAAACTGTGGTCTATTTAGAGGGTTCAGAAAGCAACTCTGGGTGAGGGTTTTAACCTTCATCTGATTAGTAGGACATCATCTAATTAGTAGAACTGCCTGATGCCCTAGGCAAAAGGGAACAATTTTCCTTCTTTGACTTCAGTTTTAGTTTACCACCACCCACCCCCCATACTCTCACCTTTAATTTTATTCCTCAGGTCCCATTTGAAGGAAGTATGAGGCTAGTTAGGGGGAAAGAAGTGAGTTTTAGCTTAAAGATCACAAAAAAGTCAGATGATTCAAGAAGGAAGAAGAAGAAAGCTGAAGGCTCCTTGGCAGAGGCAGGCAGAGTGAGCTTGGGAGTTGAATGGCAGTCACTGGCCAGACCACATAACCCGTAAGTCCATCATTTACTTCACACACGCATACCATGGCTCAGCCTAAGCAGGAGGCAACGAGAAAGGATTCTATTATGATTCTGGACTCTCTAAAATTTTCCAAAAAACAATAATGATAAAGTAATATGTCAAATAGGCTGTTTATTGAATGGAGCCCAGTCTGTGGGCCAAATGTGGCTCAGAGGGAGCTCTAAATGTATTGCCAAGAAGGGCAATGGGCCAAAGGCAGCATTCTCTCCATCATTCTTCCAGTGAGAAGACCTATGTCTAATCCCCCAAATCAGTCACCTCTTCTCATTCATCTTGCTGCACATTTTAATGTGATACCTACAAACATGGAAAGGCAGTTGGATTGGCCAAATGTTTCTGAACCTTCTTAGGGAGCTGGATCAACCTTAGAGACAGGAACAGGTGGGCCCAGCACAAAATAAAATGTGGGGTATGTTGTTCAAAATTAAGAATTTCTAGATGGCGACAGCAGAACATTAAATGAAGCGCAAGGTCAGTCCAAGGGACTCTGCGTGGCTGCACTGGTCACAAGTCCATGAAGCGGGCCCCGCCCAGAGTGAAGGGCTCTAGCATATTAGGAAGGATAAAAGGAAGCACAATGGTAGAGTCCCATCTACACATCCTGTTTTTGTATGTTAGGGAACATCCTTGTCTTAGCCCAAAGAGACAGATTTCATGGTGGACTTCTGGTATCAGAAAGAGAAATGTTTTAGGTCCTAGCAGAGAGTGGACTCTCAGATCTGTAATTTAGTTTGTTCAGCTCTCAGAGCCACTACTAACATCTCCTCTTTGTCAGGAAGAAATTCGTTGGCAGAATATGGAAAATAATGACTTCTAGGATGAATTTAAGGACATGGAGGTTTAGATTTTAACAAACAAAAGGAACTTTAGTAGCATGGACTTCAATTTTAAAGTGGGATAGTGGCTTCACCACTAGGGGGAGAGGAGGCCAGTCTGAAGGGGCAGGATTCTAATGATGTAACTTTATTCCTCCAAGTAAAGTGTCCAATGTAATCTATTCTTCATATCCCGGTCTATACAAATTCATAGGGAATCTGTCACTGGTTTTGTATTCTCTTGCAACTAATGTATAAATAGTAGGTATTTTTAAAGCTCGAGGAAGCTTAAAGTGTGTTTTCCTTGGATTGTCCCATTTAGAGCTCTTATTTGCCCCCCTTTATTTATATTTTAAAAAATGGATTTGCCAAACCAAAGCAACTTGCTATTCATCCCCTACCTAGAGCCATAAATGGTATCTAAAGGATGAGGTTAGATTTGAATTTAGAGTTGTAGAAAAGTGTTAAGTGGACATGAACATTTAACCGTGGTCTGGTCCATGATTCCAGCCCTGATGCGACAGAACCATCTGGGAAGCTCTAAGGAAACACAAATTGCTAAACCCCTCCCCCAGAAATTTTTCAGTCATTAAGGTAGAGCTGGCGAATCTATTTCTATAAAACTTATTAGTCTTGATTTAATAAACATTAAAAATAAATGTATGGGCAAAAGCATCACAAGTCAAAAAACCAAGCACAATGTGGAAGTTAACCTTTGTAACTCACAGGCAGACCTGGAACTGAGAGGCGTGAAGAGTATCATATGAGACCTTCTAAGCTGGCACAGGCACACTGTGCACACAGGCTCATACAACCAGGCAGGACTGCAAAGTGTGGCCGTGGGATGTGTATTTCTCTGACGATGGCTCATCTTCAAATATCTAGTGTCTCTCCCATTCTTCCTGTCATGGGGACAGCGGTACTCTTGTTTGTCCCTTCTCTCTCCCCCAATTAACTAGGAGAAATCCTGGAAGGCCTGAGCAGCTCTTGGAAAGAAAGCCACTTCACAGAGCCTGGTCACCTCAGGAGTCTCCTTTTGGGCTGAAGCAGTTCCCACTGCATGGCTAGAGGAATTGAAAGCAGAACACATCCAAAGTCCAAAGACACAAACTCAGGGATTTCACTGTGTTGTGGCCTGTAGGCTTTGTGTAGCACGTTTCCCCAATTTCCTTCTTTCCTTTTTTAGTATTTTATTTGGTTCCTTTCCCTGCTGCATGAACAGTTGTTCCTCATAATCCCCAAGCAACTTGTCCTTGGTCAGCTACCATTGCTCCACATGGTCACTCCATCCGGCTCCAGCAGGCACATTGGTCTGGACACCTTCATGTAGCCATCATCTTGTCTCCCTAGGCTGCAGGCCAGGGCAGCCACTGTTTGGACTTTGGTTATCCTTTTAGCTGATGAAAGTGCATCTTTATCACACTGCCTGTCTTCAGTATTGGGAAGATGCCTCTGCTTTAGCAGCAGAATGTTAAAATCAATTTCCAAAAGCATACTAAAGAAGTAAAATTCTAAAATCTGCTAATAAAGACTGGCTCTGAACAAAGTAGCCCAGATTAGCCTTGCAAGAGTGAAAACGGCACATGGCCTGCCTCCAGAATGTTGTAATATTAAATGTGTACTCTGCTGGCCTCTGCCTTGGAACCCTACAAACCACCATCTTGAGAACATCAAAGGAAATATTTTCCACCTCTAGAGCAGGCCAGATACTAGAGGTACTGCCACACAAAATAAACTCTCCTCCAAGTGACTGAAAATGTTATTTCCCCTCAATTGTGGGAAAGCATAAATAAATGGGAAAGCATGAGATGGAGGAACCAGCAGAGGGAGAATTTGATACATTAAACCCACAGGAAGCTGCAATAGTAGCCACAGGGCTGACAAAAGAACAGAAATCAAAAGAAAAGCACATTTCCATTGAGCACACATGGGAGGCACATTCTGATATTTCTCTAGGAGATTTATACAACTTACTGTGTCTTAAAGACACTTGAAAGCACATTCAAGTTCTTTCTAGGCCAGTGCATTTAATAAAACATGTGGAGGACAGTCATTCCATACATATGTTTTAATATTGTATTATGAAATATTTATAATTGAGTACTCTAAGAGTCATTTGTGGGCAGGTATGAATTTAGAAACAGTCTGCAACATGTACAGAAAAAGAGAGTAAGTATTTAAAAACTTTCATAGAAATTTATACCACCACAACATTTTTACTATATTTTACAGATGTACTAGTCTTAAATAAATTGGAAAAAAAAAAACCCTGGTTTTTCATCACATATGGTTTGAGAAGCACTGGCATAACACCCATATTTATGCATCACCTATGTTTAATTGATTTTAACAAACTGGCAGAAATACAGAACTTCATAGAGAAATATTTAATGAAGAGGCTATAAAATTAGACACCTAAAATTTTGCTTTTAAATGATCTAACTCTTTCACTGGCTTCTCTGTTAATTTCTTTGCCTTGAAAGTAGTGTAACCAGAAAGTAATGAGACCATTTTTCATATTTACACTTCCTAATACATGGATAGTCCAAAAAGTTTCTATTTATACTAGGCTTAGGTACATGGGAGATAAATATTATCCTTATCATTCCTGATACTCTTTTCTAACTCAATCCTATGTTGTCTGATAGTTTTTAACAAGTCAATTCTTTAAAGGCATCTTCATTATATTGAAATGCCTGATTGAAACTATATTATATGACAGGTAAAGTAACTTTTCTTAAAGCCACCTCACACTTTTTTGATGAAAATGTCTAAGGTAGTTTTATATGTTTTTAAAAATCTTTTTAATTATAAAAATAGTAATAGAATGGAATTTCCCCTCCTTTAGAATTTAATGCAGATTTGTAAAACAGAAGGTAGCTTACTTTTCATTGTGGGGACTTTTCAACCCACAGGAAGAATTTATGTAGAGCAACTTCATTTGGCTGTTATTAATGTCAGTTTAAGATTCTGGCAAAGAGCTGGGAAAAATAGGAAGTGTCACCCACCCACATCACCAAACTTAAAAAGCTAGAAAACCTTATCCACAGTGACTTTGCATCCAATTGCATCAGCAATTTGGACAAAGAGTCAGTTGTGCTTCAGTGAAAATTTTGTTTGAACTTAAGTTGTTTTCTAGATGTTTTGCTAAACTCCTCTATTGTCTAATTCCCACAGACACTCTATTAAGGATTAAAAAGTACTGAACACAGTGAGTTCAGAGTCATTTGTTTGCTCTGGCCTTGAAAAAAAAAAAGGCCACACACACCAAATTATTGAGCTACTTTTTTTCCCTCGTGTAATACATCCAAACATTCTATTCTGAAGTTGAAACATTTCAATTACTGTAATTTTTTTCCTAAAGATTCTGGTTCCCACACTGAAATTCTGCCTCCAAAGCCAGGTTCAGAATCCAATTCTCCAAATCTATTCCAAAACACATTCTGGCCTAACCCTTGAGAAAGAAAACTTCAAGACTGATCAAGGTATTTTAAAAGCAACAAAAATGTGAAAACCCTTGATGAAGTGTTTTTGAAGTGTCCTGGCCACATCTGTAAGAATGGTCAAATATTATCTAACTCAGTTAACTTTTTAAAGTGGAAAACTAAACTTAGCACAATATAGACAAATGGCTCCTTCCAAGAGAAAGTAAGAGCTCCTTATACACACACACAGTCAGCTGGTATTAAATGCCCTGGAGGTGGATCCAAAGGAATGAAAGTGAGAGGAATTAGGCAAAACCAGGGGGTAGGGTTAAGGTGAATTTAGGGAGAAATAATGCCATTAGGGAGAAATGAGAATTCTCTGGGAACATGACAATTAGGCACAAACTATGTGACTGTTAGAATCACTCACCCTCTGCACCCATATGGAGAACCTGGTTATCGATAGATACTCTGGTGAGTCTGAGATTTAAAACAAACACAATAAAAAGCAATCAAAGAGCATATAGATTGCTGTTCAAAGTTTGAGGCCCTTGACCTTCATCTTCAAGAAAGTGTTCTGATGTTGACCTTACCAGCCTGGAGGCAGGTCCCTGAGACTGGAATTTACAAGTTCTCCCATGACTAACATTTTGGCATAGGACATAGGCTCTCCTGTTGTTGCAGAAGACATGTGAATGCAGTAAAGATCCCTGATGGGCAAACGTATGTGATGCAGTGAGAGGAACACCCAGTTAGAAATATTAGCTGCTGCTATTGATTCACTGCTCAATCTATGCCATATACCATGTGCGTTAATTTACACATGGTTTTTCATTACCCTTTCAATTATTCTAGAAGGAGTGTATTATTCCAATTTTACAGACGAGGACTCTGAGGCACACAGAATTCTTCTGAGGCCTAAAGACAAGATCTAAATGCAGGTCTGTCAAACTACAAAGTCTAATCTCTTCACCTCTTGGCCAGATTACCTGAAAGTTATCTGAAAGGCCATTCAAGATGAGGAAAGAAAGCTGATTTACCCAGAGCAGGCTTATAGGAGAAAAACAGAATCATGGCCTCTGGCTTTGACTAGAATTGCATAATATTGAATATATATCAATTTATTATCAAAGTTAGGTTAAATGCACTTTAACATATTTGAATGCACGTAATTAGGAACTATTCAAGACAGGACAAATTCTGAGCTAATTTAATAATGTTTACCAGAATTTAATCAGACAAGAAAGTGACGTTCCCTGTAAAACAGTCATCTAAAGAGACTCCATTTATTCTAATGTTGAGTGTCTTTGGGAAGTCTGCTTTTGGAATTAATTTCCATGATTTTCTGCATCCTTTTTACCCCAATTTTACTGAGATGTAATTAACATACAGCAGTAATAAATGTAAGGGGTATAGCATAATTGTTTAATGTACATATATTGTGAAATGATTACCAAAATAAGTTAGCATTTTCATCTCATACAGATTGAATTTTCAAAAGCCAAAAAGAAAAAATGTTTTGTTTGTGTGATGAGAACTCAGGATTTACTCTGTTAACAACCTTATATGTAAATGTACATACACACACAAATACACACATTTATATAGACACACACACACAAACATTTACACATACACATATCAAACAGCAGGGTAACTATAGTCATGCTGCGTATCACATCACTAATGCTTTTTTGTCTCATAAATGGAAGTTTATACCTTTTAACCATATTCCTCCAATTCACCCTCCTGACAGATACCACTCCCACCTATGATAACTACCATCTGATCTCTTTTTCTATGAGTTTGGTTTTATTTTTTTCTTAAATTCCACAAAGGAGATCATACAGTATTTAACTTCCTGATATTTTACTCAGCATAATACTCTCAAGGTCCACCCATGCTGTCACTAATGATGAGTTCCTCATTTTTTACAGAGAAATAATATTCCATTGTATGGACATACAACATTTTTTTAATTAAAAATTTTTTTATTATAATTGACATATAATATATTAGTTTCAGGTGTGGAACATAGTAATTAGACATTTATATCACTTAAAAAGTAATCACTCCAATAAGTCTAGTACCCATGTGACGCCATTCATAGTTATTAAAGTATTATTGGCTATAATCCCTCTGCTGTACTTTACATCTCTGTGACTTTCTATAACTTCCAATTTCCCTTTATCTTTTTCATCTGTTGCCCTAACTCCGCTTCCCATCTGACAACCAACAATTTGTTCTCTTTAGCTATGAGTTTGTTTCTGTTTTGTTATTTTGTTTTTTAGATTCCACATATAAGTGAAATCACATGGTATTTGTTTTTCTCTGACTTACTTCATGTAATATCCTCTAGTCCATTCATGTTGCCACAAATTACAAGATTCCATTCATTTTTACGGCTGAGTAACATTCCATTGTATATATATATATATACCACATCTTTGTACATTTGTCTATTAATGGACACTTAGGTTGCTTCCATATCATGGCTATTATAAATAATGCTGCAATGAACATAGGGGTGCATGTCTTTTGAAATAGTGTTTTTGATTTCTTCAGATAAATATCCAAAAGTGGAATTTCTGGGTTACATAGTAGTTCTATTTTTAATTTTTTGAGGAATCTCCATACTGTTTTCCCTAATGCCTGCATCAATTTACAATCTCACTAACAGTGTGGTAAGGTTCCCTTTGGCCACATTCTGGTGAACACTTGCTCGCTGATTTCTTGATGATAGCCATTCTGACAGGTGTAAAGTGATATATCATTGTGGCTTCAATTTGCATTTCCCTGATGATTAGTGATATTGAGCATATGTCCATTGACCATCTGTATGTCCTCTTGGGAAAAAATACCTTTGCAGGTTCTCTGTCCATTTTTTAATTTCATTGTTTGGGTATTTTTTTTTTATGTTAAATTGTATGAGTTCCTTATATAGTTTATATATTAACCCCTTATTGGATGTATCATTGATGAATACCTTCTATTCAATAGGTTGTCTTTTCATTTTGTTGGTTTCCTTTGCTGTGCAAAAACGTTATTTTGATGTAGTCCTATTTGTTTATTTTTTCCTTTTGTTTCCCTTGCCAGAGTAGACATCTCCAAAAAATATTACTAAGAGCATTATCAGAGAGTTTACTGCATTATGTTTTTTCTTCTAGAAGTTTTACGGTTCTGAGTCTTACATTTAAGCCTTTAATCCATTTTGAGTTTTTCTTGTATATAGAGTAAGAAAGTGATCCAGTTTTATTCTTTTACACACATCTGTCTATTTTCCTCAACACCATTTATAGAAGGGATTATTTTACCTCATTGTGTGTTCTTGTCTCTTTTGTCATACATTAAATGACTATATAGGTATGGATTTATTTCTGGGCTGTCTGTTCTGTTCCATTGATCTCTGTTTCTGTTTTCGTGCTAGTACTATGCTGTCTTGATTAAGTCTTGTTTGATATCAGGTAGTGTGATATCTCCAACTTTGTTCTTTTTCAAGATTGCTTTGGCTATTTGGGATCTTTCATGGTTCCATATAAATTTTAGGATTATTTGTTCCAGTTTTGTGAAAAATGTCACTGGTATTTAGATAAGAATTGTATTGAGTTCATTGGTTGCTTTGGGTAGTATGGACATTTTAATGTTATTTATTTTTTCTATACGTGAGCACAATATATTCTTCCATTTATTTGTATCTTCTTCAGTTTCTTTTTTCAGTGTCTTATGGTTTTCTGAGTACAGGTCTTTTATCTCCTCAATTTAATTTATTTCTTGGTGTTGTATTCTTATTGATGCAATTGTAAATAGGATTATTTTCTTAATTTCTCTTTCTGAGAAATTTTTCATTATCAGTGTATAGGAATACATCAATTTCTGGATATTAATTTTATATCCTACTATTTTACTGAATTCATACATAATTTTTGGCAGATTCTGTTGGAGTCTCTATGTACTACCGTCTCATGTTCTCTGCAAATAACAGTTTTGCTTCTTCCTTTCTAGTTTGGATGTCTTTCATTACTTTTTCTTGACTGGTTGTTGTGTCTAGGCCCTCCAATACTGTGTCAAATAAAAGCGGTGAAAGTGGACATTCTTGTTCCTGATCTTAAAGAAAAAGCTTATAGCTTTTCACTTTTTAGTTAGCTGTGAGTTTGTCCTGTATGGCCTTTATTATGTTGAGGTTTATTCTCTCTAGGCTTATATTGCTAAGAGTTTTTATCACTGATGAATGTTGGATTTTTCCCAGTGCTTTTCTGCATCTATCGATATGATCATATGATGTTTACCCTTCATTTTTTAAATCTGGTATACCATGTTAATTGATTTGTGGATATTGAACCAGATTTGCATCCTAGGAATAAATCTCAATCATGGTGTATAATCTATTTAATATAATGGTGAATTCGGTTTGCTAATATTTTGAAGATTTTTGCATCTATATTCATCAGGGATATTGGGCTATAATTTTCTTTTTTTTTTTTTTTGTAGTGTCTTTGATTTCAGTATCAGTGTAATGCCGGCATTGTAAAATGAGTTTGGGAGATTTCCCTCCACTTGAATTTTTTGAAATAGTTTGAGACTGATAGATGTTAATTCTACTTTGAATGTTTGGTAAAATTCCCCTGTGAAGCTATCTAGTCCAGGGCTTTTGTTTGTTGGGAAGATTTTGATTACTGATTCAATTTTGTTAGTAATTATTAGTCAGTCCAGATTTTGTTTCTTCCTGATTCAGCTTTAGACGATTGTTCGTTTCAACGAATTTATCTATTTCTCCCACGTTGTCTAGTTGTTGGTATAATTGTTCATAGTATTTCCTAATAATCTTTTGTATTTCTGTGGTGTCAGTTGTCACTTTTCCTCTTTGATTCTGATTTTTTTTTTTTGATGAGTTTGGCTACAGATTTATTAATTTTATCTTTTCAAAGAACAAGCTCATAGTTTCATTGATTTTTTCTATGTTTTTTACTCTATTTTATTAATTTCCACTCTGATATTTATTATTTCCTTCTATTCACTTTGGGCTTTGTTCTTTTTCTAGTTCTTTAGGTGTAAAGTTAGATTGTTTATCTGAGATTGTTTTTATTTCTTGAGGTAGGCTATGAATTTCCCTCTTAGAGTACTTTGCCCATGTCCAGTAGACTTTGGGTGGTTGTGTTTTCATTTTCATTTGTGTCAAGGCATCTTTGATTTCTTTCTTCATCTTGTTAACCCATTCATTGTTTAGTAGCATGTTACTTAGCCTCAATATATTTGTGTGTCTTTCAGTTTTCTTGTGCATAATTTCTATCTCGTATTATACCATTGTGATTAGAGAAGATGCTTGATATGATTTCAGTCATCTTAAATTTATTAAGACTTGTATTGTGGCCTAACTTGTGGTCTATTCTGGAAAATGTTCCATGTGCACTTGAAGAGAATGTATATTCTGCTTTGGGGTGAAATATCCTAGAAATATCAATTAGGTCCATCTGGCCTAATGTGTCATTTAAGGCCACTGTTTCCTTGTTAATTTTGTCTAGATAATCTATCCATTGGTATCAGTGGGGTATTAAAGTCCCCTACCTATGAGTGTATTACCGTTGCTCTCTTCTTTGACATCTGTCACTACTTGCTTTATACATTCAGTTGATCCTACATTAGGTGTGTAGATATTTACAAGTTATGCAGTCTTGTTGTATTGATCCCTTTATCATTACGCCCCTCTTTTCTCTTGTTACAGCCCTTGTATTAAAGTCTATTTTGTCTGATATAAGTATTGCTAGCTTTTTTTCATTTCCATTTGTGTGACATGTCTTTTTCCATCCCTTTACTTTCAGTATGTATGTCTTTTATTCTGAAGTGGGTCTCTTGTAAGCAGCATGTACTAGGGTCTTATGTTTTTATCTAGCTACCCTGTGTCTTTTGATTAGAGCATTTAGTCCATTTACATTTAAAGTAATTATTGATAAGTATAGTTATTACCATTTTATTGTTTTCTGATTATTTCTGTAGTTCTTTTTATTCCCCAGCTCTTTTCTCTTGTACATTGATGATTTTCTACAGTGTACTGTTTTGATGCCATTCTTGTTATTTCTTAGACCTCTATTGTAGATTTTGGTTTTGTGGTTACCATGTGCTTCATATACCAAGTTATGTTTATTACAGTCTATTTTAAGTTGATGGTCGATTAAGTTTGTTTTTGTTTTTGTCATTATTTTTTTCAATCTATAAAGTGTTTATTAAATTCCTATAAGAAAATGCGAGAAGTACAGAAGTAAAGTAGCTAGTGGTTAAAAGCCTGGGCTTCAGAGTTAGAAAGACAGATTTCAACCCCATCACTAACTAGATGTGGGGTCATGTATACATTTTTTATTCTCAATTTATAGGCAACCAACTAAAAAAAAGAGATAATAGTCCTTGATTTATGGAATAATGAAGAACAAATTAAATAATCATTAATCCTTACTTAACATAGTCTCAATACATAATTTTTAATAAAAATTTAAATAATTTTTATATTTTAATTATCATATCAACATTTTATTATCCTTTGAGATACCTCTCTACATATGTAAATACATGAAGACATGGAAACAACTTTTATGTAAATGGGATAGAATTATATTCTGTTCTATTATCTGATTTATTTATTCAACTGTACATTTTCCAAGTCAAAGAAAAAATCTACAGCATCATTTAAAATTTTTATTTAATGTGACTCATAATTTATATAATCATCTCTTCTCATGTGGACCTTTAATTTGTGCCCAAATTTTTAACTAAAAAAATCTGGGATGAATATCGTTTTGGTTTTTTTTTTTTTTTTGGTACATATGCATTTTTCTCTTCAAGGTAAATTTCAAGAACTATCACAGGATTCTTAAACACTCATTTTAACTAAGGTGTGGTGCTCTGATGTGATCTGAAGATGGCCACCACATGTTTTGGTTCTGGAGCCTCTTGGGAGGTGCTATGGTGCAGGCCAAGGTCTGCTACTGTTTGTGTCAACTTGGGGCTACCTGGTGGGGACTACAAAATGATCTGCAGTTGATTGCCACCTGTGCTAGACTTAGAGGTGCTTGGGAGAGGCTATCCTGTGAATTTAGGATGGCTCCCACCAGTGGCAGACTTGAGAACCTTTGATGGGCACCACAGTGTGAGCTGTGGCCAGCCACCTCTTGTATCAGGTTTGTGGCTACTTAATTGATGCTACATTCCAAGCCAACACTGGTTGCAGCTTATACCAGACTTGGGGCCACCTGATGGGAGTTATTACACAAGTTGTGATGGGCTGTTGCTTCTGCTGGGCTTGAGAACACTTAGCATGAGGTGCAGGGCATGCTGAGGCCAGCTGTGGCTTATTTGCTGTTTTTGGACATTTGGGAGGTTTTAGGGAGGTCTGCACCGTGAGCCAAGACAGGCTTCTTGTGTGAAAAAGCCCCTGGAAGTGTCTCCAGCTGAGCCTGCATGTTGGGCGTGGCAGATCTCAAGGAATCAGTAGGATTAACAATGTTATCCAAGTTAATGGGGAGCTCAGATTTGGCAACTTTCTGTGTCTGCCCCGTTGGTCAGAGGAGGGCTCAACAAAGGAGCAATAGTGCCTGCCAGCACTTCTATCCCTGGACAAAGCTGCCCTGACCCCTGCCCCTTCAGTCCTTGCCCTGAAGCTAGTCATTTCAGTTCCTCCCCTTATGTAGCTGGTGCTTTCCAATAGCTTCCTCTGCACTGAGGTCCAGAGTGAGTGAGTTTATCAGCAAGGGGGTCCATGTGCTGTTTCTCAAGAGGAATACCTGTGATTTCAGGTGCTCTTCATCAGACTCACATGCAGTGCCTCTGGTATCCACAGCCAGTTGTTATGAGTACTTCTTTTCCCTGCAGTGGTGCCCCTGGCTGAGGAGTGGGTGTGGGGCTGGGACCCCTCATTCCTTAGAGGGGATTTCTGCAGCAGCAATATCTCTTCTCTATTTTTAATTGCCATATTGTGGGTACGGGACCTGGCTGTTTCACATATCCATCCCTCCTATCAGTCTTACCAGCTTCTTTATATCCTTAGTTATAGGACTTCTGTTCAGCGGCTCCTCAGGTGGTTCTCAATGATGGCTGTTCTATAATTTAGTTGTAATTTTGATGTGACCATAAGAGGAGGCAAGCACAGAGTTTACCTACTCTGCCATCTTGATCAACTTCTTATTCATTTATGCATCATTGGCCGCTTAGGCTGTTTCCATGTCTTAGTTTTTGTAAATAATGAAGCTGCAAATATGGGGTGCACATGTGTTTTTGTGTCCATTTCCTTTTGATATATTCCCAAATGCAGAATTACTATATCATATAACAGTCTTAATTTTTGAGGTCCCTCCAACTATTTTCCATGGGGCTGTACCAGTTTACAATTCCACCAGTAGTACATAAGTGTTCCTTTTCTCCACATCCTCACTGCATTTGTTCTCTCTTGTCATTTTGATGATGGCCAGTGTAGCAGGTGAGAGATAACAGGTGAGATTGTAGTTTTAATATGCATTTCCCTTAGACTAGTTCATCATCTTTTCATGTACTTGTTGGCTATTAATATATCTTCTTTAGAAAAAAATTTCAAGTCTTTTGCCCCATTTTAATAGAATTTTTTTGAGTTATATTATTTTGGATGTTTTTTCTCCATTCCATAGGTGTTTCACCTTTGTTTTTTATTTTTGCTGTGCAGAAGCTTTTTAGTTTAATGCAGTCCTACTGGTTTTTTATTTTGTTGCTTGTGCTTTTGGCATTATATCCAAGAAATCATTGCCAAGATCATGTCGAGTTTTTTTCCTATGTTTTCTTCTAGGAATTTTTTGGTTTCAGGTCTTACATTTAAATGTTTAATCCATTTTGAGCTAATTTTTCAGGGATCTATTTTCATTCTTTTATACATAAATATCCAATTTTTCCAGCACCATTTATTGAAGAGACTTTTTCTCCATTGAATATTCTTGGCTCCCTTGGGTTGACTCTGGGCTCACAATCTTGTTCCACTAATCTTTTTGTCTCTTTTTATGCCAGTACCATACTATTTTAATTACAATAGTTTTATAATATAGCTTGGAATCATGAAATGTGATGCCTCCCACTTTGTTCTTCTCTCTCAGGATTGCTTTGGTTATTGGGATCTTTTGTGGTTGCACGTACATACAATGATTGTTTTTACTATGAAAATAAATACAATGAAAATGTTAAGGATTGCATTGAACTTAGATGGCTTTCATAGTATTAACATTTTAACAATATTAATTCTCCCAGTCCTTGAACATGAGATATGTTTTATTTGTATCTTCGACTTCTTTCATCAGTGTTGGCTTTTTTTTTTTTTTTGGTAGTTTTTAGAGTAAAGGTGTTTCACCTCTTTGGTTAACTTTATTCCTACTTTATGGTTTTTGATATTGTTGTAAATAGGACTTTCTATTTCAGATAATTTGTTATTAGTTATGTTACTGATATAGAAATGTCACTGATATTTGCGTGTTTTGTTTCCTGCAACTTTACTGAATTCATTGCTTAAACCTAACAGTTGTTCTTATTGGTAGAGTCTTTAGAATTTTTTATATTATAAAATAGTATGATATGCAAATAGACAGTTTTACTTCTTCCTTTCCAACTCTCATGCCTTTTATGTCTTGCCAGGTTGTTCTGGCAATAACTTCCACTACTATGATGAATAGGAATTATGAGAATGGGTGCCCTTGTCTTGTTGCTCATCATAGAAAAAAAGCTTTCAACCTTTCACAGTTGAATATGTTAACTTTAGGATTCTTATATATGGCCTTTATTATGTTGAGGTATATTCCTTATATACCTAATTTTTTAAGTGTTTTCATCATGAAGGGTGTTGAATCAGGTCAAATACTTTTTCTGCTTCAAGTGAGATGATTGTATGACTTCTATTAACGTAATATATCACCTGACTTGTTTACGCTGACCATCCTGCATCTTGGGTATAAATCCCAGTTGATTATGGTGAATAGTCCTTTTAATTTGGTGTTGAATTCAATTTGCTATATCTTGTTGAGAATTTTTACAAAGGATATTGGTTTGTAATTTTCCTTTTTGGTAGTGTCTTTTTCTGGCTTTGGTATCAGGGTAATGCTGGCCTCAAAAAATGAGTTTCAGAGTGTTCCCTACTCTTCAACTTTCTGAAAGAGTTTAAGAAGGATTAGTGTTAATTTTCCTTTAAATGTTCAGTAGCATTCACAATTAAAGCCATCTGATCCTGGACTTTTCTTCATTGGGAGATTACAGATTTATTCTCCTTAGTAGGAACTAGGCCAGTCAGGTTTTTTATTTTTTGTTTCAGTTCTGGTCATTTGTATATTTCTAAGAATTTTTACATTTCTTCAAGGTTGTACAGTTTGTTAGCATAAAATAGTTCATAGTGGTCTCTTATGATGCTTTGTATTTCTGTGGTTTCAGTTACAATGACTCCCTTTTTATTTAAAAATGTACTGATTTGGATTCTGCTTTCTTGGTTCATCTAAGTAAAGGTTTGTCAATGTTTTCGTCTTTATAAAGAACTATTAGTTTGGTAATATTTTCTGTTGTTTCCCTGTTCTCTTTTTCATTTATTTCTGCTATAATCTTTATTATTTCCTTTCTCCTGAAAGCATTGTGCTCAGTTTGTTCTTTCTTTTCTAGAGCATAAACTTAGGTTATTTAAGATCTTTCTTGCTTCTTAACATAGGCATTTATTGCTATAAATGTCCCTCGTAAAACTGCTTTTGCTCCATTCCATAAATTTTGGAATCCATTTTTATTTCAAGATAGTTTTAAATTTCTCTTTTAATTTCTTCTTTGATCCATTGTTCAGGAGAACGTTGTTTAATTTTCACGTTTGTGAATTTTACAGTTTTCATCATCAAATTAATTTTTAGTTTCATACAATTGTGGTCAGAGAAGATACCTGGTATGATTTTAATCTTCATGAATTTGTTACATCTTGTTTTGTCGCCTAGCATATGGTCTATCTTAAAAAGTATTCCATGCACACTTGAGAGAAGAATGTATATTCTGCTGTGGCTAGGTAGAATGCTATGTACATCTTTTCTTAGTTTCATTGTTCCCAACTATTATTGAATTGCTATTTCTTCTGTTTTTTCTTTTATATTGTGGTGCTCTGACTTGGGCACATAAGTATTTACAACTGTTTTATCTCCTTGAAACACAGAACTCTTTATCATTATATAAACCTTTGTCTTTTTTTACCATTTTTAAAGTCTATCATATAAGTATAGCTATCCCAGCATTTAAGGGGTTAACATTTGCTGCAATATCTTTTTCTATCCCTTAACTCTCAGTCTATGTGCTTTTAAGGATACAGTTAGTTTCTTGTAGTCAGTATATCATTGGATCATTTATATTTAAAGTAATTATTGGTCCTTACAGGCAGAAACATGAGAGATGAGCTCTTTCTCGGATGGGTAGAGACACAGTGAGAAGGCAGCTGCCTACAAGCCAGGGAGAGGATTCTTATCAGAACCTGACCATGCTGGCACCCGAGTCTTGGGCTTCCAATCTCCAGAACTGTAAAAAACAAATGTTTATACCAAAAAAAAAAGTAACTATTGATAAGTAATGACTGTTATCATTTTTTAAAATTTGTTTTCTGGTTGTTCTATAGATCCATTGTTCCTAGTTTCTTATCCTGCTCTCTTTTTGTGTGTGTATATGTTTCCATGGGCTGTTGTATCAGCATACTTTGACTTCATTACCTTCTTTTGTGTAATTACTACAGGTTTTTCTCTTGTGGTTATCAAGAAGTAATACATGAAATATCTTAAAATCATAACACCCTATTTTAAACTAATAACTTCAATAGAATTCCTAAGCTTTATACTTTTACTTTCCTCCTCACACTTTAAGTTACTGATGTTACAATTTACATATTTTTATATTGTATAACTAATAACAGATTATTGCAGTTATGGTTATAACATTTTTAACTATTAGATTAGTAAGTGAATTAAAGACCACTATTACAGACTAAGTCTGACTATATATTTACCATTATCAGTGCATTTTACACTGCCATGTTTTTATGATGTTAATTAGCATCCTTTTATTTCCACTCAATGAACTCCCTTTAGCATTTCTTGCAAGGCAGTTCTAGTAATGATGATTTCCTTTAGCTTTTGTTTGGTCAGGAAAGTATCCCTCCATTTTTTAAAGAACAGCCTTTACCAGGTATAGAGTTCTTTGTTGACAGATTTCTTCTTTCAATATTTAGAATATGTCATCCAATTCTCTTCTGGCCTGTAGGCTTTTTCCTGAGAAAAACACCAGCAGTCTTATGAGGGTTCCCTTGAATGCAACTTCTCTCCTCTCTTGCTGCTTTTATAATTTCATTGTCTTTGACTGTTGATTTAATTATAATGTGTCTTAGTTTAACACTATTTGAGTTCAACCTCTTACGGATTTTTTTGGTCCTCTTGGATTCAGATGTCTATTTCTCTCCCCAGGTTTGGGAAATATTTAGCCATTATTGCTTTAAATGTACTTCCTGTACCTTTTTTTCTTCTCTATAATGCAAATGTTGTTTCTTTTCATTATATCTCATAAATCCTATCTTCCTGGTCACTGACTCTCCTGCATGGTTGAATCTGCTTCACTTCTCTATTGAATTCCTCAGTTCAGTTATTTTTCACTTCTAGGATTTCAGTATTTTTTTTTTTTTGATGGTTTCTATTCCTTTGTCGAACTTGTTTTGTTTATGCACTGTTTTCCTATTTTGTTTAGTGTCTTTGTGTTTTTGTAGTTCACTCAAATTCTTTATGAGGATTATTCTGAATTCTCTGCCTGACAGTTCATAGATCTCCATTTCATTAGAGTCAGTTATTAGTTTCCTTTGAGTGTCATATTTATCTGATGTTTCATGATCTGATTTCTTATAAAGCATCTGCGCATTTGAGTCAGTCATCTCCTCTTCCAGAGTTTGCAGGCTCACTATGGCCGAGACAGTCCTTCACTACTCAGCTCAGTTTGAGTTTCTAGATGTGTCCACTGACAATGTCCCTAGGCAGGTGGGGTCTCCTATTAATCTATTTTTAGACAACTGTTCCAGCTCTGAAGTCAGGGTGTGTGTGTGGGGGGGTGGTTCCACTAGATAAGAAGAGTTGGATAGGACTGCTGGTTTGGCTTCCTGCCCATGTGAGGCTGCAGGAAGGGCTCTGAAGTTGCCTGGGTTCTCTGGTCAGGCTTACTAGATGGTCAGGACTGGGTATGAGCCTCAGTAGTTAGGGCTTTAAATCAGCTTTCCTACCTTGGCAGGGCAGTAGGATGGAACTCAGGCCCTGCATGACTTATTGTTTGGGGATCCAAATCTGGTAAGAGTGTATCCTGGTCAGGTGAGGCCACTGCTTTAGCTCTGCAGATTAAGTAAAGCGACAGGTTATGCATTCTCTTCAAGACCACTATAAGCATGGACATTGGAGGGTCTATGCAGCATCTTATGTGCTTTGGTAAGATACCACAGATGAACTGGCTGACGGCCATATTCAGCAATGAACAAGACTATCAATCAGTTTCCCTGCCCAGTACATCAGGAGAAGAGCACCACCACCACTAAGGTTCTTTGTTTGGTACCTGACTCAAGTCTACCCATGCCCCAAGTTCCTTGGCTGAACAAGGTCACTAGCTTTGCTCCAGGGATAGTAATCTCAGCTTTCCAATATCTTGGCTTGAGCACTACTGAGTTATAAGGGTTCCAGCAAGCCCTTCCTGTTGGATAGGGCCTATGGATATGCTTCTGCCTGGGCAGGACTGTGAGGGCCTACTTCAGCTAACTTCCAAATTTTCCCCAACATATTTTTTGGTCAGGAGAGAAAGGAAGTTATATTCTGCAAAGGGTAAGGCTATGACCCAGCCCTTCTTCCTGGACATTGGCATACCAAACTCCAGTGCCTGCAAAACTCACTGGAGGACCCAGATTAGGCAGACATGCATACTGCTGAGCTCCCTGTGGAGACTGCACCACTGACTTGGTCTGCAGGTGAGCAAAGCCACTGGTTAGGGCTACTACTTGGCTTCTGTGGAAGGGAGATCTGCCAAGACCCAAGTGGCTTTGCTCCCTGTTGGAAGCCCCTCCCCTTTTTCCACCAGTCAGATTCCCCTGCCATCCCAGGGGTAAAACCAAAGTAGGGGCTCCCACACATTGCTGAGGGAGCTGGATGTCTGCCCTGGGCTCTCTTTTCCCACTGGAGGAACTGTAGGTTCAGGGAACACCTCTCTGTGTGGTGCTGTACCAACCTGGGGGAGGGGCAATGCTGTCAGGATGTAGCCATTCCTCTTACTCTTCTACTACAGTCTGTCTTGGGCTCTGTGAAGCAGGGGTTTACTTCAGCCTCACTCCCAGGTTCTACAATTCTCTGTGGTGTTTTGTCCATGGTAGTTGTTTTTGCGAGGCAGAATGAAGAAAGGAATAACCTACGTCACTATATTACTGCATTCTTGAAATATCCTCAGTAGTAGGAAACTTTTTTTTTTCCCCTCAAGGTAAACATGATTTATAAATACTGCAGTCACTTGGAGTCATATCTAAGAAGTGATAGGTCATGTAGTTATAGTATAACTTCATATAAAGCTGTGAGTCATAACCCTTTGGCCATGCATTACTTTTGAGACTGTGATTAAATCTATGAAACCTAGAAAAAGGAGGGCTGGCAGATGAGGATTTTGCATTTGAAAGCACAGATCTGTTGCTGTGAGATGGGTACTTTCAAGGTTTGTCCAAAACTGGGGTTTCTAGGTTGCACTCAAGTTTCCTCGAAAATATAAACACATGGAGGCTGTGGCAAAAGGTGGGACTAATCCATCCTCCCGTCCCTCTCAACAGCAGCACCTTTCTCCATTTTGAATGTATGCTTAGTGAGGACAAGAGTATATATTTCATTTGCTGCTGTTCCTAGAACAGGTCTCAGTACTTACTGAGCCCTCATTACCTATTTATATAATGAATGAATGAGTGAATGGATGATAGTTTAATATTGGGTTCCCAGGTAAGATTTCACTTACCAAAAAAACTTGTGCTAGAACTAATTTTTAAGAACCATTGCCACAGATAATTCTAGTAGAGATATTTCTGGGTGCATAAATGGGTGGGAAGGTTTTCTTTGAGATTAAGGGAAATCTCAGCATTAGTAACATGGTATCTATTCTGTTTGAGAATGAGTTCAGATAGAATCTCAGAGCTAGGTGCAGTGAGCATTTAGTGTAATAGCACAATGGTCAGTCTCTGAAATGGGACCCTGGGTCAAGAAGCTCAGCTTCCCTTCAGTAAGGAACTCTGCAGGTGGATGAGGTTGTCAAAGTGGTCATACATTTGAACAAAAAACCTGTTCCATAACATTCTTTTTGTATGTACCTATGGGTAGCCATGGAAACAATGATTGATTACTAGTCCTGGATTCACTGGCTAAAATAAAGTGCCTTACCTTTGGGTGGAAATGAGGACTATCAATGCAGAACAACAGGACAGAGAGTACATATTCAATAGCCACAAAAAAAAAAAGTTTTCTTAAGAAACAAAGACAGGCATATAATTTATGTGTAAAGATTTTTTAAAAAGGAATTTCATTTAGCAAGGACAATACAAAGGGGTTATATAAATTTATTTTTCATATAATAATTGATTAGAAAAAATTCCCATTTTCGATGTTTAATTCCATCTCTCATTAAAAAAATCACTAAAAGGACAAAAATCCACACAAAAATACAATCTGTATCTATTCTATATTTACAGATAATCGGTCACTATTAAGGCACAGACTGATCAAAAACTACCATTTATTCAAATAATCCAAATATTTTGTGCATCATATAACACTGACAACACCATGTACTGTAGTGTCATATTCCCTTCATTGCATCAAGAGAAAGTGAGAAAAATAATTTCCAGTGTTTCTATTTTTAGCCACCCTATTTAATCTAGTTTAATTGGAACAGTTTTCTCTTTGGCATAAAGCACTGTTCATAAAATTTCCAACTTAATACTGCAAATTCATTCCATCTTCCCCCTGTTGCAAATGCATGGTAGAGAGTTGGAGAAAGAGCTCCAAATGATTTTTTTTTTTGAGAAAGTCTTATTAAAAAAATAAAATTTAGAAAATTAAGCTGTTGAACAAGAAATAAATCTGGAATTTTTACCCTGTGTTGAATGTGGAGCATGTGTTCGCACAGCTACCTAAAGTGGGGAGCTCCACATGGTGATGTGGTGTGCGCAGGATGATTTATCATACTTGCAAAGGGAACAATTCTATATCCTTAAGCAGATTTAGTTTAGAAATGGGCATCCCCTTAGTGCTGTTATAATGGATAATTTTATGTCAGGTCCATTATCTATGCCTTCAAAGTAACCAATACAATTTTTTAAAGTGAAAATCTTTGTGTGTGCAAATTTCCTTTTGATATTTGTTCTTTAATAGTATGACTTAGCCACAGAAAAATGTTAGGCAAGTATTTCTGATTCTGCATTTTTTAAAAATCCCTAATTGTTATGTATGTTTATCTAATGCCTTCTGCTGAGAGCACGTAACAGTGGTTTATGTCCATGTAGAAAATCTTGAATAATGAACATAAATAAGTCATTACAGTACAGATCATTCACAACATTTCCTATGGGAAAGTTTTCAAACAAATTAATACACTTGGAAATAATATTGCTTTGAAGAAAGATAGGCACTTAGTGATTTTCTTCATGAATTGAAAACCCTTCATGACCCACAATACAATGTCTGAAAAGACCTAGGAAACAATGTTGCCTGATTTCTTGGACTTTCACAGTATAGGATTGTAAAAATGAATCTAGCCACTTAAAAAATAGACATTTTTTTCCCTCTCCTTCAACTGTCCATAAACTGTCACCCTGGAGACTAAAAGCCTTCCATTCTCAACAAACATAAGTCTACTTCAAGCAGACATTATGGTTTCAGGAAAGTCCTTTTATCATATGGAGCACAGCTAATGTGTACGTGATAAGGACAGTAATCTATTTCTCCTCCTAATGGCAACAGTGCTGTCTTGTCAGATGATTATGCCTTTTTTAAATAAAGTGACAATCTAGGGCTCCAGTTATTGAATGCCGTCCATTCTCTACCATAAATCTCTAGTAGATATCACTTGAATCAGTTATGCGCTGTATGCTTATAATATCTAAAAATAAAAGTTTGATATAAATAAGTGTCCTTTAGTGGCAGTATACTAAAAATAGCCCTTCGCTTCCAGACAACCATTAAAATCATTTTAGCAATATAGGCAACAGCTAAATATGATAACTGCAAAGGGTTAATATTGCAAAGTCCATTTGATCTTTCTTTGCACCTGTTACAGTGAACTATGTTCACTATTTCTAGGATGCTGACATAAATGAAGAGAACTGGTCCAGAACCAAGTGGCATCACTTACATTTCCCAGTTACAGAATATTCTGCACAAAAACTAATAATCCAGTACCGTTTTAAACAAAAATTTAACACAGTCAGAAAAATATGACTAAATCTGATTTGTACCAATAAACCAGGTGACATAAAAATGAGAGAAAGAGAATTTCCACAGGACAAGAAATTAGAAAGTGTAAAGTGCTGAAAGACCTCAATAATCATTTTAAAGCAGTACCAGGAAATTTCACTTTGATTATTTTTTTAAAAACCCCAAATACCAAAACAAGTGAACAATAACCTGTTTTCTGGCATCTCAGATGTTAATTCATCCTTCATTTTAAGTAAAAAATCAGTGCATATGTTATATAGGTAAATAAAAAGAAATAAAGCCCTACCCTCATACTGTAAATTCTGTCCAATTACCATTTTTTTAAAGAGTAACCATATGTGGTGTTCTGTATGATGGCATTAAGAACATCTCTCTTCTTCCTTTTTGGCACAAAATTCAGGTGTAAATAGATGCTTTGGTCCTGATAACCAGATATCCAGAGTGCCTAAGACGGTGTGCAGTGAAGGCCATCCACACAGATCTCCTGTGTCCAACCTGACAGCGTTGGCAGGTATGTACCCGGAAAGTACTGCTAC
The DNA here is from genome assembly GCA_030015415.1 of Cynopterus sphinx. NCBI lineage: Eukaryota > Metazoa > Chordata > Mammalia > Chiroptera > Pteropodidae > Cynopterus > Cynopterus sphinx. Next base: position 34,690,577 of record CM057382.1, on the reverse strand, counting down.
CAGCGGCCACTGACACTGGCAATGTCCGAGTGATACTGACGGGGCAGCCGCCCACTGGCTCCGCCTTCCAGGAAAGAGGTGCGTGCGTTTGGCGGTTCAAAAAGTTTTCTTCGGTTTTTATTTAGTTCTAGAGAGAGAGAGAGAGAGAATTGTTAGAAGCTGAATGGAGTTCTGTAGTCTACAGGACATGGCAGCAGAGCTCAGAAAATGGTGACATGGCACATTTTTTTGGCAGGGGGAAGTCTGGTAGCAAAAGGAAAACCTTTAATTGATGGTTAAACATACTGAAATGCTAGGAAGTCCAACAATAAAGGTAGCCTGTTGGTAGCCAAGAGAACCAAGGATAGCCAATTGGTTTTACTGCAGTTTGTAAACTACCTGGGGGGTAGGTCATTCTCACAGCCATCTGAACTCTGGGCATACAAATTAAACAGTTTGACCTATCCCAAATGTCATTTCAGAGGCAAAGGGAGGGGGTATATTACCAATGACACAGAAAATCATTACAGCTATTGAATTCGCCTATGTCAAACACAGCAATCATTAAATTATTAAAGTTGGAAATGAAAAGCAGACCCCACACCTAAATACTAGCATATTAGAGGAGCACACAGAAGTGTTCAGCCACAGCCCCAAGGCTCCACGAGTCATGATGCCTGTGCTCCTTGAGTAGAAAGAGCTCTATGAAGAAGCATATCAGCAGGTTTCTTTGAATAAAAAATCAATTTAGTAAAAATAACAATTGAAAACAACTAAAACTTAAATCCAGTTTTCCAGGCAAAGTCTAAGACGCTCAATTTTAAAGAAACCAGAGTACTTAGAAAACACTGTTTAGTTTATCTTTTGTCAACTAAAAATTATTAACCAGAAAGGTAAAAAATTGAAGCAGCCTACCTGTTTGCCTCTTCAACTCCTCTACTCCCAGCCCCACCCCCAAACATATCTACAAATCAACTGATGTAACTCTTGCCAGTGAACTCATACAAGTAGAATAGTCAGACTGAAATGCAAATATCTTCAGATAATCACTTTCAAATAGAGGGATCCTGTAGGTGGTTTGGGAGGCAGTGATTCAGCACCTATATCTGCATAGTACTCAGTACTTTTTCAGCCACACACACATACAATCAATCCCCTTTTGAATCCTTAAGTTGCACTGCAAGCTGTGGCCTGCTACAATAATCCTGAGACTGAGAACACAGACTCAGGTTGCAGCGTCACAAGTGGCCAAAGAGGGCCAAGTGGGCTAGAAGTGCTCCCGTCTCCTAAGTTCTGGAAGAGGGATCAAACACCAGAAATGTTTCATCCCACAGCCTTCCAAAATGTGAGTGTCTGACCCCTTGGGGCAATGCAAGGGTGGAGACATCTCTCTCTCCCCATTCAGGTCTTAGAGAAGAAGAAAAACAATTGTGATTTAAGTCCACTATTCTCCATCTTATAGATAAGAAAATTGAGTTTTAAGAATAGACAAAATTACCCACACAGCTGTTAAGTGACAAGTCGTAGCCCTGCCTGATGTAAAGGTCCATGCTCTGGGCTGCAGTGATCCATCCACTGTGCAGGGAAGACCACTCAAGGCATCAGGAACAGAAACTTGGGAAATTGGTAGTTTCATGTATGCCAGATAGCACTGCTTTACTTCACAGATTACTATACCGAATTTTTTTAAAAGAAAAATTAAGCTTAAAAACTTTAAAGAATCAAGGAAGATACATGCAGGCATGCTTATAGCAGCTATTGTTTCAAGTTCCTGCAGAAACCTAATAGAAATGACATTCCGATTAAAAGTTGAACACATGTATCTTGTTTTGTAAAAAAAAACAAGCAAATAGAGAAATCAAAACAGAACTTAATATATTTAAAGGCAATTGTAGAAGAGTTAAGAATAAATGAATCTTCTAAGCACACAGCCTGGAGAAGTTTTATCACCTTCAAGTTAAAAGATTTTCTTAGGCTTCCATTTTCTCATGGAGGAATCACCCACAAATCAGAAGGACATTCCCATACTATCGAGAAGGAAAAGAACGAATGAGGTCAAACACTATTCTCCCCTATCACACATAACAATTGGGCCATTGAAGACAATTTTTTAAATAGCCATTGAAAACTTTACTCTGAAAAGTCATACCAACTGGATTTTTGAGAGAATAAAATGATCGTGAAGGAATTTGGCCATTCCCTAAAGATGTAATTTCTAAGATATATATTTCCAAATGTGAAGCACAGAGATAAATCTACAGAGATTATCAAGGATCACATACTGAAGAGATTTTAGTTTTCGTTTTATAAATTAAAAGGCAAACTCCCTCTTCTGCTTTTTTCAGTAAGCCTAAGGAATAGTTTGGGAAAATACCAACCTTTTTCTTTGAAATTCCAAGGTTCACACAATCCTGGCAGCTCTCAGGATCTTGTTGCGGATCTGAACAGAGTCACAAACTAAAAGAATAGGTCGGGAAATGTTAGATCTACCTGAGGCCATGGAGGATGCCTGTCAATAGGATACTAAACTTCCTCTCACTTAGTCCCTGTATGTTTAGTTAACTACTCCTTAAAATATTGAGAAATTTTTAAAAATTCAAAAACTATGGATTTAAAAAAAAATCAATTTTTCTCTGATCTATCTCTACTAGGGATAAATCTCATCTCCTCCTACCACACTAAAATAAATGTCTTCTGGCCCAAGATTAAAAACAGCAAAACTCTATTCTGAAAGAACTCTGATTACAAGTTGAAAATCTATGAAATTTTAAAAAGGAATTTTGAGCAAACTGTACCTAACCAAACTATGTAACCACAAGACAAATGTAAGTCAAGGCTGCCCAGCTCTCCTGCACCTATCAGGAAATGGAATGTTCTAAGACTACAAATGGATGTATTTGTTATCAGATGAATTGAATTGGAAAAAGAAGCTTTTGGATGAAGGATTTCTCAATAAAAACTTATTACTTGCAGAGAAAAAACAATTTACCAGGTTCAAAGAAATGCACTCAACAAAGTAAGGTAAAATCATCCTTAAAATAATCAAATACTTCCCGCTGTGCACAGCATTCATAAGGCATCTTATTCAAAGTTTCTAATTCCCTTTAAAAGCAAGAAGGACCTGGGAACCCCACAGAGAGAGGCAGTCTACAGAAGTAGTACATAACCTGAAGAGAACACACTGAAGATGATGACTAGAATAAATACTTTTTAAAAATGGGATTCAAAATCCCTGCTGTTTCCCACTCTAATCCCCAAACCCACCTGGACTATACCACATACATATGTGTTCCAAGTAAAGATCCTAATGATCCATCAAAACCAATTAAAGTATTTGGAGATACCTGCTTATTGCTGGAAACCTAACAGAGTTTGAAATTGAGTTGGTGCACAAAGTAAAATCTTAATTTTCATTATACTATCACTGACATTCCATGAATCTCTAGTGAAAGATTACAAAGTTCTAGAACATACACTTCTCTGGCATAAATGCGCTGAACCACAGACATATTTTAACAGTACAGATGTGGTGATCATGTGAGTTAATCAAATTTCAAGTTGTATAAATTCCATTTTCAAATAAGAATGAAAATACATAGTTATATCAGGTCTAAAAATAGCCCTCTGAGCTGAGCTTTAGGGTAAACAAGTTGAAAAATTATCCTGTTAAAGAATATATCTATATCTCTATACCTATGAATAGATATAGAGATATAGATATAAAAAAGGGGAGGAAGAGGACCCTGCTACTAACGTACTATTAAAACTGTAGGTTATTTTCATTATGCCTGATGATATACCACATGGACAGACACAGTTCTTAGAAACAGGAGGTAACTGCACATGATCATCTATTCCAACCTACCTTCACGTTTAAGAAACCAAAACCAAAAGAGGTTTGGAAACTCACCCAAGGACTCCTGACTTGGCAGAAGCAGAGCCCAGATCTCCTTATTTAAAAAGTGTTCTCTGCACTATACCAAGCAGATCTTATAAGAAGAGCGAGCATCTGTTCTGTGAAGCTCCATTAAGCAGCAGCGTGGGCACATGGGAGAAGACAAATTCTCAACTGATGTGCACAGAACTGTCTCCGCAGAGAAGCCTAATAGGCTGCTCAATGGCTGGATTTCCACCCCTATTTCAGAGCTGCTCTGCTTATATCTGCTTCAGATATTAGGTCTATAGATAAGATTTCCTGTGGGGAGATGGGTGGGGAATGTAATCCTCTGCTAAAACAAAATGGAAAGCAATGGAGGTTTTAAATTTTTAATTTTAATTGCTGATCTGATCGCTGAACGCTGTTTGGAAGGGCCTTTCATGAGTTGGATGCCACTGGTGGCCTTATAAAGACACAGCCTGCAAATTCAGTGTTCTGAAAAAGCAGTCATTTTCTTACCACACCTGACACGTGGCATCTGCCCTTGTTGTCACTATCCTTTTGAGAGACTGGTATACATATAAAATGGACATTCATGAACTTTATCAGGAAGTCTTCAAAAAGTAACCCCATATTTTTCCCCCTCAAATTTCTTCCTCATATTTCTCTAAATATCTTTTTGAAGTACACTGTTATTCATTTCTCAACCCCAGATTCATCATCTGGCTCAATTCCTTTCAAATGGGATGTAAATATGTATAGAGCATTTGATAATGCACAGAATATGCAACTGATGCACAAAAGCAGTCTGGGAGACAGACAACATTGTTTTCCTGTGACTACTTTCAGTATCCTATACCCTTCTGAGACTCACAGATTCTATTAAAATTTGGGGAAAAGATTAAAAAGAACATTAAGAAAAATAATACTACCAGGCTCTAGCTATACCAAGGAGCATCTTTTCTCCTCTGGTGCAGTGATCTCAGTTGGTATGCAAGGATACATGCATTTGAAACATGACAGCCAATCCAGAATAATTGCTAATTCGATGACTGATTCTTGCCTAACACAACAACAAAAAGATTCAACTGTTCCCCCAGTCTCATGTTATGCAAAGGGCAATTTTGGTTATTTATTTCTGAAGAGATGTTTTAAGCAATGACACTGTCATAGAAGGTTCCAGGCAATGCCTTGATGAAGGAGCAAGGATGTTCTCAGCATTTGTCACGCCGTTAGTGGGAAAACACTGAAACCACAGCCACAAAGGTGCCATGGTAGTAAGCAAGTGATTAATGGGTAGAATCAGCCCCAATGGCAGAAGTTACTCAGATTTTAAAATATGAATATGAGTATTTATATTCACCTGAGATTGCAAGCAGCATTTTCCTCCTGGCACCAAAAGTAGTAATTCCCAGCTCCTTCAGATCCTGATCTGTGAGAGTGAGGAATGTCTGAAGATCAATCTGTGGGTGAAAAAGTATTATATAACCAATGTAATAAGTATTTACTTTCTTCCTTATTGTAGGTTCAACTCATTATTACTTCTTTTATCAATTTTGCTCTGCCTATTTCCAAAAGAGAATGGTAATGTCACAATGTATGTGACAGGAGTTAATTAAGGTGATGAACTGAAAGTGACTATTCTAGCAGAAGTATTAGCCTAACCCAGTGATTTACTGCAATTGAGATAAAAACTTAGGTCTTAGCATCCAGGCAGCCATGGCAAAAAGAGAAACACAAACTGCACATTTTTGTAAACTGATAAAAGAATACATATCTAAGAGAAAATATTTCTTAGCTTTGGATTCTGACTTGGTTATCTCTATAAGAAGAAACTGGTAATACCGTAGAAGGTATCTTAAAATGTGTTCTACTTAAGAATGATAGAGGAATTCCCAGGATACATCAGACCCATGACTGAGCCTACAGCTATCTTTGAAAGTGGCACACAAGAGTATTTCCAGGAACAGTATAATTGCTCTCTTTGGTATCAGCAACAAACTGTGGACGGAAGTAGCCCAAGAATCCTACCCTTCCTCTGAAGCCAGAGAAATATGGGTTCAGATTCAAACTCTGCCATTACTGTGTGCACTTCGGGTTGACAATAGTGTACCTTATAGGGCTGTTGTGGGTGTTAAAATATGATTGTGGATATAAAGCAATGGGCTCACCAAAGGGATAAAATCACTGGCAGCTATGGTAATAATGTGCATAGACATACCTTGTAAAGTTGCTAAATAAATCTTCAACCTATTTAAAATAAATCTCACAAGGTTACTTAATGGAGGATTCTTGTTAAATCATATGAGTATTAGAAAATATCCTTTAGATTCCACATATAAATGAGATAATACTATATTTGTCTTTCTCTATAACTTATTTCACCTAGCATAATGCCCTCTAGTTCCATCCATGTTGTCACAAATGCTAAGATTTCATTTTTAAAAAAACTTTTATGGCCATATGATCTCACTTTTATGTGGACTCTAAAGAACAAAATAAATGGACAAACAAAATGGAAATAGAACTGTTTACTAGCTTGGGGGATGGGGTGAAAAAAGGAAAGGATTGAGAAGTACAAATTGGTTACAAAATAGGCACAGGAATATACCGTACAGCATAGGGAATATCGTCAGTAATGTGGCAATAACTATGTATAGTGCCAGGTGGGCATTAAACTAATCGGGGTGGATCACTTTGTAAATTATACATATAAATGACTAGCCACTATGCTATACACCTGAAACTAGTATAAAATAACATTTAATGTCAACTCTAATAAAAAAAAAAAGAATTCCTCTAATATTGTGGTAATGTCTTCAATGGTATATACAGAAGTCAGAAATGACCAAATTGTACAACTTAAACATGTCATTTTTTGTATGCCAGTTAAACTGTTTTAAGAAATAATTTCCCCAATTAAAAAATTTAGAATAGGAAAAATATTTTGAGGATAAGATCTGGAAAGATTACAATGCAGAATATTTAGTACTTAAGGGTGTTTTACAAGAAGTATGCCATGATTCTTCTGTGTGCTGAGACTGTGCTTTAAGAAATTTTAATTGAATAATGACTTGACTTTCTCTTCCTCTATTACATATCAATATATTACGTAACTATATTGATGTTAACATCTATATTCCAATATCCCATTCTTCTTTCAAAAGAAAATATCCTAAATGAAGGAAGCAGTACTAAATTTCAACATATCTGTAAAGAGTAAAATATACTTTTCTTTCAAATTAGAGAGATAAAATGTTCTGTTCTGATTTAGAAGTTACATCCAGATCTTGTAAAACTTTTTTGTTTATAATGTATCATAGGTCTAGAGATATGTTTTTGGAAATTCTATTTAATGGAGACTGTTTTAGGCATCTGAAAGGGCCCGAAAGTAAATATTTTAGGGTTCTTAAATGGCCAGAAAGTAAATATTTTAGACTTTGTAAGCCATGTTGTCTCTGTTGCAACTACCTGACTGCAGTTTTAGCTCCAAAGCAACCAGACAATATGTAAGTGAACATGTGTAGTTGGGAACCAATAAAACTTCATTTACAAAATCAGGTAGCTGGTCTGCCTTCTGCTAAGCAATGCTCTAAATAGTAGATAAAGCCACCCTGACTTTTTTTCCTTTTTCACATTTTCTTCCTTTTTGAAATAACTGACTAAGAAATACCTATTATAAATTAACTTCTATGCTTCTTTAAACAGGAAGTATAGATTAAAAACAAACTCAGAATATTATTGAATAACATCTAATCTCTTACTTGGAGACCTGTTTCTAGACAAATTACAATACCTCTGCCCTTGAAATTCTCAATTGGCCACCCTTACACCTAACCAGCAAGACTATACAAAAGACTAAATAAATGCAATTCTTTAACGCATTTATTCAGCTTACAAAATCCTTGCTTAAATGAACACTAATTTAGATGTAGGGGAAAGAAAACAAAATCAATACCCTGAAATCTAATATACACATACTAACCTTTATTTGTTGTTAAAAAGAAAAATAAAAAAGTTCGGCAATCGAACTTATTGAACTATGGGCAATACCTTAAGTTTATTATGCAAAGTGCCAAACAAAAAAATCTAGATTCTTCATTTACTGATATATACCTGGGAATTATTGACTTAATCAGATATTCTCTATGATGAAATAGAGCAGACTAACATCAAATATGGACCAAACAGATGCCTTTAGAGAACTATTTTGACTTTGTGTCGCACTGGGTTGTCCGTGCCCTGGTAACATGACAGCAGTAGTAGAAAGAATCCTGCTCTTCTTTTTATGGCAGTGTGTAATGGTCATAGCTCATCAGCTTGACCAAAATCTACCTTAACTCTGCCTCAGTTTAGGCAAAACCCAAACAGTAAGTTAATGAATAAATCAACATGTATAAAAAGTACATGATATTTGTGAGAAGGAGACTTCAGTAACATGATGAGGATGGGGTCAAAAACAACCACAGAGATTTATTTCGAGTGCCGTTCTTATAAGTGCCACAAATAAAGATAACATTAAAAGAGTGCAACCATTAAATACAGACTTGTTGCTGAGCATAAGGGAGCTATGAGTCAAACATTCCTATGAATCAATACACTAATTATGTCTTTTAGTTAAAACTGTTGAAGGTGTATGTTTGTGAACACCATTTTCTATATTGCTGCTATCCTGTGTTTACCAGATGCACTAAATAAATAGGAAATGAGATGACATTTTTCTTAGCAGCAAGAACAAGCTATGAGACTTGAATGAATGCTCAGTGAAAGCACAGTCATAGGTTAATGAGCGATTTCATTCTAAACGTCATCATACACACAACCCAAACTGAGATGCACAGGAAAAATAAATAATGACCGACCTCTTGTTGCTGGAAGACGTCTGTGTATTTGCCCAGGCCCAGTTTGCTGAAGAGCTCAGGGAGGTCAGAGCCTTTGAAAGAGCTGTTCAGGTTACAGCCATTGCTTCCTGTCAGCGAGGAAATGCAGTCCATGTAATTGCTACTGCTGAGATAGTGTTCCACTGAAAAGCAAGCAAGAGACAGGTTTGAAGTGTAAATGCCCAGAGAGAACAAGGTTTAATTAAAAGTTTTAATCACTCAAATATTTCAAATTCATTGTCGGGCTGAGTAGAACAGTAGCTGCAGAAATATAGCAATCCTTTACTGAAACATTAGCTTTTCATTAAGAAAATGCTGGTTATTGCTTTTAGAGAGGCTCTTGTCATTTAAAAGGTTACACTCAGGAGGCAGCAATTCAGCAACAGTGCCTCTGTAGTTAATAATCATTAATCATATTCTCCCAGAGCACTTGGAAACATTTGTTCTTTATAACTGACTGGATGTGAATTAGATGAGGAATGGGAAGGGAGACCCCTAGGATACAATAGAGGTAAGGAAAGTTACTTTAAGTTCAGGTTCCTTTTGGATGGCAGGATGGCTCTCTGTATCCACACTTGCGCTTACCTGCGGTTAAAGGAATTCTGTGATATTGCACCATATAAATCTCTTTAAAAATATATTTGGTCAGTGAGCTCAAAAAATAGAGCACTTCCAAAACTAAGAGTAACATCGGAAGTGATAAGAATGGTGAAATTCCTGGATCTAATTTATGACAGAAACAAATCTTTCTCTTGAGAAAAATTCTAAGACAGAGATGCTGAGCTTTACCTCACCTTTGTGGCCAATTTGTGGGCAAAGATTTCTCCACATCATCTGTGTTTCTCAGGCCCAGTGGCATGTATCCCTGGTTAATGGGCTAGTGAGCCATGCCAAGTACTTGGCCAAATAGTTTAAACACGCTTCGAGTTGCTTTGGAGATTCCAGCAGAACTGAGCAACCGTTCTCACCTTCCTGACCAACAACTAGCTCTCGTACAGTGGGAATTCTATCCTCTTATACCAAAGATGCAGCTTCACAAGGGATTCCCAGGGAAAGGAAGGAAAGGACACTCAGCCAGTCAGATCCATCTAATCTCTGAGATCAATGCATTTACTAAATCTTTTTGGGTATTGTTTTGGGGTATCACTAATCACTTTCTCACATTGTTTTCATCTCAACTGTGAAGTCCTTTATGTATCTCAAGTCAAAAGAATTTCTTGATAAGGGTTCTCTTTCTCTTAAAAATAGATCTATTATCTCTTGTGGAGAGAATGTGTAGAGGAAGGGATCCAGGACCAATCCCTGAAGGCCTTCAGCCCTGAGCACTCCAAGGTCTGTAGATAAGGCCCCAAAGTCATCAAAAAAGAATGAGGAGGAGTGACCAGTGAGGAACTCAGTCAAGGTTAATGCAAAGCAGAGTATGATGTCACACTGGAGTGACAACTGGACTTAACAACATGGCAGGTTGACCATGTAATTTTTATCCAAATGATAAATTTTCTTTGAGAATAAAAGTGAGAGTTACTGAGAATTAATACTGGAACAGCTGGTGTAAACAGGGAAGCCTAGCGAAAACCTAGATACTGGTAACTTTGACAAGGGTGGGTTATCTAAAACTGTGCTGTTCAATACAGTAGCCATCGGCCACATGTGGCTATTGGGAATTAAAAAGATTCTATAAGTAAAATACATACCAGATTTAAAGACTTAATACAGAAAAAGAATTCAAAACATATCATAAATTTTGTTTACATTGATTACATGGTTAAATGGTAATATTTTACATATATTGGGTTAAGCAAACACTAATTAAAGTTGAGAAAACAGCTGTGCTAAAATAAAATATTCTTAGTAATATTTATTATGGTGAATAACATTTACATTTCTTTTAACTGCTTAGTTTCCATATTCTCTTTTAAACTCCCTATGCTTTTAAAACATTTGACAAAAGCCAAATAACTGCTTCTTTAATCATTCCTTTTTACTAATGAATCCCTTGTCTTAACCCTAATCCTGACCTTCAAATTCATACAGCCAAGTTGTACAGTTTTAATTATCCAGCATTAAGTAAAGGGACAGGAAGTAAAGATATAAAAAGAGAGGTACAAAACTAATTTAAATAGGGCTACAGAAGGGAGATCACTTCCACCCCTAGACCTGTACCTGGCATCAGCCTGCCTCTCAACTCCATCCTCCTGTCAGTGATGGAGGAGCCAGCCCATAACTGATAGGGAGTGTCCAGTCTACAACGGACAGTACATTTGGGAATGAAAGAATTGACAAATTCCAAGTTAATTTAATCTAAAAGTATGATTAAAAGTCATAGCTCACTTGATTTGTTTTGTTTACGCTTGGGGCTGCCAATAGAAGCTGCAAATTCACTATGACTCGTGGGTCCTATTCCATTTCGGTCTCTCCAGTTATCAGATTCACTTCCATTCCCCAAGTGCTCACGACTGTTGGACCTCGAGAGCGACACTGATGAGCCCTGTAAACAAGCAAAGCCAGAAAAGAAAATGTTTAATAAGGTGAGTTTACCGGGGTGGGGGCAGAAAGGAATCCCTTTAGATCATTGCCATTTACTTCTATTGCCAGCCACTGCAGTTATCCACAAATGCTGATTCTCAAGAAGTGGCTATGGTATCTGTATATAGTCTTTGTCCTCCAGCCACCAAGGATACTAAGTATGTAATAGACACAGTGACGTCCTTTTCTTTCGTTATGAGGGTGCCAGCAGAGTTCTGAGAGCCCCAGGTAAATCTCACTCTGAGATTTAGAGCAGTGGGTGCTAAGATTTCTCCCTATATGGGGGAACCACAAAACACATCTTCCATCTGGTATAGCAGAGATTTCCTTCAGTGTATCACACAAGAGACGTGGAAGAGTTGCAGCTGATCCAACACTTTGACAGGAATCAAGCTCCCAGGCTAAATGAGTCAGAGGGTGGAGAGAGATCTGGCATTTCTCCTGTGTTGGCCTCATCCAAATAGGATCTCTCCAACAAATTACAAATACCTGGAAAAGTCTACCTTTTTTAATGGCCCCCAATCAAAATTTTAGAAATAATGCACAACACCTCAAAGTTTATGATGAACTTGCATCTATTCATTCATTTACTCATTTATTTAATCCCCCTATTACAGGTACTCTACTTTGCACTGTATCTAGAGTACTAAAGTCAAGATTCTCTGTTTTCCAAAGTTTCATGTTCACTGGGGAATTCCAAAAGGATCCTGCACTATTCACTTCAATAATCTCAATTCAGTCGCACTGTAGCAGAGACACAGCTGACCATGTCCTCCTTTAACGTGTCCTCCTCCAAGACATCATAGCACCACACTCCCCAGGTTTCCTACCTACCTCACTGTAGTCTTTTAGGATCTCCCTCCCCCTTTCCTACCCAAATGTCACATCATGCTGGGGCTTGACCCTACCATTCCTTCAGTGCTCTCTCTATGCTTTCATATTAAGTAATCTCAACCTCTTTCAAGGCTTGAGGACAACATTAACTCAAATTTTTACCTCCAGGTTTGATTTCTCTGTTCAAATTTCGCACAATAGAGGTGTCAACTTGACACCTCTATTTTACTGTCTCATTGGCATTTTAAACTTAGAGTGTTTGAAATCAAATTGTTACCCATCCCCAAACCTTGTTCTCTCCCGGAATTCCTGCACCAGTAAATGACTACATTCACCCAGCTGGTCAAGCCAAACTTCTAACAGCCATCACATTCCTCCCTCCCTTAGCACATGTAATCCATCAGCAATTCTATCAATGTCATCACTAGACATTCCCCAAACCTACCTGCTTCTCTCCATCTCCACGACTGTCACCAATAGCATCCTTAACCCATTTCCCATCTGCCGTGAGAACACTCACCAGCAGCACTTGGGGTGCAGCGTTTACCCCAAGATAACTCATGAATTACAATCCTAACCTTACTCTCAAAGTTTGCCATATAATATCTTGCTTTTATTATTATTTTTTCATCGCTCTAGTGTACTGGTACTCTTTGAAAACAAATGACATCATCTACTTATAGCATTCGGTTTTTAGTAGTGATATTTCCTTTTACAAAACAGTAATTCTCGATCGCTGAAAATGTCATATCCTAGATATGTTGCTTTGTGTGGTTCTGTGCTTTGAAATTTACCACATAAAAAAATTATTAAATACTGATCATCATATACATTTCCGTTACATTAGGATTAGAGACAAGATCTGTTTAGAAATAACACCAAAAAGTTTTTATATTTTATTTTCATATTGAAATTCAGTCAGATTTGCTTCAGCCTCAAAGAGTATGTTTATGTAAAATTAAATTAATGCTGGCAGCGAGCTGTACTTCTGCCTTCCTAAACAGGAAATGGACATTTTGATTCTATTCTTGCCTACCACCCCAAAAATCCATTTTCCATAAAGCAACTAGATTGATTTTTAAATGCAAACTAGGATAAATCAGGCCAGTTTATAAAATCTTCTAATACTTTTCTAGTACTTTACAGTGGGCTGAGATGTTCCATAATCGAGCCCCTGCTTCTCTCTCCAAGCTAATCTTCAATACTCTATCATGCTATGCCTCCCTTCCCCACAAACTTACCAACTAGTCTGACTTCAGGATGATCACGCCAGCTGTTCTCCTGGCCTGTTGTTCTTTCTCTAGATAGTCACTAGGCTGGCCCTTTTTCGTCATCTAAGTCTTAGATTGAATATCATCTACCCATTAAGACCTGTTATGACTGTCCAGTCTAAAAAGTAGCTTCTGTTTCATATTTATCGGGACTTTTATTGCCTAATACCTTCTTGTTTACCTGTTTTGTATCTCTTTCTACCCACCAAAAAGCTCTATCCATGAAAGCAAGAACCTGAATTCAAAGCATTGGATCTCTAGCACCTAGATTGTATCTGGCATACTAAAGTTGCTTAATTAGTATTTGTGGAATTACTGAATCCCAGAGATACCTTCTCCTACATCTATGAGATGTCCTTTGCTGACTTTTTGAAGGGGGCATGGGAAAAGACTCCTAAGACCAAAAAAATGGCTTTTCAATTGAAACCATCTTTAACATTATACTTCAACCAGATAAATTCAATGCTGCAAGGGAAATGACAGCATGCTCAAAACTGGTAATTACCAGCAGCATTAATGAGATCATTATTTATAGTATTTATATATATATAAATAAATGCAGAATTTTATATATATACATATAAAATTCTGCATCTAAACTCCTCTTGAGAATTAAATAACCACTCATCTAAAATCTAAGCATACTTAATTCATTCAAATACTATGCCAGACCTGGCTAAACGTGGTGATTTCTAAAAACATTACATAATCTTGTGATATCATCTAGCTTGTTATCTACTACTTAAAAATTAAAGTATCATAAAGAGCAGCTCACCTCTAAGATTTATAAAACTTAATCAGACGATCTCATTACTCTCAGTGTTAGGAAATTAAAAACCATCTTTGATTCTCAATGAAGGTTTTTATTTGTTCTAGAGAATGTGACTATTACTCATGCTTTTAAGAGATGAGTGGTAAAAATAAAAGGAAAATCCCAAACATTTTGTAGTTCTGTTGATGTGATAGATGTACTGTGCGCCAAAGCAGTCTTTTGTTTGACCTTTGGTGTCCCAGTATGTCATCAAGTGAATAGGGTCATATTTTTGAGTCTTGGAGAAAACAAAGCCTCAAGCTGCCTGCTTCTTAACCAATAGAGCTCTTCAGAACAGGCTAATTTCTTAAAACTGCCCCCAACCTGGAAACAATTGCTCAAGCCTAACTTCTTGGTAATCTGAATAAGGAGCTCAAAGCATCAACTTCTTGCCTCAAGCAAGTTTCCTGCTCTAGGAAACTCCATGTGCCAGTGAGCAGCCTACACCCATCAGGACCTATTAGTTAAACATGCTGCTTCTCATAGATCAGCATTCTACTTATTCATCTGGGTTTGTTTTTCTTTGGAAAAGCGTATGGAAAAAATGTTTCTAGCCACCCTCTAATTTTAAAATATTAGTGCTATAAGCAGAGGTGTGGTCAAGTTTAATAAAAAAATTTTACTTCTCTTTTACCCAGGTCCTTCTCCACCCCATCTTGTATCTTGTTGCCATGTCCTAACCCAAAGAAGCAATCCTCACTTATTGCCAACTTTTAATACTTTTGGGCCACAGCAGAATAAAGGGGAAGGAATGGACCTGCAGACAGCAACTACTGCTGAACATCAGATCGTGCCATGTAAGGGGCCCTTCTGCCCTTTCCAATGGACTAGTTGTTCCTTTGAAAAGAACATCTTGAGGGAAGTTCGAGTCCTGTCCTACACACCAGGGAGAATCTAGAACACCATTCCCAAAGAAAGCACAATTTTATCTTTGCATCAGCAGTGTTTAAAGGGGCAGGTTCCAAGGTGAATACCCATGCACTGATCTAGCTGGTCACACCCTTCTCCAACCCTCTTTCAGTGTAAACGGGTCACTAG
The DNA here is from genome assembly GCA_030015415.1 of Cynopterus sphinx. Taxonomy (NCBI): domain Eukaryota; kingdom Metazoa; phylum Chordata; class Mammalia; order Chiroptera; family Pteropodidae; genus Cynopterus; species Cynopterus sphinx. Next base: position 34,675,361 of record CM057382.1, on the reverse strand, counting down.
ACCTCAGCCAGGAAGGTGTAAGGGGCTGGCCCAAGATGGCTAAAGCAAGAAAAGCCACAAAATGAGATTCAGCCACTGAGACAGGAGCTGCACGTTCCTGCCCACAGGAAATAGTCTGCCAGTCCTTGGGCAAGTGCCAGAGCAGGCGAGTCAGGTTCTGACATCATTTCAGCATCATCCTGCTTCGTGTATGTCCCTGAGAGCAGTGCTTCCAGAGGGTGCCTGCATTAGAATCATACTAGGCTTTTGCTAAAAATGTAGATTCCTGGTTTCCACTCCCCACCTGATGAATGAGATGCTAGAGGAAGAACGTGCATTTTTATCAAGCTCTCCATGTGATTCTTATATTTATTAAGGAATGACAACATGGCTTTAAATCATTTACATATCACCTTTGTTATGTACCCTCTTGGGTTCAACCATTAGGAAGACGAGTGTAAGGAAATTTTGTAAAATGAATTCAGGTCCTTTCTCTGACACCTACTGCCATGACCTCAAGTAAGAAAATCTCATATTTCAACAGGCTCTTGGTTTTCCTCAGGGTAAAATTCTCCAGTGGAAATAACAGTAACCACTAAATATGAGAACTTCCGATACACTATGCTATGCACTGGATGCCTTCTCCCATGTCGTCCTCAAAACAACTCAAACAAGGAAACAGGCTCAGAGTGAAGTCACTCATCAAAGCTGTACATTTATCACTGGTGACTGTCAGACCCCACAGCCTTTGCACTTGACCACGACATTATTAGAATGGTCATCATTTCAAACATACTTTTGGTCTTTGAGAGGAAAACTGAACGAGCATTTCTACAGTGAAACATTTCATCTCTGAAAGTACAGAAACAATCAACTGCCTAACACCACACTTTGCCAAAGGCAATGGTGAGGGAAATGGATGACCACAGGCACATCAGTTGAAAGTTTTAAGGTCTCTACCAACAAAAGGAGATGTTTAGTTTCTCTCAGAGCTATAATGGCAGAAAGAGGAGTGTACTTTCTATAGCCTCGAATTTCTTCATTAATGGTTTCTACATTCTAGCTGCTTACAGTAACTCCAATCTTTAAACATAGCCTGCCAGGTTGCTACTGTGAGTCTGACAATGAAATTCACGGGAGACTGTTCTTTTTAGTATTTCAATAGTAATTTTCTTTTTCACTTAGAGAGCCAAAGAAAAAAACTCACATGTTTGCTTTCACCCTTCATCGACAGTCTAATTTTTACAAAGAAAGCAGGTGGAGAAAAGAAGGTCGATCTACAAATGCCAGTTATTAGACTAACGATTATGAAACCCTTAATCAGTATTTGTTTTTCGATCTACAGTGTTCTGGTTGAACACTGTGATTCTTGGATTAATCATTTTCATCCATGTTTGGGTTCGCACTGTCTCCCTACTGTTATGTGTACATGCGTGTGCTCTAACTCCACCCTCACTTGGCAAAAGGCTTATACCAAATCTGATACTCTCAAACTGAAAAGGCCTTGCTGAGTGAGTCACGGGTAGCCTGGCTGGGAAGTGTGGAATTCTGGATTCCTTCTCCACGTGGTGTGGATGCCAGCTTCCCAGTCTCCCTCTGGGCAATGCAGCCAACATCTGGGAAACATAAAATTTTGGAGCTCTTGTTCGTGGTACTTCCTGCTGTGTTCCTGGCACATCTGAACACACTGAGTTTTTCACTCCTATCTGAAAACTTGTTTTTGTTGAATATATTTGCCTTTTTCCCCTATGGTGGGCTTGCTAGTGATACTCTTGGAAAAAGGGCTTATTTATATATTTCATGGGATACTGAATCTGTCCTATGTTTAATTTCAGCCCTGCTCCAGCATTTATGACTCTCCCCCTAACAAAAACACATTTATTGAAATTTACATCTCCATAACATCTGATCAATAACTGAGAGAAGGTACATAAAAGACCGTAATATATAAGACTGCATCAATTTTATGGCAATATGTTTATAAGAATATGAATTAAAACAAATCCCCATTAATGATTTTCTTATGTAAATAAAGAATGAGAGGGGAGAGATGATTGTTCTCTTTTGCTGAGAGAACACACAGGAAGAATGGGTAGGGCATGATTCTACAAACCTCAAAAGTGGTTGTCATTGTGGGCTTGTAGGACACATGATTGGCCCTTCTCAGCTCCTTGATAGTTTCAGCTGGCATAGATTTAGAAAACCCGAGGCCACTCCAAGTATTTGTAGGTGTCCGGACCTCCGTCACCACTGGTTTCTTTAACATAGCTTTGGAAAACAGAATATAAAAAAAAAAGGGCTTGATATTTTTATTGTTTCTTAAAAAATTATTGACTGTTTCTTTGATATATGTAAAGAAAAAAAATCACTGAATATTATTTCTTAACATAAAATGCCTTATAATATCTTCATAAAACATTTTATACAAATGGTAAACTTTAAAATGCTACATTATTTCTTAATTGACCTAATGCTAATATATTCAACAAAATATATTTGACCTTAACAAAATTTGTGCAGCTCACACCCTAAACATTCTAAGTTTTGTTATGATAGTCTAATTTAACAATTAAATATGAATGCTGAAAAACCTTTTATACAGTCTACTGAAGAAAAATAAAAGTATAGATCATTAACATATCACTTACCTTTGGTTGCTAATAGCTTCTTTTGTTCATAGTCAAATGCCTGAAAACAAAACAGATAGAAAATATCTTTATTGCCAGTCTATTCAAATGTCATGCCAATACTCCATGATTACAGAAGAAAGGTTTAACTATAGCCCATGAAACTCCTTGGGACACATGGCAAGCTTTGCACCATAATGTGCCATTAATTTGGTGCAAGTCTGATAAATTTACACATGTTTACAAAACTAATTAATTACAAAAATAAATTACTAATTCTGACTTTGTCATGACAGTGATAAGGGTCAGAAATTTTCCCTCAAAAGGAAAAGTACCTATTTACTATGAATATGCAACATACCAAGACAAATAGATGCTAAAATACAGTGAATAACCTAATTATAGTTATGCTTTCAAAATAATGCATTTCCAAAACACTTTCAGGTTATCTACTGACCTCTTTGTTTCTAAAAATCCCTCTTAATTAGGTAAAGGATGCCCTGAAGTGGTATAATGTGGAGACAACTTAAGAAATTATTTAGCCTAACTGGAATAGCCTTTGCTTTTGAAAGGAGATAAATGGAAAATGCCTAGCTTTAAGCCATAATAACATTCAGCAATACAATAAAATTAAACCTAGTTACCTTTTTATTGCACAAGACTAAGATGGCATTATTTACTCTTTCCACTCACATTGAATAAGTGATTTATGACATAGTCAGGTCTACACAGGTCATTTTGAGGAAAGTAGTCTAGATATAACTACATCTCAAATGCTAACCCAGTGTTCTCAACTCCCCAATTTAGGGACCAACTAAGACTTGATTTAAGAATGCCTCAACGGCCTACCAGGAAGATCAACAACAAATTGTCAAGAGCTCTTTTGCCCAGGAGACTATATCCCCACATGTAGAAAGGCGCCCAGGTAATTTACTATCTGAAACAGGATACTTCTGAAATGAGTACAAATAATAATCAGGTCAGGATAATATAGGTACAGAGGCTAGCCCTGACAAACCATGATGTGTTTTTAACACTAAGAACACAGCAGTAAATCCAAAGAGCCAGTTTTTTAACATTACACTGTTTGATGAAGTTTTTGAAATCCTAGGTCTAAAATGGCATTCGAAATTAAACTAAACTTTTAATGACTAATGGCTAAGGGCAAGGTGTGGGGAGATCCTAACTTCACTTGTTCAATAAATATTTATTGAGTCCCTCTGGTTAAAGAGACTGCAGCACTTTGTGGAAGAATAAATTAATCAAAAATAATCTGTAGCCTCAAAGCATGCAGTCTTAGCAGGGATGGATAAAAGAAATAACTACAAAAAATTACTAATAAAAGATACAACACTCCACAAACAGGTGACAGAGATAGTTTTTAGCAGAAGGAACCAGGGAGGTCTTCAGTCTTTCTCCCTATTAATACTCAGTGACTATTATCATTGGTTTCTTAATGATTTCAGGAGTAAGCTCTTTATTAACAGCATAAATACATGTATCTAAGTTAAAATTATATCACCAAGAAAACTTATCTATCCTAAAATAAATAAACGTGAAAATGGTTCACTGTAGGTATAAAACTGAAAGAAAAGAGAACCACAAGATGGAGTAAAACTATTAAGGGATCATAAAGTGGATGTATACTTCTTAGATGAGAAAATTTTAAGTTATATTAACTGAAAATAAATCCACCAAAGAAAATGTAACAAATGTCATTTTTTTAAACTTTGACATTTAATAAAAAGGTCATGGCTTTTGTAAAAACATTCATCTGAAAACACATGGAAAGGTTCAAATGTAAAAAAATCAAAAAACAGACAAGCAGGATTTAACTAGTTTTCATTCAAATTATAGGGGTATAATTTAGTTCCACGAAAGAATTCCTTTGACATATCTGTTACAGCTTCTTCATTTCTAGGATTTTGTGAAAAATTTTCCCTTCCTTATTTTGGAGGTAGGGGGAAAGGGGATAATAAATCTCCTACTACGAAGTAGGTAAGTCTACCCAGTAATTCTGATACTGAAAGCAAATGTTTATAGGATTGTAAAAGCACAAATCACAAAATCCTGATCCTTGATATCGTGATCCATATGAAATGAGCTTTCTGAATTTCATTGTCAATAGCCTATTTTGAGTAATTAGCCTAATAGTTTGAAAATGGATACAGGGACAATCCGTGCTGAAGAAATTGTTTAAAATAATTATGAAAATTTGTGAATATAATCATCAATATTTAGCATCTACTCTCAAAAACCTAGACTCATTTTTATAACTGTCTAAATGACAACAAATGTATCACCTCCATTTTATAGATGGAAGGATAGATATTATATCTGTTTATCCAAGACTATGTCATGTTGCAATAATACTTAGAAATAATGGCTTTGACATTTATCTAATTTTTAAAAACAGATGAATAATGTCATTTGCATAATGCAGAGGGACAAAGGTCTATTTATGTCACTTTTCATATTAGATTTCAAAGGGCTCTTCCCACTAAAGCGAAGTCCTACATTTCATTTCCATGTTTACAGCAAAACCAATTCCTAGTGCATATATATTTAAATTTAATCTTGACTAGAGTGCAGAGAGAAAACCGGATTTCTACTCTACTGCTGAACACTCCCTGAACTCCCCATTCCCTAACCCAAGCACCCTGCGTTTGGATGACATTCCATTTTTTCATCATTACCTGCATGTTGACATATGACGGCCGCGAGGCCAGGCGGGCCCTTTCAGAGTTTTGCTGGGCGGCTGCAGCCCTCTCTGCGGCACGCTCACTCCCCGGAGCCTTCTTGTCAGCCAACGGGCTTTCTGTAGCACTTAGTTCAGGATCTGAGAGCAGCCTGTCAGTGCTGCTGTGAAACAGAGTTCGGAATTTAACACTTCACTATCATATACAAAAGTGCTGAATGTTTCCAGTGTGCCACATTTTCTCTTGTATGTTTACCACTGTCAACTATTTACCTCTATTATCTCATTTAATCCTCACAACACCACTATGAGGTAGGTAGTATATCCCCATTTCACAGACAAGTACCTTGTCAAGGTTATAGTTCTGATTAGAGTTGGAATTTGAACCCAAGCATCTTAGCTGGAGCTAAAACTCTTTCATGATATATATTCACACACATTATATATAGTATATAAAGTATACTGTCTATGGTCCATGTGGAATAGACATAGACAAGATTCCGGATTTGGATATATCAGGAAGATGGCAATGACCCATCCATACACAGTCTACACAAGACTGAGTCAATGAGAAGCCATGCAGATGATCCAATTCATGTGTGTGAAATATGACATTCCTAACAAATCTGCCATGATAAAGGTGGCAGATAAATAAAACATATTTTCCAATACCTGTGTGGGAAGAGCACGTAAGTACTTCTTAAAATGGGGAACAATGATCTTAATTACAAGAATTGATAATGACCTTATATGTACCCTCGAGTTCAAATCCAACTGCATTTAAGCTCAAGTAAAAGAGAAATAAGAAACAGTATTCATCAAAGAGCTGATTTGTTCATTCATTCTTTCATTATCAACTACTCAGGTGTGCTAGGGGAAATATGAGGAATAAAAAAGGCGAAGCAATAAACTGTGTGTGACAGAAGTTCACAGGAGACACCTGAACTGGAATTTAAAGGGCATCTGTAGGTTCACCAGTGCAAAGGGCCAGGAGAACAGCAACTTGGAGGGAACAGTATAAGCAAAAGAAAGGAAGCATGCAATGCAGATCATAAGTGGTTTTAAAGCCAAAGTATGACAAAACCAGACTGCGTTTTCAAACTAATTACTGGAACAAAACAAAGGACTGATAAGGAGATGAGAGATTAGAGGCAGAAAGACCATTCTAGAGGGTACAGCTTAATTCAGATAAGACAATGACCAGTTCACAGAACAATGATAAAAGGAATAGGTAAGTCAAATGCTTCAACACAGAGAAGAAAGCAAAATCATTTCTATAATTTATACTAAATAATGTTAATTTTGAGTATTAGTACCATGTAAAGAGAAACACAAAGCAGATTCAGACAAAATGGTAACAACAGTAATTAACTGACCAAAGAGTATATAAAAAGTAAATGAGAGTTTGGTAAGATAAAGAGGAAATAATATATATATATATATATATGTTGTATTTCCCTATAGACATTCTACACTGTAAGGATATACAGTTGACCCTTGAACAACACAAGTATGAACCACATGGGTCCACTTACGTGCAAATTTTTTCAGTAAGTTTTCAGTGAGCCCTCCATATCTCTGTGTTTTACATCCTGGGAGTCAACCAACCATAGATCGAAAACAGTAATTTTGATTCATGGCTGGGAATCCACAGATGCAGAGCACCAATTGTATGCACTGCTCTATGCCATTTTATATAAGGGACCTGAGCACTTGTGAATTTTGGTATCTGCAGAAGGTGGGGTGGGGTGTAGTCTTGGAACTAACCCCCTACGGATACTGGGGGAGGGCTGGAGTCGAGTTTTCAGAAAGTAAAAATTATTTTTACATGGATTTTTGACTGCACAAGGGTTTGGCGCCATTAATCACATTATGCAAGGGTCAACTGCATAAGCAAATTAACGAGAGAGTAGAGCAAACTGGGTGGATAGAGATGGGCAGGAACAAAGCCTTTCAGTGTAGAAGCTTTTCATCATTTTTCTTTGTAAAAACATGTGAACAGACTGCCTATTTAAAAAAAAATAAGTAGAAGAAAAATAACACATTTCTAACCATCCTATGGTAAAGGGGTTATTTTAATACAATATATCTATTTATGCTACTGTGATTTATAATAAATGAAATCACGATACTGTCAAGTATTCATTAACAAAGTTAGCAATTAACAACCTTCGAACAAGGGAGCCATCGTTTAAGTTAGAAATTCAAAGGCAAATGGAGAATTCACAGCAGGAAAATATCTAATGGCAACTATTAGAGTAAAAATTGCCTTGCTGATAACTGAAGAGCAGTGAGAATGTTAAAGTTTCAGAGCTATAAAGATGGTTGAGAGGACCCACAGAAAAACTCAACCAACTGAAAGGGGAAGAGACAATAGAAAAGACATGGGTTAAAATTACCCAATATTATTCCTTAATAAAATTTTTATCCACATAAACATCTCTAAAACTGAAATGGAATATCACACAGCCATAAAACAGGAAAACCTGACATCCATAACTACGTGGATGGACCTTCAGGGTATTATGCTAAGTGAGATAAGTTGGATGGAAAATACCATAATCATTTCACTCATGTGTGGAATTAAAAATCAAAAACAAATGAACAAACAAAATCAAAAAACAAAAACACACTCATAGAGGCAGACAACAGACTGATGGTTACCGGAGGGGAAGTGGGGTAGAGAAGGGCAAAACAGGTAAAGGGCTCAACTGCAGGTGACGATGGAGACGAGGCTTTCGGTTTTAAGTACAATGTAATATATATGGATGCTGAATTACAATGTTGCACATCTGAAACTTACATAATGTTATAAACCAACATCATCGCAATAAATTTTTTTAAAAGGAAAGGTAATTATAAAGAGAAATGAAAACAAAAAACTCATAGATAAAACCAAACTCACTTGAACCAAAGAACACTAACTGCTGAACAAATCCAGTTCTGTTCCACTAACTTAAAATAAATCCAGCTTATTACACAATTTCTTTCAAAGGATTAAGGGCTTTTAAAGATGAAACTACATACTGTAAGTGGGAGTTTTTCGTGCCTTGCAGTAGTTCCACTGTCTGCCTCTTGGCACAGGAAACTTTGGAGGGACCTATCATCTGTTTCAAGTCACCAGCATTCCCAGAATGCGAAGGACTTCGAGGCATGCCTACTTCAACAAACGCATCATTACAACCTGCAGAGAAGAGAAAAAAAAATGAAAATCCAGGCATCACCTTATCATCAACAATCACCTGCAATGGAAACAAACCAGAATCCAACTCTAGGGAGACACAGACATTAACAGCTTTCAGCTGCAAAGACAATACCTTATTTAATAAATTAAGGGTGCTTCAAAAACTCAAGATGAAATTTGAAGACCCTTATATTTTTTAAAGATTGTCAGGAATGAAAAGGTTAGAAAAAGAAATACTCATAAAATTTACACACACACACACACACACACACACACACACACACACACACACACACGTATGTATTTAGTAAATTGATGCTTTCCTGCTATACAGTTCACTTTAATTTAGGAAGTACCAATGAAATGGGAAAGCAATTCTAAGAAAAGTGCTTTTCAGTCTATCTTTCATCACATTCTTCAGCATTTCATTCAAGATGTTGTCTTTCTGCATACTTAAGGCAGGAGGAGTCATGACTGGTTAGAAAAACCAATTAGAAATCACTGCAAAGAGCTTCTACCTTTATCCAAGTCAGAGACCCGGGTGCAGTTCGGAAAAAAAGATACCTTCTACAGGGTTTGCTTTGGGCGAGGCCTGCTCAGATCCACTGGATTGTCTGGATGGATCACTGTGATTTGCACTCAGCACCTTTTCTCCAAGTGATGAAGTGGATATTGCACCATATTTTATATTTGGAGACTGAAATAACAGAAAATAATGTACAGATAGGGTCACAATTCTAAAATTCATTTCAGGAGCAAGTTTAAAAGTGTTACCAGTGGCTTATTTCTTATAGACAGTGTAGATCACATTATTCTATCTGAAGGACATTACCTGTGCATGTCCATTTAAAGAAGTAGAGATTTTTTTGCCTTCTGTCTGCATACTATTGATATGGACATCAACAGGAGTCAAGCCAGGAGGGGGAGATGGAGCTGTGTGACCGTAGGCAGGCACTCCAGACAATAAAATGTTGGTTAATGTGGCTTGGGCAGTAGATGGAATCATAAGGTGTGGTATGGCAGAAAAACCTAGAACATTTCATGAAGACAGATAGGAGACAGGAATAAATTCATAATCAATTATTATTTTCAATAACAACAAAAAAACATTTTTGTTGTGGCAAATTCAGAAGAGAATTTGATTTTTATACTTCTCTGCAAATAGGTTTAACATTACTACACGAAAGAATGTTAAAATGGACCAATACTCCAGAGAATATTTAATCCAAGCTCCTCACTGGATAAAGAAACTGGCTAGATTCAGCATGCACCTAGGACTACCAAGCAAATCTGTCCAACCAGAACCTGCATTTCCTAATTACCAGGTCAGTGATCTTCATGTGTCTTTGTCACTACTCCCTGCACATCATGCTCTTCTTCCTGATCTGCTTGTCGCATTTGAAGATTATATTTTGCTTTTATGAAAAACTCACTGCTTTGTTGTGCATCATTTTAACTAATTTACATATTAGAGAATTTCTCTTTGGCTGCATTATGCTTTGAACTATAATTTTTCCTTAAGGAAATAGAACCATTAATAAATTTTATTTAAAAACTGATCATACCTAAGAATATATGTCTTTGATTGTACTTAAATGATACTGACCTGTGGCACTTGAAGTATTAGCAAGTGGGGGTGCCCATAATGTGGGGCTGGGGGTGCCAGAACTTGGACTTTGCAAAGGGCTGACTGAGCTATTAAGAGCATTCAGGAGTGAATTCGGGGTTGTCGAAGTATTTAGAGATAAGGTGGTGGGGCCCAAAAGACCTGTAATAAAGGAACATAAGGTCAATATGCATAAATTCAAGATTTTAAAATAACAGATGGCACCAACACTGCCACTTGAAATACACATTAATATAATCTGATATTTTCTAAATATAAAATGAGTAACAGATAACCTTTCAAATATTCACGAGACATTGCACGATATGACTCCACCCCAGCTTATCCACAAACAGATGCTGAGCAGAAAATGGAAGCTAGGTGTGTGCCCAGAACAGGAAGCAGCCAGGGTCACTGAGCAATGACAGCCACTTTGCTTTCATTTCAATAGCCAGGATGAACAAAATTCTGCTCAAGTGGAAACTCATTTTTATTTCTCTCATAGCTCAGTTGTCATATGCTTTCAAACAAACCCTTCAAACCACTGACAGTTAGCTGTGAATAAGGGAACATATTCCAGCAACAGAATGGCTCCAGTCGGCCCATCTGAAGATGGGCCAAGCTACTTGGAATGGTTTCATACCGTCAAAACACATACATGACTTCTTAGTGTTCTGTCTCAAAGCAGTTTTTTCTCGAGGGAAAATTTTTTTGTTTTGTTTTTCACTTGTTTTAAGAATTTGATGTTTGATTTAAGAAATGAAATTTCCCTTTGGGCATTTAAAATATGTTCTAAAGTGTGAATCTGTCTACATGTTTCCAGGAATACTTAAAACATGAAGTATTATAGGATAGGTATAGCCATGAAAACGTTTTACATCTCTGCTTGTTTTTTTCCTCTCCAGTGCAGCAAGAACTCAGGTCTTCCTAAGTGTGTGACTGGCATTTCCAGATACATGGCTGTGACGTTATGACTGTTCAGGCCTCCAGGGGAAGGGACGACTTTGAAAGATTATGGGCCAAAGAGAAAAAAATCTGCCTTTACTGTAATGGCATCTATGCAGGGCTCCTTAGAGTATTAATCATATTATTTAAAGACGTTGTATTTTTTAAAAGAATAGCTTTTAGAAAAAAAATAAACACTGCTGAGAGTGTTTATTCTGTCTCAAATCAACACTGAATGGGGCGAGATGATTTGCTGGTGTCATTGCATTAACTTTTTATATGAAGGGTACTGAAAAAATGCGCAAGTAGTGAACCTAGCATCATTTAATATGGTAACAAACTTCAGCCTGTAAGGTGGGAATCCATAAGAGGCAATAAACATCTCATGACTATCATGTGGCTCACTCTACTTTCCTAAATAACTAAAACACTGAGGTGATGATGTTCTTTCATCTCCCTGTTCTTTGCCCTGGATATAAATCCAGGTCCATCTGCTCCCCTTGGTAGCCACAGGCTAGATTTCCTTTGTATCTTCGCAAGGCAGGCCTAACCACTGGGAGTGGGGTGGGGGGGTTCTGCTTGCTTGCACCTCCCCCTCTCCCCACCCCTGACACAGAACTGCAATTACTTTTTGAAACGCAAAATGGATAATCTTTATCTCTGGGGAATGATGGCAATATTGCAAATGCAAGAGAGAACAAACACATAAATTAGAGTCAGCCTGCTGACTTCACTCTCAGTGGCATTCTTAATTTAGAAGAACAAACACAGCCACTGAAAATAAAACAGTCAGACCTTGATTATTTATGCCAAAATAAGAAGCATCAGGGAAACAGAAATCCACAGAATCTAACAAAAAAGCCCAAAATGGATTGATTCGAGTTTTGTTGCTTTTCACCTGATCTTAGGGCTTAAAGAGGGGAAACATAACCTTTAAAATGTATTCCCAAATGGTAGAAAGAAAGGGAAGTGAATAAGCTATCCCCCAGTGACTGAGAAGTGCTATAATAATAAATTTTATACCTAGTCCAGTGAGTCCAAGGCCTGCTGAGGCTAAGATATCCAGGCTGGGACAAGCCAGGCCGGCAGGGCACGATGCTGGGGATGGACTGGTTGCTATGGAAACCCCACTGCTTTCAAGTCCGAGGAGACATTTCCTTGCTTCATACATATTTAAGGCATTTCGTTCAACACTTTTCACAATCACAGACTATGAAAACACATAATGGAAAAGAAAAAAGTGACATGCAGGTAGTCTACAATGAATTCAGGAGGTGAATGAGAAATGAATACAGTGATAAGAATCCCACTTAAGGAATATATTAATACTGCTTTAAAATCAACTGCAAATTCTAACCACTTATTATGTTTCCTCCTTTTGGTAAAACCATAAAACGTTAGTTACCATTTACTGGGTGTGTCCTGTGTTCTAAGCACTGTGATGGAAGCTGCACATGTATTCCAACTCCCACCAAAACCTTTTGAAGTAGAAATTATTATTTATATTCAGTGAGGATAAGAAACTTACCCAGGGTCACAGCACAGCTGTGGAGGGGCAGCGAGAGGAGTGGAACAAAGGTCTATTGCTACAGCCCATTCCCGGTTACATTCTCTTGTCTTTATGTTAAAGCTTCCCCCCTTTACCACATTTTTACAAAACAAATCAAATTTGTCTCCATACAGTATATAGACTGCATAATAATAGTCACTTACGCTTGACATTTATGGTCTACCAGTTAACTAATAGACCAAGGTACCACTATTCCTCATGGATGACATATCTGTGGCAAAGCTTATAGTAAATTTCTAAACAATAAATCTTCTTTCTCTCAGTGGACTTGCCTAGAAAATTGGAAATGTGAAGCCAAGAGGGAAAGCCTCCAATAAACAATAAAGAACATTTGTGGCTAAGAAAGCAGGTGAAGCAGTTCTAAGCATGGGGCCACCAGGCATAATAGGCCACAGAGGCCCTGGGATGATGAAGGCTTCAGAGTTCTCCCTTATGACCTACTTTCACCTGACTTCTGCTCATTTCTTACTGAACTCCAGGAATTCTTCTTGTGTCTTGTCCACCTTATGTGCACAAATCCTCAAAAGTCTATTCTGTCTTTTATCTTTTCATCCTGGTATCTACAAGTGACTCTAGTAGACTCAAGTTAGTCAAGCATGAAGCTTCATGACACATAAAATTAGTGTTCTATTCTCTAACTTTAAACTCATTATATTAAGTTCACCTAGAATAAATGTTATCTTTTCCTTTAAAGTTATCTTTTGAAGAAGGCATGATTGTTTTTCTTAAGCTGGACACTGAATACCACATTCTTTACACATATACAAAATTGTACATAATGTATATTATACATATACCATTATGCATATATAAGATTTATAGTTTAGAAATTAAAAAATGGAAGGCATAACTGTTTGGTGTTTTATCTAATATAGTAAAATATACTTAAATGTTACCATTTAGTACATGTTATTATGCAACTTGCTTTTTTTCATCCTTTGACTTCTGGTACAAAGCTTTCTTTAGAGTATATAACTGGAAGTAGAATTACTGGAGGTATCAGTATTGTTAATGTGATCAGATGGTCCCAAATTGCTCTTCAAAGTGGATTTGCCAATTTAAACAATATTATTGTAGAGACATTCTTCTTTCCTCACATTCTCACTAGCACTTAATATCATCAAAGTTGTCCCATTAACTTTTACTGTTTATGTAATTACTGAAATTTTGAACATCTTAGGAGAGCTGTTCCAGGAAGACTGAACTGGGTACAATTCATTACTAAAAGTATTTATTATTAAAGAGAATGGGCACCTATTTGTTAAATCTCCAGGGCTAGCACAATGGTTCAAAAATAGTAAGTAAACTAAAGATTGTTTAAATTGTATTGGATATGTACACATAACACATGTTTAGCCTTATCATCTCCCTGGTAGTTTACTAATACTTAAAGTTACCAGATGCAAATTAATGAAAAAGTGTTTTCTCTTTCCTTCTCATGTATTAATAGAAAAATAATGGTCCCTAAAAATGGATTCCAAACCCAACACATTAAAGAAAATGATGATCAATAATGAATGTTCTTACAAATTTATATTTGTAGAAAATAACTCAATATAATATATGACATATACTATATAGGATATTTAGTTCTATGAAGATACATACTTTTATGGAAATAAAACAGAATGTGATATGATACATGGTTTCCTGGGTCTAGACTGAACCAACCTTGCTTGGCTGTTTTGGCTTTGGTTTAATACTAATGAAGACATCGAGCTGTTCCATTAACTGAGCAATGAATTGTGGATCAACTTCAATTTCTTCCTTCATATCAAACATCAACACAAGAGGAAGACAACCCTAGGAAATGTCACAATAGAAAGTGTAGGAGGTAAAAAGTTACTCATTTAAACATCCAATAGTTTAACATTCCTACAAATAATGCAATATTTCATAGAACTAAAGAGTAAGCTGAAGTATCAATGCTAAATTATACACCTACACATAACTCAGAGGGCTGGTGGCAGAAATCATTTTTTGGATGACAAAATTATACATGTCTTAAATGTCTTTTTTTGGCCCTGAATTTTTACTCATTATCTACCTGTGAAAATTCCTCTATCCTCTGACTTCAGTTTTGTTACTGATGCCAGAAACTAGATTCTCAACCATTATCAAGGGTATTTATCTAGTGCCCTTGCTCCAAGACTGACAGTAATGGCTTTTAATTGTCTCCTGAATGAAATCTTAACATGCATCAGCATTTAAAGATCTTCACATCTTATCCTGGCTTTGCTTGTGCAATCACAGGTCTTTATGCCTGCCCCTTCCTCCAGGTTAGACCAGTCTCATGAGTATCTTTTAAACAGATTTTGTATGTTGGCTTCTTAACTCATCAATAGGCTTCTTCACCAATCCAAGTCCTACTTCTGATGCAGCTCAAAATCTTCCTCCTTCCTTGAGTAAATTGCTACTGTTGCCCCTTCTTTTAATTATTTCACTGCAGAGTACTTTTTTTTTCTGATGCTTTTTTCCTGGCCCCTAACCTACTGACTATAAAACCACATCAGGTACATTTTCTGATGCACAGGATACTCAGTGCTATCCTACTGATGGACAGGTTTTATACATAAGTATTGTGAGAAGTTATGAAACACATTAGAATTAAAATACAATTACTATGTTCTATTTCCTTTGTAGATAAAAGTGATTTTTGTAAGAACATGGCTTTAAAAAGAGAGGTGATGGTATTTAAAATATAGATTAAAGCCTTTTCATTTATCCCTCCCTCTCCTCTTTTAATATTGTGCAATAAAATGTCTCTCTGCACATCTATAAACATAGCCTGATGAAGTGAACTTGGCTTAAAAAGTCATTCGAAACAAATAAATTTCCTAAAATTAAGTATTATAATCCTTAATGATTATAAAAAGTTCTCATCTGTCAGAGGAATGGAGTCAACAATGTAAACTTGGATTTTCTAAAAATTTCTCAAAAATGAATTCTGTAAGTTAAGAATAGTAAAGGTCATACCTAAAGCTTACCGATTCAAATGTTGCTAAAGGTCAAGTTCTGAACAGAATGGAGTTTAATAAAAATATTTGTAATTCCACATTATGTTGGTCCATTTTGTAACTATGTATCAGCCCTACACATTGGGTTTTTAAATGAAATAGGAAGGACAGAAATATTGCAAATTATAAATTGGAAGCCGTACTGAATTATATAACTGCTATTTTTCTTCAATGAATGATACTCAAACTCATGGCTGAAAGAGCATTTTTTAAATTATATCCGAGATTTATAAAATGTTCAAATGTTTCATGCTACAAAACTTATGACTTTAAGGGTAATATTTCAAAGTCACTTTTACTTTTGTTTAAACAGAAGACTTTGTCAAATGAAAACTGCAAACTAACATGTGTCATATGAAAACGATCACTTTCCACAAAACAGTCTGAACCTCTTCTAAGTTTAGTCTAAGTTCAAAAACAATACTGCAAGGAAATTACCCATCTATATAATGAAGTTAAGCCTGTGAGGCATTATCTACCTTACTCTTTTATTTCCTTTTACCTAGAAATTTCCTTATTTGACCCGGTTTCCAAAGCGCTTTCATAAATACCACATTAGTATGGTGTGTGCAATACACACTGTACCCAAAATAAAAAACAGTCAATCAAAAAAGTAACATTAATTTCACTAAACATACCATGAGATATTGCCTTGCAAGACAGACAGACTCAATGGTGCCCTGGAGGTAGACGGTGGATTTCTTTTGTGGATTACTAGGATCGGGAAAGTGGATCTGAGCACCCGTTCTCTGCATGATATGTTTGATGTTGCTTCCATTTCGTCCCATCATAAAGAGATGATGTTGAGCTGCGATATCTAGTTGTGTGCTCACAGGAATAGCAGATGCCAAGCTCCCAGCCAGATGTTCCAACAGCATGGCAGTTCCTTCCTAGGATAAAAGGGTGGGAGACAAATAATCCTATAAAATAACCGTCCACATGCAGGGGAGGATTCTGGTGCACTTCTAACAACTATGGAAAAATACAACACATTCTATAAACCAGAATGTAATATAAGGGAATATTCTGGAAACTGAACTAGTCTAAAATCCTTTAAAAATAAAACCTGAATGATCTGTACACTTAGGATGTTCAGCATTATCTGTCATCACGTACCTTGACAGCACTAGTGTTATTCTGAGACCCTCGTACTATCACAGTAGCACCGTACATTCGGGAACGCTGTTTAAACGACACTGAAATGTTGTATGTTTGTGATATGTGCTGGATGGAGGGGGAATTAGGATCAGGAACTGGCTGAAGAATTCCAGCAATTGGTAGCTCAAACATCAGCACCAAAGGAAGCAACTCCTAAAATGAAATTATGAAAACCCAAAGCAGAGAGTTAAATTATTATACATTTAGAAATATGTATATAATTTATCCATTCGTTTCTAAAGATGGAATTTCAAAATATAAATTGCTTTCATTTTAAAACATAAATCGCATAGGTAGACTATATTAAGTTTCTTAAATGACAGAAGCCTTTTACGTAATCTAAGAGTTGGTAACTTTAACTGTAATGGCATTTTCCTCAAGCCTCTTTTTGATTGTTTCAGAATCATTGGAGAAACTGAGGGAAAATTCAGAAAGTCTCTAAAAAACATTTTTAATATATTAAAAATTACTTTTGTCACTATTTCCTTCATACTGGACACATGATTTTTGTTATAAATTGATAAATTATGATTTTAATGGCCTATAATAAAAACACTGCTGACAAAGATTTACAATATAAAAGTAATAAATAGTTACCCGAATTCTAACTCGGGCAGATTCTACTCCTGCTGGTTGTCCTGCTATAGAAACCTGTAAAAATAAGGAAATACAAAGTTAGAGTTACTTTAATTGAACCTACATTTGTTTTTACAGTTATCTACATCCTTGCTGCTCAAAGTGTCCTCCGGGAAAAAACAGCATCAGCATTAACTGAGAGCTTGTTAAAAATGAAGGATCTCAGGCACCAACTCAGACCTACTTAATCAAAACTTGCATTTTAATGAGCTCCTCGGGTAATTTGTGTCAATTGATCTACATCACCCCCTTGGTTACCTGAAACCTCACAGCTCCCATGTAGCCCTTTTGCCTCCTTTATAATTTCATTTGTTCACTGAATTTTGTCCCTTGCAGACTAGATGAATATCAATATACAATGATACTGCTGCATTAGGTTCTCAAAACATTGAGCTACTTCCAAGCTAGTTGGTAAAAAAAATCATTGCTCTAACACCCACCTACAGCCCTCTCATGGGATCACCTGAACTCTCACAGAATCCATCAACTAAAGCAGGGGTTCCCAGGCAGAGCCTCAGTAGGATTGGCCTATGGCCTGTTAGGAACCAGGCCTCACAGCAGGTGAGCGGCAGGCAAGGAAGTGAAGCTTCATCTGTATTTGCAGCCACTCCCCAGCACTAGCATTGCCACCTCAGCTCCACCTCAGATCTTCAGGCATTAGATTCTCACAGGAGCACTGGTCCCTGGTGCCAAAAAGGTTGGGGACTGCTGAACTAAAGTATTACTCTTGGCATTAGAGTTAGGGTGTGGGCGCTCCAGGACTCTAGAGTACATGCCTATGCCATACTAGCTGTCTACTATTTTGACTACTGCCCTTGTTTTTTACCATGGCTTTCTATCTAGTTTCATATGTGTGTCCCACTGCCACATTAGTCACTGTAGAGAAAAAGACTATATTTGATTCATCTTTGTGGCCAACATAGTTTCTTGTACTGTGATTAGCTTAGAAGAAAGAAAACTTGTAAATAACAAAAACAACACTACTTGCTCTTCAAATACTGAAAATGCTTTCATGAGGATAGGTGAGTTGATGTTTCCAAACAAAAGAACTAGGAAAATGTATATGAACTAAAGAGAGACATAATGCAGTCAATGTAGGGAAGTTAGGCACTCATGAATTAACTCTCAGAAGGTGATGTGGTGTAGACCACTTGGGCGATACTGCGGACAGAATCCCAGCGATGGATGGGTGTGGACTAGGCAAGCTTCCAGGTCCTTTCCTAATTCGCATGCTCTCTTAGTCTTCCTTAGAGACTTCATCTTATGTGGCCATCACTTCCTCCCCTCTCTTCTACCAACCACTTAGATTATCAAGGGCCCCCTGTAACTCATCTCTTCAAAAGAGCAGAGCACCTGTGATCTTCCTGCAGGGAGTAAGGTCATACAATCTACGCTACATGCCAACTCCATGCTTACTTTTTTGCTCTCATCTTCTAAAAAAGATGTGCACATGAAAAATTAAGGCTGTAATCTGTCCCATAGAAGCTCATGTGAAAAGACACAGCACCTGGTTGCTTTTTTCTGCTTGGTTATTCCTGTTGGAATCTGGAAAGTGGATGTGGCAGCCTGTTTCTTCCATCACTTTTTTAATATTGTTGCCACCTTTGCCGATTACATGAGAATGTTCTGTATGTGAAACATCCATCTTCAAGGTAACCCGATTGCTCTATGTAAAAATAATACATTATTTCTTGATGCAAGAAAAGGAAAGGAACAATCCCTAAAACACTTTCCCTTCAAGTGAATAATATTAACAAAAAGTGAGCCAGTGGGAGATCATACACATTTCTTAATAAGTCTTAGTCTATAAATGTTTAATTTCTATATATTTCTCTTAGGCTATAAAAAGAGAAATATTTTAAGACAAATTTGTCAGAAAAAATAGAAAGATAAACTCTTTCCTGAGATAATTTTTTGGAAAGTAGCCTTTAAACAAAATTAGCTACAATTACAAACAAATTACTTTTTTTTCTTTAATAGACATTATTCCTGAAATGTTTAATTCAAATAACTAAAAACAGATGAAAACACAATTACAAGATCAACTACATATATGTCTGTCTATATATATATATATATATGCATGCTAGTAGCACTGTAGAGCTAAGATGATAGAAAGCTAGAAATTAAAATAAATCTCAAAACTGAATAAAGTATTTATAAGCATTTACACAACTGCTATACTGTTATATGTCAAACTTTACAAAGTAGATTTATTATTCTTGCTGGCAGGAAGAAGAATGAGAAAGGGATCACAAAGCATAGATCTCTAAAAGTAAGATGTCTCAAGTAAACCAATACAGGGTATGAGATTAGTTATAGTAAAGCAAAATGTAAAATTCTAAGACATAATGGATAATTATGGTCATACCAGCAACCAGGTATTGAATTTTGGGAAATTTAGTGTTATAAATTGTAAAGACCAACACAAAATCTTTTCTCATTTACAAGATTGATACTGAAATTCTTCAGTCCTTAGAAAGTAAAATTAAAAAGACAAAAAGACAACAAGTTATTAAAAATATCAATAGCTTTACATCTTCTGAATTCTTGTATTTTAAACATATCCATTAAATTGATTTTTAAACTTGTTCTTTTAGTTTATCATTTGAAATACAGGAAAAGGGTATTCGTTCTTGGAGAAAATTCTAAAATATTTAATAAATATAGTTCTTAAAAAAAAAACAAAAAAAGAAAAAAGAGAGCAAAAAACATTTCAATAAAATAACAAGTGGCAAAATAGTGCTGAGAACCATACAGCCTGGATTTAAATCCCACCTCCCCACTGATCAGCTTTTAGATCCTGGGCAAATTCTCTAATATCTCTGTGCTGAGTTAGATAGGAGAGTTAAAAAAAAATTAATATTTGTAAAGTGCTTAGTTAGCAAAGTGCCTGACATACAGTAAGTGATTTAAAAGTGTTTATTAAAGAAGATTTTCATAAAGAAGCATACATTTTTAAAAATTCAGATTTCCCTATTATCTCTATTTGTATATACTTGCAGAGAGAGAGAATGTACAAGTGAAAGAGTCAAACTTCATGCCTTCACACACACACACACACACACACACACACACACACACACACACACACACAGAGCTATAAAGAAAATCGTTTTGGTTCTCTGCTGGCATCATAAAGGCAAATATGCTAATTGTTATAGTCTTTATTACTACTTACTTGCCCTGTACTAATCAGGGTCAACATCTATTTCTAAAGATGGGATATAAATACATACATATGTACATATATATACACGTATACACACATATCTGTGTATTTACTCAACTACCCAGCATGAGAAAACCTATTCAGATTTTAAACAGAACTTTATATCCATTGTAGAACCGCATGTGCTTATTTTAAAACCCACCATTACTTTCTCCTGGTTTTTCTTCTCCAAATGGTTCTTTCATAACAGCATGAAGTAGCCCTTGCAGAGACAAGGTTCTGACATCTGAGTGTCCTTAACATTCACTTACTTTTGTGTCTAAGACAGACATGATCATTTCCTTGGCTTCCTTAACATCTTCTTTCTTTCCAGAAACCTTAATGTGAGGATCTGTAAGAAATAAAAACAAAGGCTCATGTAAAACCCCCAAACTCTCTGTTTTAAAATATAAGAGAGTCCATAATAAATTCAGTATTTGAGTCCTTCTAAATGTGTTATCATTGTAATAGACAGAAATTTTGAAAAATACCCAAATTGTGCTTTATCTTTGACTTTACTCCTTCTGAAAACTGCTTAAACCATTTACCTTTAAATTTAATTGCAAAATAGGTATATCATATGATTATTTATTTTTGGAATATGTAAACCTTTTAATTTTAAAAAAGTAATGCCAACAAATGTATAGTTTTATTATTTTCCTCAATTGCTTGCAAAAAGAAAACATCTCTGTGCCACTAGATCTAGTATTAAACCTCAGTTTAGACCTTCATCAGCTCTCAGCCAGACTACTGCAATCACTTAGTCAAATCGTCTTTCTCCCTGTGGGTGGCCCTCTGCAGTCTGACCTTTACATTATGGTTAACATGGTCTTTTTAAAAAAGTTATTTTTCAATTACACTTGATATATAGTATTATTTTAGTTTTAGCTGTCCGACATGGTAATAAGACATTATATACCTTATGGAGTGATCACCCTGATAAGTACAGTACCCCAATAAATCTAGTACCCCAATAAGTGTAGCACCAATAGCTCACAATTTTTTTGCCCACAACTTTCAGAACAAGTGCATTAACTCAAATACATGCAGCTTTCTTTGTGAGGCTGTTTTACAGAGGAAACTAAGGCACAGAGCAGTTCAGTAACTCGCCCCAGAAAACCACTCAGAAGCTTGTTCATTATAATCCAATATCTTCCAACTCTGGATCCACACTTTAAATTATGTGATTAACTTAATTTAGAAGATAACCTTATAGGTCAAGTTTAATAGAAAAAAAAAGAAACCTTCATTTTCATTCAGGACTATTTCATATTTTTTTAGAATTAAGTGAATAATACACGATACATCTATTGTTTATTACTGCCATGGAATTTTATGTAGAAAATAATTCCTACATTAGGCAAATACTTTCTGGATCTTTACTATGTACCAGGACACTATTCTAGGGGCTGCGGGACTTATCAGTGAAGAAAAAAGACCCTGTCCACATGTGGCTTACTATCTTGTGTGGAGACAAAACAATAAACCAAATAAATTATCCAGTATATTAAAACATAAATGCTTTGAAAGAAAAGAGAGAGAAAACAAGACAAAAGAATCAGGAGTACCAGCTATGGGAAGGAGGTAAGGGCATTAGGCCTTGTTGAGAAAGTGAGATCTGAGGAAAGGCTGAAAGGAGGTGAGGCAGTTGGCCAAGCTGGAGTTTTCCCATGGAGCAGAGGTGGGGTCGTGCCTCTGCAGCTATTTAGTCAGGTTTTCACATCTCCCTAGCCACCTAGGTGTTCTATTACCTTACAAGTCAGCTTGACAGACAGCAAGACCATCATGGGCTAAATCTGAATGACAAAGAGGTAAGTTATCATCATCATCATTACCACCATAATCATTAATATCCTCTACTTCACCTCGGGTTGGCAACAGCCTCAGCAAATGTTTGCTGAGCATCTTTCACTATTAACAAGCAGTTCTGTCTGAGTCCTTGTAAACCACCAGTTCTCTAGAAGAAATCAGTCACCAGGTGGGGATTTTTATTAAATTACACATACTTCCTTCATATTGAGATTTACCCATTCTTATCCCACAGTCTACATGAAAATCAATGCCATGATGAATATGTCATATTCATTCGTAAGGTACAAATGAAAAAAGAGGGGATGGAGGGGGCGAGAGAGGTGGGAGGGAGAGGGAGAAAGTACAGGAAGGAGGAAACCATTTTCTAAAGCTACTTGCTCTTACGACCAGGATGGAGCAATAGCTTCAGAGTTCAGGAGTGCATGTGGCTTTCTGGGGAAACATCCCAGCAGCTGTGCTTAATTTGAGTCAGTGCCATCACCTCCCGCCACCATCCGCACCCCAGACTATGTCTCCTGGTGACTGCTTTTGGCCTTAGCCACTTCTTATCCTGTTCTATAATCCCTCCTCTGACACTTGCCCTGTCAATGAGACATTATAAAGATCAAAGACCTTAGGCTTGGTTGAAATCTTCTAAAATGTTTGAGTATCAAAGCATTTTCTTCAATAATTCTAAACCCACTGTAACTCCTCTAAGCAATACTTACATAAAGAGCTGTTGTACATTCAAATTTTGGTCTCAACCATCTTCAACTTTGTTTTGAGTTACTGCAGGCTGACTGCGATGTTAATCTCTACTGAAAATATGCACTACTACAGGATTACAACCTGGTGCTTCTCAAAATGTGCCTGCTCATCAGGCTGGTAGCACTTCCTAAATATAGGTTCCTGGGTATCTAGGACCAAGCAACAAGCATTTTGTTGGTTTCCCAAGTGATTTTTACATCAAGTATGGGGCATAGCAGATCAAACCACACTAAAAAATGTAATTGCAATCTCCTATGTCTGGGCCAAGTATATATAACACAAATGCTTCTTCAGGGAAAAAAGGTGCATTTTCTCACAAAATAGATTTTGAGTGGTATGATAATTTGAAAACCTATTACAGGTTGGATAATTACATTAAAATTCCTAGGTATCTGTAGAGGGACAGGAAACCTCAATTTAAGAAAGAATTTGATTTCCCACCATCTCTGCAATAACAGAACAATAAAGAAAACAGAAAGTAGAAGCCTCAATAGAAAATACATTTCATTTCAAAGTCAAAGAGCTCCATCTAGTGACCCAAAATTTAAATTATAAATGGACACAAATAGAGACACACTACATATAGTCACCAACATGTAACATCAAACTGTCTCTAGGACTCAAATCAGCACTTGTTTGAAAAATGGTTCTTCAAATAATCAAGTCTCCTTAAGTACAGAGGAAAACAAACAAGACAAAATTCTGGTTTAGATTGCTAAATTGGCTAGAAGTATAGTAGTTTTCATTTCCTCTTTTGCCTTTGCTTCTATCAACAGAACGTGAGCTTTTAGTCCAGGCTGAACTTAATGTGCTCATTTCAAATCCTGAAATACTGTTCTCTGCTTTCTGAGTATTACAGCTGGTCCATATGATATCACAAGGGACTAAGGTTACATTCAGACCCATTCTGGAAATACTTGAAGGAGAAAAGTCAAATAACCATATGAATAAATATAAAAATAAGGAAAATGTCAGCTATGAAGATTGTTGGAAGATGCTAGAGAAATAAGGATTAGTGTATAGTCTTTCCATCCCCAAAATTAATTGCTTTGAAAGATGACCTCAATTTGGGCGTGAAAGTTTTGAGACATCTGCTCTAAAAATAATATTCATTGCTTTATAATCAATCTTCACACTTCACGAATACAGGAATTGTCTTAGTTTTGTAATGTTCACAGTGCCAAACAAGCAGTACATACTCAATGGACTGACAGCTCCCATTTGGGAAAAGGGCTACGAACAGAGGGAGAAGCTGGAAATTTCCGGGAAGAGTCAAAACCTCATATCCAAGGTGACCATATGTCCTGCAGCAACTAAAACAGTTTTGACTTCAAGTATTCTGATCTTATTACTGTTATAAAAATATAGAGAACTGTCAAATATTCATCCAGATTTTCAGATTCCTGCCCCATCAATCTGCTCACATCTCTCTGGTGTTATCCTATGGAAGACAGGGAGACCAGAAGGTCATCTAACCTTCAAAGGTCATATGAAGCTGTATGAACATGGGTATGAAATGGGAATTTATATGTGGACACTGCATAAGAGCTAAATCTTTGAGAATAAAGGTCTTTGTGACATCCATATATTCATAAGCACTTGATAAGGCAACAATTGTTTTCATAAGAACACATTTAAAACCAAATTTACAGTAAAAATACATAAAAGAATTGGAATGTTTATATAAACTTAAGTGAAATTTATAGTTTTAAAAGGTTATCTCTTGGTACCCTGGTTTCTACTCTCTAGTTTTCCATCCTAGAAAATATCCCCATTCCTGGAGACAGTGGTGAATATTTTATTGCCTTTTCCTCCTCTCCTCAAGCTTAAACCTCCTTCCCATTTCATTCCTAGCCCATAGCAAAATCTATAGAAAATATTAATGTCAGCCATTTCACTGTGAGCTACAGAAAGTATGTGCTATTGACACATGATGAAATAAGCCATCAGTGTTTCACCAGCAATCTATTTATAGCTGCTTTCCTGTGTCCCTGATAGAGTGCTGTTGAATGAAACATTCAACCCCCCAAAATTCAAAGTAATGCTTTCAACCTCAGCATGTTCTCTTGGAGAGAGAAAACAACAGAAAATTCCTTGTTTGACTAATGACACTCCTCCCACCCACAATACCCCCCAAATAAAAGACATCATGTTGGAGTTGCATTTTTGTCTGTGGGGAAAAGTTCCATCTCATGACCCGAAGTCAGGAAGGCTTTGGCACATTTTATGGATATACACAAAATGTCAAACTGGCTTTAGATCCATAAGAAGAGACCAGCAGACAGAATTTACTTTCTCCTGGCTTAGAGCTCTTTTCACTTTTATTTCAAGTTCTTCCTAATGAGTCTTAGACTTTAAAACTATCTAACCAAGAAGGACACAGCTGGGGCTGGGGCCCGGTCAGTGTTACAGGCCAAGAGGCATCCCTAATCTCGTCTGAAATTTCCTGTGACCACTGAGAATATATCCACAGTTAGCAAGCAGTTCCAAAGCAAAAATGAACAAATTTTTTATTTAAAGAAAACTGTGGCTCTACGGTAAGGATTATGTCTAACAGCCAATATACATCAAGCCTCAGAAAAAGGCCCAGACATCTCAAGGGCACTGGTTGACTTGGATCACAGAGAGATATGCTAGGAAAAGCCTGCTGCAGACTGCATTAAGTTTTTATGACTTTCACTATGCAATAGGCTATAGATTCCCTTCATGTTGTAAGGAAAATATGTAGCTTCCACGGTCATGATAATAAGTTCTGAATCCCAATTAAGCCATAAAGAAGCCATTACTGTGGAAAAGTCACTGCATCTCTGGACTACAGTTTCTTTAAAAAAAAAATTATCATTGTTTTACTTATAAATCTAAATTTCTTTAATGTACAGCAGTACTATTCTTAGCAGCACTAAGACTCTTAAGTAACACCAACATCATAAACACTTTACTTTCTAATTTTTTGGTGTCTCATGATAAGTAGCTCAACAAGTATATCACAATCTAAAATGTGTCCAAGCTGCAGGCAGTAAACACAAATGTGTCTGAACAGCTTCTAAACCGAGGACAGTGAGCTTCTGGACCTCGGCGATGGACCCACAGCTGACTTTGGAGATGGCAGCTTCGGCTTTCCCTTCGTTCTGCACACTCTAGGAATGTGCAACTTTGGATCAAAGCAGATGAAATCCAGTGTTCGCCCCCCTGGCATTTCCTGAATAATGTGCTTCCAAGACCAAAACAAATGCAGTGACAACTCCAGATGGAGATGGGATTCTACTTCAAACCCTATTTGAGCCGTGTCACAGTTCAAAAGTGATCCCATCTGCCATTCTGATCGCTTTTCCTTGAGGCTGGCAAGTCACTGTGCTGATCGGCAAAAGTGAATTCCATTCACAGTCCACTGGCCACAACCCGTATTTTTCCGTGAAACGAAAGCATTCCCCTCTGACCTCTTGAGAAACAGACTATCGTTAATAAACAAAAACATTAAACGGGTCAAATAACATACCAATATCACATTTTTAAGTGAAGATATATACTTTATCAAGAGACAGAAAACCTGAACTGACTCATTAAATCTGACTGGAAATGATTTTACAAGCATAATATAGAATGACAGGAAATCAATGCACTTTCAGCTTATTTTATAGCCAGTAATATAGAATCCAGATTCTTTCAAGGAATGCTGTTTGACAAGAATTCCAATGACCTGAGTTAGAATAAAAGGGCAATGAATATACTTGGAGAGGCACTGGAAGAGCCCAGGCTGTAAGTATTTAAGGCAACATATTGGTGACCAGCCATAACATACCTGATATTACAACTGGGTCCCAGAAAAAACAAGACCGCCTGTTGTAGGCATTCTCTAAACAAGCTATGCTGCTTTAGGTATAAAATCATCCTATTCACTTTATTTCAAAACAGAAATATTAATCTCCTTACTAGTGAACTAGAAGATGAGGGAAATGGACAATGAGAAGTGCAAAAACAAGTGTATTTTAAATTTAAAAACCTAGTTTTCATGAGAAAAATATATTTCCATCAGTGCTCACAATCGTTTTACACACCACAATGCCCCCAGATAACTTCCTGTCAAAATTCCATTTGGCAGAATAAACTTAATACTCAAAGGTATTCTTGACATGATAGTGGCATGTGTGATATAAGCAAATCAGACAGCAAGTATGGGACGTTTGTCAAGATGTTTTTCAATTCAGCTGTTTGTCGATGACTGGAGGCGAGATGCCCTCATCACTATGATCACAGACACAGGCAAGTTCTTGCTGAATGAAAGAAAGGATGCCTGTGGACACTTTATCAATTAGGTAGAAAAGAGTGATAAGTTTGAGAAAATTCAAAGCTCGCTAGAAGACACACAAGAGCTTTGGCTGATGGAATACCAGCATTTCCAACATAATCAGGAATGAAAAAGTTCAAAATACAATAATAATAATCTCTTATAATTGTTGTCCAATAATGTTTCAACTTTTGAAGGAAGTAAGGCCTAGGATAGAACAGAGGTAAATCGGACACATGCCTCTTCCCTGTTCAGATTCCTTATGTGCCTTATCAAAGCTGTTTATTTAACCAGAAACAGAGTTATAGGGACTCAGCAAAAACCTAGAAGTAATCTCAAAGAACAGTGAAATGCAAACACAGTAGTAAGCAAACCCAAGGCACGACATATGAAATAATCAAGGACAGATGTATCTAAGGAGTGTGAGAATTGGAGAAGGGTAAACTACCTTATCTTATAAACCGCTTTATCTCATGCAGTGTAAACTAAACTTCACGCATAACTGCAGAGTTTGCTGTTCGGGTAGGTAGAAGGAGGGCAGAAAAAAATCCATAGCACAAAAGAAATGTAGCTTTGGAACACAGAGGGTAGAAAAAGAAAGTTAAAAACACAAAGTCTAACTCAGTTTCTTGAAGCCTTTTGGCATCCAAGCTCCATAATCAAGAGATAAGGAAGAGGATTCTGGGAAGGGGGAGGAAAGGAAACTAAGTGCCAGAAGGAAACCTGGAATCATCTGAATGGTTTGTTTATAACAATTCTACATGAAGCATGGGCAGTGCTAGGGTACTGTGAGGGAGAATGCTCACATACGCATGAGCTACAGACAGACAACTCTTGTAACAGTGAGAACAAAGCCCAAGCCACAATGCATGACAAAAGCAGTAGTGCAAGGACCAGAATGAGGAAAGAGCATGTAAAAGAGAGATGAACTGAACACAGGCCCTCTGGATGGAAATGGAGTCCCAAACTTATACACAATGGTCCGTTTGACAAAGAAGGGAGCATTGAAGTGGGGATGGAGATGTGTGCCAGGATCAAACATCTCCAGGAAACTGTGCTGAGATAGCAGCAAGTTGTGCAAGAATATCTAGGAGCCAGAAATGACTAATCTCCCTTCTCTCAAAGGAATACTGATGTTCGCAGTGTACATGGCAGCTCCCAGCGGTATTGCCTGTGGTCTAAACGCAGAGCACTGTCATCTGCAGCCAGGGCAGACTGTTCCTTTGCACAACAGCTGGGACTATTTGTGAAACATCGGAACACGCCAGTGCTGGCTGCCGGAACAGAAAAGCATGCGCTTGAGAGTTCGCTCACAGATGAGGAAAGTCCTGTATGTACATGAAGACCTGACCACCCCATACCACATACATGATCTCTGCTTTATTTCCAGATACAAAGAGAAGAAATTTAAAAGACCAGAAATTCTGTCTCGTGATGCTATTTGAGGCACAATGAAGGGTGCACATGGGAAACAGCGAAACTCTTAGGAAATCAGTTCTAAAAATAACAGCAGCTCGAGACTGGCATTAAAGTTCTCCTCCACCTTTGTTGTAAAATCTAGTGAGAAAGTTTCAAAGACTGCATTGAAAAGCAGTTGATTAAAGGTTCACGTAACTCTGGGTGTTAAAAATTGTTTCAAGCTTGTTCGTGATCTCAAGAAAGCTAATTTTCACACTCAAAAAATTAAGTACTTAATATTAGGCACATGAGCCTTAAAGCAAATTATTTGGCAAATGCATACCAATTATTTCTTCTTACTCCCAATTTCTACAGGGTATCTAAAAAGTTACTAGTTTTTTTTTTTTTAATGGAACTACACATACTGGAAATAACAGTCATATCCCTGTCTCCAACTGTATATTATTTGTTTCACTCATACTTTTAGTAACTGTTTTAAGTAAGAACCAAAGGTCTTAATCTCTTACTCCTAAATGTGTTTTATATATTCTGGAAAAAAATATATATAATTTAAATTACCACATAAAACTTGAAAATCTCTTTTATTTTTCTCAATAATACCTAAAGTTACCATAAAGCCTAAAAATTTCTAAATTAGGATTCACCAAATATTTATCCAGAAGTTAACAGTCCTACTTAAATATTTTAAATACAAAAATTGAGAGTTCAGTATTTTAAAACTGGCTTTTCTTCTGAAATCAAGGAGGCAGGGGCTTATCACACACAAAAAAATAACAACACAGAAAATAAACATTATCTATGTGACCAATTAGTCCTAACCTTTCTAACAAGAAAGCTGATCCTCTAAAAGTTGTTTCTATACAAAGAGCTCCTATAAACCAAGAAAAAAACATAATTGTCCCATAAGTAAATAAGAAAAAAACATTGATAAATTCAATAGAGAAATGGTCAATAAATATATAAAGATGAATAAAGTTCAACCTTACTAATCAGAATTTATAAAATTGGGAAAGATGTTTTTAAATTACATATAAGGCTAACAAGGATTTAATTAGACAAACATACTCTTGATGGAAATAAAAAATGGTGCAAAATATCTGAAATATTGAGACACAATATCATAATTTCATTTTAAGGATAACATACAAATAAAAAGGAAAACCAAGTTAATAGTGATCACTTCTAAATAACAGGGTCACAGATAATTTTTGTTTTATGCTTCAAGCTCTTTTGTATTTTCTACCATGAAAAGTACACATTTATAATGAATAAAATACTCATCCCTTAAAAGATTATCTGTAAGTCAAGTCTGAAATCAATTTGCACAAATCACATCCTTGTACTTTAAAACAATATGCATTTAAGTCAGAATGCCTTGTTTTCCAAGCACAATGTTCCAAGAATCCCCTTAAAAACTGAGACTTTTAAAAATGTTAATGATAATGTTTTCTCAACTAGAAAAGTTCCTTCTTTCTCATCTACAATTCTGTGACACGCTTTTTGCCATGCAGTTTCTTAACTTTAGCTCTATTTATTGTGCCATCACTTTTAATATTTTATCAACATACTTTGGCTCTGAACACAGACTTCCCAGTGAAACTGGAGCAAAAACACATAATGATGGGGGTTAGCTGTAGCTGAAAGACACGGTTGGAACAGAGTCCAAATAGCTGGTGAAGGCCATATGTTTACAGCCACCACTAACCTCTCACGAAATTCTTTCAAACATTTATGGCTACATCTCTCTTTTTCTTCAGCAGCTGTTTCCAAAATAAATGGAAACAAGGGCAAGTCTGGTAGTGGGGGTAACGTGCTGTTTCTTGAAAGACTTCTTCAGTGCCCCGCCCCAGGCAAGGGCATTTAGAAAAGCATTACTGATGTATAATCCTCAGTGTGAGTAAAACACCCGTTAATGTAAGTAAACAATAACCTCAAATGCCAGTTCCCTCATAACAAAAAGCTTTGCCAGGATGGCAGTAACTATTTCCCTTATTTACCTCCTCAGCAGAGGAGTCGGAGCTGAAAACGGTGGATGTCGTCTACTGGCCCCAGCCCTAGGGACAGTCTCTGTCTTTCGCTCTGCCCTGCTCGGTGCCCAGGGAGCTGAACCAGCATCTCTGGTGGCGGCTCTGTGACTGCCAACTCCACTGAGCACCCTCTTGCCACAGCCCCCCTTCCACAGGGCTCCCCTTGCTCCTTCAGCCTCTGGGTGATAACGGTTTCCAGCTATTGCCAGTTATGCCTCAATATCTGATAATAGCTATTTGCTCATCCCTTCACCATGTCCACTGTAAGTAGCTCCTTCATTAGAATTGAAATGTTTTGGAGTTGTGTTTCGTGTCAAACTAAGACTAGTATAATACCTTTTCCACCAATTCTTTTTCCTACCTTGATGAAAAAGTACATGCACGACCATGATGGTGGTGAAGTGGAGAGCCCCACATTTAATGTCTGTACTGACTCTTTTCTCCACAAAACCTTCTGCGGAATGAGCTCCATGCCTTTTGTAAGTTAAGGATAACATTCCTTAGGTCTTCACAGACACTTTTTTGAAAAGATTGATTTCTTCTTCTTGTTCAACACAAATCATTTTCACAACTGCAGTAGAAAACAGTAACTCAATTTTCTCCTTCTCTCCTTTCTTTTCTCTTTCCCCTCTCCCCTCATTCCCCCACCCTCCCTCTTCTCCTTCTCCCTCTCCCTCTCTCACACACACACACAATGCAAATGCATTTTTATCATATGGTCATGTTTATTCTGGTACATTACTGGAAGGATCTTGGCACCTTCAGATGTTCCCTGATAAATGTGTTGTAATGTTTATAGGACCTTTGAGAAATATGTGTGGATTCAGCAGAATTTTTAAATCTTTAATGTTTTCTTGGCTTGCACACAAATTTTACCTCTATTGGCATTTGTTTGTATATTCCACTCCCCAGCATGCATCTGTTTTGTGCCAACTTCAAATCTACAAAGGTGAGATTTCTGTAAACCACTGCATCATTCTAAAGTCTGTTTCTTACTGGGGTTGAGGGACGTCTATGAATTATCTTTGTGGAACCTGTGAACCTACCCAGGACTGCATTCAAAGACTGTGTACATATACACTGGTACAATTTTTCTGAATGGATCTACAGATTCTCAAAAAGGCTGAAAAGGTTAAGAAGTCTTCATCTAAGCAGTATGGAATTCTCTAAAGATATTAAGAGAGCATATTTTAAAATACACCAAGGATTCAATGTTGTCTGGCATTACCGCAGGCTGATACTTACCTTGTATTCAGAAATTTTCGACAACTATTTTTTGGACGTGACTTTAGCAATTATATTGAAATATGAATGCTAACATATAAGATGATGCCAAATTTCTGTGCATCATTACTTTCAGTTATTACAAGACATGGAAGAAAATAGTAACAGAAAAAATAAAAGGTCTGTGAGAGAAGTCACAACTGAATCCAGTTGTTTAACTTTCTTTTATAAAAAAAAATCCTATGAATTTTATTAAACATTCTAGAACTTTTATCATTCTGCTACAGAAATAGATCTTTATTCAACTCCTAGAATTATATCAAAGAACTTTGGACCTAGAATGAAACAGGGTTCTAGTCTTCCTACTCCTCTTTCATCAAGGTTCACCAAGTGTCCTGTTGAGCCATGTACATCCTACAAAGTTCAGCCACAGCGAAAATGACAGCATAATCTAAGCTGTGTAGGTGACCACAGATTTAAAAAATTCCCACTCTCAGAATGTTTTCTTCTATAGAACATTCCTCCTAAACTGTCATTTAGACTGCCACATTTTTAGTGGTATCTCTACCAAAAAAAGCAAAAGTTAACTGTTAAAAATTATCTCCTTAAAACGATCTCCTTCTCATCATATAAACCTTCAATGATTCTCCAACCTTATATAATTAAAAGTTCAAACTGTTTGCTGTGGTTTTCAGAGCCCTCATGATCAGGACTGTGCCTACTGCCTAATTCCCTTTATATATCCCACACTAGAGCCAAACCTAAACACTGAGCATTGCACCAAAATGTCCCATGATTTCCTATCTCCATGTGCCTGTGCCTAAAGCCACACGACACTGCACTGGTCCTAATTCTGGCTCCATCTGCCCAACCCTCACCACTTTAAGGTCAAAGCAAAAATCATGTTTCATCAGGTCCATCTAGCACAAAGTAAATCTCCGCTGGCTTCTCCCATCACAGTGCAGTCCTCTAATAGACCTATCACGTGCTACCCTATCATCCACATACACACCACTCTCCTGAAGTCTGTAGGCTCCTTGACCTGATGAGAGACACTGTGTCCAGTTTCTGTAGCCTCCACTGAATATACTGTCAGTGGACTCTTAGAATCAGGCATTGGAAAACTATCTGGATTTCATGAGTGACCAATATCTGCTTCCCAGCCTTTTGATGCATTTATTTCCCCCTTCCTCTACACTAAAAGCTCGCTCCTCCTGGCACACTCACGACAGCCCTTCAGACTTTGGTACAGCCACCAGCTGTGCTCTCGATTGTTTTGTCTTTGGACAATCAATCCTGCTTTCCTCAGTTGTTCCTTCTATGAATTGACTTTAATTTTCTGTATCCTCAGTCTATAAAGTTATAAAGTCAGTGTCCCATATACAAGGATAATTGTGAGGATTAAGTAGTAAGCAGGATAACATAACGGGCTTAGCCCAGTGTCTGTGACATAGTATATACTCCGTAAGTGTGAATTATGACTGCTTAATGGAGGATTGCTACAAGTCTCCCTTCTGGCCTTTTTTAGACATATTCTTATTTGCTCAAATTTCTGGTAGAGATGTGTTCCAGTTAGCAGAGTCCAACGGGTCTATGTAATCTCCCGACCCTCTGCGAAAGCTGCCTGCGACAGCATTTGTAACGAATGGCATTGCAGACACATCGCGGCTGGCGCAGTGACTTTGAACAACCAAAACCCTAGAGCTTTCTCTCATCAATCGTGGAAAGCCCTGCATTTCCCCTCCCTGGACTGTCCTGTTCCACCAAATGAAAACGTCTCTTTTTTTCACAATTGTTTTAGTATAAATCACATTAAAATGTTTTAGGTTACTTTATTATGTTAGCACTTGTGCTTTTGTTTTTATTTTGTTTTTCTAATGGGAAACTCCTATTGGACTGTTAGTATCAGCCTCACAGAGAGATAGGATAAACAAGAATAAACTTACTCCCAGCTTCTTAGAAAATTTTTTTTTGTTATCTGATATTTGATATGTTTATTTCCCCCTCACTTTTAAGGAGTGTTAGGAATGCAAAACATCAGCACAGTAACTACTTAGTGAAGACAGGTTCTCCTGAAGCTTGTTAGAGAACAACATTTTAAGAGTGAAAAGCAAGAATAAAAATGGGATGTATTTGTTTTGCCATCACATCACTATTCCTCTCAAAAAGAAAAGAAAAAAAGAAAAAAAAAGCAAACTAGCAGGTTAGATCATTCTGACCAAAACAGGAATTTGAAAACCTGAAAATCACTAAAGACTAATTTAGCATAAATCTGTAACATCTCCACAAACCTTATTTTCTAAAACACAGCCTGTACGATGCTTATCTACTAGGGAATACAGGAAAAATTCTAAGACTTCCAAAAAAAAAAAAATTAAACTAGGTCATAGCTGCTAAATATTATAAAAGATTACTCAAGAATTTGTGGAATTTTCATTTTGCAGTTACATAAAAACGTAAGAATTGATTTAGATAGCTTTGAATAGACATATAATAAAAATAGGTAAACTAGAAACACTTTGCAGTTTTGCTTTTCAACTTTTCATCTGTTTATACTAACCAATACAAAAGTCCTGAACCCACACTACTTTGAGACATCCTACTTTACTGCCTTCTTAGAATTTGGGGCCCAAATCTCAAATATTTTGGGATCCTCTCAGTTCATAACTGATAAACCTCACAATGAAAAGCTATTGATATTCACAAAAATTCGAAAATATTCCCAAAAATACTTTCCATAGAAAATAATGATTAAATTCTTCACTTCAGAACTATTTATTATATATAGTGCCAATAGCAGTTCAGGGAACACTGACAGAAAATTAAACTGATAGTTAAAGAGACACTGATAGAAAATTTTAAATCGAAGAAAATACGAGACATGGTACTTATTTTTGTAATGGTGTAAAATCCTTCACTAATGAAATGAGGGCACAAAAGAGGGGGATAGTTTGAAAATTATAAGCTTTTTTTGGTGAAAAGGCATTTTACTAGCTCCTAGTATCTGAGATGATCCAAATTTTATTATAACCTAGGTCACTAAATAAAATGTATAGGCTAAAGAAACAAAGCATTTTCCTGTACCCACACCCAATTACTTCCCGACTCCACTTCAAGAAAGACAATAAAATAAAAAAAATATATACACATGGGGTCATTCTTCTACTATATTACTCCATCAAGTTCCAGCTTTCCTGCCAGCCAGTGCCCCTACTATACCTAAGACTAGATCTGGCCTTAATCTGGTTCACAGATTGTTTCTTCTAGGAACATAATGCACGAACCACCTCTGCAACGACCAGACACTAAGCAGTAACAAAACTGGAGAGCACTACCACTGTCCTGCCAGAAACTGTTAAGATTTTCAAACCAGCAGGAGGCAGCTTTTGGGGGGAAGCAGGGGAGGGGGAGGTGGTAGTGTGTGTATGGGGCAGGGGGGACTAGGAACTGGACTGAACCAAAAGGGAATATTCCTGTGCTGCATCCAATAACACAACGCATACGTGAACGCTATGGTAGACTGGAAAGATTTCATACGCCCTGCAGACCAACTTTATTGTGCACCTGGAAAAGAGAATAGCTGGAGTCACTGCAGCTTTCAGGGGGCCTACCCTTCTCTGTAACACCTGTAAGATTTGTTGACTAAATCTTAACAGGTCGTCCCTCTCTTAATAAAGTTCAGGAGAAGAAATGGAATTGGCATCAGTTTTTCTGACATGATTATTAATCAATACGGAAGCATCGGAAGTATCCTTTTAGAGCAGGAGAGAAAGTCTTTTCCCCTTCTGGGTCCTTACCTTAGAATATGAAATTTTAATTGGAAAAAGGTTAGAGTTAGACTACTTCATTTGTGCCCTGTTCTATCCAGAACTGTCGCTTAGGTAAGTTTTCACATCTTAGATATTAATGGGATTCTCCTGTTCTTGATAGAAAACATGTTTCAGGGTTCACATCGGGAGTTTATTATGTGCAGTCTCATGGATACAAATGTCACTAATTCACAACATGAATGTTTTGAGCAAAGCTAGGATTTACCTTTACTTTTGACATGAAGAAAGTGCTTGATAAGTAAATACATGTAAGTAAAAATGTTTGAGCAAGAAAAATGCTATTCAAATACCACCAGGTCCTTTAGAAGCCAAATTTATACATTTTAAATTACAAACTACCTACAAAATCATAATTAATCATTATACTGGTTGCTCCAGGAACAATAGGCCATAATTTGGGTATGTAATCCAAAGGAGGAAAAAAAAATTTCTTCTAATAACAGCTTTTGGATTCACAATTTCCCCTGACACAGATATCACCATGATTAGTACAAGGTGATAATGATGTACTGAAATGTTTGTTCTCACATTACCTATTGATTATTCCCAGGCAGCCTGACCAACTTGCCCAGGTTTATTCCATTTTCATCAACTCCATGTCCCTGAATTCCAGCCCACTGGTTTTATATTTTTATCTCCATCAGGCAGGGATTAAAGAAACTTAAAAGCATAAAATTTAAAACCAACCCCTTTTCCTGTTTTAGGAGTTAGAAAGTGGGAAACGACTGACCTGAAACAAACAAAAAAAATAATGAAAATTACTGATCAATCTCAAGGCTCTGTGTTTCTCTTCCCTGAGTATGGAGCAGGTTTTATGCTCACTCAGACCTTTTTGCCTTGCGGCAATATCAGCACATACACATGTGTCACCTTCTTCACTTTCTATGTGCTTTTACTGCCATAAGCATTTATTTCTTTCGTTTTTTCATCCACAATTGAATTTCAGGTCCCTTCCAATTTAACAGATCGCTCTGCCAATAAGGTGTCCGAAACAGGATACAGCATTCCAAGGACTGCAGAATTTTCTCCATGGTCACATAAACCAGATTTTTTTCCACTTCTGCTGCTCAGTCTATGGTCTCTGGGTGTGTAAACTAAATTATTATAGATCTTTGATGAAACCATGTTTCTGGCAGTTTGCAGTCATTTTTAGCTCTCTTTGTTTTGATTGTTTGTCTCATTAAACATTCCAAAGCCTAACGGAGGCATCAGGCTGTTATCAAAGCAAAACAGGGGAGTCCTGGTTCTGGCGGCTCCTCATTCATACAATGGTTTTGATAGTGTTGCCCACTCCACAGTAAGTGCTTAGCAAACAATAGTATGTCACTGTACCTATACCTTTGAGGGCCCCAAAACAACACTGAACAGCAATCTCATGACTTTGAGTCTTCACTTGGTATCCTTCTCAGTCTCATTTCCTGCCTTCTCTGCTGCTGCTCCCAAATTACTCCCTTTGGCATTCTTCTCTGTCATTTACCAGGACAATCCATCTACTCATACAGCTTTAATTCCCACCAAATACTCTGATGCTTTCCAATTCTAGTTTCCCAGTTTTGGCCTCTCAATAGTTCCAGCCACCTAGTAAAAAGCTTTTGTCTTTACACTCTTTAATTTCAACATGGCAGATCCAAAATGCATTACTCTCCTCCATGCTTTTGGGAGAAATCAGAATCTCCCCATGTCAGGAAGGGAAATCCTGTGCAAAAAGCAATTCAAAGATCAGTGTGTGATCTTGTCCTGCTTTAACAGAAACACTGATCTGGCTCAGAACTACTACCACCCCTCGCCCCCAGCCCAGACCTACCCAACATGAGTAATTCAACTTGAGTAGTATCTGCCACATGTTGCCCATAATGAGGAATCACTGTGCTTATTTGTTTCTTTGAATGATTCCAAATTTTATTGAGTTTACTTAAATTTGAAAACATTTTCTTCCTCCATGTAAACCAGATTTAACTTGTCATCTAGGATGCTGTCTTAGGAAAATCTCAGGGCTGTACTCCCATAGTTTTAAAATCACCTTTGAAGGTTGACTGACCTATGCTATATCAGTTGCAATGGCTGCTGCCTAAAACTTAAAATAATAATAATAATAATAATAATAATAATAATAATAATATGTTTTAGGCAATAATTTTTCCCAAAGTCTGCAATATGTTTAAAGTAGCTCCCATATCTTTTCAGCACTGATGCACTATTGGATCACCCTATTATTTTTGTTCCTGGTAGAGATGGACAAGATTGTGTAAGTTTGAGGATTTACAGAACTACATCTGGGTATTAAGAGCAAAATCATGTCATGTAAACAACTCCTCACAGAATGGCTTCCCCAGCTTTCCCTCATTCACAAAGATAAAAGATCACAGGGCCTTGAAACAAGCAGATTCCACATTACATTTGGAACCTATGAAATCCTCACAGACTTTCTATTCTTAACTTTAAGTCTGACCACCCTATGGGAATCTGCTGTAGCAATGAAAAACATGCTGTGTCCTTTGTTTAAAGAATAAATCACTCGAGTATTATCATGTACTTGTGTAGAACTAATCTGAAATGAGATTAATACTTTGTTTCTTAAGGCTTCCAAGGTACATGTGCAAGTTCGTCCAAAGCCTATTAACTTCCATCTCACATTAAATACTCACATCGACTGCCATGTAAAGAAAAATCTGAAAAGTGAATGTACAGAAATTTAATGTCATGTAGATCACCTGGCATTGAAATGGCCCATCACAACCACTAACACTGAAATGGTCCATCAAAACCATCAACACACTCACTTACCCAGATAGGCTGGACCTTACCTGCAGCAAAGCTGACTTAGGCCCCAGAGTCTGTAAAGAGCAATATGGCCACTTCATAACCTAGTCCTCTTCCTTTTCCCATACAAAAGAAAACATGAAGTTGGCTGCATTTTTGGCCATATACTACTATATATCATGTAAAACTTTATGGATCTTGATTTTGGCAAGTCCACTGTATGCTTAGACATTTTTTGCTGTATTCAGCAAAACTGGCAAATATATTCTCCAATATTTCATAGACATTCCCATCAAGCTTGGCTGCAAATCAGATCTCAATGTCTGACCATATTTTCTCATGCTGGTGGCACTTCTTACATCCTCTTGCTTTCTTCTCTGCAAGTTTCCATGGTTTTTGTTTTTCTATGTCCATTATTCAGCTTTCACTTACTTGGCCTTCAATTTGATCAGGTCTATGAGACTCCTTGCCACAAATTTTGATTATAGTGAGAAGGAATTGGCCCATACCAGGTTGGGCGTGCAGCATGTGCAGGCTTTTTTCAACATAAATCAACAACAAAGACATGGGGAGAAAGCAGTGTCATGAGAGAAAGCAGTGTCATGAGAGAAAGCAGTGCCAAGTTCAAATGAACACTTAAAAAGGAGTTTGCTTTCAAATCGACTCACACCTCCAACCAAAGTTAACCTCGACAATTTGACTTTAGGCTCCCAGTTCTTTCCTGATAGATAGTTTCATGAGAATTTTTTTTCCTACAAAAATCATTAAGGAAGTGGTGGCTTTTATTCGTGACTGACAGCAACTACAAACCCATCAGAAATGAAAAGGTGCTTACTCTAGACTCCTGGAAGATGACATACTCTCAAGAACCAAGGATTCCCACACCAATGCTGGCTTTGCAGTCTCTCTCCAGAAGAGTAGCCCAAATTGCCTCCTTGTTGTTCTTGTTGTTGTTGTTGTTTTCTTACACAGACTTAGGGAATTAGCAGCCTGAATTGTTAGTCATCCATTCTCAGCAACAGTCACCTACAGAAGCACAATTCTTCCCGCTATATTATAATATTTAAGCACACAAACACCTCCACATTTTTCTAAGTGATTTTATAAACATAAATAAAGGGAGTCAGGTGGAAGTAACACATAAGAGAAATCACAATAAAAACGCTCTCAAACTCTGTATTGATGGGCATCTCTGCCAGTTCCTTTAAATAAAGATTGATTTAGGCCCCATGGAGCTTAAAGTCTTTCATTGACTCATTTCTTAGTGTTTCTCTCATTTACATTTTCAACCTTGTCACTGACCCCTTCCCTAAGGTTTGTACACCTCCTCTTTCAAATAGAAAAAAAATCAACTTTCTTTAGCCCCTTGCTTCTCCTATAGGCATCAAAGTACAAAGTTAGAGATCTCCATCTGTATCTCTGCATCATCTAGTTTCACAAACACATCATTCTGTTCATAAATTCTGTTCTTAGTCTCCTGCCTTTCAAAATCTTAAATCGTACACTTAAATATGAACTTAATACCTTTTATAACAGTGAATGAAGAAGTCTTTGTCTAAAAGGAATTAAAATAACCTTGACCTTTCAGAAAATAACCAAAGAAACACACTATGTTACTTCTCAACTAGTTCTTCTGGTACCATCAAATATTCATTTATATCACTCATAACCAATCAATATAAGGAAATGATAAGTAAAAAAAAATTACCAAATGTCTAATAGAAAACTATACATCATTTAGACTGTATCCTTCCAGGTTCTCTGATTCTAGCCACTGGCCAAAACAAGGGTCATCCATACATATATGGACAAATTTTGTCCTCTGGTGCTTCAAATGGCTGGCCTTCTCCCGCCCATCAGAAAGCCAGCTTCACATCCATTCGTAAATTCATTTGACATTTCTTCATTCCACAGAAATTTGTGCTTCTCCTGTGAATAATTATAACATCTGCCTGAGTCTCTCATTATAAATGACATAAAATTTTTAATCTGTGCTCTTATATCTGTATGAGAGTCATAATTTTCCATTTGTTTCCTAAAGTTATCCTTTAACACTGAAACAATCCCCAAAGCCATTGCTAAGGACAATTTAAATCCCATTACAATAAATTTTGCAAAGCATTGTTTTGCTCATTGAAATTTCTCTGCACTGAATATTATTTTAAATAAATGGCTTAGAAAATCTATTCTATGTTGTTTGGTGGTGATGTATTTATTGTGCTGAGATTTTACCTAAAATGAACATGTGAGCTTCTTTGTGGAAGAGAGCATAATATATAAGTCCTATGGTTTAATAAGAAGCAAAACTATTGGTACAGATACACTAAGGAGCTGGAAAATAGTGGAAACTGTCACTGGGGGAAGTCACCAATTTGCTGCACAGATGTGACTTAATTTCACACTCTTGACTGAATAAGGGTTCCCTGAGAAAACCATTCCCCTTCTCAGACCTGGCAGCAACCAGGCACTTTTAACACCCTTCATTCTTTCCACAATGTACAAATTCAGGGTGGACTTACTATTAAACTCCGAAACAGAGCTAAGAACACATTTGCTTAAAATGTGATTATGGAAAACAGCTAACATTATATTGTACTTTAAATGACCACAACTCTCTCAAAAGTGAACAATCTTTCTCACTCTTTTGCCCTTAATATATTTGTTTTTTGGCTTTATAAAACATAAGGTCAACACTGAGTTTCTTTCACACCACAGAAAAAGGGTAAACAGCAAGTATTATCTCAACAATCAAAGAACCATGTAGGGGTTTTCACTCCTTCCTGACTTTGTAACTTAGTGAAGAATGTTTTACAGCACTATACAGTAAGTACCCACATAAATACCCAGCACTGTTTATATCAAATAATCCTTTCCAAGTGCCTGCAAAAGGCTTAACATGCCCACTTCCCAGATGTTTTAGCCTGATGTTCTTCTCTAGAAAAGTTTATAAAGATTTTAGGGTTTACAAGATTTGTTAAATTTCTACTGAAATATATTTACTGTTCTCTAAATACTTTAATGACTGAAGTTAATGTCCTTGGAATCTAAATTGGGCTTTTAGCAAGTGGCCAGCTAAGAAAGAAAAGAAAAGAAAGAAAAAGAAAAAGAAAAAGAAAAAGAAAAAGAAAAAAAGAGAAAGAGAAAGAGAAAGAGAAAGAAAGAAAAAGAAAAGAGAAAGAAGGAAAGAAGGAAGGAAAAAGAAAAACATCTCATATAATGCTCAGTTACTTTAATTTCAGTTTTCTTTCTCTGAGCATGCTTTTATTCCCAAGAGCAATAGAAACTTTTAATGACCAAGAAATAGAAGTTCATCCCATTTGTGTCATTATCTTGGACCTGCATGCAGACAGCGAGAAGAAATAGCTGATAAAATATTTCTGATTTTAACAGCTCTTGGTAATGATCTAAACAGTTGACATGGAATTACTAGTTAGAGTTTGTTATTAGAATTAACAATGTCTTTATGGATGGGGAACAAGAAAAATAATGGGTTCAGCTTTTGTCATAGCTTCAATCAGAGAAGGGGGAAAAAAAGCTAGATGAACTATGAGACAGTAATTGCTCTGTTACTGAATATCATACTCATGGTAAAAATACAACTGCCACTACCAGGATCTACCATAAATATCACTTTTTATTCATTAGAATATAATTATTAATTTTATAGAGGGAGAGGGCATCAGAAATCATCCAGCAACCTTTAGCCAATGTACAGAAAAGGGCTCCTACATAATCTCACACCTAGAAATATATGTAGCACATGCTCAAAACACATTTGGAGACCATAAACTTATGAACAGGTTATATCCTAGAAGTGTTTTTGTAAATTGGTTGTATAAAATACACAAAATATTTTCCCAACCAAAATAATAAATATTTTTTATTAAATGATGGCACTGGTCCTAGGCTTGGTTCTCAAGGGCCTAATAATCCACAGGATGACTAAAAACTAGATCTATAATTCCTTACTATATTAGAGAAAACACTGCAGATGCATGTCAGTACATTCTGTCTTCTACAGAACAGCTTTGAAACCAAGCACCATTTTTAAGGTTATTTCCTATGTGCTGTTTCTGAGATAGGAAGCGCAGCTTCTCAGTGGTGTCAGCTTCCAAGAACTTCAAACCTTTTGCTGTGACAGCAAGAAGACAAGCCTTTGATGTGAAGGCCAGTTGCATACAGCTGATCTGAGTGAGTGGTTTTGGGCTTAAGGACAGACTGCATAGATACTTATGGCATCTCTGGTTCCAACAAACTTTATCCACCAGTAAATCTAAGCATACAAGTGATCATTGACAGAAATCATTATCTTGGTCCTAGTCGTGACACCTCCTTTATTCTTTAACTCTGAATACCTGGGAATGACTAATGTGGCTGGGGGTCTAGCCCTTTTCATAAGGCTAGAAGTTACACAGGTGCGTGGAGTTAAGGTCTGTGCCCTCTGCTTTCTCTATAGACAAGACCTCTTGAAGTAACTGAAACCTTAGAAATCCTGAATATACATCTTTCCTAACGTCTATTTATTGATGATCATAAGCTACACTCTGGTATGAACTCTCTGATACTTATTTTTACATCTTTAATGTATCATGTGGTACTAGTCACACAGAGGCACCTTAATATTTATTGTTGTTTTTTTTTGACTTCCCGCATTTCTATTAGTGGTGCATTTTCCAAAAGAAACAGACATGTGATAGTTGGGCAGACAAAGTGGAACCACACATAACTATGTTATCAAATTCTCTTTCTACAG
The DNA here is from genome assembly GCA_030015415.1 of Cynopterus sphinx. NCBI lineage: Eukaryota > Metazoa > Chordata > Mammalia > Chiroptera > Pteropodidae > Cynopterus > Cynopterus sphinx. The sequence goes on along the minus strand of CM057382.1, from coordinate 34,631,873 downwards.
AAAATGTAGAACTTATTGAAATCTATATTTCACAGTTTATTTCTCAGTTGAGAAATGTCAACGTCCTCATGAGCAAATATAAATCCACAGACCACAATGTACACATAATGTTAACATCGTAGGGCCACAGACTTGATTTCATTATTTTATACATACCCCCTATATATTCTAAAGTGATGTATCTGGTTTACATCTCCAAGTTCTGTATAGTGTAAGTTCAATAAGCATAATTTGGATAGCACTATACAAAGTCTAGAAAGTTTTGTTTTTTTTTTTTTTGTGAGATGGATCCATTGTAAAAGGCATCTCAATGTTGCCAAAGTGTTAAATCAGAAATATCTGCTCAAATGTAACTTTGTTTACTAAAGACTGCTGTTCCTCACAAAAGAATTCACTGTTAACTTAATGTGTCATTACTGGTACTGTGGAGAATATTCTGGCAAAAACACTAGTAGATGCTAACGAGTCCTGAACACCAAGAACATCTGTGAGAGGAGATGTGATCCTATGGTAACCTTTTGGAGTAGGACCAGCATAAGAGGAAGCAAGCAAATAGTACCCCTGGGTGTCCTGCTAGAAAGAGAATAAGAGGTAAACAGTAAACTAGACCTAAACATAGGAACAGTTTAAAATTTAAAAAATGTTAACAAAAACCTGTGAGAGGTAAAGGCCAGGCCAGTGACTCTAAACATTGCAATGTCCCCGCTTCCACCTGCACATACAAAATTTCAAAACAAGTTTAATTTTTTACAGGAATGCTTGTGGTTTCTCAATAGGAGCAAGCCAGTCTACTTGGGAAAGTAAAAAGCAAAAAGCAGCCTTTCCGACTGGTATTCAAGCAAGAAGAAGCTACTGACTTCTAAGATTTGAAAGGGAATTGGAAAAGGTCTCCATCCTAATAATGCTGTAACAGGTCATATAAAAAAGAAATGTTTTTCAAAGGAAAAGATGCAAAATTTCAAGACACAAGTGAAAATGGAATGAGAAGTGTGATGTTCAAAGGGTGAGAAGAAGCAAAGGTATGAAGAAATGTAAGGGGAACAAATCTAGAGGAAAATTGGGGGGGGGGTAAGGTGGGCAAAAACAGACACAGCTCACTCCTGAGCACTGAGGGGATAGATAAATCATCTCAAGGTGAAAACAGCAGAACTGAGAAGTGACTGACCACCAAGTGGTAGAAAATAAACACAGGCAGCATCTCTCAGTAGCTTGGGAGCTGGTGTGGCCCATGCTGACGCTTCCACTGCTACCCACGGAACCTAACCCAGACTCAAGAGCCACAGTGGAGATCTTCCCAAAACCCAATACACATTCACCTTCCAGAATGTTATCCAGTACTTGCAACAAAAAGGAAAAAATATATCTATTTATATAATCCAGGAATGTCACTGAAAGACAACCTTTCAAACCCAAGGTATTTGTTCATTTGAATTGGGGGTTTTCAAGAACTCTGTGCAATTTTTCCTGAAGACCTCAGACGGAAAATCCCTAACACAGAGGAAGCTGTGCAGAGTTGCCAGAGCCCAAGAAATAATTCATCAAACACACTGCAAAGTGAAACTCAACCAGGCATAAACCCAAATTACATTGATAGTCTCAGCTGTCCACCAGGGAACCAGCTTTCCTCAGTGTTTAATGTGACAGCCCTATTGCCTTGGGACCCTTGTGTGTAGAAGCTGTAAGGCTGAGTAGAATTTGAGGATAAATGCTCTCATCTCTATCTTTCCCCAATATGACCAAAAGCAAAAAAAAAAAAATAATAAAAAGTACAGCTGGAGATAGAAAGCAGGGGAGACACTTAAACGTGTACTCTGGCAGTTTGTTAAAATAAAAACAGGAATCAAACAAACCAAAGTTCATAAGGCTAAAATAAAGGTGTTATTTAGCTCCATGCATTTGTACTTGGTTTAAATAAAACAGTCACCAAGCCCGAGAAAACTCCAAGAAAACAAAAACCAAGAAAAATCTTGTGATCTGGACACAGTTGCTCTTCAAAAATTTCAGAGTCAGGGTTCTACTCACTTGACAGTTTCGGTTTACCAAAGAACTTTAAAAGAAAGCAGATGTAATCTAAAACACAATGACTGCAGTACATACTGTAATTCATCTGGTTTTGCAAGCAATGAACCTCAGGTCTGTGGGGGACCCACTTGCGATTTTGATCTGCTACAAGCATTTTCACATTCAAAGTCCCTTTTCAGGCTTCCTTTTTTTCTCTTAAAGTTATTTAGAAGGTAAACAAAGCTCAAGACTCTCTGTCTCTGTCTCTCTGACTGACACACTGACACACACACACACACACACACACACACACACACACACACACACACACACACACACACACACGTACGTCTCTAAAGCCTGTACAGTACAGATGGCCACAGAAGGAAATTTCCCAGCCCCGCCTGAGGAGTCCCTGGGCTCCGGGGGAGGAAGGGGGGACCACCCACTCCAGACACAGATGAGACATTCTTTCTGCTCCCTGCAGTGTGGAACATCTACGGAGTGAAGGTTGCCAACCTGTGGTACGTGACAACGGATTTATGATAGACTCCAAGAAACTTGGGATTTCTCTCCAAGAGGAAACACCCACGTTCAAACAACTGCGAAATATGTCTTGTTTGTTTGTTTGTTTGTTTGAAGAACTTGTGGCCAAAGGTGTTTTAACCCTGACTGATTTTTGCGGAGCCTCACATTTTCAGCTTCAGGATTATATAGTTTGCTAGTGGAATTTACTAGGTTTATTCGGTCTTCCAAGAACTATTTGAGCAAACCTAAAAAGCCACTTTCTACTTAGAATAAAAGAAATAAATACTTCCTTTGAAAGTATTCATCCTAAATTCCTAATATACCTATTTTTAGTCAGATAAGGAATGTGAGGAGACAAGAGTAGAAAACAGCAGCACTGTACAAAGCTGCTTTATAGTTTTAGGTGACCACTCTGCTCCATTTGGCAGTAAAAAAGCAAAACCAAACTAAACACTTCTGTAGTGGCCAGTATATCGTGATTTTCATATTGCTGTTTTTCAGTTGTTATTGTTGAATCTAGGCTTCTTATACACCTATATCTCAAAACTGATTTTTAAATTGCTGTTCAATGAAAGAGAAAATTAAGCCCCATCACATAGTGAGTATGTTGAAAAACCATCTACTGCCAATTTTAAGACAGGAGAGGCAAGAAAGAGGAAAAAGGAAGAGAAAAATTAGGATTAAATACAACTGAAAACAAAGAATAGGCCAGAACAAGAAAAGAAAAGGGGGCCTTTGCCTATCACATATTCAGACATATTACAAAGTCAAAAAGACAAAAAGAAGAGAAATTCCAGAAAAATATGAGGGAAGAAGAGTGAAAAGCATCAACTTGTTTACAAGAGATGGCATCACACAGTAGGAAAAAAACAGATTACCTAGAAATCAGTTCTGAGAAAACGGACTCCTTTCATGAAAATAAATTTGGATTCTGATCTCCTATCATATACAAAGCACATTCCAGATGGACCAAAAATCTACACTTGAAAAGTAAAATCAAATAGAAAAAAATTAAGGTAACTCTGAGCCATTTGGGCTGGAGAAAGACCACCAGAGGCCACTGAAATTTTCATCATCAGAGGAAGGAGTGATAGAGCAAGATGCAGCCCTTCATCCTCCGCACTTCTTCCTGACTACTTGATGCAGCTACCATCTTGTGACTTCGTATGACAAGAATAAAGAAAATGAGCACATAACAGTGAGTGCGTAGGCACCTGGGTCCCTGGCCAGACACGTCATTAGTCAATGAAACTAGCCCAGGTGCTGCTGACTTCCAGATCCCTTGTGATGTGAGGAAATGTAACCTCTGCTTTGAGAAACTTGGTTTCTGTTCTTTGCAACCATGAAAGTGCATGATCGCATAAATGTTCTACACCCAAGGTAACAAAAGACAGCTCACTATGCTTTTGAAAATGTCTCCTAATATACAGTAGCTGTGCTCTTGAAAATAATCAAAACTAATTCTACAGTTGATGGTGCCCTTAAAATATGCAACTCAGGATCTCAGCATCAGCAGAAGATTCAGGGAAAGAAACGTGAGAAAGACAGTAGCTTAGCAGCCAAGTAGAATACTGGTGTTTGAGGAAAACTTTTTTTTCATCAGCCTTTGTCGAGGCCTGTTTCAACCGCTGTTAACCCAAACTCGGATGGCATTCAGGGTGGAAGCTGCTTCGGATGTGGGATAGTGAGACAGTCAAGGAAGGCTTGAATCTTGCACTTGCATGAGAGAATCAAGTCCATCTACCAAGATCTTCTGCATGCAGACATTAAAACTCTGCCCCCGGGGCACTTCTGATATCACAAAATTGCATACCAACACACTGAAAATGCCATCAACGCTGATAACAAAAACTTAGATATGTATTACATGTTTAAATCAACAACTCCACAATAGCCCAAATACAACACGGTGGGCCAATGAGACCTCGGGTATGCCCTTTCCGGCTTCCTTATATCATTGAGAAATGCCTTAGATTCAGAACTACAAAGTGTTAAAAACTGGGTTTTTTTGGTCTGTGCCATTTTCCCTCCTTACCTAAAGAGGGAGGAAAGAAAAATGCACTCAACATCTTATTCTATGACTAAAAGTGAGCAAAATTGTAAACGTTAAATGGCTCATGCTAAATCATCATGCAGTATACTGCACAGAAGCCTAACAAAAAAGGGAGGCTTGTTTCCATTCTAACAGCTTCTTTTTACTTAATTTTCTGGAAAAAATAAATGCACCCAATAGGCATGTTACATGTATGGTCTCAATTCCCCAATGAATTAGATCACCTAAAAACATTGAACCTGTTGAATTTTGGTTCCAAACCTACATGTAAATGGGTAAATACTTCAGGCACTTTAAAAATAAAATGACTTTAATTGCTTCTTAGAAACAAAATTTGAAGTATTCATGGTTCAATAAAGGAAAATTAGACTATGCATTCTGACTAGCAATAAGCCCTAGTTATATTTTGGGCTATATTATTTCCTGGGCCTTTAATTATTCTTCTCTAGCTGTACTAATCTGCTTACTGTAATAAAATATTTTGCATCTTAACTGATAAATATTATATTCCTAACACACACAGAAAAAGAGAGTGAGAGCATGTAAGAGTGTGCGCAAGAGCAGGTGGAAGGGGAAGAAGAGGAGGAGAGAAGAGGGGGGGGAGGGGAGGGGAGGGGAGGGGAAGAAAGGAAAGGAAGAAATAGTTCCTATACATTACTTCATAAATACAAAATATAGCCCGGGTATTATTAATGAAAGACTTAGTTAATAAGGAAATCTATGGTTGACAGTTTTTTTGATATCTACATTTTTATTACAAATGTTAACCAGTAACATCTCAAAATTGATAACACACAAGACCATCTGACACCAAAATCACCACAGTGGAGATGTTAAGAAAAGGCTGTGGTGTCTCCGCAACTGTACAATTTATGTTAGAATCACTTTGCTAGTATGGAAGAGAAAAGGAGATTTCAGGTAAGTTACTGGAATGGGTGATTTAAAAAATTAATGGAGAAAAAGAAAACAACGTTAATCACTTGGAGCCAGTGGCCCTTCCTGTTTTTCCTGAATCAAGAATAGTTTCTGGAAACTTGCAGCCACACTGTACTTCTGTTGCTATTGATTTGGGTGTGTGCATCTTCCATTTCAAACCTCTTCAATCAGCCTTGTGATTAATAGTTTATTCTCTAGGGTTGTTCTTCTATTATATAAGGTTGTAACATTTCTTTTCAGAAAGAGAGAAAAAAAATTGGGAAGCAAAATCCTTTTCCAAGGAAGAATAAAAACATGAAATAGGAATCAGCTGTGTTCAGTGAGAACCCTTCATGCAAGAAAATATTTGTGGCTTCAAAAGCGTAAGGACTGATGCCAATTAAAAAGCAGGTGCCCATCAGATTTCTAGAACTTAGGTATTTCTTATAACTTTTCACTTAAAAGTGGTAACAGTCTGATGGTAATGGTAGTTATGATTACCTGTTTACTTTCAAAAATCTTCTACTCAATCCAGGTCATAGGCAGAAGCAGAATACCCAGTTTGTAGAATTTTTCACCTATTGTATTTCACGGATTGTAAAGATGCACATTTCAACACCAATGAAGTAGTGTATTTTAGAATTGACAGCGATAGTAGCTGTTGGTCCTGCGGCAATCATGACATTGTCACTGGCATACCAAGATTCATATTTTCACATTTCTTCTGTCAAAACATATCTAAAAGAGTTCTTACAAGTTTAAAATAATTCCAAATTACAAGTATGCACTGTGTCATATTTTAAGTGGTAGCACTGTTTTCTTCCTTAGCTATGTTTCCCAGATTCAGTGGCATTGTAGAGTCAATGAAACAGCATAAATATAATCCAGATTAGTACTTGCCCATGACTGGTGGTTCGAGTTGCCTAACCAACGACAAAGCTTTCCCACTAGCCATCATGGCCCCACACAGCGGAATCTCTACGACACTTAACAGGCTTCTCTCTCACGAGCTACTATTCCTGCAGTTACAGTGTTAGGAACAAACTGTACATGCTGCTCTGAACATCTGCTCCATCTGTTTGCCTTCAGTTCCTCCTCATGCTCTCTCCTGCTAGGACTCACTATCCTCACCTTGTTCTAGGTTTTGAACCTTCATTCATCCTTCAGAGTCCATGTCAAATACCACTTTCTCTAAATAGCCTTTTCTAATTTCTTCATCTAGATTAGTTCTCACCTCAGCCCTATGAAACACTCATAATACTATGTCTGCAAGATCCATATTTTAAAATTATAAACTGAAGCCTAATGTTAGAATTCAGCTGGTAAATCATTGGTCCACATCATGTTTTATTTTTGTTTGTTTCTTTTTAACTTGAGCCAACGGAAGGGGGAGAGGAGTAGAAGCACGGGGAGAGGGAGGAGGAGGAAAGGGGGGAAAAAAGACACCACTAACAAAAACAATTCACAAAATTCCAAACTTTCAAGTATAGAGTGCCCAGCTCCTTAGACATTTCAGTTTGCAATCCCTGCCTTATCCAACTAAGGGCCTGTAAGTCTCTCAATGGTAGAAATTTTATTTTACACATCTTTGTAAAGCCACAGTAGGTATTTTATAAATAGGGGTTAAAATGAAGATTTACTTTAAAAAAAAAAAACATTCTAATAACATTACAGCTTTGGGGTATGCTTTATAAAAGTCATATTTAAACAAAATGTCTCTAATTAAATGGATAAGCTATTATATGTAATGAAAAATGTGGTGAACTTTTGTATATTATGCAGATGTTTTGTATTTGCTTGTTTTGCTGTACATTCGGTCTCAAGGGAGGAGACAGACTAAGTATCAATGGAGGTTTGGGGGAATTTCTATAAAAATAGCAACACTAGAATCTGCAGTAACAGAATACATATTATCGGTTTAGAGTTTTAGAAACCAGTGGAATTGATGCTTCTTAATTCTAAATGAAATTTAACAGAAAACCATCAGCAACTTTGTTGAGTTGAAATAGAGCATAAATACAATCCAGATAAATAGTACCTGTCCATGACTGGCGCATTCTGTCCTTCTCTAAGTTTCAATATATATATAATCCATTAAACGTGGCTATCAATCCAAATGACCAAAGTAAGTATTTAAAAATTCTCATTTCTTTGGAAGCGCTTCCTTGGCACACTGCACTGAATATTAAGTAGTTACCTTGCCCAAATCATTATTTTATGGGATCTTTCTAGTCTATAAAGAGCTATGAAGAGCTTCAAATAGCTATGAAGCTTTTTCAGGGAGTTTAAAAATAATGGAGGAAATGGAAGGACTGCCACTATGATGTAGGGCAGTGGTCTCTTGTATGAGCTGACTGACCTTCCCTGGAAACTTGTTAGAAATGAAAATCCTCAGGCCCCACCCCAAACTCACTGAATCAGAAACTCCAGGAGTGGGGAGAGCAATGTGTTTTAAAAAACTCTGCAGGTGATTCTGATGCATACTCAAGTTTAAGAAGCACTGATAAAGGGCAACCTCCAACATGTTGAGAAGAACCTTTACAAGGCCATCCAGATAAAGAGAGACTAAACTGGGACTAATACATAAGTTTCGTGTTCCCCAATCACATATCCTTCTACCATTCCAGAACACATGTGTTATTTGCCATTCTATAACAACATGTAAATAGAATTTTGAACAATGTGTAAAAGCTCAGAGAAAGTTATTGGTTGGAAATATTTTCATTCTCCACTTTCTCCCTTTTGTAAAATAATCTAAAGCTCACTGGAGATTAAAATATTTAAGAAAATTAATTTATTGCTAACCAAACATCATTAGTGTGCCCTGGGCTTGAATCTCAATATAATATCAAAATATAGCACATACAAGACTATATTATACTACACGTTCATTTCTTTAATCTGCCTGTTCCACTAGACTATAATAAGCTCCATGAGGTCAGAAATTTTGTCTTATTTTACTTCTAGATCCCCAAGTGCTTGGAACATTTTCTGGCACATAGGAAGCACTCAAAAGTCACTCAGTTTGAGTCAATGAACAAATGAATTTAAATTTGACTTGTACTGTCACTAAAGCTTTGTGATGTTTTTTCTCTAAGTTATTAGAGACTCAACCTTAAATAATTTTTCAGCCTACATCACCTAGTGGTGTGATGTACGTTACCTGTCTAGTAGTTGACAATTTTTTTTTCTGTTAAGGGCCAGATAATAAATATCTAGGCTTTGTTGGTCTTACAGTCTCTATTTCAACTACTCATCTCTGCCTCAATAGCAAAAAAGCAATTACAGACAATATGTTAATGATGCAAATGGCTGTATTCCAATGAAACTTCCAAAAACAATAAGTGGGTCAGATTTGGCCCATGGATCATAGTTTACCAATCCCTAATCAAAGCAACAGAACTAACAACTATTATTAGTTAAAACTGTAAAATCTAGGTAAGTTGACAGATACAAACAAAAGGGTATAAGCAACTTTCAAACATCTGTTTTTAGAAAGAGCACACTAATATTTATGTTATTTAAATTCCATACCCCCTAAGAATATGAAAAAAAGTTCTTGAGACTATTTCTTACATTATTTATATATTTTTTTGCTTACTTATTCTATTTATGTTGGTCAACACAAAGTTCATTTCTGTATCTTTTTATTTATTTTTTAATCCAGATAGACAATCAAGGTTGACATTAAGGAAGGATGGCCTTCCTCATTTCACTAACCTTATACAATTCAGGGGCAACGAAAACAGCAGTAGAAATGACTGATTTTATTAAATGCAAGTCTACCCTGGCATCTCAGGGCTGAAGTTAATCTTTTACACAGCATCCAAAAAAAGGTTTAATAACAAACAAATATATCACTTTCAAATTTCTCTTTAAAAAAAAACAATACTTCCTTTGTGATTTTATCCACAGGAAGACAGACCTGACCCACCAACCACACTGTGTGGTCCCATGAACCTCAGCAGCTAACATGAGCAAGGATAAATCACTTGGTTCTGTTGTCTGGGAGAAAGTCCTTTGGAAATGGAGGGAAGGGAGGGAGCCAAGAGCTGAAAGTTACTCTTCTCAAGTACTATTCTGTTGCCAGAATCATGGCTATTGTTACTGGCATTCACTTTTCCAAGAGAGAATGAATTATTTCACTGCTGCTGACACATCGGCTGACTTAAAAATTTTTCTTTAGTGAATTTTATGAACTGAGAACAGATTTTCCCCTCACCCCCTTTTATTAAATGTAATCATTGAGAGTGTTGGTAAACATACACTGAATAGAAAACAGTGGCTTAATGTATTCATAGCCTGGTTTAGGAAAGGGAAAAAATGACTTTCTCCAACCCATCCCTGCAAACTGATTCACACCAAGGAACAATGAACCAGACTGAGATAGAAACACAGCCACAACCAATGGGCAGCCATGACATTTGTCCCCTTAATTTCCTCAGCTGTAAAAATAGGAATTCATCTATTCACTCATTCTTAATTCTTCCCACTGATCACACCTCGGCCAAATTTTAATTAAGGAAGAAGGTATATGTTTTTCTTGCCTCTGTCTTCTTCAGCAGAAGCACTGAGAAAGCAAATCTCTGGAGATGACTGTGTTGTCTGAAAGATTTGAACTGCTTTATTCCCAAAATGCTGACAGGCTTCATAAAATATTTATGAAAACATTTGTAAACTATTAGACACCTCACAAATATAAATACATTTTATTTCACTGTTTTGAGTCTGCTTGCTCTAAATCATAATATTTGATGTAGTTAAATCATATTTTATGGATATAAGCAACAAAAAAAAGTTTTGGGAGGAAAACAACTTCTTCAGGATAATTGAATTAAATATTGTCCCTATCTTTCTAGCTGCTGCTGTTAGCCAATCCTAAGAAGCACTACTCAAAGGGAAGTCCATTTGGACAGCTATAAAAATGACAAAAGAATTATCTCTAATCTACATGGCTGCAAAAAATAGCATCAGCACGGAATTCTTCCCACTTTGCCCTTTCTTTGTCCCCACGCATCTGCCTATGATAACATGTCTCCTCCAAAATGGAACAGAATTATGAGAAAATATAAACATCTATCCTATAACACTAAGATAGCATGAGGTAAAAAGGGGAAAAGGGAGAGAATGATCCCCATCCCATCCCGAAGAGTTCCACGTCTGTCTCCCTGGATCCAGTGAATATGTTAGGTTACATGACAAAGAATGTGTAAAGCTGCAGAAGAAATTAAGGTTTCTAGTCAGCTGATCTTAAAATAGGAAGATCATTCTGGATCATCTAAGTGGGTTTAACATAATACTACAAGGGTCCATAGTGTAGAAGAAGGAGGCAGAAGAGGAGAATCAGAGGGAGATGTGACTACAGAAAAAAAGGCTTTGAGGATGGAGGAATGGGGACATGAGCCAAGGAATGTGGGTGGCCCCTGAAGCTGGAAAAGGCAAGAAAATGAATTCTCTCATAAAGCCTCCACATAGTAACACAGTAACATTGTCCAGCCAACACCTTGATTTTAGTCCAGTGAGACCTGTGTTGGAATTCTGACCTACAGAACTGTAAGGTAATAAATTTGTGTTAAGTTCATGTATTACAGCCGCAATAGAAAACGAACGCATTAGACATTTCTGACATGTTAATTCTTAGGCAATCCTATGAGACTGGTACAATTATTATTCCCGATTCACAGATGAAAACACTGTGAGAAGTTAATAACTTGCCCAAGATCACAGACCTGCAAAGCCAGGATTCGAACTCAGGTAGTTGGGCTCCAGTGTCCATACCCTTAGTCAGTACTTTACACTAAGAAAGATAGAATGCTATAGAGAACACCTTCTGGATAACCATATCATGCAGTTAAAATGTAAAGTTTTGTGATGGAAAGTTGTTCAAAGAATAGAGTCATCATGTTTCCAAGGAAAGAAAGGTGGCTGTTATAATATTTAAGAATACAGGTGTAGCAGATGGGGTCAGAGCAAGAGACAAGAGAAAACCTAACTTAAGGCCAAACTGAATCTGTAGAAATAGATCAAATAAAAATACCCTTTTAAATTCTGTCAAGATTAGTCAGTCTTTCTCATTTCTTCCAGACTACCAGTCCCATCCATTTGCTGTAAATAACTTCCTTTCCATGATTCAGGTCCTATAGTTACCTCTGTTCACCTGCAAGTATCACCCACTCCTCAATGTCTTTGCCATGACTTTCTGCATTGGTCTTTCTTGAACTGTGGTCCAGAAGTCAGTACTGTACTGAACACAAGACAGAGACATCTGGATTTGATAAAAATGGGCTTTATCACAAATGGTCTCTTGCCCAAGATAAGGATAAAGATGTCAAATCATAAAAAGGTCATCATGAAGTTTAAGATTTAATGCTTTTCCCTCGGCAATCCATTAAATAAAATAGAATATTTAATAATAAACAAGTACAAGAATAATTATCACTTTTAAAAATAATGATCCTATTAGATTTCAAGTCATATTGATTAATGAATAAACAGCATATTCTTTAAAAGGCACCTCATTCATTATATCTGGGTACCAGTTTAGTCCTTTACAAAGCTTTAAAAGGCACTTATTATAATGGCTGCTGAATTAAAATGCTAAAACTATTTTTTTTAATTACATCTTTTAACAAATGCATGGCTTCATCAGGTGTTAGCTTAAAAATAAAATTTTTCTTTGGTTGAAAAATTGAGGGAAGAGAATGTATGCCAGAACATAGAGAGAAGTTATTTATTACAAAATAAGCATAATTAAAACAGCAATCTTCTTAGTGCTTAAGATTAAAATTTTTCTAACATAAAACTATTTTTTTCCAAATGGCAATAAGAATATTTACTTGTTCTTAAGTGAATAAAACACCAATTTAAGAATACTACAGCATATCATCACTCGGTTTTTAACAGTTCATTTATAATTGCAATTAAGTTATTAACAAAAAAAATTTTTTGGAGTATGTAGTAATTAGAAAAAGCTAAATTTTCCTCCCTTACTTAGTATATAAGGGTAGCATTAAAGACAAAAGACATTTTTGTGGCATGAATACTTCACAGCAAAAATAATACTCAATACCTGCACTGAATTTTGTTGTCATGGAGACCATCCTGGAGAAACCACTTAAATGCTAGAATTTCAAACTCCTTAAACCACGGCCTTCAAGTCTGGCTTCACTTAAAGGAAATCAACAGCATAGTAATCATTTTTATTTCTTAAAAATGTATAACCCATCTACTTAAAAAAAAAGTTTTGACTTCATTCATTGAAAAGTCTTGAATTTCTTTTTCATGAAAAATTCTGTCACTACAGCATACCAACCTGGGGGATTCTGCTGCCTAACAGGTAGCCATGGAAACAGAAGTACACACTGTGAGCCTACATTAAAGCTAACAAAATAAAACCGTAACTGCAAAGTCTGGCATACGTTTTTACAGCTACTATCTCCATGTTTTATTTCTATTTGTATTTTAAAAGAAATTAGCTAACTTCATCTTTTTCTTTAAGCTTACCTGAAAATCACCATCAAAATATCAGAAAATTTGCCCAGATGGTGAAATTAAATTGTAACAGAAAAATCAAGATTCAAAGTGAGGAGAAAGGAAGAGTCCCTGACCCCCATCAGCTGGAAGCTGATGTGTGCCGCTTTATCAGCTCAAGTTTTGCTGGGCTTGGTAGACTAAAACTGGCCCCTGGAAGGGTGATAGCCAGACTAGAGATTGTATTTTCCAAAGAAATCCAAAGTCACAAAATACTCCACAGTTTGGCCCCACGCCACCTTATTTTACACCTGTCTCCAATTACACTATTCTATGAATTCTGCATTCCAGCCAAACTGGCGTACTTGTCATTCCATAAAGACGCTGGATGCCCTTCTGACTTTCCCTCAGCATACCCACCACCTGTATGCTTTTTGAGCCACCATTCTACAGGGAATAAATCATCTACAAAACCATGACCAACTCTCTTATGGCAAAAGTGCCTTTGAAACTGATATAACTATTTTATTCATATTGCTTATTTGATATTTACTTTATGCTTCCCAGACTACTCAGGTGACTACAACACCTCTTTATAATGTTGACCATTTAAGGAGAGGGTACAGCTCCTGATCAAATAGTTCTCCAGTAACCTGGATGACAATAACAATAATGGGAGGAATGGCAAAAAAATTATGGAATATTGATTTCAATAACTAATAATACTGAAGTATACACCTTTAAGCAGATCAATCTGAAGCTGTATGAGAAACACTTTTAGAATAGGAATTTTTAAAAAACCATGAAGATAATGATGGCAGAGATGAACAACTCTTGAGAACACCACTCAGAAATAACAATCCACTCACACAGGAACTTAATGGTGTCAAGAAATCCTTAAAATACTCCATAAGAGCTACAGAGTATAATTTTTTCTAAACTATTAGAGATATTTTCCCCAAAAGTTTTCTCCAGACACCTTTCTGACAAAAATCACACATAAAAAATGAAATGTGATACTTGGGTAGAAAGAAATAATTGCATCTAGAAAAAACACATTTTCAAATGACTACTTTGGCAATTTTGAACATCGACTTAGAAACTTTTATTTAAAGCCATAATGAAATTGATTATCCAAGCTTTAATGCCAACTTTATAACAGAAAAGATACAGTTCTGTCAAGTCCAAAAATATCTTTCATTTTTTGGTATTTCAACTGCTTATCAGACATCTCTACCAAGCACCACAAATGCAACAAGTCTAACACTTAAATGATTATCCATTCCATTCACCCATATGTAAAACTGCTCCTTTGTCCATATTTCCTATTTCAATTTCAAATGCCAATAACTATAATCACTCAAACCAGAAGCCTTTTAGTCAGCCTTGACTTTGTTTCCCAGCCTCAAACCGTGAATCCAACAATTTCAACTGGGCAACAGTATCATATAAAATAAATAGCATGAATTTCAATATAAAGGGATTCTTAAGAACTATAAAATTCTTGGGCAAGATATTTAATCTTATTAAGTCTCAGTTTCCCAGTCTGTAAAATAAAAATATAAAACCTCTCTCAAAATGAGTTCTGTAAGAAATTTCTTTAAAACAAATAGGTATTGAGATATACTTCTATTATTCTATATTGTTCTCTTGGAATTAATAAAAAACATTGTCAGATTAAAGGTTATGAAAAATAACATAAATGAAATAACTATTTCATTTCGTTTATCTACTCTATTCCAAACTTAGTTGACTAAACTATTCCTCTGTAAGGAATGTATCAACATTTCTTCTAAAAAAAATCTTTGCAAATACTAACCTATTTCATAGGCTGTCATGAGGATAAAACTCATGTTATATCATATACATCCCATACATATAAATTCAAATCCTTTCTCCTACTGATAATCAATTTTATCACCTAAGTATCTAACTCCTAATTTATTCTGTTCCTTTTTCTGTCACCACAGTTGGATTATGGTCAACGCCGTCCAACAACTCATCTATTCTCTTATCTCTTCAGCTCATCCTCCATGCAGAACTTTTTCTAGAATACAGATTTGAACACTGCCTTCCAGGTAAATAACAAATTCCTTAGGATACACACTCTTCTCAAATTGGCCCCAACTTCTCCATTATTTTGGCACATCATGTCTTTCCATTTTCAGCCACTCATGCAGTCCTGGGAACAACCACACTATAATTTCTTATGGTCTTAGCAGCTAATTTCCCCCTATTAATGAAATATATGTGTTTTCAGGGCTCTGCTTTTTCATATATCATTTCTCCTGGGTCTGTAAAAGCCACCCCACACTGGTCCCTTTCTCCATCTGGCAAACAATTCATTCTTCAAAGCCAACTTGAATGTCACTTCTATGAGGTCTTCCAGAATGAGTGTTAGTCACACCTTCTGTGGACCCTCATGGCACTTTGTCATCAGCTCTGTCCTGGGAAGCTGTTAAAACGCAGGAACATGAGTGAAATAATATTTTTTTAAAGTGAAATAATATAGTGATTTAGAAATTATTAATTCCTAAAGAGTTTTTTCCTCAAAATCCCAGCCATTCCATACTTTCTCTTGATCACACACACAGATAGGCGCACACACGTGCACGTGCACACGCACACACACAGATCCAGGAAATACTGGGAATAAAAAAAATCAACATAATCAAAAAAATTCAGAAACTATCAGACTCATCCAAATGAATCAGACCTGATCTCATTCTGAAACACCTGATGGTGTCCTGACAACTTTTAAATGGCAAAGGAGTTTGGGGAACAGCCCAAAATTTTAAGACTTGTAATTTTCCAAAATATAATTTCTAAATTTTAACAGTTTTTTCTTTATACATGTACTTTTAGAATTCAATGGGGGAAATAAATCTTCATTTCAAAAATTAACTTTGAAACTGGGAAATAAACACATATGCTATTTCCAGGGACTGGTCATAATAATAGCTACCATTTGATGGGGGCCTAGTGCCAGGACTTCTCAGGGCACTCCTTGCAGATTCCTGCATTTAAATTCTGAAGTTACCTGTTGAAGGAGTCATCATTATTCCTATTTTATAGATAAAGAAGTTGGGCAAAGAGGTTAAGTGAACATATCCAGTGAGGACTCAAATCCCAGCCCTCTTACTCCTTAGCCCATGCATTCATTCTATAAGCTACAATATTGGACCAAAACTTAGGTCAACTCTACAGAGCAAATAACCAAAGATTTGCTCAGACTTTCAATTTCAAAGGAGCAGCTTTCTTTAACCAGGGGTATTTAACATGAGCCATTCACCTAAGATTTATACACTAATCTCCCGGGGAGCTAAAATAAGTTATAGAAAGTATTTTTATTTCCTCATAAAGGGATAAACTAAAATTTCCTTAGAAAGGAACACACACACACACACACACATATATGTATGTGTATATATATACATATATATATGTACATATATATATACACTCAAATGGGATATATATACAAATTTAAATATATTTATGTGTGTGTGTATATATGTATATACACAAAAGGGATATATGTACAAATATAAATATGTGTGTATACATATATACACATGTTTAAATTTGACAAACTGCAATTCTATTCATGGAATATTGGCTCTAAGAACAAAGGAGGTCTTTTAAGCTAAAATTTATCTATAATATCTCAAAAACAAACAAGGGAGGGGAATCTTGCAGTTCATGTAAGAATTGTTGAACATACTGGATTTGGAAATAAAGTATATAAAATACTCAACCAAGGTTTTATAAATCTCATCTATTATCTTCACTTTAATCAAATTAATGATTCTCATCCTGGGTGAACATAACAAATGATTTAGACTTACATCTCCCTCCAACCACTCAACTCCCTTCTCTTTGTCAAGTACTAGAAAACTGTGAACAAAGAGCACTGTACTTTAAAGAGTGTTCCGGTAATACAAGAATTTTATACCATAACAAAGACCTTGAACTTAACTACTTTGTAAATACAAATTTATCTTAATACACAGTCTTCCATTAATGAGAATGAAGATAACATAAAGATTTGTTAGTTTATTTATACTTTATAAAAAGGCATCACTATATCAGAGAGATATCCAATGGAAAGATGGCATTGCAGTGTTTCTCAAACTTATGAAAATTTAGTCAGTCATAAATTTTTACTGACCAAACTGACCAAAATTTTAATCTCTGTAGTGACTAACCTGAGTTATTTGGTACTTCATTTTGTTTAAGCTTAAATAATTTTTTGAGAGAAGGGATATTTGATAAGCAAAATAAGTTTTAAAAAGTTTTAATATTCTGTCCCATTTTAGTATGTCAACATCAATTTGAGTGCCTGTTATATACCTCATACTGTCCTTTAGGGATGCAGTAGGATATGACACCACCATACCTCATATGGGTGACTTTCATAGGGAATAAAGACAGTAAACAAATAATTAGCAGTGTGATGGACACAACGAAGGAGGAGAAACATAGGGTACTTTGGATGTGCCTACCAAAGAGTTTAGCCTGGTAAGAGCGTGCCTGTAGAAGAGACCTATGAGACAGATCTAAAGAGTGAACAGGAGTTAAGCAGACAAAGGAGGAGGAACACAGCAAACAAGAAGTTTCCAGATGAAATAAATAACAGAAAAAAAAGCCCAAGGTCTGCAGGTAGAAGTCAAACATGGCTGGAGAAGTGCTCTGAGCCAACCAGATCTCCCAGCAGGGTAGAAGGATGCATTCTCTCAAGATGCTGAAAGTACTGCTGGCCAACAGCCTGTAACTGTTAGCCTCCTCTGAGGTCTTCTTCTGCAGGAGGAAACTACCCTGCCTGCTCTCACCTCCTTCCAGTGTCATACAGGGACCGCTCAACTCCAGGGTATAAAATCCCGGCCCCTTGATCCAACTTGAACAGTTCCGAAGAGCTTCTCAACTCTGCAGCTTCCTTTAGGGGAAGGGGAGACCTTCTTGGGACTGCACTGCAGCTTGATTTCTCTATCCAATCCTGCTTTCTCCTCCACCCTTCCTTCCCCACAGGTGTTTGTTGGCATTCCCCAACAAATGTCTTGCACATCAAACTCCATCTCAGAATCTGTTTTCCAACTCTGGGATCTAGTGTTGAGTTAGGATGAGAAGCTTAAAGGTAGACAGAGGACAGCATTCAGGACCCCATCTGGAATACAGCCTAGTGGTTTACAATAAATGGGTAACAAGATCACTAATTAATACATCATTAAAGATGAGTTTTTAAAAAGGAAACATTAGGAGGAAACACATCCACTTTGAAATTTTCTCCCCAAGTCCTAAGGCCTGATGATTATCAGGGTGGACCTATCTAAAGCCTTTTATGGAAAGGAAATAATTTTGAAATCCTAATATAGTAGGACTATACCTCAGTTTATGTACTGGTAGTCATCCAACTATGGCTGTCATATAGGTATTATGATGCACAAAGGCTTTAGGTTGAAAATACTACTGGCCCAAGTAGCGGTCATTAAAAAAAAAACTTACATGGAACCATAGAAACTGGGTAAAATATATCCCATTCCATATTTCATAGCAGCTTTTATACAGGTGAAAATACTATAACAGAAATAAAAGGAGAAAATAACAAAGAAACAGATCTTTTCAGTAAGTAACACTTTACAATTTTAATATTTCACAAAATGTACAAAGTCACACCAGAGATAACTTTCTGAAAATTTCTCTCTGTTGCCGTCATTTGTTATTTTTGTATATAACTTCTTTGGGGGCTCTATTGCTTGGTTTACAAGTTACCTAAAATGTGTTACATATATGCCATAGTTCTGCCAAAGATAATTTATTCAATGTGACTTGTACAAATCCACCTTAAATACAGTCTTACCTCTAGATTTGTCCTATCCTATCAAGAAGCAGTAATTTTTATTTACATTTGCACATCTGTATCATAAATCTGCTATCCTGCTTACCAACATTGTGACTATCATAGCCCAGGTGAGAGGGGAAGCAGCTAAGGTGTGGGTGAAGGGACTGGAGTGGATGGTGGAGAGTGAAGAAACAGGAGCAATGTTGGTGGCCACTGAGCATACTGTTGGGATCTCCCTTTAAGAAAGAACTTGTAGTATAGGCGCAGGAGGGTGATTAGCAGACCATCTCTAGCTAAAGCACCTCAGCTTCTAAGTCCATGCCACACCTTTACAAGCAGCCGC
This sequence comes from Cynopterus sphinx, assembly GCA_030015415.1. Taxonomy (NCBI): domain Eukaryota; kingdom Metazoa; phylum Chordata; class Mammalia; order Chiroptera; family Pteropodidae; genus Cynopterus; species Cynopterus sphinx. Next base: position 34,612,724 of record CM057382.1, on the reverse strand, counting down.
CAGCCAATGACTGGGTTCAGTGGCATATTTGGATTTTATCACTTCTGCTCACTTGGGATTGCTCTGACAATTTTTGTCCCACGGCTCCTATTGGAACAGCTGAGGCTCCCCTGGCCCGATCCTGCCCCTGTAAGACCAATCCCCACACTTTCTTTCACAAGTGTCAGATCCAAATTGTGGCCTGAACTAGGCCTTTACCCTGCTGCATTCACAGATGTTCCTCCAACTGGCACAGTGATGCTTAACAGGCAGAATAAATGGTACTTCGTATCTAACAAAATGTGGAATGTAAGAAAGAAAGAAGGGTTAAAGATAACTCCTGGGGTTCTGGCTTGAGCATGTGAAATAAGAACTCTGAACAGGGAAACAAACTTAGGGAGGGAGTCTGAGTTCACTTTGCGTCAGGCTAAGAATAAAGCACAAGAAATTCATTTTCATCCAGCAACCTAATGGTACAAAGATCATAATTTGGGGCACAGATTGAAATTTCAAACACTTCTTTCCAGCTTAACAATATCCACTGATGACCTTGAATATTTTATGTCCCCGTGACACTCAGTGAGGTGGCTAATACAGAATGTAGAATTTAGACTCTAAAAGATACAAGTTTGAATACCAGCACCTATTAGTTGGAGAGTTTTCCAAAAGACCCACAAGTGTTAGTTCTCCAGTCATCAGTGGGGGTGGTAATCCCTCCCTGGCAGAGTGGCTGTGACTGAGCACAGTGAATGAGACACAGCAAGCACTTAACAAATACTTTGTATTCTTCTTCCTATCTCAGTTAAGCATAAGTAATAGTAACCCCTTCATTAGATGGCTATAAATGCACATGGAAGGGTTCAGTGAAAAACATCCTAGGATGCACTATGCCCTGTAAAACTTGGCTGGCATCAAAATGCTTTAACAGTGTGTGGCTGCCACAATTGGAGGTGCCTCCACTTACATGGCAGCTAATGCAGAGAGGGTGGTTATTTCCAAGAACACAAAGCAGGAAGGAAACACCCCTCCACCCTGACCCAAACCCGCAAGACTGCACGTTCCAAGTAGTACCTGCTGCAGTCAGAAATAAAGAAAACAAACAAGCAAAGAACATCATCTACTGCATCAGAGATAACTTATGTTTAGAAGAAACTGTTTCACAAATATTTTTTACAGTGCAAAAAAGCAATTTATATCTACTTAAGAGTAGATGTACTACATTGTCATATTATTTTTCATTGTCTACCTTTGTCAGATAGGCCATTGTGATTTATTTCCTGGAGAACTAGAATTTATATGGTAACTAGCGAAGGAATGAAAATTTGTTCCATACAATCTGCTTGACTGACAGTTACAGAAACCAAATCTGCTTACAGATGTGGAAATACACATGGCTTATTATTTTTGTGCTATTCACTATATACCATGCAGTACCCAGCCTTCTCCAAATATTGATTTAATATTTAGACAAAGAAAACAATTCCTTGATGTGCCAAAGGTCAAGTAATGCCTGAAGCTACTGCAGACAACTTGGCAGCAAATTCTCTTGAAAAAGTTTTTCCTATGAAAAATGGACGATCTGCCTCTTCACTGAGAATTTTAAAATTTATTTTTCTCAGCTAATATAAAGTTACCACAGATTTCCTGAAAATCCAAGCACATTTTGAAACCCCCAAATTATAATGACAGATATTTCCAATTCACTTCAACATCAAGCTAAACTAAGAAAAATGTTCAGGAGTCCCCAAATCATAATTATTCTTCTTTGTCCAGTTCACATATATAGTAAGCAGAAGCAACACCATTCGTCAAGTCCATATGGACACTTGGAAATGTTACCAATTGTGTTTAAGACAAAAATAAATTCAACTAGATCAGCATTTCAAGAATTTATAGCCAAAGACCACAGTGAAAATATGCCAAAAATCTCATTCTAACCAAAAAGTATTTTCAAAGTTTCCCAGAATGAACATTTTTATCATAATGATCGCAGACTCTGAAGAGTTTAATCAAACACTGGCACCCAAGTGGAAATAGTGACCTAAAATCCTTGTCAATCTAACATGTAACAAAGAGGGGGTGTTCACTTCCCAGCAGTTGCAGGTGACCAGAGGTAGGGTGGCCAGTGAATAAACACAGCCCTGGCTACATGTTAAAAATCTTCCTTGTTTTTGTCCAGACCCCTGTGCAGGTTTGTGAGGATTCTCAAAGGCTGTTCCCAAAGACAGTGTTGCTTACACTAAGGCAAAGACTAATCCAAATCCTCTGAGAGGTAAATACTACTTGTGTTCTTATTCTACAGATGAGGAATCTAGAAGTTTACAATAAGCCAACCATTTCATAGCTAGTAAATAGCTGAGACAGGAGTCCATTATACGAGGTTCTAGATCAAAATATCACATTCCTATTACCCTGTACTAGAGTAAAAGATCTTTAGAGCAGAAAAGGACTTCCAAGAAAATCAAGGCCAGCCGGATGAACATTCACATTGCCAGGCTAACCAACTCAGTATCAACTGCATTGGCCAATGGACCATTTGACTTATTTGGTTATAGTTGAATCTAGGAAAGTGGGTAAGTAGGTCACCAAGACAATAGCACCCATAGCTCCAGCAGCAGCAAGCCACAGAAACAAGCTAGATCCTCTGGCATCAGGAACTGAGAATGCCTAGGGTGCTGAGACTCTCCAGGTGAGTCTTGGGTCCCACCAACACTATCCCATGTAATATAAATCTCTACCGAAATTTACTTGGATTTTGTGCCTGGAGTTATTATTACTGTTTTAAGCTAGTATACCTGGGTAAGGAGAAGGGTATGAAAGAGGGGTAATCTGTTGTAGAATAGAATCATAAGAAATTGTACCGGTAGCCAAAGGTATTAAGTTCAGGTATTCACACATCAACCCAAACATCGACCAAACATGCTCCTATTCATTCTGACATATACACAAAATGTTTTGAACACCTACTACGTGCTAGGCTCTGCCTCAAGGGCTGCTGATTATTTCACAAAGTCCTATTCCATAATTCATAAAAATTAGAATTACAACAGGTGTTTAAAATAAACATGTTTATTTCTGCAACATCACAATTGTCTAAGCTCCCTATACATTAATGAATTATTACTTGATTAAGAAGCTGTTAGTTGATATTATTCAGGTAGGCTACTAAATAAATATAAATTCAGTTTCTAAAATTTATATATTATTTAAAAAACTACATCAATTTCTAAAGACATTTTCAATACAAAAAGAAATCTATTTTTAACAGAATTTTGCTACAAATCCTTTTGTAGTTCTAACATACGAAAACCCTTTTTAAACTATCTGCTCAGAGACTTTGGGACACATGCATTGTGCTTTCTCAAAAAGAAGTAAATGTATAAAATATAGCCAAAATTAGCATTTTTTACCATGTATACATTATTTTGTTGCTCTTCCATGGAACATTCCATTTTCTCTCAGTAAAATTCAATTAGATTTTGTAACAAAAGGAGCAACACTAAATTCTACCACCTTTTAAAGGCAAACATTAACATTGGTGAGATAGTTATAGAGCACTATAAGATCAGCATTACGCTTGCTTTTTCATCAATGGCTTACATTTCTCAGTCAACTTCATATTTTCTCAGTTTCCCACATACACACATACTCTTTTCTTCCTGGACTCTAAACTCTGCTAAGTTTTAGGAGAAGAGAATTTCATTTTACTTAACAGTCTGAAGAGCTGATTTTCCCTGGGGTAAACTTGCTTTTTTGTAGACAGATTAAAAGATATTTACCGTCAGTTGAGTTATTCAACCTTAAGAAGCAACTGCAGAATATTCCAAGGTAACTAATCTATATATCTTCAAGATGACAAAAAAAAAAAAAAAATGGGAGGCCAATTCCAGTTGCTCCAAAAGAAAATGACACCAGTTAATTTCCACTGTGTAAGTAATATACACAGGATGGATGGGGGATGCACAGCCATCTCCTATTCGTGCATATTACATGTAATAAAAATATTATCTGCTAAAATCAGAAAGGTTTAACTATTAAAGTGCTCAAAAAGACACATGTGCTATCCAAGTATATATCAGGCCCAGGCTCCTATTTTAGAATCTCTAAGTATTATGAAGAGGATGGACAACTGAGCTGAATGAACTATAGGTGCTAATCCCAATCAGAGCATCTATAAACTGTATAACCAACCAAAGAAGTCCTCTGAGCCTCTGTTCTTGTATTTGAGATGAGATGCTCACCTCAGAATTATTATCCATAGAGTTAGATAAATTATAAAATGCATATACGCCAATGCCTGATTTGGTAGGTGTTTACTATTATTATTATTATTATTATTATCATCATCATCATCATCACCATCACCACCACCACTATTGTTGAAATGGGTAAAAAGATTAAACCCATTGTGGATAATATAGTCTTATCCAGATGAAAACAGACATGCGTACCATCTGATCTTATTTTTATTTTTAATTCTTCCCATTCAAAATTGTGAAGATTTCATGTTTAATGAAAAGGGAAGACTTGATCTAATTACTAAATTTTCATTCTAATTAAGATAGTATTACACAAGGAAGAGATTCTAATCCCTTGTGGATATGAGAACAAGGTAAAAAAAATTTAATAATTAAATTTTATAAGTAAAAACAGCATTAACAATCTACACTAGGGCTGGTCGTGGCATCCTCCAATTACAACGGGCATTTTTAATGTACTGGGTATGCAATCATCCCTCACGAAGATGTCAAGAAACATCATCAATCAAAACAATAATAAAGTAAGTCTTCAAGAACTTACTTCCAACATTTAAAAAAAATTACCCTAAAAACATGTTTCTGGGAATCCAAGAGCCTCCAGGCTGTCTCCTCAGGCCATGCCATGTTTATAGGACTGACTAGCCATCCAGTCTAACAAGCCTGAATTGGCTGGAATCTTGGATTAGATGAGGGTCCACAGGTCTACAGTCTGAAAGGTTCATATGGATTTACAAAGGCAAGACAAGCAAACCCACAAACAAGAACATATGCTGCTCAGTTCCAGAAGTAGCTATTCCTGCCTTCTGACATGATGTCTTCATGGAACCTGTGGTAAAATATATTTCTACCTTGTACCTGTCCCCTCTTAAATAATTTTGCAAGTTAGGGCCTACAGTGGATGATGCATACTTCAAAGAAGCCCAAATGAGGAAAAGACTCAAGATGAACACAGAAACATAATTTAATGTTTTAAAATGTTTGCTGAACTAATGTGGATGGAGCCTGGAGTAGGGGACCACAGCAGGGTGGGGACTGCAAGGAAGCAAAAGGTCTCAGACAGAAAGAACAAGTTAAACAAAATCTCTTGCTGCCTAAGTCTGCCACAAATGCATATCTCGTACAGTTGAAGTCTACAAGAGAAAAATCAAAAAATAAAAATAAAAAGGCTATTTCTTGCCATTAATGCATAATAAGGGGCACACAACAAGAAATTAAGACATAGTTTAAATAAAATAGAAATGACTGGATTAAAGTCTCCTAAACCCACTCCCACCAAACTGCTACAGAAGACTCTGGATTCTCACTGCAAATGGAGAAGGATCTGAGCAAACTGTATTTGTATTACAAAGGGTGGTAAGGTGCTTCAGCTTACACCTGCATTAGACAGCCAGTACAGGCAACAAGAGCCTCAGAGACTCATCTGCCTTGATCTCCTGAACTTCTCAGTAAGTGAGGCCAGAGGCAGCCATGACTTTGACAGATAGTGTTCTGGAGACTACTAAGTCTGTAAGCCAAAACCTAAACATCCTGAAACTTACCAACAGACCCTTCCTCCACAGCACCAATACAAGGGATGCTGAGCATAAACAGCCACTCAGGCAGAGTCAAAGGCCGAGGATAAAAGAAATGGCTGAGAGAGCGGAGAACACTCCCTGTTCCTCCAGGGAATCCTGGGTATAGCTCTGGCTTGATACTGGCTACCGTTTTCGATGTAGAACTGAAAGGTGACCTAGATGTTCAATGGGGTGGTGTAAAAGGAGCAGCCAGAGAGATGGTCAAGTTAATTCTAACTAGTACTTAAGTATTTGTGTATTTGCAAAATCACACACACACACACACACACACACAGTTCTTTATCTAATAATTCTATTGAATTTCTATAAGAAATAGAACTTTCCCCCTTGTAAAGAGCTATGAAATTACATAATGACCTCAGATTATGTAACTAGGAAGTTATGAAGTTCTTAGATTATGTAACATCTAAGAACCATGGATGCATTTATTTTCTTTCGACCTATGATGTAATTCTCACTGGAAAACATGCATAAGTTATGAGGTGTTTGCACATGTAACATTTTAAAACTGGCTAGCAAAAGCACTGATCGGATGTTACATAAGTCATTCTTCCATACATGAAAGTCAGTTACTAATGGAGCATTAGCTTGGCTACTCAGCTTTAAAATCACATAGAATTTAGTAAACTAGAATCACACAGACACTATTTCCGTCTTACTTGATTTTAACTCATTAACTAGTTTCTTTTTTTGCTTGATTTAAGAATCTAATTTAATTTTGCGAAACAATCCAAAAGGTGCTGAGAATTACTAAATTATGAAACTAATTATGCATCAGTAACCCACAAACTCAACCATAAATTGGACCTCATCATATCTGAGACCATTCCACTCCCAGACTTCCCCTAACTTATCATTTCCTTCTGTCACTACAACCTCCTACCAATGTAACTCTTGAACACCCTCAACCCTATAAGTTCTCTAGGTTATTATGACTCCAGGCTCCCTGCCCTCTCTCTGCCTTCCCTGCCTTCCCTGCTGGCTTCAATTTCCCCAGTGCCATCACACCCTAAGGTCAACCATTTCACCACCCTCTCAACTCACACCCTATAATCCCCAGTCTTCTGGCTTTCTGCCATATTCATCTCAACACACTCCACCACAGGTAGCCCCCAAAATTTTCCACTTCTGAGTGACCAAAGAAGTAGAAAAAGGCATATAACTGCCCTAAGAAATTTGACTGCAAATTCATATAATGCAGCCTCAGGCTGGATACTAATTTAGTTTGGCAAGATGTTTATTCATCTCTATTACATTTTCCATAAACAGCTGTACTGAACCTTCCCCAATTTCTTCAAGTCTCCAAACCATCCCCCTGTGGTCCCAGGAGTTGACTTCATCTCCAAATAGACTAAGAAAGGTAGAGGGAATTTACACTCAATTTTCTCCCTTTTATCTTTATCATAATTTTTATACTTCTCTCTTTCTCACCAGACTCAGGAAAATGTGTTCAATAAACACATTTTAATAAATATTTACTGAGTTTAATAAACATTTACTGAGGACATACTACTAGCCAAGCAATCAAGCAATATACTGGGCATGTGCTGGGCAGAATCGAGGACCTCGGCCATGAAATCCAGGCCCATACCTAGCAGATTCTAATGAGGACTACAGCAACCAGAAACTGAAATAAGGTATTTCACTAAAATGAGCACAGATGGACTCTCAAAGTTATGTGAACAGCCCATGGCTAATAACCCCAGTCCCAATACCTGTTATCTTAAATCTAGCCCTATAAAAGGTAGCTTCATCCTAAATGGTACTCTATTTTCTTTAGTGTCAATCTCTTCTCTACTCTTTCTGAGCCTAGAAGTTTACTCAAGTGACTTTTCCTCAAATAGAAAAAAAAAATGAGACAATAAAAGAAAAATAAACTTATTTCACTTCAATCCACAGAGGTGTTGAGTAACCCACCACTCCATCTATTACCATTTTCTTTCACAGACAGGCACCCTTAAATACTAGTGGCTGCCTTTTTCCTGATCATTGTATCCTAGATTAAGTTGTTCTCTCAAATGTCACTAATATGGTCATTAATTAATTTTACTTTTCCTGTATATGATTTTTCTATAAGAGATAATTGTTTTCTGATTAAAAATACATTCCTAGAAAGAATTCAAGCAAGCTTTATTTTATTTCTTAATTCATGATTGATGAAAACATAATAAAATGATAAATACATACAAATGCCCCCAAATTTATTAAATGGTGAACAAACAATGCATGTTTTAAACTCATTTCAATGGAATTAAGAATCTCTAATAGATTTGGGGAGGAAAAAAATTAAAAACTCTATGCCTGCCCTTCTAGAATAAGATTCAACATAGAAGACAGAGCTAAGGAAAGCCAGGTTTTCATTTCCTAAGAGAATGTAATGGACAGGACCACCCCTGTTCAGGCAGATTTTCAGTCAAGCATCAGTTCCAAATGCTGAAGAATGCAGCAGGTATGACTGTATATGGAAACTGGATGGATTCACGGCTTCTTTGAGTTATAAGCAATTTTCTTGCCATTTGTCTATAAAACTCCATCAAGTGCTGACTTTTAAAATATTTGGAGGCTAATGTGATCATAAGGAAAAATAGGAAAAGGATGAAATCTGAATGCTTATTACCGTCAAGTAAATATTTCAGAGTCCCCACGGAGCACACTTAACAACTATATCGTTAGTAACGGAAATATTTTTCCTAACTTGGCTCAAGTTACCAATCATGACTTTCAGTAGAGTACAAGCAGACAGAAATGATCCCATGGCTGGGTCCTTTCCCCTGTGATCAATCTTCAGTGCTCCTAACCCAGCGGGAATCACATCCCAGCTGCCAATGGCCTAGGGTTCCTAAACCACCTGGATGATACTCAGGATGGAGTTCAGGGATCCTGCCCTGTTCGCCCACTGACATTCCTTTTCCTGACCTGCTAAAATCACAGGTTTCCAGATTCTTTTTCTCTTCTTGCTTCTCCCCACAGTGTATATTTTTCTTTTTGTTGACAACATTCGAATGTGTCTGGAAACTGCTTCAAGTGCCTATGTTACACTTGGGATCATTTTAATACTTTTGCAGATGGTTTGGAGCGCTTTTTTTTTCCCCTCAAAATGAGCCATGAGCTCTAAATCTTTTTGCCATATTTCTTTACTGATATATAAAATACACTTGAGATGATTGCAGCCATTTTCCACTAAACAACAGTCATTAATTAATGACTTGGGAAGAAAGCCAAGCCCATTTTTCCACAGCATAATGATCACCCCAATCATCCGGGATACCTGCCTCAGTTCTGGTTCTCTCACCAAAAAAAAAAAAAAAGACACAGAGACAAGGACACAGGTTAGTGTTACTTGGGATCTTTTATTCAGGAGGTGATCCCAGAGAACAGTTAGAGGGGAAGGAAAATATGACTGAGGAGAGGGGAGCCAACAAAAGGCATGGTATGAAGCAGCAACTGCTTGGGCTCAACCCCCCCCCCCCCGGGGTATTCTAAGGAGATGGAAATAATGTGCCTTATAATCATCCCACAGAGAAAAGGGAAAACTGAACATTTGCTCTTTGGCTCCAGTCATTCACTGGTTGAAGGCTGCCCCTGGAACAGGTCACTCACCAGCACCATCATCAGCACTTCTAGGCTGCTCTGCACTGGAAGAGTAAGCTCCCACCGTGCGGGATGATGCCCCCTGGGAGAGCAGCTCCACCACCCTGCACTTTGAGGTGGGAAGCTGTCAGTGGGTGTGGGAAATGCCCACCACAGGTAAACTCAAAGGTAGGCCAAGAGTTTAAAAACAGCACCTGCTATGCAACCAACTACCCAATTCCTTGCTTTTCTCAAGCCATCACATTCTGCTCATTCACCTTTCAAGAAGTCTCCTTGATCCTGCTGTCATGAAATATAATTTGTGACACCCATCTTCCAGTCTTTAACCTCTTCTTACAACAATCATCAATTATCTCCTATGACTACCCCTACCTCAGGCTTCTGTCTATAGGATGGATGAGGTTCTCATGAGGTCATGGCCTTCACTGACCTGCCCTACCTGGCTAACCCTATCAGCTACCAACCAACTCTTCCAACTCTCTCCCTTTCACCAGCCTCCTCATTTTCTCCAGGACACAGTGATCCTTTGGGACTTTCCCATACAGAATGCCCCACTCCTACCTACCTTTTTTGAGATCCACAGTCAGAACTACCAACCCCTAAGGAATATTTACATTGGCCATGACTTGCACTTTTCTTCTCTTCCTCTGAACTATTCTAGTCCTGACAGCAAAGAATGCCATTTTTTAAAAATTGTTTAAAGACAGCAGGATGAGAAACTCTGTCCAAACTCTAAGTACCCACAGGGCAGAGACTGAGATCAATGCTCCTTTCTTAAGTTCCTCCAACTACAGTGCCTACTAGCCAAAGACCACCAAGAGAACATCTTTGGTAAATAAAATGAGCTTTCTTTAGCTTGCTATAGCAAGAGAGACGGTATGGCAAAGGAACTGGGACATCTTAAGAGGAAACTGAAGGAAGCTTGTAGAATCTGGGTTTGTTCTGGTTGATTTCAAGGAGAGCTTAAGAAAGTAAAGACCGAATTTAGATTAAAAGATGTCAAGAAGTAGAGGAAAATCATTGAATGAGTGTCTTAGCAAATTTAATCATAGGGCAGATTGCAGCAGAGTTGGAGTTATCATTGGTAACACAGTAGCAATCGCTCATGCCAGTCATTGAGAGGGATGTTCCACAGTGTCCCTGCCTCAGTGTTGCTCCAGACATACTCAAGGAGCAGCCTTTTCTGATTATTATATTCTGTGAAAGGTATTTATGTTCTCTTAGGAACATTGCAGCATAGCTGCCAAGCCATTTTTCACGTTCTTTAGAGTTTCTTAGAAGATACCAGAATGACTTAAATCATTGTTGAATTAAGTTCAAATCTGTTGTAAACCTAAATGATAATGTAAACTTTAACTCATAACTTATAACTCCACCTTCCTGGAAGGCACTGTCTTCACAGAAGGGAATAAAACATTGGCCTCTGACATGAGTCCATTAGCTCACAGTCGGGAAGGAAAGGCAAAGACTAGGCTGAGACAACACAAGCGTGAAAAGTGCCAAAAGATAAGTGTATATAAGGTACTGAATTACCTCCATCTGCAAGGCTTTCCAGGAAGACATGTCATCTGAGATTAACATGGAAGGATGACTAGAAGCTGAACATTTGGAAGCAGTAGGCTGGAATATGCCCTTCTGCCGCCGACACAGCTTATTAAAGGTGTGAAATGGCACAATGGGTTAGGGAAGAGAAGATAAGTCAGTGTAGCTAAAACAAACTTTACCCCAAACTAAAAATATTTTGCAATGACATTTAATGGTTTTTCAAACCTATATTGATATATTACATTTTGCAGATGTAGGAAGAGAGTGTTATATAACTTGATTATGATGTAAAAATCTATTAGGCATTGATCTAAGAAGAAAAATCTACCTCAAGAGGATTCGATTAGACTAGACCCATTTGATGGTGAAAGTAAAGGAAATAGGTCACATTGTTTGATCTCAAATATGCATATTTTTAATGGCTGAAAGTCCTCTTTCCTTTCTTCTTCCTTTCCTGAATCCATACATACCTCCAAGCTAAGTTAAATAAACCAGGACTTTTTGCTGCTTTGTCAGATTTGAGAAAGCATAGACCACACAAAGAAAAGCAAAGGGTCTCTTCTGAAATAGAGAAACACAAAAAGCGGTTTTTGTTCTGTTAAGTAAACTAAGTGTTCAAGAGGAAGTAAATTATACCAAAGACTAAATACTCTTATTTATGGATCCCACCCTAGAAATGGAGACAGCTTATAAATGGAATGAAGTCCATCCAAAATAATGTATTTAAGTGTTCATCCCTTGAATATAAGGGATTGGAAAAAATTTCAGAAATATTTTCCAATCAAATACAAAAGCAAAGCCCAATCATGGAAACGAAGCCAAGTAATTTACTGGGTATTGGTTCTGTTACACAAAGAAAACATAAAAATTTGATGACTCGATATTGCAAGTATTTCTCACGCCTTGCCCGCCCCCACACACACACATCCATACACATATGTATTTATAAAATTTCCATGCTATTCATATTTAAGATCTAATTTTTAAACAGTTTACTTTGGAAATATAATGCCCTAAAAGTTAACGTATACTTTTCTACAGTTCAAAAATTAATACATTTTTACTATTTAAGGTCGATTCATCTCTTCCTACTTTAAAATAGAAATGATCCATATGTTACTGTGAATAAAGACTGATGGTGAAAAGTGAGCTGTTTGGATAATTCAACTAGAAAAAAAGCATAAGCAATTTTAAACTTCTGAGTAGAAAAAACTAAATTGTTTTAAATTTAAATTTAAATCTATTTCATTAGGGAAAAAGATGAACAACTCACTAGAATAGCGAAAGGACATACATAAACAACAAGAGACAAGGGCAGGTGATTTACAGAGTAATACGAATAAAAGTTTCATAGAGAGATGAAAAGTGCTCAATTTTCTATTATTTAGGGCAGTGCATGAGACAACATATCTTTCATGGTTTAGACTGGCTGAAATAGAGAAAGCGCAGCATTGGCAAAGATGTGGAAAGAACTGTCCCCTTTCCAGAAGCCAGTCCCTGCCTTCTAGGAGTTTGACAGTCATTTGAGAGGATAAGGTAGCAATCCTGAAAAATATTACAGTTGCTTACTACCTGTCATCTAATAATTCTACTTGATAGGATTTATGTAACAGTAAAGCTTATAAACATAGACAAATTTGACATTCACTGCAGAAAAAGATAGAACACATGCCCATGTCCATCGAAACAGATTTCTCAAAATATATCTATATCCCATATACACTCAATGGCATTTCACACCACTACAAAAATAATAGTATTGATATTTATATGCTTTTATGGAAGATGTCTTCTCTTTTATCTAAGAGGAAAGATCCAATTGCAGAAATGTGTGGATATAGAATAAACCCATTTTTATAAAACATAAAACATAAGTAATAATACATAACTATTTGCATAGACCAAATAGCCAAAAACATACATATGCTAGATTCTCATTTTCTTCTTATTTTAGGCATGACTTATTTTGCTTTAAGAGTAATTTATGGCAACGAGATCAAAAGAGAATATAACTCATTCCTGAAATCTAACACCTTTTGATAAAAAAAGTCTTTTAGTACTAAGTTTTGTATAAAAATGTTATAATAAGCCATACCATGCTTTAATGGCACAAAAAGGACATTTGAAGAAATGAGGATGCCACTATGGTTTATTTTCCTTAGCTACTGAGAAATTTCACATGCTAGTCCAGTAAGGTTTGCAATGGCAAAAACACTTCATGAGAATAATTTAGCTACTGACAGTCCTGACAGTTGTCACTGAATTCTGTCCAGCAATTCCATGACAGCACAGAGGAAAATCAGGTGAAGGCTGCACAGGATTTGGGAAACCATCAAAATGTGGTGCCCACCTCCAGGCTAAGATAGTATACAGTACCATCACGGTGTTCAGATATGGTCATAAACCTTAGAAACTGTCACAGCTATCACAACTACACATTCCAGAAGAGAGGGACAGAAGACACAGGTTTCGGGAACAGGAGTGACGTCCAGTCAGGCCCCCAGCACTGAAGTTACAGGCAAATTTGCAGGCACAACTTAAAAAGCTGGTCAAAACTCATGAAGAATCAACAAGCAGCTGAAGTCATATAAACTATAATTCAAAACTGATTGCAAATTGGCTTTTAAAATATGCAGACCTGCCATCCTACCATGTTTTCTCTTTTGCTGAAAGTCAGTCAGTTCACTTATGTTATTACATATGTATGTTCTTCCTTCAGGAGTCACTAATACAGACGAACTATCCTTTTTCTGACACTGCAAAAGGAAGCCAGTTACTCAGTACACCGGGCTTCATTAAATGTTCTAGCAAAATCCAGTGCTGTGCAGACTGCGGACTCCTAAAATTATACTGCTCCTCCTCCAGCTCGGCATTTCTCAACTTCGCACTACTGACATTTTATGATGGATAATCCTGTCGTGGGGCTGTCCTGTGAATTATCTCTGACCTCCAGCTACTCCACGACCAGTAAGTAGTACCAACACCTGGTTGTGACAACCAAGATCTTCAGATACTGCCAAATACTTCCTAAGGGATAACCCTGGCCCAGGCTGAGAACTCCTGTTCCAGATAAAAGTATATAAATCCTCATAAAATCACTAATGAGTGTCAAAAGAGGAGAGAAGAAAAAATACTGCATGAAGCACAAAGAATGATAAAAATAAATCTAGGTTGAAATTTAAAGAGAGAGATATCCAGCAAGCTACTAAAATGTGGGTGGGTTAGTTAGGACTGCCTTTCTTCATGAAGATTGTTAAGAAACATATTCTGAAATGTCTTACAATAATATACTGGTGAACCTAATTCGATCACTTCAAATTCTATGACCCGAACAAGTTATATCATCTTTCCACATTAGTTACTAATGTGTATATAGAGATAATAATGGTCATTCATGTGAATTATTGTGTGGACTAGGAGATAACACAGGTAACACACCTAGCCCATGCCTATTATAGTAAGCAAATAAAAAGCATTTTGTCTTTCTTCCTCATAGGGTTTAATAAAGGAAAAAACTGCCAATGCAAGGGATCCTGAGATGGCACTTTCTTCACCAAAGGCATCAGCTCAGGAAACAGGTAAAGGAGATGGAGCTCTTCCAAGAAGATAGACAGTGGCCACAGAGGCTGAAGGATCAAGATCTGGCCCCACTCATCTTCTGGGGAATAACATAGTGTGATTTACTATGTAATTCAACCATATATCTATCTACCTACCTACCTATCTACCTACCTGTCTTCTTCCTTCCCTCTCTTCCTTCAGCTTACAAAACTTTTCATTTAATTCTTAAAACATCTCATGCTACTTTTAAACCCACACATTAAAGAGTTATCATTAATCATGTAACATTATATTTGCATATAATACACCAAAATTTCCTGATTAAAGTGTTGTACTCAGTAACTATGTCTATTTTTTTAATACAGACTTTATTTTTAGATCAATTAGGTTCACAGCAAAATTAACTGGAAAGTAGTTTCCTTATGCCCCTCTCCCATAGGCACCACCTCCCTCATCAACATCAAAAAAAATTGTATGAGTTTTGACAAATGTATAATGACATATATCTACTATTTTAGATCAAACAATATTTTTGCTGCCCTAAATATCCTCTGCACTATGCCTATTCATGCTTTCCTCTCCCACCAAACCCCTAGTAACCACTACACAACAATCCTTCTGCTGTCTCCAGTTTTGCCTTTTCCAAAATGTCATATAGTTGGAATAACATAATATATACAATTGACTTCTTTCACTCAGTAATATGCATTCAAGATTTTCATGGTTTGATAGGCCATCTCTTTTTAGTGCTGATTAATATTCTGTTGTGTGGATGGACCACGGTTCACCCATTCACCTACTGAAGAATAACTTGGTGGCTTCCAGGTTTGGTGACTAGAAATAAAGCTGCTCTAAATATCTGTGTGTAGGTTTTGTGTGGACATAAGTTTTTAACTAATTTGGGGAAATATCGAGGAGTGTTACTGCTGGATCATATGGTAAGAATATGTTTAGTTTCATAAGAAACTGCCAAACTGTCTTTCAAAGCAATTGCACCATTTGACTTCTCATTCAGCAATGAATGAGTTCCTACTCCTCCACATCCTCACCACCACTTGGTGGTGTCAGGATTTCAGATTTCAGCCATCCACATAGGTGTATACTGGTATCTCATCATTTTAAGTTGCAACTCCATAATGATATATGATGTTGAGCACCTTTTCATATGTTTATTTGCCATGTGTATATCTTCTGTTCAGGTCTTTTAACCTATTTTTAAATTGGGCTTTTCATTTCCTTATTGTGAGTTTTAAGAGTTATTTGCACATTTTGGGTAACAGTCCTCTGTCAGCTGTCTTATGCAAATATTTTCTCCCAATCTCTGACCTATCTTTCTATTCTCTTAATGTTTTCATCTTTTTCACATATCTTCTCACCTCCCCATTACACTCCAAATTTATTTCCTAAGTTAATACAAAATATCTTTTTAAAAACCACCAGATATTTTAGGTTTGAGAGGACAACTGAAAAGACCATCATCCTCTCTGGCTCTGGTACAGGAGAAAAATGACTGGAAAGAGCAGCTAGCCTGTGGTAATTATGAGATGAGCAAGTAAACCAATCTTTGGGTCCTTCAGAAGGGAAGAAAGAGGAACCAGTTAAATATCAAGAAATGAACCCAAGCTTAGGTCCTTAATCGTGATAATGTGTCACACAGCATGAATCACCTCGCCTGTAAAATGCTGTGTATATATGTGCGCATGCATGAGCATGCTATGCTTGTATGAAAGCATAGAAAGGATCTCAAATTTGTATATTTGGCAGTATCTACAAGTAAGGTTATTCGTGTAAAAGGGGATATACTGATAAATTGTATATTTAAAATGTGCATTAGTTTTCATAAGCTTTTGTTGCTTAAGTACACTGGGAGCTTCAAGAACTAGAAATACCTCAGGTTCTCATCCTCCTGTGAGAGGTCCTAGTTAGATCATACTCTCTCTAGGCAGTGTCTATGAGTACACGGCACACAACTTATCCAGCTCTTTGGCTAGAGTCCTACTCTCGGCTCCCAATTAGCATTCACCAATTGATAATGTCACATTAATAATATATACCAAAAGGTTAAGTACAGAATCTTTCCACCCAGCTGAAATACAATGGTCTCTGTACAGGTCAAACAAATACTTTCAAAGACTGAAAGCAAGAAAAGCAAGAAAAAACCCTCCAAGCAATTTATAATATATCCTGAGCTTATCTTCCTTTAAAATACATCTTAGGAGTCGTATAGTTTAATGACAAGTCAAAAAGTCTCTACCTAAGGAAATAGCACATGAAAACATGCTATATCAAGTTAAAATTCAGAAGCAGGCATTTAAAATATATACACAGCTAGAGCAGTTTCATGTGTTCATGTTTTTTAACTGCTCAATCTAACCTCCCTTGAAGAGAGATGTATTTTAGAGTAAGGACATGCTAAACTTAGCCCACATTTAAATCTCTGTAATTCCCAAGGACTGAGGCATGATGGAACTGATTACTGCTATTGGTTATAATCAGCTATATTTGGCAATAATCACTGAAGGAATACCACATCAGAGGACACCCTGGAATAAAGAAATATACATTAAAAACGTATTTTCTCACCCTGGGTGAGAAAAGGCATTAGAGTACAAGTAATTAGGATTTGAGGCTCTGAAAATAAATCTGAGTTCAAGTTTGAGGTCTGCTACTTATTAACTATAAATCCAGTGACAAGTTATTCTTTCATGGGCCTTAGCTTGTTCACCTGTAAAAGGAAAATATCACCACTTATCTCATAGGGTTTCTCTGCTCAACACATAAGATTAGACATGTAAATTATTTAGCATAGTAGTTGGCTCCAGTTGGTCTCTACAAATGGTAGTACCCAATATTGCTATTGCTATGTCAATTATGTAAGCAAAGACTAATTAAAATAACCACAACCAAAACAACTCCAGTTTGAAAGACAACCAGGAGGCTGCATGTTGTCAAGCTCCACTTAAAGTCTACTAATAATGCCACCAGAGTTTCACTTATTCAGGCGTCCCACGAATGACAACGATCAGGTCATTTTCCTTAAGTTTCTTTCCAGTTTCTTTGCTGAGATTATTCCAACCACAATGGGAGCTTTAGCTACATTGGCTTCGGCCACAGGTTCACATAAGAGGTCTACTGGAAAGACATCACTAGTTGATATTTTTCATAGCAGTGAATGCCACTCCTGTGTGAAGGCTGTGATCCTAAGTATTTTTCCTACACAAAACTCCATAGTGATATATATTCCCACCTATTGTAGTCACTCCGTCACAACCATGACCGAGCTGAGATGGGGATCAAACAACCCATAAATATTTACTGAGAGCCAACCACATACTGGTTACAGTGGTGGAAAAAATGCATGTGCTCTCTTCCCTCAGGGGAATGACCACCTAGAACACTGTTCTCTGACCTTCTGTCACCCATTTTACATTATGACCTAGTAATACATATGTGTGTATATACATTCGTATATATATAAACAATTGACAAAAATGACTGAAATTTCATAAGACAACACTCTTACACTCTGGTGTTTCCTTTCCAATCCAATTATATATTTTACATGTGGGTTGTGACCCCTTAAATTGATTCTGGATACAAAAATAGATGATAACCCACCATGGGAACACTGTGGTCCTGCATACTATGCCCTGCCCTTCCCTGCCCGAAAACCTTTGAGCAACACCATGTTAAAGGCCCTAACTAGTCTGATATGAACACTTAACAAAAATATAAGTACCTTCAACAAAAAACTTTCCCCTGGAAAAAATTAAGTGAAGTCTATAATTTTTCTTATGCCAAGATTTTCTATGAGATATTTCTTATTCTGATTAAATGCAAAAATATTAAAACCTCATGCAGTTTTTATGATTCTCTTATTTATTCTAGGTGGAAGAGAATGGCCAAACTTATAGTGCCAAATTGCCTCCAAACCAAGATACATCAAGCAATTCAGTCAACGCCTTTCATTCCTGCTAGTCCTAGGGCATCCTAAATTGTCAAAGAAGAAACATTTGCAGAGAATAGTTTCTATCACTTAGTTAAACTCTGCAAGACAACTCCCTCCCAGAACAAAAGACAATAAATAAAGCTTCATTAATGCTGATCTCATTTATTTGAAATGTGGCATAAAAACGTTAAATAATTTTCATCTACATTTACCTCTGCTAGTCTAAAAAGAAAATAACTGATCAGCAAATTAAGAGCAAAAAGAAGACTATCCACCTTATTTAGGAGAACAAACTCATACAGCATCATGGAGCACACAGCACAATCACACCAAATCGCTTTTGTATATTTAAGACAGGTCTGGCAGGACTTTTATTTGGACACAGTCAAACCTGTTCAAAATGCTATTTGTACTTTAATGAAGCTGGTCTTATTTTAAAATAGGCTGTGATTCATAATAGCATATTCAAAATTTTAATGAGCGTTTGAAGTTATTCTAGAGTAGTAAGATTTTCCTTATTAAACACCTTAATTCCTGAATACTAGTCTCAGGCACAATCCTCAGATTTTCTATGTAAGGTATAATGTGCTAGTATTCTGACACCAGGAATTAGAGTTTTATTTACTTCCACTCAAAATAAATGTATATTATACAGAAGAAATACTAAGCATTGTTTTACTTTTCTTAATCTTAACCCCCATTAAGTCAGTCCTAAAGTTGCCTATTTAAACATCCATTATATGGAATCGTAAATTCTTAGTTCTTTCTGGCTCTAATGAGGAGTCAACCTTCCAATAAATCCAAATACTCAGGATGTTTTTTTAATTCTATAGCCCGTGAGTTTATATCAAAAAAACATGCACTTTCTCAAAATGCCCTGCTCACTAAATGAAAATGTTGCTATTACAGTTTTTCACTATATTCTATACAGTTAAAGGGAATGGAAGAGGAGTGAAAGGGAAGGAGGGGAGGAAAGGAAAGGTGATAAAGATGGTGAAGGAAGAAGAGGAGTAAAAGAGGGAACAAAAAACAGATTATCTGTTACCTAAAATTACGTTCCACACAGGCACAGATCAATGAGGCTGTGGTCACTAAATTTAGCCACATTGACTGTGAAGATGACAGAAACTTAAAATTAATGGATTCAAAAAGTTAATGAATACCTCTTTGAAAACCAAGATGGGCATCACCTAGAAGTGACTACTGAAGGTTTTTACCTGTTTTTCAGTAGTGGTCATCATCCATTGCCTTCTGAAAACATCGTCTCTTAGTGACTAAATTATGATATTTCCACGTCATATGGTGAGATTTTTTGTTTCTCAAACTCAGCTTAGCCATAAGAACAACCAAGGAACTTTAATATATGGCTTCCCAGTCCCACCCCAGACCTAAGGAATCAGAATCTCTAGAGAAAAATCAGAATTTTCTGATACAAACTCAGGCTGTTGGCTTTCTTCTACCTTTCTGCCAGGAAGCATCCTACCAGAACTTCAACCAAACATAATAATTGTTCAAATAACAATTGCTCAAATAAAGGATTGATGGCTTAAAAACTAAGGTTTGGACAGGACTACTGGAAGTTCACTTGAAAAGCACAGGACTATATTCCAATAAGGTAAAAAAGGTGGCAGACTGTGATATCAGCAGCCACAATAGATGTCTGTGTCTGCTCAAATGTTCAACAAATAAGCATCATGAATCTAGAAAGTGAGATACAACACAAATTCATGGCTGTGATGCCTCTCTCACACAGGCTGGGTATTATCTGTACATTCCAAACCTTCACATCACCATGGGATGTCGAATTTAATAATCATGCAAAACATGGCACAAGAACCCTAGATATATTTGTATAAACTTTGTCTCCTGTAATAATAATTATGTTTGAAATGAAGTCTTAAAGACCAACAACTTTCCTGTACAACATTCAGAAATAGCCATGTTGGATGAAAGAATAAATTATTTTCCAAAAGTTCCTCTTGCCATTATCATTTTACTTTTACTAAATACAAATTAGAGTCAAACAAACTTCATCTTTGAATTAAATCATTTTTAAAATAATATAGGAACATACATATCAGAGGTGTTAGCCAAGAGTTGAATCAGCAGCTGTGTGTTTAAGTAATAAGAGCAGCTTAAGTAAATTCGGAACAGTAAATTCCTCTGAGAAACACTCTTGACTTTTCTCTCTTCCTAGAGCTCAAGCTCTCTCTTTTGGCACATACTGCTCATCGCACAGGATTGTGTACATTCATAGCACTTCATAAATAATACAAAATAAAATGATGTCTGTAGACCTAAGCCTGGAGAGATCAATTCTTAGGCAAAATTCCAAAGGTTAACTTTAACCATGTGGAAATTGTGCTAAGTGCCCTCAAATGTAGTGCTAAAATATTATTTTCAAAGCAAAATATATAATCAAAATGTGAAATATAGTTGGCCATTCTGGATGGGTTGTGTGTCAATGACCAAAAGCTAATCTAAAGCATTAACCTAACCTACCTGCATCCACATTATTGAAAATCTCCAAACCTGTCACCACATTTGGAATAAAAATTAATCAATTCTCAGTTTCTCATGATAGTGAGAGGAAAAAAACTATAGCCTGTGTAATGCAAGAGAAGAAGCCATCCAAAATTGTCTGGAATTGTTTTAAGATTTATGTTTCTTTGGGGATTTTCTTTGGGCACTGATCAAATTATATTTTTATTAGGGGAGTAATGAAGCTAATTTCATTTCTTTAAGAAAATATACCTGACAATAGGGAAAGAGGATCCAGTTTATGTTCAAGTTCTAATTTATTCAAGTATTGTTGCAGGCCAGGGATTTCTAAATGGCTGCAAAAAAAACCCAAATAAGTAGATAATCAACTAAAGAGTTCCTTTTTCTATATAATAAGTAAAAAACATCTCAACACACAGAAGATTAATTGAAAATACATCCTATAACACTTGGCAAATGCAAAGTTATGAAATTACACTTGGAAATTCACCATGTCTTATGAATGTT
This sequence comes from Cynopterus sphinx, assembly GCA_030015415.1. Classification (NCBI taxonomy): domain Eukaryota; kingdom Metazoa; phylum Chordata; class Mammalia; order Chiroptera; family Pteropodidae; genus Cynopterus; species Cynopterus sphinx. The sequence continues at coordinate 34,591,257 of CM057382.1, read as the reverse complement.
TGGCACATCAGCTTCCCATTTCTTGCCACCAGATCACAAACAAGAGAACCACAAGGTTGGAGTTTCTGTAGGAATTCCAGTCCACTGAGATCTAGCTAACAACACTCATAAAATAAATTTAAAATAATTTACATTCCATGTGATGAGAAACTAATGAAATCAGATTAAAAGAGGGCTATCTGGTTTAAAATAATAAAGGAAATTGAGAAACCTTGCAGTGTTTAGCATCATTTAGCAATAAAAGTGATAGGGAGAATAAGGCAGCAAATAAGAAACTAAAAAACAGCAAAAAAGCTAGACCACAATGGATAATGCTCAGCTTATACAATCATTGCTTTTTGAATTGTTTGATGGTGTTTTCATTACCTAATGACAACAAGCCTCCTTTAATGAAGTATGCACAACAAAGTTTATTGAGACTAAGGTTTACTAAAGTGTACTGGCAGATCGTTTGAAAATGTTACATAATCTTGAAAGAAAACTTAGGGTGCTGAGACTTTCATTTCTGATGATGCATGCATCAGGTAGTCTCCTCTGGGATGAAGGAGAATAAAGGCCAGACAAGGGAAGTGCTCAGTATGAAAAAAATCTTGTGAGTTTTCCACTGTCTGATAGAAGAGAAGCAGCAGTCAAGAAAAGAAAGGTCTGTTTCACATTGGAGGGGAAAAGATCAGCTATTAAATCTGTGTAATGCATAAACAAGAAGACTAAAGTGTAAACATTGAGAGTTTATAAGTCAAAAATACATTATTACATGTGAAAAATTACCATGACTCATGGACACTGAATGAATGGGCACCCTTGAAATCATAAGTTACTATGGTATCTTCTTTAATAACATTTCCATTATAAGAAAATATTTTTAAATATTTTCCTGTTCTTGGATGAGACATTATTTTTTAATAATGATAAACCTCCAAAAATATTGTTACTTGACAAATTTTTTGGGATAAACATGATAAAATAAAGATTGATTTTCTTCCTGGCAAATTTATAACAATCCCACAGTGTCCATTTTCAAAAATCACTAATTTCCCCATCTCTTACAATTTACCTTTCTTGGATTTGGCTCCAATCTTCAGCTTTGATGGCCAAGCAATCTGTGTGTTTGTTTCCTCCATGATCTATAACAAAAATTGAGAAATATTGATTCAATTAAGAGCCTGTATTTACAGATAAGATTTTCTCAAAAAAATTATTTTCAAGCCCTATGTTGTTACAACAAAATGATCTCATTTTAAAACAATGCAAAAAAAGGGGGGGAAAGGAGATGCATTTTTACAAGCCTTTTATCTACTAGAAGTATTCAAGTATATTTTGTTACTCTCAGTGTTCCTCTCCATGATGCACTAGAATTTTAACTTAGAGACAACAAGACCTAAAAGGACATGAACAAGTAATTAACCCAAGTCAATGCCAGAACCATCAGAGATGCCTGTGCTGAATAAAATTCCCCAAAACAATCGCCAACGATTGCAACATACCAAACATAATCCTTGTAATATAAAACTACATGAGTTAGGCCATACTAAATGAAGATATTTGTTTTGGGGAAAAAAATAATAAATTGCTTTGAGCACATTCGTATTTCATTAAAACTGATGAAAAGCCTCTAAACATGACATCATAGCATAAGGCTTCATTCCCATTATCCTTCGCCTGGTCCAAAATGGCATTTTTGCCACAGTTCTTTCCCATTTACAGGCAGCCAACACTGGCCAGAAGGAATGGGGACCCAAGTGTGCTGAAGCACAAACACAAGTGAGGGAAGTGAGACTGAAGCACAAAGGAAGCAGACGGTAAATAAGAAAAGAATGAGTCACCAAAATGTTCACTCTTTGTTCTTCTCCACTTTCGTCCTGTGAATTAGACTATTTACTTTTGTTCCATGAATACAGAAATCACAAACTGATAGAGCAAACTGAAATTAAACAGGCAAAACCAGCAACTACTATATATTAACCACTTAAATTAGAGTAGGATAATATTTACTTTTTAATGTGGATTTAGAATTAACAAACTCATGGTGAACACAAACACATTAACAGTGCAATTAATAAACATTACCTTTCCTTATTAGTATGTTCTGGGCATAAGGCAAAATGGGTAACATGTTAACACGTACCATACTTAATTTAATCCTCTTTATCACACCATAAAAGGGCTTTCAGCAGCTGTTTCAGACTGGCAGCCCACAGATGCACTTTGTCTATCCATCACAAGGTTTTTTTTTTTTTTTTTTTTTTCAGAAAAACATGAGCCAACATTTTTAAATCTGGGAATTTCCCACAGAAATTCAGATTTTTGGTTCTCTATAAAACTTGGCAGATTTAGCACTTGGAGCCTGCATCCCTACACGGCCACATTTGGCTCGCACTGAGGAACAGATGCCTTCTTTAGTCAGGCCCAGAGGCTCAGCTGCCCCTGCAACCCGCCCTGGCCCCACTGGGTCTCTGACACAGAGGTCGAGAACCACTTGCCATTATCACCTTCATGTTTGTATTACCTCACTCACCATTTACCATGGTGTTTGTACTACTGTAGAGAAATATTTCTCTATACCCATGTCCCAATAAAAAATAAGAAACAAAGGGAGGTCACACCATCTTTAATAATTCAAGGTTCTGGCCTGGCTCTAACAGCAGGTGAGTTTATTACCCCAAGCCTGTAGGACCTGGCCGTGCCTCTTCTACTCTCATCTAATACTATCCTTGTTAACATGTTTTGTTGTCTACACCATTAAACTGTTAACTCTAAATCTATATTTTAAATACAATAAATATTATCCTCTTCAGCTTCCTCTCCTCCAGGAGTGCTGGCCTCCTCAGAAACATATCCAGCAAGCTCCCCCTTTGGGGACTTTGCATTCCCTCTCACTTCCTCAGCTGCCACCTTCCCCCAGTCACCCTCCCTCACCCACTCTTGCACCACCCCAAAATGGAAATTATTCTTTTCATATTCTGCATTTCCTTTCTAAGCCTTATCACAATCTGAAATTCTCCTGTTTTCTGGGTTTACTAGTTTATAGTCTGTCTCTAAAAAATAAAATCCCTCTACCCTGCACACAGCAAGCAGAGGATATATTTGGGTAAATGAATCTTCATAACACCCTTATGAAGTAGATTTCTTTATTCATCACATGGCTAGGAAGCAGCAGAATGAAATAAAAATCCCCAGACTGCTTGGAAACACTACAATGAACATACGGGCTCAATCTTTTTAAAACATGTATATACCAATTTAGAATTTGCTTTAGGACTGATGCTACATCCTATAAATATTCATTACAAGCCTATTTAAGTGTCACATATACCAGGATCCACAGCTATGTATAAGACACAATTCTTGGTGTCCACAAGCTTACAGTCAAGTCAGGGACACAGACAAAACAAAAAATGCAACTGCCTGACAATGTGCTGGGAGCTGGCACAGGATCAGCTCACTAGAGCAGCTCACAGGTCCTGTCTTGAAAGGTCAGGGTGTGGGGTAGTAAAGGCTTTTCCAAAATATTATCTGCTAAATCACTCAAGGCTTGAAAGTCAAGAAAAAGTAAATATATGAATGAGTTCATCAGTCCCCAAAGGAAGGCCGGAAGTCCCACTTAGGAGGGACTTTTCATTGGTCACCTTTAATCACCTATTAGTTCCAGCTACTGTTCATACACGTATCTTTGAAGTGACTAAAATTAGATTTGGAATTTTCCTCTAAGTTAGCTAAGACAGCTAAAGAGATAAAGAAGAAAAAAATAAATCTTACTATAATACTACTGGTGGGGAAGCAGTGAGAAAATTATATACTTTTCATTTTCTGAATTAAATAATTTGACCATTTAATCCAATAATGTATGTCAAGTGCTATAATTATTATGCTATAATAGAGAAGCTTCCCTGTCAACATATGGTTGGAAGATATGACTTTCTGAAATCTTACTCATTTACTTCCCAGAAATCATCCTGCATATTATCTCCTTTTATTAAACACCATTAGATGCTCTACAACACAAAATAATATGCCAGAGAAAATAGCCTAATAGTAGGTGATAGCTATCAAGTTGAAATGCCTACTTCACAAACACTCCCCGAAAGCCTCACACTAGTCCAATGTCTCTATGGTGCAGTGAAGTAGTAGGGCTCAGAAATATTCACTTTTAACCCACCCACATCAACACTGTCTGTAAGGGAAGACAGGCTGTACCAAGCTTAGGATCCCTAAGCTGAAATGAAGCATGACTACTGGTAGAACTGGAATAAAGGTGAGGGCCAGGGGTGCAGAGGCAGAAAACCAGAGCACTAAATAAGTTAGAGGTTCTGTATCCAGGAAGCCATGCCAAAGATGTCATAAATAGTCATCAAGATAAATAGGGAGGTAACTCAATGTAGATAGAGGAACTGGAAAAGAGGTTAGGAAGCTATGGCTGAAATCAAAGCAGCCACAAGACTTGAGGAGAAAATGCATCTCATGACTCCACCCTCCGAAAAAAATACTAAAGTAACTTTCAGTTAGGTTGTTTTTTTTTTAATCTTATTATGGCCTCCATTTCCAAAAACCCTCACAAAACCTGTTAAAAGAACTATGAAATTTGAATCATTTTCTATAAACATTAAATCACACCTTAAATATTTTAAAGCCTTATTCTACTGTTTAATTTTGTTTTTCAATTATAGTTGACATTCAATATTGTTTTAGTTTCAGATGTATAACAGTGATTAGACACTCATACAACCTATGAAATAATACCCCTGATTATTCTAGTACCCACCTGGCACATACATAGTTATTACAATATTATTGACTATATTCCCTGTGCTGCACTTTCCATCCCTGTGACTGAGGATTGTAACCACCAATTTGTATTTAATTCCTTCACCTTTTTCACCCAGCCCCAGAACACCACTCCCATCTGGCAACCATCAGTTTGTTCTCTGTAACTGTGAGTAAAGGCTTGTTTAAACTCATAATGGATGCTATACTTTAATAAATCAGCTAATGAATGAATGTCAGAGATGAGGTGTGATTTCTCTAAGAGGCAAGAAAGAGCTAGAAAGCTTACAGGTGAGTTGCATTTATTTTTTAAAAGATACCCAGACAAACCCCTTCCACCCACACACAAGTGCTTACTTTCCTTTTCAAAGAGGCAATGTCTCTGAGTTAAACAAGAGCTTGGATACGTATGGACGCAAAAGACAAAAAAGTCACTGAGCAGACGAGGTTGTGGATGCATCGAGTTCCTAGTGCATCTAAAGACTCCCACACATTGAAAAGGAGACAAACTTTAACAGTCTTTTACCATCTTCACAAACTAGCTTTAATAGAAAATCCCCAAAATTAAAGTGATATATTTGGGGACAGTGAAGCAAGTTAATTTCATGGATCCTATAATGGATGAAAACACCTGACACCTTTTCAAGAAAATATCACACATTTTACACAATCCAAATAACTCCTGAAAAACCTCACAAGGAGTCACTTCCCAGAAACCCATGATATGCCTTAATCTTTAAGCAAGTCAGGATGCCTTCCAAAATGCTCAGATTTCAATACAGGAGTAATTGCATTAAGTGGCTAACTCTGACCAATGCCTTTCAAAAAATAAGATTCTAATGCACCTCAGTTGTATGAAATATAAACTGAAAATTGGGAAACATGCCTAAAATGACTAGTGCTTCCTTGTGGCACTAAAACTGTAAATACCAGGTTGTCAGTTAAGCTAAAGAATGCCTAGGTATGCAAAGCCACAAAACCTCTGAGAAGAAAATGACTATCTTCTGTCTCATAGAGAGAAAAAAAAAATCCTAAACTAAGTTTCAGCTAGCTTTTGTTTTTAAATCTAATTGTTATCCTGGTTTCCACTTACACAAAATCAAAGCTCAAAGAACAAACATCTGATTCTGAATCCTCTTCAAAAAACTCTCAAAGACAACTTAAATATTTTAAAATTTGCTCTAACTCCTGATTCTGGGTGCTGTATGTTAATGTCATTTCAAATAGGTCAGTTTCAACTTCCACACATTTTTGTTGTTAAAAGAATCTTCTTAGGATTTTATGAATTTGACTTCAAAAGCAAGGGAAGTTAAAGCTAAAATAAATGAATGGGACTACATCAAATTTAAAAGCTTCTGCTCAGCAAAAGAAATCGTCAACAAGGTAAAGAGACAACCATCTGAATGGGAAAATATATTTGCAACCAACACCTCCAATAAGGGTCTAATATCCAAAATATACAAAGAACTCATACAACTCAACAACAACAACAAAGATCCAATCGAAAATTGGGCAAAGGACCTGAACAAATACTTCTCCCTAGAGGACATACAAATGGCCAACAAATATATGAAAAGATGCTCAAAATCGCTAGCTATTAGGGAAATGCAAATCAAAACCACAATTAGATACTATCTCATACCTGTTAGAATAGCTGTAATCCACAGGACAAGTAATAAAAGTTGGAGAGGATGCAGAGAAAAAAAAAAACCCTCATATACTGCTGCTGGGACTGCAAATTGGTACAGCCGCTATGGAAAACAGTATGGAAGGTCCTCACAAAACTAAGAATTGATCTACCATATGATTCAGCAATCCCTCTACTGGGTATTTACCCCAAAGACTTGAAAATCCATATCCAAAAAGATATTTGCACACTGATGTCCATAGCAGCATTATTCACAGTGGCCAAGATATGGGAGCAACTGAAGTGTCCTATGATAGATGATTGGCTAAAGAAACTGTGGTACACATATACAATGAAATATTACTCAGCCATTAGAAGATATGAAATACTGCCACTTTCTACAACATGGATGGACTTTGAGATAATCATGCTTAGAGAAATAAGCCAGTCTGAAAAAGTTGAAAAATCACATAATATCACTTATATGTGGAATATAAACCTAAAACAAGTGAACAGGCCAAATAAACAGAGACTCATAGACATGGACTATAGATTAGTGGTTACCAGTGGAGTGGGAGGAAAGAGGAGAGGAGAGGGAGATGGGGTAAAAGGAGTTAAATATAGGGGGATGGGAGAGGGTGAAGTAAGTTAAAAGGGAGCAAATATATAGAAGCTAAAGGAAACTGGACTTTGGGTGGTAAACACACGATAGAATATACTGATGTCAAATGATAATGTACACCTGAAAATTATATAATCGTATTAACCAATGTTACCCCAACAAACTTAATAAAAAAAAAATCTCTTCTTAATTCTACCAATTTCTGCTAGGTTTCTTTAGATGCTCTTATAATAGATAAGAATCTTATATGTCATGAGGAATGAGGAAATTTTTAGAGGAGCCCATCTAAAAATATAACTATTTGAAAAATAACCATTTTAACTTTCTGTTGTACTGTACTACTTACAGAGATTAATAATTGAAATGTAACTTCATTATTATGTTAATCTCAGATCTGACGAATAGCAAATATTTATAGCAACAAAAGTATCTGACCTAAAAACATTTGTAAATATATAAAGCAATTAAAATTAAGATTGTTGATATGAGAAAAAATACACATTTTTATAGTTCATCTTTAAAGATTACTTTTTCATCATGAAAAATCTGATGAAGATAGCACGCTACAGATATTTAACAGCTTTGGAAGGTAAACAGTCATCCTAACTTTCTAATTCACATTTGCATTTCATAAACAGTGTAATATGCCCTAATCAAAGAGTAATAACACATTTTTTCATATTAAAAAGGTACCTAATAAACATGAAATCCTATGTCCTTGTTTTGGTTTTAGTTTTTGTGAGAATTAACAGAGGGAAAGGTAGAAAGGATGAGCAATGTTTATATAAGCTAGAATTTGGAATTTTTTTTAAATTGGAAGACAGTTCTATCAGCTATTGAAAAAAATCACAGATTTACATAGAATTATTTAAATAATTTTGCTTTCTTAAAATAATTTGACAAAATTAGAAAAATAAAATCCAATTAAATTCTATATGTCATTGCATAATAAAAAATAATTTTCATTTATATTCTTCAATATTCAAGTCATAATAGATGTTTTCCACCTCCAACAAATTCCAGATTAGCACACCATGTGGAAAGCAAACATATCTACCAATATTCACTATCCTACACATTTTGCAAGTTTGCAGCAATTATGGATAGTATCTTACAGATCAAAGAAACCTTTGCCAAGCCAATAATATTCTACTAACATGCTTATTTCACCAAATTCTTCAATCCAGACGTACTCTTAAAAATCCACAGGTAAGCAATTGGTATCTCAAATCAACCCAAGACATATCTATTTATGCTGACTTTACTTGAAATATTTATTTGTGAACATTGGAAAAGAACACTGAACACTTTAACTTGACATTTATACTCTAGTCTAAACTATTGAAAATTCATTTAAAATGGCTACCAGCTGGGAGCCATCTGCAGTCTGCTTCTCCAAAAGACCAACTCATTTGTGTTGTTTTCCTGTATCAATAGAGAAATAGGGTCTATCCTCACACAAGAGGCTGTTTAAAGTCACTTCATGTACTAAAGGATTTGAGTCAATATCCTGCATTTCACCATAAAGGGAAATAAGTGAGAAAAGGGCCAACTGAAAAACACAGGAAAGTAGAGATGGGAAGTAGCAAACTCCTCACATATGAGGGTGTCTAAAAGCTGAGGATGTTTATGTTGCTGAGACATTAGAGGACTGTTATATTTCAAGTCCAAGAAAAGCATTTCAATGATTGCTATTCATCATCTCCAAAATGATTCCCCACATTTGCTTAGTACAGTTTTTATGCACATTCTCCGTGAGCTCCTCATAATAATTTTGTAACTCAGAAATGTGAAACTTGTTTTACAGATGAGGAAATCAGGGACTCAACACCATAAGTTTACATGCCAGTTACCAAAGTACATTAACTGTAAGTACCTGCATCTAATACAAATTCTGTACACAAATCACTACATGTATTACAGATGCTTGTCTCGAGCTATGACCAATTGCATTGCTTCTGTCAAAGCCTGTCTGTGACAACTCACTGTACATCTATAATCAGCTCACATAACAGCAAAGCAAGAAGTTGTGCTCAGCTTCCTGTCTCCCAGGGGAAAAACAAAAACAAACAAACAAAAAAAACAAGTGACATTGTACAAAAATGGATAATTGAAAGTGGAAACCAGCCAACAGAGATAAAAATCCAATAAAGGAACAAAAAAAAATGATACTATTGGATGTGAAATTTGAAACAAATGTCAATGGGTACAGAATTAATAGCTGACCATGGGAATGCTGACACTACCACTGTTTGAGAGACTCTGGCTATGAAATCAGAGGAAACTGAGTGAAGACAAACTTATTGATATAAATAACCAAAGTGGTTAAGACCAAAAGGATTATGATGTCCCCAGAGGAATTGATATCGACTAAAAAACTTCACATTAAAAAAATTCTGGGAGGTATTTCACGATTTTGAAAGTACAAAGGATGAACTGTGGAATCTGATCCAGACTTATGATTATGACAATTCACCATTGCACAGAAAAGATGTCTCCTCCATATTGTAAGTTATACAACTCAAAAAGCCAGTACTGTTCCAACTATTCTTGACAAGTTTTTGATAGAGATATAAAATGTATTAATTCTCAGTATTTCTAACATTTAAATGCAGTGCACTAAATATTGGTTTTACTATTTTTCATCTCCCTACATTGATAATGAGAACTTTTCAATGTTTTGACAAAAATTTTTAAAGGTTTCTGTTTACCTGAGATTAATTAAAAGGTCACCTTTTAAGTATATCTCCATCTTGATATCCCACCAGGTCACAGACATATTTAAACTGAACACCACCTATCCCACATAACTGGACATTCTAAGTTTTCTACCTACCCAGGATCTAGGAATCAACCCAATTATCTAAGAGTGATGCCACTCCAAGGACAGAAAATGTTTTTAAAAAGCCATGTTAAAACTCAACACGAGAAAACTGAACCGTTTAATCCAAAAATTGGCAAAGACTTGAATTGACATTTCTCCAATGAAGATATAAACATGACTAATTAGTACATGAAAAGATGCTTAACATCATTGAGCATTATAAAAATGCAAATCAAAAGTATAATGCGATACCACCTCATACCCATTAAGTGGCTACTATCAAAAAAATAATAACAACAACAAATGTTGGCAAGAATGTGGATGAACTGACAGCCATTGTGCTGTGTTGTAAAATGGTACAGTTGCTGTGGAAAACAGTATGGTGGTTCCTCAAAAAATTAAAAATAGAACTACCATATGATCTACCAATTCAATTTCTGGGTATATACCCAAAAGAATGAAAATCAGGGTCTCAAGGAGATATTTATACACCCATGTTCACAGCAGTACTACTCCCAATAGCTAAAATGTGGAAGAAACCCAAGCGTTATTGGTAGATGAATGGATAAGCAAAATGTGGTCTATACCTACAGTGGAATATTATTCAGCCTTGCAATGAAGGAAATTCTAACATATGCTACAACATGGATGAACCTTGAGGACATAATGCTAAGTAAAACATGCCAGTTACAAAAGTACAAACACTGTATGATTCCAGAATCATAGGGACAGAAAGTAAAACGGTGGTTTCCAGGGGCTATGGAAACAGACTCATTGACACAGGAAACAAACTGGTGACTGCCAGTTGGGAAGCTGGGTAAAAATGGTAAAGGGATTAAGAAGCACAAATTAGCAGTTACACTTCCAAGTAACAGGGATGTAAAGTACAGCATAAGGAATATTGTTAATAATCTTATAGTAACTATGTATAGTGCCAGGTGGGTACTAGAGTAATCAAGAGAATCACTTCATAAATTATATGTCTAATCACTATGCTGTACCACTGAAATTAATATAAAATAACAGTGAATGTCAACTCTAATTGAAAAATAAAAATAAAAGAAATGAATGCGTACAATACCTGCTTTTATACAAATATACATTCTACAAAAGAAAAAAATAGACAGAAAAATTATTCATTTCAAAGAAATATACCTTCTCTCATTTTCTTAGAATTCACTGCCCCTTCACTCATATTTCCTCTTGATCCATAGATGTGGGTACAAAAATTATTTTATTCCATCATGAGAAAACCAAAAGTAAAATAACAACAAGATGAATGGTAACTGAAACTTGACCTCGGTGTCAGGAAAATAACAGAGAGTGGTAGAGGATGCAGCCAAAGGGAAGACACCTGTCCTGCCAAAGGCTGCTATCACTAGCTTCAGCTAGCATGTACAGAAGGTGGGCCCAAAGGACCCAGGCCTTTCAGATTTTTTCACAAAAAGCTACTAAACCAAATTGGTATGTAAAATCTCCTTAATGTTAAAATGTTGGCAGTAAAATAAATTTCAAAATCACTATTCAGATGACTACAATATGGCCTAAACAAAACATGCTTGCATGCCAAATACAGCCAACAATTTGTTTATTTGCTGTCTACCTGAGATTGATTAAAAAATAAAATAATAGGAATGTAATCAAAAGAGTAAAGGTGCTTCTACCAGAATCAGAAAATCCTGTCCCCCAGATATTTTATAACTAGCTGAGCTTTGATCTTAGGAAGTGCTAGATAGCCCAGCACCTAACTTTGGATCTAGATTATTTGGTGGGGAGGCCCCAGACTAAAGGCTGCTAGAAAACTGAGGGCAATTAAGCCTAAAATAAGGTTATATGTGAATCCTCTTGTGCATGGTAGGAGCTTAAAAGCTACTAAACTTTCCTGAATTTATGTTGGAAATTATTCTTTCCAAGAGGATGCCAGAAAAAGTATTACGCCACTGAACTTGGTACAGCATGATAGAAAATATCTACTGTACTCTAAATGTACTTTTCTGCAAAAGTAATTTTAAATCTCTCTGATATAGAAAAAAAAGTGTGGAGTTCATAAAAAGCTATGAGTAATATTCAAAGAATTTATACATTTCAAAAAATGAATTTGATTATGAAAATTTTCAAAGAAATTATTCTGGAGGCTTCAGTGCACTACTGACGTCACAAAGAAGAGTTGAAAAGACAAACATGCAGATGTACTAAGATTTCATTAATCTGCAACAGTGCAGAATTAGATTTGGTAGTATTTCTGATGTCTTCATGTGATTCCTATAGTAAAAGTTTCAAAACTGTTTTTCCCTTGTGTACTTTTAGGTTCTTAACATCTAAAGGAGAATCCAATTTAAAACCACTAAAGTTTCCAAATCTTGCTTTCAAAGAATTAATATTCCCTCAGTACACCTCAATTCTTAACACCTATTCACATTTGATATAAGGATATATACTATCCTGTTAAACGGTGAGGTTTATTTCTACCACAATAGATTCATTTACAAAAGAAGAGTGGGATATACTATGCTCAACCAATGGGAAACAATGATGGACAAAAACAGCTATGGCCACTGCTCTCTCATGAGTCTGACAGTATAGTCAAGGAAGCAATCAACTGAAGAATCCTTACTCACATAATTACAAAGCATAAGAAGTTTTATGAAAGAAACTTACAAGTTCTAATGATATTATCTAACCGAGAGATGTCACATAGTCTATTAATCAGGAAAGGCTACCTTGAAAAAGTGAGCTGCATTATGAATCAGGTTACATCAAATGGGGTAACAGGAATCATGCCAGGGAGAGGAATCATCATTCATTCATTTACAAATATTTACTGTATGCCAAACATGTGCCAGTCATTGAGTTAAACATTAGGTATGTAAAATGGTCCCTAATCATGCCTATAATACACCTGGAAAAATAAACAAACAAAAATTAAATCTACTGGGGGAAATGAAGAAAAGATGACAGGGAAGAAATAATATTTTTAAAGTGAGAAAAGGATTCAAAGAGAACAGGATGCTGAGTCAGAACAATAATATACAGGGGCTATTCTGTATATCAGGTGAAATGATCTCTCTGAGGAAGGGTCATTTAAGCCAAGATCTGAAGGATAACAAGAATAGTATGAAGAACACGGCAGGCAGAGAGTACAACACAGCATGAAGGCTTGAAGCATGAGGGAACCCAAAGTGTTAAGGAAAATGAAATGCCAGAATGGAAGGAGAAAGTAAAAACAAATGAGGTAGAGAGGGAAGTAAGGACCAAGTCAAAGAAAGCCTGGAGAGCCATGGCAAGGGCTTCGGATCTTACTCTGAGAGAGCTAGGAAAGCAATGATGGATTTTAAGCATTAGAGAAACATGACCTTATTTGAGTTTTAAAGATCACAGTGAAGGGAGTAGAGAGATGAGTTAGGAAGGCATTGCAATTGTCAGGCAAGAGGGAATGAGAACATGCAGAAGGGTTTGGATGGTAGTTGATGAAGAAAAGTTAATCAAATTGAGATATATTGAGAGTAGAACTGATAAGACAACTGATTTGATTGGGAAAGCATGAGGAGAAAGGAGTCATTAAGTTAACGATCAGGTTTCTGGTTTGAATAACATGATGGCTGGTATTGTCACTGAGACTAGAAGGAGAAAAAATGAGCCTAAGAAAATAAAGAGTTAAGAGATAAGTTATTTTTAAAGTCTATGAGCCACTGAAGTGGATTTCCATCCAAGTAGAAATATCAAGCTAAGGTTATAAAAATCTAGTAATCAGAGGGAAAAATCTAATCAGAAATATAAATTTGGAATTATAGAGGTGATATTTTAAGGTCATGGCAACTGATGCTCTCAGTTAGGACATGAAGGAGAGACATCCCAGTTTACATCCCAGTTTAGATGTAAAACTGAGAATTCAGAGACAAAGTAGAATGGTAGTTGAAAGGGGTTGGGGGTAGAGGGAAATGGGTATTGTGTAATGGTTATAAAGCTTCACTTTGTGAAATCAAAAAGCTCTGGACATGGATCGTGCAACTATGTATATACTTAATGCCATTTAAAAATGGTAAAATCATAAAGTTTATGTTCTGTATCTGTTACTAAATTTTTGTTAAAAAAAAATAAATCTTGAGAAATTCCAACATTTAGACATTGGATAGAATAGGAGATGCTGAAAAACTGAGAAGGAACAAGCTTCCAGAATGGTGGTACATGTTGATGAAGTCATAGAAGACAAATTAAAAATTCAAGGCTGATCCCCATGTAGGAAAGTTCTTCAAGGAAAAAAAAAAAAAAAAACTTGAAAGCTACTGAGAAATCAAATCACATGAAGACTTTAAAGAATCTCTTGGATTTTTTGAAACATCGAGATCACAGGTAACCTTGACAACCATTTAAGTGGAAGGGTGAACACAGGAGTTAAAGTGAGCAGAGGAGGGAAAGGGGTTTGAACAAGTAGAATGCCATGAGTAGACAACTTTCAAGAAGTTTTGACTCTAGCAAGAAGCAGAAAAACAAGATAGAGGCTTGGAGGGGAATGTAAGGTTAAAGGAGGTGGAGGTATGACACCTGGAAATAGCCTACACCAAAGCCCACTTCCTTTCGATTAGACCTCCCAGTTTTTAGCTGGGCACGTGGACATCTAAAATGAGTATTCTGCCTTCCGTGAAGATAGGTGTAGCCAGGTAACTAAGTTCTGCCCAGGGGAATGTTAGATTCTAGGAAATCTCATCATCTACTGGCAAATGTCTTTTGTCCTTTCTTCCATCCTGCTCATTGACTGGGTTGTCTAAAGCTTCAATTTGAATTACGTAGATAAGAGTCATAAGTTAGAGTGGGAAATCATACAGGTTGAAGCAACATGGTTTACTTACAGAGGCCTTTGGGAAGCACGGTCACTACCAGACCTACACTGCCTGCTACATAATTCTTCCATGAGAAATAATCTTCCAACTTAATTATTTTGTTTTGATTTGATTTTGTTACTGCAAACAATTCTAATACCAACTAACAGCAGTAGTTTGAGTCTGTCCTTAATATGGAAGATGCTACAAATCAATTGTGTGGAAACAGGAATGACTCAATTAGAGACCAATCCAAAGCAGAGGACTGGATTAGGCCTCAAGTGAGAAGCATGAGGAACATGCAAACTCAGTGTCACCCTTGAAAACCAAGGAACATGCAGGAGTCAGATCATGCAAGGCCTTGCAAACTGGGATAAGAATTTTACTTTTCTATTCCAACAGCAATGGGAAACAACTAGAAATGTAATCTAATTTATATATTTTTTTTAAGATCAGTGGTTTGGAGAAAAGAATGGAGTGAGAACCAAGAAGGGTGGCAAGAAGACCAGACAGGAAGCTATTTTGGCAATCCAGATGAAAGACAGCGATGGCTTTAAACAAGACAGTGAATATGGCACTGTGGCAAAGTGAGCAAATTTGAGGAAGACGGTACTGGTGGGACTTCATATCTTGATTATGAATTATAATTATGTGCGAGAGACTAGGGACAGGGAGCAGCCAAGGATGACACTCAAGGTTATGACTTTGAAAAAGTGCAAATGAAGGTTCTGGACACTGAAATAGGTACTAGTTGAGAAGATTCACACTTAGGTGAATCTAATTTTAAGTCCCTGAGATAACCAAGTGGAAATACTCAGCAAATGAAAGGCTTGTTCTCAGCAGCTTTATTCATAATAGCCCAAATCAGAACTGTAGTGGGTTTCATGCAATGTAATACAACTAACTCATTAATACAAAGGAATGAACTACCTATAAATGAAACGACATGGATGAAACCCAAAAACATAATGCTGAGTGAAACAAAAGCCTTATACCTTATACCAAAAAAGTACATACTGTATGTCTCCATTTATAAGGTATGATGGGGTTTGGGGAGGGTAGGAAGAAACTTTCTCAAATGATGGTAATAGTCTATACCTTCAAGAGTTTGGGTTATACAGATGTATAAGTTTTCGAAATATACTGAATGCTACATTTGCTTTAACAACAACAAAACACTACAAGACAAATATTGAATGCCAGTTATTGGTATGCACAGTGAAGGGTTGAAGTTTGCTGATGTCTGCATGTGAATCTGAAATGCATCAAAAAATTACTATAAATAGGACAGACAGGTAGATCCATATGTGACAAAGCAAGTATTTAAAAATTGTAGAATTTAAGCAGTAGGTATATGGTATTCCATGCATAATTCTTTCAACTCTTATGTATTTTTATAATAAAATGTTAGAAAATCCTTAAGTAACAAAACCAAATTTCTTTGAAAACATTAACTAAAACTTTACAATTATAAACAAACATATTTTTCCCCATTCCTTTCCTTCACATCTTCACTTTTACTGTGATTTCATGAATGTTGACTACCAACTCAATCACAAAAAAAACTAATGTTTTAAATCACTGTCAAGAGCCCAGAATATGTACTTTGAAGAAAGATTTAAACTAAAATAGTTTAACACATTTTAAGCAATGTAATCATGATAATGCAGAAAAAAAAAGAAAAAAAAAGATGAGGAAAGTTCCAGCTAATACAGGAAAGATAATGGTCATTCTGAATTATGTAACATCTTAAGGGTACTGTTTCTTATTTTCATACACTGATAGCTCTTTAGGACCTACTTAAGAGATAACTATCACTGGCATACCAAATATCTTATTATGTTACTCATTATAGTATTTTTAAATATTTCCCCAGGAATACTGTTTATATCCTTAAATCCTTAATTTCCACTATCGGACATGTTTTTACTTAAAGAAGTCCCCTGAGGTTTTTCTTTGCAAAAAATAGAAACTATAAAAATATTGAAGGCTTAGTTAAATTTTACTAGAAATTACCTTCAAAACAAAGTTAAATTATCTTTTTTCTCCCCCTCCCCCACCCCACTCTGTAAAAGGGTTAATTGGGTGATTCGGTCAAGGAAGTGTTCCAGGAACCTGAACCCTATGGAGTCTGGCAGAACTCACAGGAGCTGAGGGGAGGTGATGGCACATAGGAGCAAGGATGTCACTTTTGTGTGGCTGAGGCAATTGGCCAGGTCTGATCCAAAACTGCACCGGGGCTAAAAACAAGGTGATTGTCTAGGCTGAGAGGCTCAGATTTAGATAAGCATGACAGTCAGACTGGTTTCCAGAGGAAAGAAGCTCCAGACTGGGGTTTGCGGGTAGGTATCTGCCAAGGTATTGCAGAGGAGGTGTCCATCGTGAGGCTAAACTGCACCCATAGGCCCATCAAGTGCTGCTTCTGAGTTTTGTGTTCATGTTGGTCCTTATTTACACTGGGCGTCCATTTAACTCTGCCTCTCTATAACCTGGTCCCTTCCCCACCAACTCCACAGGCTCCTTCAGGCCAAGCCCTTATTTCCCTTCTGGGACGCAGTGAGGCAGCACATCCTTGGGTTAGTGCAGTGTAAAAGTGGAAAATGGAACCACTGAGGCATGGGTGAGGAAGATGGTCCCCAACAGGCTGTCCACGACAGACACAGGGGAAAACAGACACTAATGAGGAGGGGTCCAGTGGCCAGGAATCAGTCATTTATCGTGAACATAAATATAATATAACCCAGCAGAAGTGTCATCTTGAATTGGGCATGATTCTCACTTTCTGCTGGCAAGTAAAAGCTGAGGGCATTGCTGGCAACCAGGAAAGCACTGGGCACCTGAAGATTTAGCCCACAGAGGCTGAGCCTGTGCCTAACGGCCACCTGTTTAGATAAAAGAACCAAAGGTGAGCATGCAGTTTTGTTCATCAAAGAAGTAACAGAAGATGACTAGGTTACATATGCAGACTGCCCTCATTGACTAATCATATCTGATGTGACCTTCACTGTTAAGCCATGAGATTTGTAGGTGCCAGGCCCACATTCATAAACTCCTTGATGAAGATGTCTGGAAATCACAGCTTCTCAGCTGCCATCTGGAGCCTCCTGATGCCCCATAATCCTTTGGGTTCCACCTGATGAATGAATTGTACCAGGTCATATTTAGCCCCAGAAACGATGCCATCCTGTGCTTTCACTTCCAGGGCAACAGATAGGATTAAGATGCTGACACAAGTTGGGATGCTGTGGTTGATGACTGAACAGAAGCCTTTCTGTCAAACACTGCCAGACAACAGGATCTACCCCGTGTTGGTCAAAGCCTGAAAGACTTATAGTGAAAATGTCTCCTCTTCCTTGAAGCTGCAGGTAGAGAATGAGGCAGAGAAGGTATTCTTTCCCGTGGAGCCAGGCTCTTTCCATCTTCCTCTCTTTGGTTCTTCTCTGGAAACTCAGCGATAAATGTTGATCTTAACAGACCATAGGCCACACTTGAAGTCTTAGCTCAAATTGTCTTTTTAGTTAAAAATGATGGACTATATTTTCAAAACTGACTATAAATTAAAATATTCAATATTTATTCTTATTATTCAAACAATACTTACAGAGAGTTCATTATGTGACAAACACTGCTATAGATACTATATTAGTCTTCATTTAGCAATACAAGAATTTTAATTATATATTCATATACACTGCTTGGGAAATTATATTTTATTACTCATTTTCAGATGAAGTTTTCAACAAAGAGCCTGGTAAGTAGTCTAAGACAAGCAAGTTGCTTTCCTTACTGTGCTTGCTATCAGCTTGGACTTTTACTATATGAAACTTTTATAATTCTTTTAAACTCCAAAAGAAAGGTTTATTAACCCCTCAAGTAAACATCTGGACACTATCTCTGCTTAAAGCCCCACTTTTACAGTAAAGTAAAAAGAAATAGCTAAGTGAGCCCAACGCTGGTCCCAAGTTCCTAATTCTTCTTTAGTCTGATCAGGAAAAATGTTGAACTAGGCATACCCACCAGTTTTAGGGAGGGAAGAAAAATCTTTTTTTAGAAGTTGCTAGGTTCTAGTTGACATAATGTAACTGGCCCGAAGCAAAGTGCTTTCAAAAGCTGTGGCAAACACCAGAAGTCAATGTCATCAATAAAACTGAGCTTTCCCAGATAAAAGAATGTCAAGTTATATATGCCATCCGTTTAAACTGATGCAATCTTTGGAATGTATGTTCAGTAAAATGGCAAATGAAGTAGTATAAAGCTTAGATGTGATTACTTGCTGTCAGGCCAAAATTTTGAGATGTTTTTCAACCAGGGTCAGACCTAAAGGTGAGATTCAGAATGCTGTAAATTCATCTGGAAACACACGGAGTAGAAAGTGAACATTTAAAACTCCATTGACATTTTCCCTTTTTTATAAGGTCATTTGTTGAGGATCAAAAGCTCACACAAGAGGAATTCATAAAAGAAAGGACAAGAAAAAGTCTTCAAAACTGCTTTTTGAATAAGGCAACAATGCATTGACCTACATCAAAGCATCTGAAGATGATGTAAAACTTCTATTTTTTTTTCCAAGTTAAATGGTGCAGGGAATCTTCCAAAAGAAGGTTCATTTCCAGTCTGCATCCTGTACATTTTGTTAAGTGAAAAACCATTAAATACTTAATTCTGTGTTTATTGCCTATTTTTTTATTTATTATGTTCACACACAAAAATTAATTTACAGTAAGCTGTAAATTAATAGAAAAAGAAAACACTGAGCACCTGGTATACATCAGCACTTCATAAACACATATACGTGATCTCCACTTTATCTGTACTTTATAAAGCAGGCGTATCCCACTTTGACACTTGAAAAAGAATTTTAGCAAGATTAAAAAAATTTCTTAGCATCATGTAGCTATGGGTCAGGAGCCTCCTTTAGTCATTGCTTTGCCATTTACTTGCTATGTGTTCTTATAAGTCACCCCTCTAACACTCCATTCCCTCACTTGCAACATAAAAAGGCTCAACTAAACATTTTAATAACATTAAAAGGTGAATTTGATATTTTAAGGACTTATTTCTTCCCCTCCACTTCTATCCTGTCTTCCTTGCCTTTATCCAATTTCAACTGTTTTTTATTCATTCCGCAAGAAAATAGGAAGTTTCCACATACACAGCCCCTAAAAAAAGAGTACTTAAAAGTTTTGTTTTGATACTTGATAAGACATCTGGTTTTAAAGGAAAAAAAAAAAAAACTTGAAAAAACAAGTTAAAACTACTTCCTACAGTTAGTATTACAGAATTCCACATTATGCTATTTATAATTTTTTTATGATTACAGTGAACAAATTAAAACTGACATCATAAAATTCCATCAAATGCCTTACATCTTCATTTAAAAAATCATTTTTGTATTCTCATAATAAAGCATCATTAATAGCTAATGAGAAACTATAGATCTAGACTAAATTCAAATGTCATTCTTTATGAGTTAGCTTGTAAAGGACTAGAGGCCTAGAATAAGAAGCAAGTAGTATCATCTATATCCCAGTTATAATCCATAGTAATTAGTTAGAAAATAAAATTCTAGTTGGGTAGATATTAATCTGTGCCTTTCTTGAAACTATGAAGCTGCAACGAATTGAGAGTATTCCATGTGGCCTAAATGTGAACTTCTCTTACCTAATTCCTTATTGAAATATCAGAATAAGTCATCACTTCCAATATGTTTGTCAAAGGAATTTAAAAATTAAATACAAAACAGATTAAATCGGAAAAAGTGACTGAGATATTTTAACATCTTATTTAAAATCCGTTGCAGGGGAAAATTTAAGGGAAAAACACGTGTATACTGAATAATTCTTTAGGGACTTTAAGAGGAAGAGTCTGATATTAACATTTTCATGCTTACTCTGTGACATGCCAGATAAGAGGTTTTATGTAAACTGCTTTATTTATTTACTCATATAAAAGATAGGCATCACTATCCCATTTAATAGATGAAGACTCAAAAACTAGATAATTTTCAAAAGGTCACTTTTTTGGGACTTGGCCAGGGATTCAAAAACTAAAATATCACTTTCAGCAACTCAAAAGAATTCTAGTTTTGGCTGAAGAAAAAAAAAACATGATTATGATATAATGTATTAACTGCTACACCAGAGGTATGCGAGGACATGATATAGAACTCACACTTCCAGCAACAGTGTAAACTGGATATTCAGATAAAGCCATTTAGGTATAAAACAAAATGCTGAGTAAGATAAGATATAAAAATCTATTTTGGAAAGAGAGGAAATTCCTTAGAGATCAAAAATGAATGGAAATAAAGAACTAAGAGAAGGTTGGAGTCAGCATCTGCCATAGAAATGTCTATTATTACCTGGTGATCTATAACCTGAATTTTTAACAAAACCACATTCAGAGACTAGAGAATCATATTCACATCAGAAACGCTCATGTAAAGCCCCAGAGGTTAAAAATAAAACTTCAACTTCACCTTACACAGTAGAGATGAGTGCCTGGCTTTGCCTGTATAGAACACACAAAAAAAAAGTCTCCCCAGAGAGATGCTAAAAACATGTCTATATTTACGTACTTTTGATGATAGGATTCACAAATAAAACCAATTAGTTTAAAGAAATCCTAGCCCAAGCTGTGCTTTCAGGCCAATACTATCTGAAGCAAAGTAATTTAAATGTAGTTTTCAAAGAATTCTCACGGATAAAATTCCAATAAACATGAGCTCATAATAAAAAAAATAAATAATTAAATATATGAAAGGAAAAGCAATGAGTAGTGAGAGTCAAAAAAAAAAAAAAAAAGCAATAAGCTACAAAAAAAGATCACCAAAAATTACAGATATTGTAATATGGTATATCACATTTATGATGAAACATATAAAAAAAGTTAGCAAGAGCATGTTGAGGGAACAAGTTATTATCAAAATCAATCATGCAAATTTCAAAAGTATTTAATTATAAGCAAGGCAGGAACACTGAGAAAAGAGAAAACCCCCTTCCTCAGGCTCAGGCACAGAGAGCCTGCCTAAAACTGACACTCAGGTAGAAGGGAGAGTACCAACCCACCCTCTACCCACCCTGAACTTTAAATCAAGAAACAAGCTGCAGTAGTCTACTGCCTGTAAGAGGCAAAAGCACAGAGAGAGCCCTGGGGCCCAAGTATGCAACAGTGACTAAAAACGGAGGGTCAATCAGGAACAGAGAGAAAACTCTCCTGTACTCCAGGCCTCATACTAAGCTCAAGAAAGCAACAGTTCACCACTGGAGGCAGTGGAGTCTCTGTTGGACTCATAGTAACTATGGCAACAAGAAAATTCAAATCAAGCTCAACTATACTGACAATACTGACACAATCAACTCTATTTAGGGCTTGAAGGAAAAAAAAAAGTGACCATTTATGGTATATTATTTATCTCAGTCCCTATTGTTATTTAGCACCTGATACCTGATATTCAATTTAAAAATTACTAGACATAAAAGGAAAAAAAAAAGCCATTGCTAACATATGATACAGTCAACACAACCAGACTCCAAGATGGCTCAATATTGTAAATAGCAACAGAACATTTAAAAGTTATAAATATAATAAGGATATAATTGAAAAAAAAATGAGCAACATATGCATATGGGGAAGGGGGATTTACCAGTGACATGAAAACAATATAAAGAGTCAAATGAAAATACATGAAATGCAGAACAAAGCCACAGACTAGGAACAAATATCTACAAAACATATATCCAATAAAGGACCTATGTCTAGAACTCTTACTACTCAACAGATAACCTAATAAAAATTAGCAAAACCTTGAACAGACTTAACAAAGGAAGCCATCTGAATGACCCACTAAGACATGAACTGCTTGACACTGGTTATAAGAAAAGATGTAAATAAATCCACAGTGAGAAACTAATACAAATCCACCAGAAAGGTGAACATTAAAAAGATGAAAACATTAAATGCTGGAAAGAATGTGAAATAAGTGCAACTCTCATACACTGCTGGTGGGAATTCAAAATTGTATAGCCACTTTCAAAAACAATTTGGCAGTTTCTGATAAAGTGAAACATGCATGGACTTATCCTATGAGCCAGCAATTCCACTCTAAAGAATTTATCCAAGAGAAATGAAAACATATACCCACAAAGACAGGTGGATTTAATAGCACCTCCATATTTAATAGAAAACAAACAACTCAAATGTCCATCAACTGGTGAATGCACAACAGAAAAGATAGCATATCTATACAACAGATTATTATTCAGAACCAAAACAATAAACTACTGTTACACCCAACCTAGATGAATCTTAAAAGATTTATTCTAAGTATGAGAAGACGCAAAAGACTAAATACAGTATGATTCTATTTAAATGACATTTTGTAAAAGGCAAATCTGCAGGGAGAGAAACATATCAGTGGTTGTCAAGTGCTACAAGTTAGAGGAAAGTAAACTGTTCTTTTAAATAAAACTTATAAACTGATTTTCAAAACCAACTACAAGTAAAAACATCTTTGATTATTTATTCAGCAAATAGTTACTGAATGCCTATGATGTAGCAATATTCTACACACTACAAAAAAGTTCCTTTTAGTTGTACAGTTTGAATTTTCAGAAAAGTAACTGATGAGAACAAATGCATAAAAACTCATTTAATACAAGTTTTCCACATGTTGACTGAAAGTTATCAATCAGATCTCAACCCTTTTTCTATCTTCTCACCAGACTGTTAGAAAATCCTTTATTTTCTCATGATAGTTTATGAAACTGCAGTATAATCAACAAAACAGTTCTTATGTTTCCACAGATGAGAACTCAAGAAAGCTGTAAAAGTAATTGGTGGTTATGTCACACCTCACTGTAATGCAAAGTAATCAATGACTGAATTTCTAATCAAAACATCTGATATTTTTGGTGGATTTTTAAAATTTTTTTCAAAAACTTTCTCAGCATCCAGAATAAAATGTGTTATTCATCTTAAAAACAAAAATCATTGCTATGGAGACTTAGCTGACTTCTGGTTTCACATTTCTAATGTGAGAACTAGAGGACAAGACAATTCTTCCCATTTTTAAAGTCTTTTATTTAACTTCCTTCTTAATTAGTGGAAAACATGCAAATTCTCTTTAAAGTTTTGTTCAGGCCTTTTAAAAAGGGAGTTTCTCTATAAAAAATAAACTTTCCAGAATCCAAAAAAAAAAAAGTAAAAGAATATCCTTTTGTTGAAGAAGCTCTTTCAAACAGCATAATTCATGTAGATAATGTGAGGAAAAATTATAAATTTTGTGCTTTAACACTCTCCTAATATTTTTATAAACCATTATTGGGGTGTTTATAACTTTCTAGTAAAATATATCCATGAGCTGTATTGATGGTATTTTGGCCTGACCCCACTATCCAGTAATAGAGGAACCACTAATTAATTGCATAGTCACTGAAGTTTTCTTCAGGTACACTACATGACAGGCATCACTAAATACACATGCACGAAGATGACATATCTGTGTGGCCACATGTGTCTCACAAAGGACCTCACTGAAACGAAAACCCAGTGAACAGAAATTTAGAACAAAAGGAAATAAAGCATTTTATCCCTTGTTTTTAATTTTTGAGAATTCCAAAATATGGAAGCTCTCGAAAAGTATTCTCTATTTTTTCATTTATTTTCTCAAACTACACACTAATTTCTATACTTTTGCTTTCTTGATTTCATCTTTTAAAGCTATATCAAATCTTGAAATTATGGAATTTGATCTTTAGTCACATGAGTATAATACTATAAAGCTTCATATTTTTAAATCCAAATTACATCAGATTTAAAATCAGTATAAATTCAATAATACTTAATCCAATTTTTTAAGTGAAATTGTACTCAAGGTACTCTATTACCCTCCCACTGACTTCAGATATTTTTCCACTATGTAAGAGATTATAGAGATTATCTAAGGTAAGCTTGTGCCATATAACCCTTGCAGAATGAACCTGTGCCAATAAATGAGCAAAATCGGAACACAGCATAGGTCACCTTGATTTTAATTCTTTAAACCTAAACACTGTTGATAATAGCAACCAACTTAACAATCTTCAGAAAATAAAAAACAGATGAAAAGTCTTAGATCATCATGAATCACACAGCAATGGAATTTAGCTAAGGTTCTTCTTATAATCGGGTCTGGGGCTTCAATTTTTATAATGTAGGCCAGTTACTCTCAACTATTTCTCCTTCCAGGAGGGTGGGGCAGTTAGGCTGGGGGATGCCAGACCTCTTTAAAATGCCATTTCTCATCTCCAGGTTATAGGCTCTGTGGCACAATGGATAGTGCATTGGACTTCTAACCAAACCTGCTGCTATCAGTCTAAACTCCAGGGAGAAGGGACATGGGACTGTCTTGATAGCAATGCTTCTGAATTTAGTGAAGAAGCAGAGGCATGAGAGACTTCAGAAACTTAAAAAAAAAAAAAAATGCAAGCCCAGTATGTAAGAAATTAAAGTCACAAAGTTGAAAAAAATCCCCCACACCCTTAAAACCTGACGACTGCAGATCATGCCATTTGGAAACCATGTCCTACTGTCACCAAGGAAATTAAAAACAACAAAATTCAGCTATCAATTCCCCAGTACAGTCTCAAAATTTATAAAATTTACCTCTATTCCACCTATGGGAGAAATAAATAAATTACAAAAAAAAAAAAAAGAGGATAACAAAGATATATTTTTCTTAAATAGCAACTACTTCATGAGGAAGGAGTATGTGGTGTGAAATGTTTAATAAGGCACAATGTGTGAAGCATGTTCGTTGCAGTGGTTTTTAACCTTAGCAGCACATTAAATCACGGGGTGGAGGGACCGTCTCTCTTACCCTTCCCTTCTCTCTCCTCTGAGCAAGGGAGGCAATAACAGGAAGGGGGTGCCATGCAGAGGCATCAGCAGCAGTATGCCTGGTAGCCAAGGGAAGGGGTCACAGGGGAGCACAAAGGTGTTGGAGGAAAGAGAATTCCTGAATAGTTGGAATACTGGTTACACTAAGCAAAGTCAATGGATTAATTGGGCATAAAATTAATATGCTGAGGATAATGAAAACCAGTTTTCTCAAATTTTGAGACACGAGAAGGCTAGAAAGAATACTGAGGTATTGAGTTAGAATATGAACTATCAGAATAAACTCATTTTTCTAAAGGTATACAGACACAGGTAGATATAGAAATAGTAGTCACAGATATCCATGTGTGTATGCATTTATGAACATCTACATTTTCTAGTTCTGTCTGCTGAGAGGGCCTAGAAGCAATGACACCACTGAGACCCAGACCATTTTCCACTCAAAAAAAAAAAAAAAAACAAAACAAAAAAAAAAAAAAAAAAAAAGTCAGGGCTGAAACAGGGAAAGAACAAGATAAGCCCAGAACATCTTGTTATGCTAGAAAGTAAGAAAATGCTCAAGGAATGATGGTAACAGGTCAAAAGAACACAGGAGTCAATGTAAAAGGGCATAATGGGACAAATCTGCGACAATTTGAGAATCAAAATAATGAGATTATCAGATACAATCCACTGAGTAAAACGAGAATTCATGAATACATACTAAGTAAATGAATAAACTGATAAATAAGAGAGAAGAAAAGTTCTTTCTTATAGAAGGTTAATCAACGTAGATAGGAAAATGAAAATCATCATTATAGTGGAGAAAGTTGGCACCCATAAACTTAGCCAGGTGGTCACAGTTAACATCACCAGTGGTGGAATGGTTTGACACAGTATGTTTCCCAATGTGATAGACTTTAAACAGCATGGCATCATTCCTGCCAAGAACGCATGGCCTGAGTCTGGTCATGAGCAAACACTGGATGGTCCCAGTTGAGAGATGTCCCACAGAATCAAAGACCCATCAAGGACATGAGAAACAGAGAAGACTAAGCAATGGGTTTCATACTGCGAACTAATGGACATAACAACTAAATTCAGCATGTGTTCTGGGATACGATCTTAGAACAGAAAGGAAAAGACAGACATTACTGAGACGCCTGGTAAAATTCGAATGGGGGGTGTGAATTGTACAGCAGTGTTGTATAATATTTATTTCCTGGTTACTAACAGACAACCTTAACATGACTTCCTCTCCTCAATCACCTTCCTTTGTCTTATCCTCCCAGAATGGAGATGCTGACATTCAAGGATGATGCAGGACAGGTGACAGAGTACCAATCTAAGAGCTAGGGGTTGAGGTGGAAGGTGGTGAAGGTGAAGTATGGTGGTGAAGGGGTAAGGAGGCCACAGAGTGGTAGTTATAAATATGTTTGCATGTAGCACAGTGTCCTTCTTTGAGGGAGGTATACACTGCAGTATGTAGAAGCAATGGAGCATCACATCATAAAAAGACCACATAGTCAGATTAATAGAAGGAGGAGAAAATTCAGTAAAATATTAATGACTGTGAGTCTGGGTGATTAAAGTACAAGAGTTCTTTGCAACTTTTTTGGCAGTCCAAAACTATTTTAAAATAAAAATTATTAAAAAAATATCACTGAAGAGCTTGCTGAAAATTCCAGCATCAAGGCTGCCCTTTGACCAATTAAATCTCAGGAAGCGGGGGCAGGAATCAGGAACCAACCAGTATTTAATGCTCCAAGGAGAATCCACAAACTGCATCTACAATACACAGTAATTGCTCAATAAATGATTGTTCCTGCTGCTATTATATTTAGCATAACCTACCTGTATGCAAAACATTAACTCTTTGTATTGACATTATTTTAAGACAATCCTGAATAACTATGGCCTATCTTGAGCTGCAAAGATCCACCATGAGTGATGAAATTGATAGGTCAACAGAGACAGCACTAAAACAATTGTAAATAAAATATTAATAATGATGGGAAAGCAAGTCTTTAATCTATTAAATGCTTATTAGTATCACAAATAATTACTGAATTGATATTAGCTAAGCATATAAATTATTAGAAAGATTATTTGCCCATAGAATCCTCAGAAAGTATAAATATCAATTTAAACAGATAAGGATAAAGGGGGTCAAATATACAGGAGATTTGACTTTGGGTGGTGAGTACACAATGCAATATACAGATGAGGTATTATTGAACTATCCATTTGAAACCTATATGATTTTATTAATTAATGCCACCCCAATACATTTAATGTAAATAAGAAACAAAAGAAGCAGATGTAACGAACAGCTCCTCACCTTGTGCCAAATTGGGTTTTTAACTGGCACTTCAATACAAATTTCGTTTGTTTATTAAAAAAAGTTATGCAAAACAAGTCAGACCTATTAAAATTCTCTGTTCAGAAAAATTCTCCTTTGTTATGCATCTTCTAGTTTTTCTCCCTCCTTTTGCAAATGACTGAAAATTCATTTCTGTAACAATAAATTGTTGTAAACAACTTAAAGGTTTCCCAGTGGGGGATGGGTTGAATAACTTATGCTGCATTAGTACAATGCATTAACATGTAATATGCAGCAGGAAAAAAAATGAGGACGATCCTTAAATATTCAATTAGAATTAGTTCCCAGATATACTGTTAAAGTTAATGACAAAGCAAGTTGCAAAACTGGAAATGTTAATTACAGGAAAGCAAAAGAGGCGGAAGATCTTTTAACTTTATATGTACATTTTTGTATATTTTGAAATCTAAATCCTGTAATCATGTTAACTAAGCAAAATTTAAATTAACATATACACAAAACAATCTTACAGTCAAGAAATCTTCCTACACCAAAGTAACCTCAGTGATTCCAGACTACTCCCACTCTTCTCCAAAATCAGTCTGTACACTATGCGGGTGTTCATTCAATGATACTGAGCTCCACTGTGATGTAAAAACTACCACAGGGCACATTCCTTTGGAACATAAAAAAAAATGCAAAAAACAGCAATCCCTGCCTTTATCTGGATACAGCACATCCATTAGAATGAAATGCACTACTGCACGCAAACCAAAACTTCAATGATGAATTTATGGTGCACAGCACAGCATTTGAAGATTCACTCTTAGCTCTCAGTGATCAGGGAGGACTTAACAAAAAAGATGGCATTTGAGTTGGCCTTTCAAGAATAATGCATCAACAGGCAAAAGATGGGATAGGAGAGCACTCAGATGGAGAGAATGGCATGACTAAGTTCCATTTGGAGAGCAGCTAGCAGCCTGTTTGGCAACAGCACATGGTTAGTACAAAAGAAGCTGAGACAAAAGAGGCTAGAAAGTGGGCTAGTGTAGAAGGTGGAAAGGCATAAATTACCAGGTCTGGTGAATGCCTGGCTTATAACTGATGTTTAATAAATGTTTAACATTATAAATCGTGATGGAGACATTGTCAAGATTATAAAGTGTCTGTATGTCCAGATGCAGTTATCATCTGGGCTATACGGAAGCTTGGAAGTAGTCTAGGCAGTGGGGGAGAGGTCATTTAAAGTTTTAGCTGGTTGTAAAAACATGAAGAAACTGATAGAGCTGTATTCTCAGATCAAGGAACTTAAGGAATAAAATTTTGAAAGACCAAACTTAGAACTTCTATGATTTAAACAATAATGTTTTCTTACTGAGGTCAAAATCTGTACAGGCTAAACAAATACCTGCTGAAGCAAAGCAAAGCAAAGCAATGCTACTTGGTAGAGGTCCTAATTCCAACAGACTGGGTTGAACAGATGGCAAATGAGGGCTAGACCAGTGGTTTTCCACGCTGGACTATTTTGAGTGCAAACTTTGAAGAAATGCTGAACTACGATTTCACAGAAATGAAGCCTCTCTTCAGAAGAGAGATCTGATGCCTAGGAAAAGGGCTTTAAATTTCTGCTACTGTCTTTTGTGTGCACAGTCTTAGTGTGGGTGTGATTTATCGAGCATTTGTCCCACCAGTGGGGCTCAGTTTCAAAAAGAACTGAAAACAAACCAGACCCATGATGATGCAATATCCTTGGAATTTTGGAGACAACTTCATGAATCCCAAAACTATTTATGGCTACTTGGCCAAACTCAGGGCAGTGTTTGTGACTGCCCATCTCAGTGAAAATGCATTCTCTTTTGTGAAATACACATTCCTCTTGACTAAATATATTCCACATTTTAAAGAATAACTAGCCTTTTAAACACAATATTTGCATTCTTCCTATTAATCGATGATTAACTATAAGTATAATTATACACTACTGTGTGATAAATCTATTCATCTGTTTTCTGTCTGTCTCTTGTATTAGTAGTTAAAATCTTCATTGGCATGGCCAAAATATTCTAGTGTATGCAACAGGCTATCAAGGAAATCTGTTCAGCCTCCATGTGTATAAATTTCTAATTATGAAGCTTTCCACTAATAGCAAACACTCATTTAAGAAAAGGAAGAAATGAACAAACACTTACTAAGCTCCAGCTATGTGCTACACACAATGCTTGTTTTCTGTACCACACAAATAAAATACGTTCAAAAGTTCTGTATTAAAAAATAAGTAAAAACAAGCTATATCCTGTCAGATAATATCAGTATTAAACAGTCTCCCAAAAATCATGAAACAAAAATGTTTAACAAGATAGCAACTATGGTCCCTTCTTATATAAAGATGTTATGTTTCTTTAACGTTTAAAAATAATAATTCCAAGTTTAGATAACAAGACATTAAATAATTGACTATTTTAAATGGATAATGTTATAAAATTCCAAGGCAAAACCGTAAACACTTATTGAATACCTACAATGGGCCTATTAAAACTCACCAAGAACATGGCTATGAGTAAATAACTACTGTAACCACACAAGTCTGCATATGTGTGCACAATTTCTTTGATTTGCTTTACTACAAATTACTATCATACTTTCTGGTTATGAGAAAAACATCTAGATATTGAGTCTGGAGTTCCAGTTATTGTGTCAGCAAAGAGAGTCTGTTGATTAATATGTTAATTTAGCTACCATTACAGGCACAAAACTCAGAACTCCCAAATTTCTATTTACACAAGTAGTGATGGTAAATTTGTTTTTCCAGGTTCTATTTTAACTGCATTTGAGCAATCACAGAACTTCAGAGTTTGCAGAATTATATTCATGTAGTCTAGTTCCTTCATTTTACAGGTGACATGATCAATTTAAAACAGGGAAAATGACTTCTCAAAGTAACATAGTTAATTAATAGATGTCTTGCTTCTGAGTATCAACACTTCCCATTACACCTTTTTCTTCTGAACTGTTAAGTATGAATTTAAAGTAGGCTTCTATCCTGTTCCATTACTGAATTTAGAATGACCTTCTGGGTGGTTTCTTAAAATTTAATATCAGCTAACTATCAAGTATCTAACATGACCTTTCAAATCATCTTAATCTTGTTATGTCAAGAAGTATTCACTTTTACCTTAGTCATGTCCACCTCAGAACAAGATTTTAAAGAGTTTGGGGGGGTGGGGGGAAGAAAGGCTGTGATCCCGCTCTTCCACTATACATTTGGAGTCATAATTTATTTTCAATCACAACTACTATTAAGGCAGTAGATAAAAAAGGCTAAAGCTTTAAAAAACGTATTTCATTTACTTGGCAACAGCATGGATGTATGTATTTTACTATGAGCGCTGATGTGTCTTAAAAAACATGTATAAAACAAAAGCATCAAATAAAGAATCAAAAGAATCCCAGAAGAAATATTAGGGTAAGAGAATAATAAAGCCAATGGGAGGCCTGGAACACAGAATTTCATACCCCAGAGCTTGAATGGGCACTCTCATGGGCTGCAAATTTGATCCCTGTCACCCTCAAAGACTCACAATGTCCATAAACTGAAAAGTAAGCCAGTTTTTCAGAGTGGAAGCACAGAGGTTGCTAGTAGTAAGATATAAGATATGCCAGACATTTCCCTGGTGGTTCCTCATAGAGTCCAGTCTGTGATGAAATGGATGTCCTCCACAATACTAGCATGTGCTGGGTCCTCTCTGCTCACAGTCTCTCAGTACAGGCCGATGGCTTAGCGCCAGATAAAGGAAAGACAGACAACTCATCTCACTAGGCTGTGGAAGTACATGGAAGGAAGGCCAAAATCTGTCTTCGAAGAGAGTCTGGCTTCCTTCCAACTCCCAGACAAATGAGCAATTAAGGTCACAAAATGTAGAGCCTGGTCAGAATCATTTTAGCCTGGAAAGAGTTCAAGACAGGCATTCCTCATTGCCTACAAAAGTAATTTATCAGTTGGAAGTGGGGTGAAGAGGGAGCCCAGTCATTTTTTTGGTCTCCAAAAAGCATAATTCAACAAACTCTAATGCCACTATCGTTTGTATTTCCGTAAATTTTCAAGGACTAACAGCAGTTGGTTTCATCTCTCCTCCTGCTGAGACATCTTTTTATCTTGATGTATTTTTAACAGAAAGCGCTCCAGGTTTACTCTAAAAGCTTATTAAAAGGATATAACAAGGCTGAGTTTTATTGAAATTATAAACCAAAAAGGAATGAATGGATAATAACATACTTTCAGTAATAAATGTGTCCGAATTAGCAGAATAAGCCATTTCAATAAAAATGTTCTGGGTAGTTAATACAAAATAGCTTAAGGTCTGACATCAGATCCCCAACAGCTCCACTTCGGAAGTGAATGAAGAGTATGGCCTATGTTTTATGGACGACATAGGCAGGGCCCAGGAGGACAGGGTCATCCTAGCTGAATTCCAAGCACCTCATTGACATAACTAGCTCACAAAGGAACCACTCTTCCGGGGGTAGGGAATAGTCACATGAACCCTGTCATCACTACTGTCAGCTGTCCTCTCTGGAAATCCTCTTTCCTGTCTCTTATCATAAAGGTAAGAGCCCAAAATTTCTGGCCACTTCCGGTACAAGAAACTCAGTCCAGTGTACTCTCATAGGCAATTCAAAGTTAACCCCATTCTCCATAACCAGCTAGATTTAAGCTCAGGAAATGCTGGGTGGCATGGGAGAAGGGAGAGAAAAAAGAGGAAAAGGGAGAGAAGGCACACTGGGAATGGGTGCTGTTCTCTTCTCCTTTCACATCCCTTTTAAGCTCCACACCTACTTAGTAGGTGGTTGCCAGCATATTTTAAATAAACAGAAAACAAAAAAGATCTGGTTGTAGTACATGGAAGTGTTATTTCATTAAACTTTTTTTCACTTATTAATTTTAATGTAGGTATGTACTAGGTCGGAATATAAAATGCACTTCTCACTGCTGGTTACAGTTAAAAAAAAACTCCAAGTCACTTCTTTGGATCTTGGCTGGTGGGACAGTACAGCAGGGCAGCACTGGCACAGTCTCGGGAGGGAGCCAGACCACCTGGATCCAAATCTCAGGCACCAAATCTCTCTGGGCCTGAGTTTCCTACATATGGAAAGTGAGGACAATAATAGAATCATGGGGTTGTTGGGAGAATTCTAGAGTTAACACACGGAAAGTACAGAACACTCCAGTGGAGAGTCACGGGAAGAAGGGATGGAAGAAAAAGCAGATTCCCCCCTTCTTATCGGGGCACCACAGCAATCCTCTCCAGCGTCTCTCTGACAAACACTAAAGGCCGCTGACAGCCTCTGCAAGGAAGGTCTGCAGCTGGGGCTCATTGAAAGTCTGTATGAATCTGAGTGGCATCTATGAAGGTGCTCACTGCACACTTCCTTGACATGAGAAAATCAGCTTCCTCCCTGTCTCCTCGCTCTCTGACACCAGCAGAATACCTAATGTTCCCCTAGATGCTGGGCTCTGCTCACCCGCAGTCAGGCCTCATGGGTGGATTACCAGAGAGAGCCGAAGCCCAGCTCCCTTCATTGGTAACTACTTGCCTCACACTAAACTATGGGAGAGTTTCTCCCTAGTTCTCTTCTCAGATATCAAATAGGCACTGGGGCACAGCAGCAAGTCTATTGCTTAGCAGTGCCACTGGGCAATGAAATGCTAGTCTCCTCTTGCAGGTGCGCCCAATCTCGATAAGAAATTTCCTTGGCGAGTCCCTATCCCCAAGAGACCATCTTCTAGCCTGTTATAGGGATCACTTCCTTTCCCAACAGCCCAACATCCCTAGAGACTCTCCACCTCTGTCTTCCTACTTCATTCTTACTAAGGAGAGGATTTGCAAGGAATCTGGTGGTTCATAGTGCTGGCTGTTGATATTAGAGCATCTTCTGCCACTTCTTAGTAAGTGTGAAAGAGAAGTGTGTGGACTTGTGTGTTGGAAGTTCTTCTGAAGCTCTTTTTGGAATGCCAGGGCCACATGGCCCTCCACTGAGTTCTGTTTGCCAATTATGTGGTAAGGAAAGGTCCTACTCAAATCCTGTGTAGCTGAACTACCAAGAAAAAAAATCAGGGAGTAAAGAGAAAAGCAAAGTCATGAGAAGTCATCATGATTAGGAGAAGAACAGGAGTAGCAAGTAGTGTTATAATCAGAGAATTGAGAGGATTTCTGACAATGTAGAAGCAATCTGTATCTCAGTGCTCTGGCAGGTGAAAATATAGGATGGTGTGTGTATGTGAGAGAGAGAAGGAGGGAGAGAGGTGGGGAGGAGGGAGGGACACTAAACATGGCATGGCATTGTTTTCGCCACACCATAGCCTAAGAAATCATATGACATCTCTATATTAATAAGCTAAGTCATGGCAGAGTAGCTAGTACACATGGGTGTTGTGCCTTCCACAGAAAAAAACTGTGTATGATACATGCCTTTTATGGCTTGTATTCAAAGGCTTCTCTGGCAAAAGGCAGAAGTAAATTGCATTTACAATGGATGAGCACAAGAAAATGTTGAAAGACCGGTGATACAAAAAGAGCACAGCTCAGAGAGGACAGTTGTGGGAATATATTTAGATACTGTGAGCATCTAAAACTACCAAGTACCTAAGGCTCCTAAGGCAGATGACATCAGTCATGCTCTATTGTAGAAGAGGGTCTCTCAGTCACAAGTGATGACACTGCCCTTAGAGGTGGCCTAACAGCTTGCAAAGCAGCTGTTTTTTTTGTGTGTGTATGCAGTTTATTGTGTCATGTTTATTTCTATAAACCTTTCCAAAATAAAACAGAGCATGAAAACATTAGATCAAATTGAAGGAAGAACTCAGCATTCTTAAAGTTATGGGAAAAAATGATTTCTGAAAAATACACTGCTGAATGCAACACATCCTCTGAGCAGTTTACAACACTTAGGGCATCCATCAATCATGATAATGCTTGTCAACCTTCCTCCATAATCCTAGTCAAAGCTAAACACCAAAGGTAGGGAAAACTTTAGCCTCATACTTGCAGAGCTGTGCTTTTCTCCCATGATTACACACACTTTCTTGTGGGACAGAGAGGCGGGGCGGGGGGGAGGGGGGAGCTCTCCTTAATCCCTTAAGCACACATTCTTGTAATGGTGAAGAATAATCTTTTATACCCTATCAACAAGACAGAATAGCTGTGAGTAGCCAAAGAGGGTTTTGTAACTTGGAAAAATATGTTTTTAAAGTGCTGACAAGCCAAAAGACAAAGATTATTGTGAAGATGATGGTTTTCAGGAGTGCGGAAAACCACCTTGGGGAAAAAAATCACTCCTTCAGCCTTTGCTATAACAACCATTATGATTCATTCCTCTGGATTCAAGATAACTAGTATTGTATGGTTTTAAAATACTTCCTAAACTCATAAATTATCTTTAAGTTCTTTCAAATTTCTAAATTAAGCAAAGGGCCAAGGATTTCTGATTCTCTAAAGCAACAAAGAGGCTTTGACATTCATTCTATTTCCTAAAACAATATAATTTCAATGCTTTATAAACTAAATTTCTTACAGCAGAAACTTGGCATCCTCTCTTTTCAATGGTTATTATAGGTAAGTTTTCAATGTTCAATACTACCTTACTAATTAGATGAAACATTTCTATGTTTTAATTGGAAAATATTAAGTGATTCCATGATCATAAGACAAGATACTGTAAATTTATATTTATTAAAAAGAGAAGTTGAGGGCTAGAAAATAGACAAAAATTAGTTTACATAGTACATGACAATTAAATAAAATATACATATAGGCATATATTCACACACATATATATGCACATACATAAGATGATCAGAGAGATGCTTCCAAAATGTGACCAGTGTCTTTGTGGAGGAATCTGGTTGTTCTTAGTTACTGCTCTGTACTTTTCTATCCTATGAGTGCATATCATTTTTAGGAAGGAAAGAAGGAAAGGAGGAAGAGAAAAGACTATCTTTACTTTTACATTTTTTAAAAACTCCCTAAAACAAATAGTGGTTAGTAGTTTTTAAAAAATTAAATGCAGGAGCAGGCAAGAGGGACCATATCATATATCTCCCAAAAGGCAGCAATACCTGTTGCATTTTTCACATGACCATCTCCCATAGCCCAAAATGAGGCTGTTACTTCCATTATTTCAATACTGTGAGTTTCCTAAAAGGTTTTGTGCAGGAGGGACACAGACACCAAATGCCTCAGACACATAAGGCTAAATAAAAGGGTTATTAGCAAAAGGAAACCCATCTTTACATTAATTACCATAGCCTCGTTTCTATGTAATGATATCTAAACAGATGGTGCAGACACCCTGCAAGAAGCTAGGCCTTTTTTGAAGGGTACGTGGTAGTCAGACCTCACTAGGAAAAGTAGTAAAACTAATTCTGTTAGCATATTAGGAAACTTTCCAAATAATAGGTTATTCGCTCCTATTACAGATCAATATAAATTTCACATTTCACATTTTTATTATCCCAACTTTGCATGTTTCCTCCATTAGGGAAAGATGAAAGGAAACTTATGCTTATCAGTATCTTCCCTCCAACATGACTGACACATTTACACTTTTAGCCTTCGTAACTGGTCTGTTTCCCATCTAAGAGTACATGGCACAGTACTGTCCATAGAAACAGTTGGCCTGGAGAGGTAGTGCAAAACAAAAGATAAGTAAATAAACAGACCTATGGTTAAACAATTATTTTTAAAATTTTTGCACATCTAATCACTAGTCCAGAAAGATGTATTTCTTCAGTTTCACAGGCATCACTCCAAATTCATCTTGAAAAGTTAAGGACTGAGTGTGTGAAAATTCTGTTCATTTGTCAGAAGAAAGAGAAAGGCACAAAAAGCCAGAATATGCTCAGCAGGAAAATCCAGTAATTAGAAAGGAGAGCACCAAAAAAAAAGGTAACTGTTCCTAGTGAGTTGGAGGTGCTTTCTTTACATACTTTCTATTTACCTTTGTGAATATGAGCTGGCCCACAATCCTGGACAGCATGCCCTTACTTAAAAGTCAGTCAACGGGCCTCCTGTGGAAAAAAAATTTAACTTCACAAGTGCCTCAGAATGCCAGTGAGATTGCTGGCAAAATTCTGTATTCCAAGTTCAAATAGTAATAGAGTTTACAACAATTTGAGCCAAGATCACAAAATTTAAATTGAGAAACCAGCCAGGTTGGATGCTGGGGTAATGTCTTTTGTGTTTGTTGAAGTCTGCCTAGCAACTACTGGCAATTTCTGAAAGCACGTTCACCCTGGAAAAAGAAATGCCTGCCAAAATGCCAATATGGTTCTAATTGCATACCTTTTCCCTCTTTAAAACATATTGTCAGCTTCCCTACCTTGACCTAGAAGGTACAACAAATTATGTTTTGGGAGATCTGGGGAGGCACCCTTTCTGTCCATATTTATTTAAACACAGACTAAAACTTTAAGAAAGTGGACATAAAACTATTCCATGAACTTTACTATTATTAAAAATTGACATTTATAAGCAATATAGAGGCCTATTAAAGATACTTTTGAACACATACTAAACTGTCAGAATGATGGAAGAGATCATTTATACATCATTTTTAACTTAAATTATATGTTGTTTCCAACTTAAATTTGTAATCAAAAGGACATGGTAGAAATATCAGATTTCAGATATCTTTACATAGAAGCCTTTCTTTTCTTTTTATACGATTTCCCCTCCTGACATTAGCCAAATAGAATTCAATTATATTTTCAAAGCTTTAGAATATTTAAAAGTCAAAGCAAAAAAATACTTGTTCTTATCTAGTTTTTCCAATCACTGTGATGTGGCCTGGATGCATAATGCTAAGGAGTCTTAAAGGGAGCCAGCTGTGGAATGCCACAAAGCACGTATGCAACACACATGGGGCAAACAGAAAACAGAGATGTCCCAGGCAGAGGCAGCCAGGGGTCTATTTCTGTGCTGCACAAGCAAACGTGAGACAAGGTTACTCCCTAGGCTGTTTTTGAAATCTGGCTCAAATGAGCTAAATTGTCCTCCTTGCTTGACAACTCCTTGGTCTCAGGTAGTGAAATTGTACAAGAAACAGACAATGGCAGGTGGACCTGGCCAAGTCAGTCAAATTCTCTGAGCCATTAAGAATAAAGATTAGCAATAGATAGATAGACAGATAGACAGACAGATAGATAGATAATAGATAGATAGATAGATGATAGATAGATAGATAGATGATAGATGATGATAGATAGATAGATAGATAGATGATAGATAGATAGATAGATAGATAGATAGATAGATAGATAGATAGATAGATAGTGTCATGGGGTTTCTGCAAGGATTAAGAGATCTCTTCACAGCACCTGTCTTACTACAATATCTGACACATTATAGATACATGTTGTGAGCAGTGCTATTGCTCAAATAAGTAGTAATAAAAATAAATGAAATAATAAAAGCTAAGTAATTACCTTATGTAACTCAGCTGGGAGAAATAATATCTACAGAGGATTGTCTGATAATTGTATAAGACGTCCTAGATATTCTAAATTTCTAACTTTTGCAGAAGTAACTCATATCAGCACATAAGAAGCAACTATACTTTTTCTACACTGAGCCATGCATAACAAGAACAACGATACTGCAGCCAGGGAAGTTGCTGTCGATAACATATTCTACTAGACACATAATGTCGTGTGTCTCCTCTAGCACTCCCGAGGTTCCTGTATCTATGAAGCCTGTGATCTTCCTGAGCCACTGACTCAGGTTTCATCTTATGGACCTTGTGATTCTTCTAACTAGCCAGGTTTCCTTTTAGACTTTGGCCATGGCAGGGAAGCTTAGAATCTGATCTGTGTGTTATATACAGAGCTTATTGGTCCTCGGGTCTATTATTTTCCAGTCTTATTTTCCTGTCACACTGATTTCCTCTT
The DNA here is from genome assembly GCA_030015415.1 of Cynopterus sphinx. Classification (NCBI taxonomy): domain Eukaryota; kingdom Metazoa; phylum Chordata; class Mammalia; order Chiroptera; family Pteropodidae; genus Cynopterus; species Cynopterus sphinx. Next base: position 34,552,484 of record CM057382.1, on the reverse strand, counting down.
GCATTTTTCAGTCTGTGTTACTAAATGTAGATTATTAAGACACTTAAACTCTTTTTGAAGCAAGGAATAACATGATGAATCTTAAAGCCTGACCATTCTGCCATTTCAGGACTCACACAAAAAATACAAGAATTCTGTGTTTTACCTAGTCCAGCCAAGCTCTGGCTTAATGGAAACTAGATTTCTCTTATGAACAGACAGTGATGGGAGACTAGAAAGGAAATTGTTTCAGGAAATATCTGAGAAGTTTGACAAAATTAGCCACACGGGAAGAAGACAGCAAAGAGCTGTGTAATCAAAGGAGGGCGACTGAAATCACTGAATACAACAAAATGCTCTTGGACTCACATAGTACACAAGAATATGACCCTTGCCTCAAAGGTTGATGTCCCAGGCTCAGAGTGGCATTATCACAAAGCCTTCAGAAGACTGACCAACCACAGGGATTTCAATTCACCAGTTTTCAAGCTGAGAAACTCAACAATGTTTTCCTTTAAGTAATGATTAGTTGAGAAAGCCAGAACACACAAAATTTCATTCAGTGGTGTCCAAGAGAAGGGAGACATGGCCTATTACAAGACTATTAGTAAAAATCACCTCATAGGCAACAAGGTAGAAACATAATACAGAGGAATGGTCCAATTTTCAGAAGCATAATGTTTTTGCTGATGTAGCCAAAATGACGGGTTGTGCAGTCAACCACACTTTCCTACAAGACCACTGGCTGCATGGAGAATGACAGGCTGGATCAGTGAAACAGAAATGACGACTGTATGGCCCACGCACAAGGGCAAGGTTTTACAAATGTTCTCAAGTCACGAGGAACTCATTCCAGAAAGAATTCCACAAAGTTCCAGGAATAATGCCTGCCTAGAACTCATCTCTCTGACCTCCTTCCCTACCCTAAGTCACTATTCTCCACCCTGGAACTTAACACTCACAGATTTAATAAGCATTTCAGGGAAGGCAGGCTGAGTGACAGTAGTCCCCTGCTGCCTACTAGCACCCTTCTTTCACAATTTGGGAATAAAAAGCCACAGTGAGCAGCTGCTGTCCATTCTCACTCACTCCTAAGTGCAAAGCCTATAGCACCCCTTGCAAAATGCAGAGGCCTCCTCATGCTTCTTGCTAGGCATTCAGCACCTACCAACTACTTAATAATTCTAAATGCCAGCTTTGAGTGACTAGTTACTGCTCACTTAAACATACAAAGCCAGCCTCTGAGAGACCTGGCTGTTCCAGCTTTACTGTAAACTTAAAGCAAAATTCACCATTGCAAATCTTGTCTTTCTAGAAAAATATTCTGTATGTTTCAATTTTAAAAATTTTTTCCCTCTAAGCATGTGGCCATCTTAATGTCAAAATACCAATTCAAGCAGTTCACTATTTCATACCAAGAATCTCTTAAGTAGCACAACAAGGTAAATGTACTTAAAGACACTAAACTGTACACTTAAATACAGTTAAAATAGTAAAATTTACATTATGTGTTTTGCCACAATACACACACCACTACCACCACCACAACAACAACAACAAAACATACACACACAACAAAGAATCCTTTAAGTGAGGTTTCTCTGTATAAGCACATTATTAACCATGTGGCCGACTCATTCTTCACTACACAGTGTAGAAGCTATTGGTTTCCCTACAATACACATAAGTGATAAGCCTCTCTGTATTTCTAAAACTTAAAATCACAAACGATTCGTCTCTTTAAGACTCATCAATACTTGACTAGCCCAGCGCATAGTCATCATGATAACATTTCCTCTTAGCTGTTGCCAAGCTTGAAACTATTGAGCAAATGTGGGAAAGCTAAAAAATTAGCCTAGATGGCGCCAAATCATCCCCAAACCTCAGGAAGACAAGCATCTGCCTCTCAATTTGCAACAGGCCCTAGAAAAATTCTGACATGAAGAAAGGGCAGGACAGCAAAACCACAATGCAAGTGTTGCCCTGATTTAAAAGGCAAACAAACCCCTGAGTGTGTCCAACGCTGAGCAGCTAATGAAAAGCAGCCATCACATGACAGAGCAGCCCTAAACCACTTCCTGGAATCAGACTGCTTCCGTCCAGTTAAATCTTTCTCTTTCTCTCCATCCCCCTCCCCCACTTTAGTCGCTCTATAAAAAGAAATTATTTGCCAACTGTCTTGCCATCATAGGTAATGGAATAATACATCAGATGAGAGAGACACGTCATTGTTCCTGCTGAGACTTAGCTCTAAGGAACGTATTATTGTTTTGGAAGAACTCTAAAAGCATTACATTAAAGACAACTAAAAGAAAATAAAATTTTATTCTTAATGGATAAGATTTCTTAATGTGTTAGTGTAATACACAGGGGGTGAGTAAACAATTGCTTTTGAAAACTGAAGTAAATACGCTTTTTGTCTATCAAAATGAGTAAAATTTAACTGTCCCCTGAAATTACTTTAAAAAATTGGAGAGTTCTTTTTAACTTGATGTGTTCAACCACTTTAATAAGCCTTTCCCTATTTCAGTACCTTGTATATTTGTTTGTTAGCTGCATTATTATTAATAATTATTTTAATTGTTTGTTTCCTTATATTTTGTCTATCCTTCAGCAAAATTTTTATTTGCTCCATAATGGCAGAACTTGTCTGAATTGTCCACCACTGTATTTCAGGCCCAGCACAGTACCTGGCACACACTAACAGGCTCAAAAAACATTTTTTAATAAGTAAATTCATCATTTCATTCATTTGATCAACAAATATGTAATGAGTAACTTTATTCCATGATTACAACAACCATCTTAAGAACTCACAAAAGGGAGAGAGAATGAAAGTCTGTCATTTCTTTAGAATCTAATGACTTAAAATGTCTTAAAATTTTACATGTAAATAAGCCACAATACAGCTTTCTTCAACATGAATAAAGACTAGTTACTACATCTCATGATAGCCCTTACAGGTAAACGTTTTGGTACAAGAGGTCTATCTCTTCTTACAAAACTTACAACTTTCAGGACTCAGGCAGTAAAACCTGCAAGGAATGTTATCACTGAACAAAGGCAGGGCACATGATGTAAACCTGGAATAAAAGTTACACTGTGGGTTCCATTCCTTTCTAACTCAATCCTTTCTGAGACATTCACGTTGCTTAACTTACTATAAATTTCCTCCACCAGGGAAGGGAGTACACAATACTGTTTTCTTATGCTTAATGAGAAATTACTATTCCTATCCAAAATTTAGTTAATAAGAGGTGGCCATGAGGCTCAGAGCAAATCATAAATCTCTTGTGCATGATCCCACTTCTCATTGCCACATGGCTTCTGATATTAGCCTGGACTAAGCTCAATGGCAGGCTTGCTCACTGACTGCTTTATCAGCTAAAGACCTTCCTGTTCCACCATCTTGCTGCAGAGTTTAGGAAAATAAAAGTGTTAGCAAGTATAAGAGTGTTACATAAATCTCACATGAAAAACAAATATACTGTGAGCTGCTGCTTTATCCCTGTTTTAATTTACTGGGAACTCTTATGTTATAGATATGGATCTTACTTCTGTGCCCTAAAATACAGAATATCAGAGCTTCAGAGGCCAGATTATTCTGCCTCTCCCTTAATGAAAAAGGAACCAGAGACCTAGAAGAAATATCCAGCACTGCAATGATCTCTCTCTTCTTTCTCCAATGTCCTCTGCACAACTACTAGCTGCTAATAAACTGGTACGATAGCCTTGGGCCTTCTTTCTCATCACCACCACACCACAAAACCACTGAGGAGGCTGATGTGACACATACAGTTCTTTGAAACTTTCAAGTGTGTAAACTGAGTGGACACATATTAATGCATATGTGGCAGTGAGACACTGGTCTGTATCTCAGAAGCACTGAGACCAAAAAGAAGACAGAAAGTTGGAGGACAGGAGACTGAGATAGAAGGAGAGCAAAGGAGGCAAGAGCCAAATAAATAAGGATTCATTCTTCTAACTGTAGCTTGAGTTATCCCAAATTCAGATCTGCATTTTAAAAATAATACATGTATGCCCACATTTCCTATTAAATATTTTCTAGCCATTTTCTCAAAAGATCTTCAAAAAAAAACTCCATAACTACTTACCATCAAATAAAACTGTTATTTTCTGTAATGTTAAAAAGATGAATAAGGAAACTCCCAGCTTTTAGAAAGTTTTACGTGAAGCACTTCACTATTTCTAGAATGCAAGTGATTTCTAGTAAGTCACTATTTCTAGCCCTGATCTTTTGCCTGAGTGCACTACTAACCATCTCCACCTTGACTTCAAAGTCAATGTTTTTTGAAAAAACAATTCTCCTCTTAGATATTACTCTGTCTATCCTTTTCATATTAGAAACCTTGATATCATCCTTAATTCTTTCGTGTTCTCCTTCATTCCTCCAGATCCTATCAAAATTCTTCATTCCCATTTCCTCATATACATCCCTTTATCTTCCTGTCTCACACCTCCCCCACAGTTCCTGATCTTCTACATCCTATAGTCCTATTTAAGCAGCTTCCCCAGCCACCAAAGTACTAAGTCACCCAACTCACCTCTGGTCCATCATGCTTATACCAACTCATTGTCAGTTGTACCATCTGTTCTTACATGGATCATCAATAAAGTACTTCCACTCCCAGTCCGTAATGAACAGAATCTACTGTCTTACCATGCCCCACAGGGGTCTAATGGTGTCCTGAATTCAGTATTAAATGAAAGCTTTCGCAATGATAATGATGTGTGGGTCCCACTATTTATACCAGCAGGTTAATGGGCTGTTGAAGGATGAAGTCATAAGTCTCCTTGGAAGGACTTTCACCACCTCATAGCAAAGGGCCACAAAACCACAAGCTGGAAGCAGTGCGTGCATGAGGAGGGAAGGAAGTGCACATCAGAACTAAAACGGCAGATTCTTGTGGCGGAGACGTGAAATGGTCCCTGAACCATGGAGAGAACTGCCAGCTCTCGATTCAAGAAGTTTCTTGGATTCTTGTATCCTCTCTGACAAGCAGAATAAACATTTTTCCATCAGAAATGAAAATTCAGTTTGCCCTGATACTTCTTTATTGGTAGCAAACTGCATTCAGCCACAGACTATCATTCCCTGACAATTTTCCATTTTGAATAGTGAAAAACTCTTAGTGTACAAGCACTTAACACCACACAAAAAAATATCCACTAGAGAAGAAAACATATTACTCTAAATGCAAATATATATGAATATATATAAACAAAACAAAACCAACAAATAGAATCTTTTCCCAATATAAGAACCTAGAAAGCAGCATCCCAATTAAAAGTTACAATCATTCAGCTCTAAACTGAGAAGAGTCACCAACAGTACTGTGTGGTTTTTCCAAGTAAGGCATGGACCCTCATCCCAAAACAGTAATAACCCTGTAGCCTTCCCTCAACTGCAAAGGCTAAGCACTAGCATGGAAGGGGCTCTCTGAAGAATCAAATAATCTCTCACATCTGTTCAGTGCTTTTCAATCTCAACTGATTTGAATTTGTTCTATTTTAACTGATTTTAACACCAATTCTATGTGCCCATTTTATGAGAGAAAGAAAATGGAGGTTCAGCTGCCAAATGACTTGCCCACAATTTCACAGCTGGTGACTGCCCTGAGACTCAAACCCAAATCTCAGGGCCGCTAGTTTAGTGTTCTTTATAATACTGATATCTCTTATTAGTTTAGTTCACTGATTGATTCAAAATGATGGCATGGCACAAATTAGGGGTGGGAAGAAGAAAGAAAAAAGAGAGTGATATGTTAAGGAATGCAAACTATAATCATTTCTGGAACATCTAAATATTAAAAACCCAGCTTCCAGACTTCTTACAAACCTCCAACACATCTTTTTTGTGTGTTGGGAGGTTGGAAAACAAGACAGCACTATCTCTTACTACTTTGAACTATTTTAAGTAACAATATTTAAATTATGGTGTTTTCTATTACAAAAAAAAGGACATGAGAATTTTATTTTTCTTGAAAGAACACCTGGATTTTAAAAATACATAAATTGTCAGTGTAGTGAAAAGAACAGTGAATTGAGTTTCCTCCCCAGCTTCAACAATAGATAGCTATATGTCTTGGACAAATCACTTAACTTTGCTAGGCCTTATTTTCCTCTTTTGTACGCTAAACGAGGAAATCTCAAGGTCCCTTTCAATCCTACAATATCACGATTCTAAGAAGTTACTTAGCCCCAAACATGCACACAGAGCAATGTGTTTGACCCCAAAATACTTGAGTCTCTCATTCTGAGTTCATAAACTAGTTGAACTATTAGTATATCAACTCAAAAGAACAGAACATTGCAAGAAAATTAACTTTTTAATAAAATCCAAACAAAGTGATTTAAATATGTCATTATAACATATAAAGAAATGGAAACTGTCAACATAGTTTGGGCCAGTCCACAAAAACTCACAAAATGGTAGATTTTTAATGATACACAACTGGAAAAGAATAGAGACTAAGATGAGAGACTTTCTGGGCAGAGAGGTCTTTTTATCTACAGCCATTAGAATCAGGAATAGTCATGGCTTGGGACACCACTGATTGATGCCAAGTAGAGTGGTTTGAGGAGCAATGGGAGATGAAATCAAAGCAGCAGAAAGGAAGGAAACAGACTGTCATAAACACACAGTGCCAAAGGCGGACATTGGACTTCATCTGGGAGGCAACAGGGAGATGTTAAAGAAATTCCGAGCATGGATATAAAATGGTAACAGTTGAATTTTAAGAGTGAATCATACACTCTGAAGTGATATACACTCTCATCTCTATCATGAGACTCACCAAAAAGAGGAAATAAACTTTTTTTAGTAACTACATCATATCCAACCCTAACACAGATCTTGGTCAGTGAAAAAAGAAATTTCCAAATTATTTACTGATTGTTTAATTCTGTAGACTAAATTTTTACCAAGGGGGAAAAAAAAGATTTGATCAAGTAATATTGTAAAGTGCTACAAATTACATATTCCTCTAACAAATTCACAAAATGCAAATAATTAGCACATTAAAGTCTATAAGCAGTTTTGTAGAAAAGAAGCCTTTTTAAACTGTAGACAACAGCAATCCTCAAACATGTCTTATCATGGAACTTTTTAAAACTAGATGTTTATTAACATAATGCAGAATTAGTGCTTCACAGAATACCCTCTCATCAATCATACTATGAAACAGTACATGAACTTACAATTTCTCCTTGCACTTAATCCATACTCCACATCAGAGGTTCCCAACCTTAGCTGCATATTAAAATTATCTGGGCAGCCTTAAAAAAAAAAAAAAAACTCAAGCTTTACTTCCAGAACTAAATCAATCTCTAGTTTGGGCATCAGTAGTTTTTAAAAGATCCTCAGGCAAACCTACAAGGAGAAGGGTACTGCTGTTGATTGAGAGTTTATTATCACTAAAATTGTTAATGGTAGAATTGGGGAAATGGCATAAATCCCAGTTAACAATTAAGCCAGAAAACCTGCCCCTGAACAACTGAGATTTGGCTATATTTATTCTGCATGTGATACCAGATCTCAAATATTCTTGGCCTTCCCTTCTCCATACTTTTTCACTATTACACTGGTGGTTTGATGCTAATATTAGAGTATGATAAATTGATATGTGGTATGTGCCACTTCTTTGGAGTGTGACCCACCTGAAAACGGACCAGATGACCATCTTTTCTCCTCTACAGTCCTGCAGATATCTGGCACAATGTCAAGATGACAGAGAGAACAGTCAATGTCTCATAAGTGGTATCCTTAGCACCTTTGTAAAGTCTGTACATAATCATTCACTCTAGACCCTTTGGATAAGCATCGTCACCATTCAGCTCCTTGAAAGTAGAAATTGTGTTCTCTTTAGTTTTCCCATGGAACCTACAAGAGTTTTCTAGATTCACAGATCATGAGATAGCTCACCATATTTTTAATTATGAGAGATACTAAAGTGACACTCAAATGAGAAGAAACACATATCCATGGTACTGAAAAATACCATTTACTCAATTTTGTTAATACCTCCCTCTCAATGTTCTAGCCGAAGCCAAGAAAAACAGGTGCTCCAAATCTACCAACTTAGGGAATACACCATGGAGCTTCTCAAACAGCACCTCCCATTGACTTACACATGAATCTGGACCATTGTGTTAGAAAATCCCATAGAAAAACATAACAGAAAGAAGTTCTATTTAAGAAAACAACTCCAAACTACTTCAGTTTAAAGTTTTCTTATTCACAGAAGATTAAGGTTTCCTGGTAACTCCAGAGTAAACAGGCACATGGAAACTGAAGTTAGGTTTTCTCCTTCTCAAAAAAAAAAAAAAGTAATTGATGGTACATTCAAGAAAGAAAAGAGAAAAACAAACAAAAGCCTCTATATTTTTGCCTGCAGCTGGTGTCATCCCTGGCTAAATTCCTTCATTCCCCCACCTATCATCTTTAGCCAGTAAGCAGCAGAAAATTTAAACGACTGAATGATAATATATGGTGACTAAGAGTGGTTTTGCTAAGGAAAAAAAAACTTAAATACTTCTAGACCATTTGATTTCACCAAAAAAAAAAAAAAAAAAAAAAAAAAAAAAGGTAATGAAATCTATTTTTCACCACTTAAAGTGCCAAAAGAAATTTACTTCCCAAGAAACTCCAAAAGAACTACTTTGGGACAAGCCACAACTGCTAAAAATACAAAATGAGAGTGTAACTTTCAGGATATTTAATAATTCAAGAATCACGTTAAAGAGGCATAGAGTAGCAAAGTGTTCTTAACTATTAAAAAAAACAGAAAATCTTTTAAACAGTACTAACTCATCTGCATGTTGGCTGACTACAAGCTTCCCACAAAAATGTATAATATTGATTAAAACAATATTAATGTCAATGGCCATGGAGGAGGAAATTGTAATGTGTTCTATTAAAGTCCACAATTAAATCTCTTCAGAAAATAAAAGCAGTACATGTTTTCCACCTGAGATATTAATAGAAATGACCCTATTATTCCTTGAATAATGTTGGCAACTAACAAAAGGAAATATACCCTGAATAAGAATACTATTTCATACAGTATACTATACAAAGAAAGTGTATATAACATATAAACTGCATAAAATGTGCACATACACAGGAATGGTGTGTTTTCATGTTTTAAAACACACTGTGGTATTGCTGCTATATACACATTTTAATGACAGGTTGTGGAAAAATGTCTTACGTCTTATCTAAAGATCATTGCTCCTTTAAAGATATGACTTAATTTCAGTCACTCATTGAGGGGTTAAACTACTCAACACAGACCTACCAAATTTTGTTAAAGTGTGAATGCATGAACTTTTGAATAAAAGATGATTATGCATTTAATCAAGTAATTGAAGCCCTTTTAGTCAGATTCTTGATTCCAAGGCCTCACAGTGTTTCACAACCACATCAGGAGGAGAGAAGATTGCAAGGACACCTGTAGATCAAAATGAGAGAAGCATTCCTATAATAAACTAAGTATCTTTAGTCTGAAGATAAGAAGGCACAGAAATATAAAAACCATCTTCAAATTTTTCTACAACTCCAAGGGCAAATGGATGAAAGAAAAGGGAAAACTTTCTAAAAATTAGCACTGATTAAAAATGATTTACCTTATATATACGTATCTGAGAACTGTTTTGTCTTTATACCTGCCGTAGGTGACAGAGAAGGAAATTTAGTACTTGATGGGAAGTAAAACTAGATGCTCTCTTAAAACTTCTTTCAACAAAATATTTTATGTTCTATAAACTGGCAACGATTTATGAATCTACAAGCAACCTCAGCCTATTTTAGCCTTTATGATCTGCTTTTCTCCATGAGGTGGTTTTAAAAGTAATAGAGGTTCATTATACGAAAATATAGAGAAAAAAATAAAAATCAACCATAATCTCATCACTGAGACAGTCACTTAACATTTTGGTATAATTCCTGCCCCAGTCATTTTTCTAGGCAGAAATACATATAACATAATTTGAGTCAAGCTGTTCTTATGCCTTTTGCCCTCATTTTTTGCATTTACATGATAATCAATTTCCCAAATCATTAAATATTTATAAAAGAGCATGATTTGATTTTTAATCCTTACATAGTAATCCAAATTGTAGATATATCATATTCCAAATATTAGAGCAAGCACTTAGATTATTTTTATTTAATTTAAATTATTACAAATATTACCACAATGACTACCCTTATACATTAATCTCCAGACACATCTCTGATAATGTTCTATGTATATACAAGACTGAATCTGTCTTATGCATCGTTGGATGCAAAACAATTTGATTCACATGACAATCAAATGCCATAATTAAATATATACACATATGCAGACTACCAAAGCAAATGCAAAACTCCTGCAAGACCTAATCATCAAACTTTATCCTTCCTCAAAAAATAGTTCCTCTATCTTAAAAATCTGTTTCTAATCACACAGAAATGTTTAAATTTTCATATTATCAGTTTATTAGTGTAATTTTTGTTTATCTTTATAATGTGAAAATTGTTCTGAAATTTTAATATCAATCATAAGGAAGTTTTTATCTCAATATTATTCAATTAAGACAAATTCTAACAAAGAGGAATTAAGTAATTTAATCCATTCAGAAAAAGTATTTTACTACACAAGCTTTTTAAAACTAAGACCAATAAACAATTTCACTGGACCTTCCCATGATCATTCTATCCCAGGTACACCCCACATTAATATTTAATTCATAATCCTGCCTTGTGTCCTTTCTTAAAAGACCTCCATTTCCACATGATCCAATGCCTTGAGTTTGGTTTCAAGAAGAACATTTTAACCATTAACAACTAAATTTTCACCATATATTGATTTAAAATTGTTCACTTTAAAAAATTATAGTAGCAGTTAGGGATTCACTACCAACACACCCTTAATTACAAGATTCTTGATATATGATGGAGAACAAATTATGAGACCGAAATATAGGATTCTTACCTTTAACAATCTTCTGGAAGACAGCTGGACAACCTGTTTTGCGGTTATTCCTTTCTTCTAAGTGTTATACATGTTCAGTTGTCCAAATTTCATCAGCAGTGTAAGAGAACCATAATCACAGATCCTCTCACTAAAATTTATTCTCAGAGACATAAGGGAATAAGAACTCAGTCCCTGAATTTAGTTTTAAGGCCCAACTGCCCATCCGTGATAACGTTCATTGATGATAACCTCTGCTTAAGTTTAAAACCAACACTATAATTCTGCACGGACTTCTCAATGCATCTTTAGAACATGACACCAAAAGCTCTTCACTGTATATAGCCCATTGGTAAGTTGAATTGTGAACCATGTAATGCATTATCTATTGAAACTACTACTAAGTTACAACTTTAAAATATCCTAATTTCATTCAAATCAAACTTGACCTAACATGTTTACCCATTAAGATTCAATGTTAGAGAAAGCATATCACAGGATATAGTTAACTGAATTCATTTTTAAATAACAAAATCAAAATGGATTTCTATTACCAGAGGAATATGATCTATTCAACATATATAAATTAACAGCTACTGAAGAAGGCAAATGCAATTGTGTTTAAAGATTTCTGCCTCTCCCACCTCCAATAATATAAAGATTCAAGTTGTCCCCATCTAAGACCACCCAATGCACTCATTTTGAAGTAGAGGGAGTCAACTATTTCCCCCAGCCATTTTCTCCAGAAGACAGCACTTGCCACTTTTCAGTCTCAAAACAACGTAAGTAATCTGTTTACCAAAGAAGGAATTTTGAGGGTAATAAAACTACCACATACACTGCTGAACTATCTTCTTTTTATCAGTCTTACTGTTAGCCCTTGTGAAAGCTAGTTTATGGGTCAGTTTTCCAAAATGATATATTTTGAAAGTATAAAATATCCTTACATTCAAAATATGTGTTGTTTACTTTGTGGAGTAAGCATGTATATAAGCCAATGCAAGAAAACTTGACTTGCATCAATTATGATGCTGATTGGATTTTGTCTTCTTCAGCCATTGGGATTCAAGATTCCTAAAGCATTTTTGCTTTGATGAGTCACATCTGTAATACAATCACTATACCCATCCCCACCTAATACACTGCAACACGTTTTTCCCTCCAAGATCAGGCCATAGTCATTTCACAAGAGAAAGAAAAAAAAAATGATTAAAAGGAAACAGGACAGACAGTGAGTAAGCCATGAACAACTGCCCAAAGAACTGTAAAAATCTAAGCAGATTATTTCCATGTGTTTCAATTAAAGCTGCCATGAGAGGTGGACAAAAAGCTAGAGAATATTGATAAAGCTGTATCCATTCCCTCCTTTTGTCACTATATTTAGAGCAAAAGAATAAAAAATACAATTTCTGAGGAACTTGCAAAATTTTAACACAAAAAAACATTTGAGATATAGCCAATGCAAACAGTCTAATTTGCAGTCCCCTCAGCTAAAGAGAGAATATTTAAAAACACTTTATATGCATTTTTAATACACACAGAAAATGAATTAAAGGTATATAAAAAGTAGTTGCCTTTCAGAGGTAGGATAACAAATTAGACCTTTTCACTTTCCTGAATGTCAATTATATATTTATTCTAGACAATTTAGAAATGGTTTGTAATAAAAAAAAAGATTTGGCAAAAATGATTAGGCAATTAAAATCTACAAATCAAATTAAGTATCAAAATGTAATACATAACATTTAGTTTTAGCAAATTTTTCTGGTCACAGTAAATTTTTCTACAGAATCAATTCCTCCATTAAAAGCTATTACAGGTTGAACTGTGCCCCCTAAAAACCATATGTTGAAGTCCAAACCCCAGTGAATTTGACCTTATTTGGAAGCGGGGCCATTGCAGATAGGATAATGCCACCCACCAAGTGGGAATACTCTCCTTAGAATGTTGCTCAAATGTAAGATAAATAGCTCTATTCTTCAAGCCATTATTTTGTTGGGTTTCTCTGTTATTACAGGTTAGACTTTTGCCCTAATACAGTGTCAGGGGAAATAAAATGTTTCAAACACATGCAGTACACAGAAAACCAGGTAGGTGACTATGCCTCTGTGGGAGATGTTTACGTGCACCTGTAGTAAACTGAGCAATGATGATCACAGCTTCAAATCTGAGACAACATATTTGATGATCTTAGTAGTGGTTACACCACAATCTAAACCATTTGTGGAAATCTACCAATTCTTACTCTCAAAGATATTTTTAAATTTAATTTTCTTTCATTTTTTCATTTTCAAAAATTTTCAATGAGAATAACTGCTTTAAGTTTTTCACATTGCCATGATTTTACATATATTTTAACAGTACAACAAAAAAAGCAACATATAAAAGTCTCATACTCCTCTAATCCCCTCCTTAGGGTGAGCTGGTAAGAAGCTAGGAAGGTATCCTTCCAGACATGTTTGTTTTTTTTAAATAAGGGTAGTCAAATTTTAAATGCAAGAATAGTTTTAATTTTGTGATACAAACCTAGTGTCAAAACCAAAACACATTCTAATAAGCATATAGAGCCTTTGTATATTTGCATTGCTCTTGGAGAAAAGTTAGTCGAAGGTGCTAATGACCAGCAATATGGACTATTTCTTCTTCTTAAATGTTTCCCAAATGCCATTATGTGAAACTGGAATACATGTGACTAGAAGAAAGTTCCTGGAGGACAATTCAATACTTCTCCATTACTTCATTCTACTATAGATGAACCTTAATGTCTATTTCTGTCTGGTCAAAACACTGAAAATTACTCTTCTAGAATTTGGGATGTGTGCCTTTTATTAAGTTACAGATTTTTTCCAGGGCAAGTATCCAAATCCTATATAGGCACTTGTCTATCAGGAAGACACTTTCTAATGAACTAAAAAAGAAAATAAGGAGATAAAAACTACTCTCATTTAGTTATTCAGGGACCTCATTAACCTGTAACTAAGAACAGAATCTACAATTCCAACTCCTATTTCATGGGGTGCACACATGTTCTGGATTCAAACATGTGTTTCCATTTAAACTGCTGGAATGTATATACGGCTCCACGAAGGGTGATAAATATTAGCAAATCTTATAAGAATGAAGGTCCTTTATGACCACATACACTGTTTTGATTCAACTTTTAAAATGTCTGAGTCATACAAAGCCGAACAGTCTGCTTTTTACATCTATCTGCAAGTTAAAGAACAATGAAAAAAAAAAAAAAAAATCCTCCCACAGCTAGCATCTTTCTGTCCCATCACAGCCAACTCAAGGCAAATCTGAGATTTCTGCTCTTCATTTTCTCTTTTCTTCTTCCCCTTGCGGCAAGCCTGCCCCAGCAAAAGGCAGGGCATTCTGAAATGCCCAGATATCAAAGATAAGTTGGATATTAACCAACGTCAGATAATGCCAGCCAAGGCCTTCAAGCATAGTGCATAAACTTCAACAGCATGAGCCTAAAACAGGAATGGAAAACTGTGGTCTGGTACATTGTACTTGGCCAGTACAGAATTTTAAATTTTTTAAATTTAAATTCTTTAGGAACGTGTCCCCCATTCAAAGAAGATATTTCATCATATAGAATCCTGTATCTCATCTTGCACTATGAACCACTCACATTATGTGCCAGCCAAACGTTGGAAGTGTGAATGCCACATAAATTCTTCCACCTCTGCACCTTCTTATATTGTGTCTTTGTCTAGAATGCCTTCCAACCCACCAAAGTCTACCTCTTCACATGGCTAACTTCCACTCTTCTGAAGACCTCAAGGAGTCCCTTCTAATCTCCTAAAGCCCCAGTCAAGTGCTTAATCCTCTATGGCCCCAGACTCTCCTGCTATTTCTGTGACTACATCACCAGACACCAGACTAATTCCTGTAGGGCAGTGATGATGCCTTGGTCATTCTGGTCTCTCCAATGTGCAGAACACAACAGGTGGTAAATAAATATTTTCAGAATGAAGAAATGGCAATATAAGTATCAGCTCTAAAAATACTTCCTTTTAATAAGCTTGGCAGAGAATGCAGATAAACGATGAAGCTGACCAAAAAAAAAAAAGTAGATCACACACAAGGCAAAAGAATAAAGAAGCTTGTAAAAGCCACATCTGGCTACACAGAGGTGTTTTCCAAAGGCTTGATGACCCTCTACTGCCATATTTAACCTCATTCATAGTTGCTACTATATTTTCACTCTTATCACTCCCCTAAGACACATGTATATTTATTCCCACACATATGCTTTCTGGATCCCAACAAAGACACAAATACAATAAATCCAAATAAACCAAAGAAAGAAGAACATGAACTTAAATCAGTTTCTTTGAAAGGTTGGCATCTTTCCCTACATAAAATATTTTTTAAAATAGAGCTGACTAGAATAAACTAACTGTTCTTCACAGTTTTTCATATTCATTCTTCAGTTAGCTCTACTCCTTTTTCCCTTTACTATGTATAACTGGCCAGACTGGCTTCAATGAAGGTCAGAACTTTCAGAGGAAAGCCAGGGAAAGAATGAACACAGTTACCAACTGCTGGCAAGTAGGTCTAAAGGTACATCCATTGTCAATTATATTATCCCTCCCACTTAAGAGAAATGAGAAAAGCTGTGAGGGACTCTTCTCTACTTCTCAGGTCAGGTATATGTTTGGGGAAGAAGGAAATAGTGGGTGGTAGTAAAAGAAGATAATCAAGACAGCATATTTTACAGCCTTCCTTGCTTCCATACCTCCAAGCAAAAGCTTCATTAGATTTGCCCAGAAGAAACCTACTTAGAGTAGTTACATGCCAAACAGTATACCTACCACCTTTTCCTTGTCCTGAGCATCTCCAGCTATCATATCAAAAATTTATTCCCATTCACATGGAAGAGTAGCTTTCTACTAAGACATGTGTATTTCTCCTTAATTATCACCAAGGCAGGAGTAAAAAGCAACTTACCTTTTGAAAAAAGTCTTCCCCACTTTTGCCTTTTCCTTCAGCAGCAGCTGTAAATAAAAATGTATACATTTAAAATAGTTTCTTTTCTCAAACTATGTATTCAAAAACTCTTGCATACCAGAGATGAGAATAGAAAGGTAAACAAGATGCCATTCTTGTTCTCCCAAAGCTCAGTGCCTGCTAACAGGCCTCATCTGTGATGCAAATGTGATAAAGAATAAAACACTAATCCAATCAATTACACTTCTTTAATTTCACACTTTTCTGTCTGAAAGTCTCACAATCTCTATTTTCACACATGAACAAAAGTAATCTTGTCCTTTCACAGTTAAAAAAAAATTATGAACAAATATAACTACCAATATAATCAGCTGTAGTGCTTTAACACTTCCTATCTATAATCAATCCCAGGCATAATGTTGCCTTTTCAACTGGGGGCTCAGGGAACATGGCTGCTGAGTTTTGTCAGTTTCAGGTTTTGCAATGACTATATAATCTACTTGGACTTCTGTTGGCTTCTTACACTACTTTAATTCACTCCTTTATTGGTTTACACAAAAAGAGCAAAACAACAACATAAGAAATAAACAGTAATGACAAAGTGACAGACAACAATAAAACTTCATGTTAGTTTACTTAAAAGGTCATTGTATTTGAACAATCATTTTTATATCTAAATGGTAGCCTATAAAAACAGAACAAACCCAGTTCTCAATGTCCAAAAGTTTAATGACTATGTGAACATTTTTTTTTATCTGTGGGGGGAGGTGGGAAATTGGAATAAAGGGAGAGAGGGGACAAAGAACTGATAAAATCTTGCTTGCAATCGCCTCAAATGGTACCTTTCAGAGGGCAACCACCAAACAGGTCTCAGATTCAAATGCAGAGTGGAACAGTGATTAAGTAGAGAAGCCACGCCCTCACCAGAACAAAAAAATGGGACTGGAGCAAGAACTCCAGTATGGTGGATCATTCTGTTGGGTAGGTGGAATAGTCAAAACTCAAAGAAGTTCTCTCGGCCCTCAAAAAAATAACAAGTATTACAAAATTATCTTTTCACCAACCTTAATTTCACCACTAGATATATGACACCTTCTACAATTTTGTAAAAATACAAAATTTTTTTATCAACATATTTTCATCCAAAAAAGAGCAACAGAATACATGTTTCTGTAATTACCAAGGGCAGTTTAAGGAAATGAACACAATAAATAAAAGTAATAAAAAAAATTTAAACTATATTCTAATGTGTGAGGCAGGCTAAATAACAGCCCCCCAAAGTTGTCCATGTTCTAATTCCTGCAACCCATCAATATGTCACCTTACATGGCAAAAAGGATTTTGCAGATGTGATTGAATTAAGGATCTTGAGATGGGAAGATTATCCTCTATTACCTAGGTGAACCCAATAGTCACTAGAAGTCATTACAAAAAGGAAGCAGAAAGGTTAGAATCCAAGAAAGTGATGTGACAATAAAAAGAGAGAGAGATGGACATGTGACAACAACCTGAGAGGTTCAGAGAGGAGAAAGATACAGAAAAGTTACACTGCCGACTTTGAAAATGTAGGAAGGGGCCACAAACCAAGGTATGTAGGTGCCTGCTTGAAGCTGGGAAAAGCAAGAAAATGGGTTCTTTTCTAGATCCTCTGGAAGAAGCATGGCCTAGCCAACACCGTTAACAGCCCAAAGAAACCAATTTCAGACCTCCGGCCTTTAGAACTGTAACATAATGAATGAATGTTGTGGTTAAGCCACTATACTTGCGGTAATGTTGCAGCAGCAAAAGAAAACTAACACATAATGCCAATACCATTTTACCTTTAATTTTTGCACCATCAACAGCATGAATTGAGTATAGACACTGAAATGAGCATCCAAAGCACACATTCCCACAAAAAGATTCTTTGCAGTTAACTCTACAAATTATGATTTTCACTTTTTAACTTAGAAATATATCAATATTAAAGCTTTTTTAAAAAACAAAGAATAAATCTGAACAAAAGAAAAAAACTCTCTTTTAAATAAACTGGCAAATGTGGTGCATCCTAGCTAGAGGGGCGACCCAGGTGAGATAAAATGTCAGTGCCCAAACCTAATGATAAAAACCTAAGAACAAGTGCCTCGGAGGGACTTCAACTGGCTGCTTCATGGGCTATCTTTATCTCTAAAGCTGAAAATACTTTAATGGGGCCCTAATCTATATCACAATCACTTGGAAATGAAAACTGCATATAAGGACACGAAGATTTTTTAAAATTCTAGTGACATCGAGGAAACTTCTTTGAAAAGAAATTTTAGAATCAAAGATATTTTCAAAGGCCTATCAAGCAAGACAGATAATCACCCCTTTCACCCACAAGGAACTCCTACACAACTGAGAATTCATCAGTTTGATTTTATGACACAACTACATTTTATTACAGACACTTCCTTTAGGACACTTATTTTGCTCATGACAAACTGATTATGTCACAAGCTTGAAATGCCCCTTCATTCCAAGTCTAAACAGACTTCATAGAATGGCCTTTCAATGCCGGGATAAATAGAAAGGGGAAAAATTCCTTAGTTAGACCCAAACTATAATTAACTATGTTCCGGAAAAACATCAAAAATTTAACCAGAAACGTACACCTTTTAGCAACCTTATGATTTGAAGGGGGACAGGAGGCAGGAAGCCAGAAACGGCATACTCACTGGCACCAAAAATCTCTGTTCTTGTTTAAGTGTTTATTGTATGAGAAACTCCATATCTGAGCCTAATTTTCCCCTAAATCCTGAGAAATATCCACTTCCCAAGCCCACAAACACCCTGGTAAAAGACTCTGGTTGCATTCTTGGTCAGATCATTGTCTCCAGCGCAAACCCTGGTTGGTTCCAGTCACTGGCACTTTGCAGGGAGTGTCCTTATCTAATTCCCAGGCTGCTGGGTTTCCTGCCAGACTTTTACTGACCAGGCCCAAAGACAGCAAGGCCCTTAAAGCCAATCAAGAAAGATCACATTTTACCACAAGTATTCTCTCCCGCTACAGAGGGATCCTTCTGTACTCAAATTTGAGATTTCAAGTATCAAACTTACTCTAAAATTCTCAGGATCAATATATAAACTGCTCTGAAGAAGTGAGAGGTGGGGAGAGACCACTTGCAGAATATTTCTTTCTGAATATAAACTTAGGAGTTTAAGATGTTCATTTTACAGAACCAGAAAAGAACAGAAAGAAATGTTCATTCCACAGATGTTTACATCCTATACTAGAGAGTAAAAATAGGCAAGGTCCTGCCCTCATTTAAGAACAACCTTCAGCCATATATTCAAAGCCACCCAATTAGTGAGATAAAGCCAAAATTAAAATTCCATTCTACTGACTTTCCCAAAGATCTTTTCATAGTCACAATTCTATGCAAATTAAACACAGAAATTTAATTTAGCTATTCTCATTCTGGACAGTGAACTAAAAAACTAGTCAATTTACTCTTAACCCAACAATAGAGCCGAGCTGCTACTGTTAGTCCTGATGAATCAAGGTTACTTCTAGGGAGACCATCAGATCTAGATTGCAAGAAAAAATATATGAGATATAATAGCTTGACTTAATGGCTTCTTTTTCAATATATTTGGAGGAAATAACTGCCTGTGAAATGAGCCAACCCCCTACTTGATGTCATGGTAGTTCTTGATCCTTGAAGTGTGATTGTATTCTGTAGTATAACAGTTCTATTGAGTCTTCACATTCTTATACATTTATACTCTTGTTTTTTTTATTCTGTAGTAATATGAATACACATAATGATTTAGCAGCCTTTTTCTGTTTTTACATTATAAGCTTTGCTTGATGTTCCAAAATTTAATCATTTGATTGTAAAAACTATGGATTATTCCTGCCAATGAAAGCATTGTCTTTATTTTCCTGACAGAATAAATTACTTCAATACTACTGAAACATGGCTTCATGGGTTGTGCAGGTAAAGCATCTCATTTTAAGCTGAACAACTCATTTTTTATGTTTATTATAATTTCTCCAGTGCTTTGCCATATTTTATTTCATATTTTTGCTTCACAAGAAATATGGGATGGCAAAAGCCACAGCCAGTAAAAACAGCAAAAGTTGAAACAGGTGTAAACTATTATAGTCCCCCAACTACAGGGCAAGTCTAGTTAATTACCAAATTAAAGTGTGGGGGGATAGGGGGCTGCTTAATTTTAAATTCTTCACAGGGCATATGGAAACTTGTTTAAATATCCTTTTCATTCTGAAATGCTTTTCCATTATAACATCTTATGTTTCATGGTGCCAAATCTAAAAAACACAAGGACTATGTATTTCATATTAAAACATAGTACAGAATACCTTTAAATATTCCCTTGATAAGCAATGGGTCTTTTCACCTCTATGGAATTTGGGCAAGGAAAAAAAACAAATTCAAATTATAAAAAATAACATATAAATCTTCAAATCTTCAGGGCATTTCTTCCTTTATTGTAAACACAACTCACTGTAGCATATTTAACTAAGGCTGATGTATTTTAAGATCACCTGAAAGATAAATGTGTAATCATTAGGTAGCCTGATTCTCCTGTAAAAATATTTTTCTATTTAAAATATTCACTTATTGTATCAATTTAATTCATATGCTAAAAAGCTATGCTAAATATTTTATTTTGCATATTTCTGTTTTCAGAAAAGTTTCCTGATAACTTCACCAATTCTGCTAAAAGAGAAGTCAGCAAAAGATTCATAAGCTGCAATTTACATATACTCTTATTTTTATGTTCATGAGTCATATCTATCTAACTCTCTGGATTGGCATGCAAAGCTCTCAGAATCGAAGAAATAGTAGACATTGAGTGTATGTTTTAAGTTTCTTCAATTCCCAATTAAAATCACTCAAATATTTTAGCCAACTGAAGAATACTTCTGAGCTTAAACTTCAGTAGTGAAAAGTGTCATTTGAATGTTATATACCACAGCAGGTATGAGGATTCTCAGAGAATTATTTTTTAAAACTCCCTACCTGCTTCCACTGTGAACATATCAAATTCACCTGCTCTGAAAAAAAAAATTATGTAAGCCTGTTGAGAAAAATTGAAAAGAAACAGACAAAAATAAATGTAATTTTTACATCAATAGTAGGTGGATATTTAAGAATGGTTTTCTCCTTCAGTTTATTTTTTTTTCTTAAATATTGCTTTATTTTTGCAGTTAAAAAAGTTCCCATATTCAAAAGTACAATAAACTGCTTTTTAAAGAGATTGTAAAATAGGATGTATGGAATGATCTGAGTGCTGTAAGTACATATTTTGCATATACATTTAGTGTCTGTGCTAGAAAAAATTATAAACACCAAAATATTAATAATTATTGAGTGGAAAAATTAATGGTCATTTATAACTTCCTCCTTTGTACTTTTCCAGAATGCCTTTACATAGCTTGAATTTCTTTTTAATTTGGAAAAAATCAAGTGAAAATCATTTGAAATCCTTCCTCCTATTTGAATGTGAATCTAATTTTACCACTTCTGGTTTACAACAGCATGATTTTCAATCCACAGTGTATAAGGTAATATGGCAAAAGTCTGAAGGTCAAAGGTACCTAAAGAGACAGGATAATTAATATACTATTAGAGATGAATAATGGACAGTCGATAAAATCAAACCAAGTATAAAACATCATAGGCCTTAATTAACCTAGCACCTTCTAGATGGAAATAATAATTTTGTGCAACTCTCACTGGATAAGTTTTAACTTAGGCCTTTAATAAGAAACTTCACAGGTGAAAACACTAACTAATCCAATATTTGGAAAAACTCTATGATTCACATCAGTTTAATAGCTAGCTAAAAGACAAAAGACACTCTAAAATGCATAAATCAAAAAGAGAAAAAAGTTTATGTATACATTTGCAATTATAGACTATTTAAAAGAAGGCCACTTTTACTGAAAGGTTACATCAAATGAAACATAATATAAAACAGATAACACCTTATTTACCACATTCTAAAAGGCTCAATGGCTAAGAGTATGAAAGAAAAGAGATGGACTATCTAAGATAATTTGGGCCATGAGCATAGGCCATCAATTGAACTACATCAATAAGACATCCTGTGAAGCTATTTTTAAAAATTTCATTTCCCACCAAATTTTTCAATAGAACTAATGGGAATGACAAAGATTATCCGAGGTGGAGCGAGGAGTCCTGATTTATTCCAACAATGGGGACCACTGCTATCTCTTTAAGGTTTACACCTACTAACCCCAACAATTGTAGCCCTCTGCAGACTACTCTTCTCAAAACAAGTATTACAGGGGTATTTTTCTCACATGTTAAATCTCTCAAGGTCCTAAAGCTCTGCCAATATTCCAGTGCGGGGGCCAATCTAAGATGGTGGTGGCTCTCTCACACCGCCCAGCAGCAGCCCTGAGAAAAGCATTCTCTAGTCTACCAGGCTTTGTTTCAGAAATCATCTGTTACTGTCAAATATAGGAAAATAAATATTCACAAAAAAACCTAAGACCATATAAATTACATTATTCATTGCACCAAGCAATTTTTAAGTTAAACTCTTTAAGCAGCCCTAGCTAAGAGTTTATTCGGACTTCAAATTTATCAGCCTGACAATGAAGACTTCCCTGTGGACTGATGACCCTAATATATGTCAGTATATATAATCTCAAACTGATTAAAGGCAACTTTGGTTATATCAAATGTCTTGCTTTTAGACCCTATTCCTTCTTACAGAAGCAATCCTTACAGAACCATTTACTCTGGCCTAGGGTCATAAACACTATTTGACAACTTTGAGTTCTTGCATAGTATTATTATTTTTTTTTAAATCAACATTCTTCTAGCTTTATCATCAAAAGGTAGAGAATGTTCATGGCCATCTAATACATCACTATAAGCTCCTGTTGGTTTTCCCACAGAGTTGCACTGTCAAAAAGAAAAACCACTGGCCACTTGTGGCTATTGAAATGTGGCTAGTCTGAATCCAGATGTGCTGTAAGAGTGAAAAACATACTGAATTTCAAAGACAGTACAGAAAAAGTAAAAATCTCATCAATAATTTTTTTAATGTTAAAATGATACCATTTTTATACACTGGATTTAAAAAACTATATTAAAATTAATCTCATCTGTATTGTTACTTTTACATGTGGTTATAAAATTTTAAATTACATTTGTGGTTTGCATTATATTTTCATTGCACAGTGTCACTATAGGAGATAACTCACTTAGCGGTTACCAAAGAGGGTTGAAAAGTTTCAAGTAGAGAGCAGGGTGATAGGCTACAATGGACTGAAAGGGAATATTTCTAAATAGTGAGAGTCAGCAACTTGAAATCAAAGCTGTATCTGTCTTAAACTCCTGGGAACATTTTGAGGGAGGAAGAAAGGGTTTAGTTGGTATTTTAGGAATTGGTGGAAGGGTTAAAGAATTAGTTTGAATAAAATATATAACATTAATAACCATTTCCTTAATATCCAGGTTTGGCCCAGTCTGAAACCATGAAACTATTTAAGAGTTTATATGGATGGTTATTTAACGGAATGAAGTTTATATTTCTTTTGTGTTTGTAATAACATGGCAATGGGGCAAGCCAACTTGTTTTAAATCAAAACCAAATGTGTTCCAGTCATGTTTAAAGTTCAGGTTATACTCAGAAAGCTATGACGAGGTGGTCTGTTTGCTATCCTCCCCACCAAAATGAGTGAGGGAGTGCTTACTTTCAGGGCTACTCCAATTCAACTTAACACTAAAAAACTCATTTATTGATTCATTTAAAAAAAAACATTTAGCACCTGAGGCATATAGTGAGGAGATCAAAGTTGTGGAGTCAGAGAAACATGGGTTCACCTCTAGATTTGCCATTTAGTAGCAGTATAACTCAGAGTAAGTGATTTAGCCTCCCTAAGGCTCTGTTTTCAACTCTAAAATATGCAAATAAGCACTCTATATAAGTATTTAATATATGGAAGCCAGAAATCCTGACTTCAAAGAATTTAAAGTCTTACTCAATAGGAAGTTCTTAGAGGTCAGTAATAAAAATGACAAGATTCTAAAGGTTGAACGTTACATAAGAGTCACAGATAACAGGAATTCAAAGAATGAACATTTCCAGTTGATTGCTTAAAGTAGGAAAAGACTGAGACATAGGAGATGGGAAAAAATGAATCCTAAGCAGAGAGGATGCTGTGAATACTCATGTCTGTCTCTCTATCCAAAACTGTGGTTTCTCTTTTATATGCCTCAGCGCACTTAAAATCACACCTGCATCTAGACGGAGCAGCTGGTGCAGGACAGCAGAGAGGATGGGGAGCTCTCCAGAGAGTGGGGACATGAATACCCCAGGATGGCTCACACTGATTCTTTACCAGAGGAAGCACCACCTCACAGGGCTGTTTGGAAATATGTGTGTGTATTGGGGGCCGTGGGGAGTCACAGGTGAGTGTTGTTGGTTTGTCACAAGTGAGTACTGGTGGTGGTGGTGGTTGTCACAGGTGAGTGTTGGTGGGCAGTGGTATAGATATTTAGTGTCCAGGGCCACGGCAGTCGCAAAGAGTCCAGTTCAATAAAGAATTCTCCTACCCCATGCCAATACCCTTGGTTGTGCAATACTGGTAGGGTGTTTCTTTCAGAAATGTCCTTCTTCAATAAATGATCGTCCAAAGAGTATATATGTATGTCACTTCTTTCTACACTGTTAGTGAACACCAAATTCACATTTTTCCATACTCTTTTATCAACAAATTTATATTACAAAATTAATAGTTTTTCGTTGGATGCTCCATTTGCTCATGTGATGTACATCTGCTCAAGCAAACAATCCTACTGGATAAGGGTTCTCTAATATGTTAGTGAACTGCAGTCACGCCAACGTGAAGATACACTGGGGGAGAGGGGTGCTCATGAAAAAAAATCATATTCTTGGGCCCTACCCATATATCCCACTGAATCTTAATCTTTGTGGGAGCCCAAGAATCCGCATTCTTATAAACACAGCAGGTAATTCATACACACAGTTAAGTCTTGAACACTGTGACATCCCTGGAATCCCATGGTAAGATCAATGCTTTTTATGTCCAAAATTGGAGTCAAGTTGGCTTCACATAACCCTAGCCACTTGCCCTCTGCTGTCCATTGTACATTTTACCTCATGCCCAAGAGTACTGAGAAATAAAATTTCTCTGAGACAAGTAAAGGGTTTAAATATAACAATCTAAATCATTCTAGGCATTATAGTCATGCTCTAGGTATTTACATAATTCATTACAATTATGAAATTATCACGGCTAGAGAAGCTGTTTTCAGGACTAACCAAAGGATGGTAGAAGCGGTTACTCATGCTTTATTATTAAAACTGCTTCTGTTCCTTTTTAAACTTACTCTACCCAAGGCCTGTTGAGCCAAGACCAGCTCACACTGCATCTCATCAAGTCTGCAGGCTAAGATAAAAACTAGCAGGTGCCCCGTGATCCTGTAGGACGTTTTTGTTCACTCAGAGGACTACATCTGTGAGTTTATGGAATGAGTGCAGACATGTAAAAGAAAGGCAGCAAAAGTGCTTGCTCAGATGATTCTGACCTACACTCCCAACTTGTCCTGCTTCCATATCCAGCTGTACAATCCAGCCTTCTGTGAAAGGTGGCACTGCATAATCAAGTTACCGATCGAGGCATCCTTATTCAGAAGCCCTAGGAAAACATTTAGGGGAGTTATTTCTTAAACTCAGCAGTTTGCTGCTAATAAATCACAAGTCCATTTTTATGAAATTAAGCAGATCGCCAATTCTCAAAACGTTTGGTTTGAAAAATGATAAACTCTTTAAGGGCTAAGCAAGCCATCAATTCTCATCTCTGAAAAAATCATTTGTTTTTGTTAAAGCCGATGGAAACCTAACATCTGATTATAATTTATTCCATTTAAAGTCCTTGGTTTGTTAACATGAATTCATTTTTCATCAGTAGGCTGAAAACCACCTTTAAATGTGGTTTTCATCTCAAACAATGCTTGAAAAGTAATTTTAAGGTAATAGTCTTTGGCCTAGGATAAAAGTTATAACAGATATCGTTACCTCAACTTCCTTTCATAAAATATGTGCGTATATTTACGAAGCAAACACGGTGGTCATATTCTAAGCCATAGCTTTATTCTTATTCCCAGCATTGTAACTTTGGTTAAGGAGTCACATTCTATCTCAATTAAAATGAATCTACTATAATAGCATAATGGGTCTGTAAGTATTCATTTTCTTAAACAGATCTATGTTCTCAGCTGCTTTTTGTACTGTTTACTTTGAAAGTTTAAACTCATTTTTCTTAAGTTCAAGGAACTGAAATGTCTTAGGCCCACATCCTTCACCAATTTCAACACAGCCAAGCCTTTCTAAAAAGGTAATGAAAATTTCTTTTCCTGTTTGGGGTTGAGGGTTGGCGATGTTCTGTCAAGTTCTGAATGCTTGTGCTTGAGGCATCTAATCTACCCTGAAATATACAGTGTAAAATTTCTCTAAAATATCTTTGATTTTGCTACATCTGTCTGGGTTAATTTCAGAAAGATTTAAAAATAAATTCTTGATCTTTAATGGTTCGGATACAATACCTGAATCCATCTTTTTAAAATGGTATATTTTCCCAGAGAACTTTAAGATTTTTATCTCAGGTGAAGGCTTTTATAATTTGCATAATTATAATAACCCTGAAAGTCAGTAATACTATAAACACCAATAAGAATGTAGTGCTTGCACAGTGGTAAAGTGTAAATTCATGCAATCATTTTTGGAAAATAATTTGGTTTACATAAATAAGTATATCCATGTAGTTGACCCAGTAATTCTATTTCTAGGACACTAGGTCCTAAGAATATAATCCAAAACATGAAAAAAAAAAACTGTTGGCACGAACATGTTCATTTTAGTAATATTTTTAATAAGCAAAACACAGGATAAATAATATGTGAATTAAGAAAATTTAGATACAGGTACTTATTCAAACAAAGGTCATGTGACAAGATATTTTTCATTTCATGATTTGCAAAAGGTTTGTAGTAGTAAGAAAAAATGATTATAATAAACTATCCAGAAAAAAAAAAAGGGTTTGATTTTAAGGGGTCATAAAACTATATGTGCAATATGATTGTAACTGTTATTCTTTAAATATACACATGAAAACTAGGAACTTTCAACAAAAAGCCAAAATGTGTACGCTAAGAGTTTGATTATATTATATATTTTCTTCATTTCCTAGATTTCTTGATATATAGCTTTAGTACTCTGAAAACGACCCCAAAAAATCTAGACACACACACATAAAAGTAAAATCCACTTAAGAGTTTTTATCATAAGTGTAATCATTTTTTAAGCACCCATTTGTGAGAAAATAAGGACTATAAATTTGTACTTACTCATATATCTAAATAAACCCAGTAAAGTCTTATTTCCAACAGATATTTTAAGATTAACAAGGTCAAAATGAATATACAAAACATTACATCTTGCCCAAATTCTTCAAATATCTACCCAAGCTAGAATGCTTGTCTTCTAGTAGGACCTGCCAGGCTTCTCCCACCCACTTCCTGGTCCTGAACCCACCATATGAATGCGCCTCCCTGTGTACAATGAAGTTAGCCTAATTGCACCTACTCAGTGGTTACAAACAGAACACTACAGATGTGGGGCTTCCAAATAAGCACCTTTTACAAACACAATCACAAGCCAACAAAAAATGATCTTGAAAAATGGGGTGCTATATTACATGCCTGTTATAACAGCAAAGCCTGAGAGTCAACTTCTCAAGATAGTGGTGCTGTGTGAACAATGAGAAACCCCCCTCACTCATGGAGAGACAAAGAGGACAAAGGGAGGAGCAGAAAGTTCACTGCCAATAATTAGAATACAGTCACGTGAGATCCAGTGGATGTATCTTGAAGCAATTCTTAAGCAGTCTTCATCCAAAGAACTTCCAAAAATGTAATGAATCAAAAATTTCAGAGATATTCAGGTATTCACTCCTACCCCTCTCCTACACTGGGTTTTGTGAAAGCCCATCAAAATTGCATTGGTTAGAGTAAGAGTGTTGTTTGGGAGACAACCAGCCACAGTTCATGAAGAAATATTCTCATAAGAATATATTCTCTTACTCGTCACCCTTCTGTCCTTGAAACAGAAAAACTGGTCTTGGAATTTTTAAGTGGAGATGCTCCTTAATCAATCAGCACTAATCTGGTACTGTGTCCTACCTTTTTCTCGGTGGGAATGAAGGGACAGGGAGAGGAAAAAGAAAGGTAAGTAAAAGAAAATTCAGAGAAATATTTTTAAATTATTTGACGAACTTGAGAAAAAAATCAATATCATTACAGACTATTCTCTCAAGATATTAACTCAAAATCTGTCCCCAACTTTCTCTACCACTCTCCTCCCCTGCAAAAAAAAAAAGAAAAGAAAAGAAATGGGTGAAAATGGGCAATGAGAAAGAGAAGGCAAAGAACATTATCCTGATTTTAACGAAAATTAATATTCAGCCACACATGTAATACTACATGTATTTTTCATCACAATACCTAAAGAAAGGGTTGTGTCCAGGTAAAGGCAATTAATATAATGAATGAGGTATTTATTAGAGCACATTTTTCCTCTAACAAAGTTTTCTGTGGAACTTTCCATCTAGAAAGAAGTTCAGGACATTACATAATCATGTATAGAATTATAAAAGGTGTGGATGTAATACAAAGGTTTGTCGTGTTCTGTAAACTATATTCTATATATTCTAGAAAAATACCACCACCTCATCTTGACAAATGTTACAAAGCACTATGTTGTATGTGGTTAGCAAACTGATGAAGTTTGATGGCAGAGGCTAGAAACAGAAATGGAGATAAGAAGAATTCAGTGCAATGCATTCACACCACAGTCCACAGAGACAGGGCATATGTTAGGAAAAAGCTGGGTGTCTACAGAGCATTCACCTCAACTCCTGAAGACACATCAGTTTTTATAAAACCATTCTTGGTGCCTAATACTCAGAGGGCCTGGCAATATAGTTTTCTCACTGCGCTTTATAAGCTCCCCGCTAGTTAAGCTTAACTTCCCATACTTTTCACCATGGAACATGTAAAATGAACATGCTTTTCAGTCATGACCAAGGAAAGAGACCCCAAGCCACATCCACACAGGACTGAATCGTTCCTAGCATTTCTTCCTATGACTCCATGGCACTCAAGGTGTGCGTGTATGCATGTTTGTGTGTGACCTTCAGAGTACAGGACGCAAAGCAGACATGGAGCTGAAAAATGCAAAGTCAGGTGTGGTTAATGAGGGGACAGTCACCTAAGCTGGGCAGTGGCTGTTTAGACCTCGGAGGGAAGGAACAAGCAGACTAGGAGAATGGGTCAGTAGAAAAGGCAAGACCACTTTCCATCACTGTGAGCAGGTCTGGTCAAGGATCAGTTTCTCTAAAGCAAATTCTTTTATTTTAAAGTAAATGTTTCCCACTGATACCTAAACATGGGCATACGGTTATATTCTACACTTCTACAAAGTCTCACTTTATTTCTGTGGATCATTTGCCAAGCAATTGCCCTTTTTTTCTTTAAATAACCTTAGAACCTATAAACTATAAGGTCTGAGAATACTGGGAAAAAATATTAAATGCTCAGATAAGTGCATTTTTCTCTAATAATTTATTAGAGAAATTTGGAGCACTTTTGATTAGTGATTTTTTTTTAACATCTGGTATGATACCCAAGCCCCTTGCTTTCAAATAAGAGGGAGATACACTCACTCACATCCCAAAGTATCCATCTTTACAAGAAATATCTTTACAAGAAATTCAAGTACTATAACTATCACATACTTCCTAAATGCATGTTACATTTCTTAGCAAGAACTAGAAATGAAAGCACCAAAATTCTTTAATTAAAGAAAAATTTTAAGAGAGGCTCTCAAACAAAAATTTGTTTTTAATAGACTTCCTTATAATGAGTCGTTTCATAGATAGAGAGCTCTAGGATGAGAGCCAGGAAGCAGCAGACACAATTCCGTAGCACAAGCAGGCAGTTTACATCCAGTCCAATCAAAGATGTCACAAGTCCTGCTTGCAGCCAAGGGAGACGGGTCAGCACTGCACCCTGAGTCAGCAACTATGTGGTTTTAGAAACTCTGTGTTTAAAAGATGGATTTCTCCTTAGTAAAAATAGCCCTACACTCCTCTAACAGTGTTCTGCTCCACACTCAATCCTCTGACAATAAATTTATCAAGGACAGAGTAATAACACACCATGTGTAATCCCACTGGACTTATGGGCTGCTTGTTGATTCCATATGAATAAGTAAAACTTTAGATGATCTGGAAATAATTACAAGTGGGTGAAGATGGGAACAAAAGCTGTATGTTATGTAGTTAGTACTGAGAGTTCATTATTAGCTCTACCACGTGCCAGCTGTACAACATCGAGCAAAATGACTTAACCTCCCTGCACCTGGTATGTGAAATGGGACTAAAAATAGCTCCTACTCATTTGGGGTTGTGGGGTTTTTTTGTTTGTTGTTTATTTTATTTTACTTTATTTTATTTTATTTTGGATTTTCCCAGAAGCAATGACAAATATCAGAATTAAAGTAATTTAAGCAGAAGCAGATCCTTGGTAGGGAGATGGGAAAGTAAACAGGGAAGACAGTAAAGAGGTGTGTGAGCAGGTTCCCTTTGCAAGCCCTTGGGGCCAGTTCCTAGGGGGATCTCTGAGAGACCGGAGAGAGACGCCTCAGAGCTGTTACTAAACACCACTAATTCCAGCCTGCCTCTGGCTGAGGGGTGCCTCTGCTGTGAGTAAGCTCCTTTCTTTGGCTGTGGTGGCCTCAGGCAAGACTCAGAGATAGAGGGACCAGCATTGAAAGTTCAAGAAAACCCTTAGTCCAGAGCAAAGCAGAAGAGCCAGCAACTCTACCGGGTACTTGAGTAGTGAGAGGTGGGCAAAATTCTGCCAGCACCTGCTGTGGTCCCAATCTCATGAGGATCAGAGACTCTCCCCCCATGCAGAATGTTTAGCCTGGGGCATGGCAGTCAATGCTGGATGACAGCTATTTTGGTAAACTGAAAGCAACAAAGAATCATGGATCAGCTCTTGCTGCACAGGACACACACGGTGCCTGATGGGTATCACGCCCTCTGGAGGTGAGTCTACTGGAGAACTCTGTTCAGGCCCTGTGCACCGAAATGACTCCAGGGTGTCATAATTGAGAGCCTCGGACACAAGAAATGCCTTTCTTACCTGCTTTGCCACTGATATGGAACAAAGCATCTCCACTTCAAGTTAGACATAAAAGAACTGAAGGGGTCTAAAAGGGTAGAAGCAGCTCTCTGAAACAATCTCCACATCACCAATCGAACAGAACTGAATTTTCTCAAACGATATACCAAGTGTACATTACAGCTATCCTGTTTTAAAGTTCCATGAGTGTACTGCCCAGAAGCTTCAGGAAAATGAAAAATTCCCTGAAAGGCTGTTTAAGAGAGGTGCTTTCCCCCTCTAAAACGAAGTGACCAATGCATGAGAGGCCCCTAACACTGGAGGCTGACAAAACACATTCATGCACCCCTGGGCACTTCCACTTCCACCAGGAGTGTTGACTGTTTACCCACAGACAGCTGTATCTGTTCCCAAATGTCTGTCAAATAAATAATCCCCCAAAATATGTTTCTTATCAGTCCCCCATGTTCAGAAAAGGCCTTGGCCCTATAATAAAAAAGTATTTCTATTTTGAGGGTATAATATTTACAGTTTGTGTATTGTTTTATTATTTCCCAATTTCTCTAAGTTTATTTGGTTTCAAATCTACTGTACACAATCCCTTCTCATACCACTTCACTTGGTACATGCTAGTTGTATCTGTTCAAAGATACCTTCACAAACAATCTATGTGAGACCCTCTCTGAAGACAGCAGAGAAGATGCTGACCCTAGTTCCCTTCCTGACCAGGTACTAATAACGTGGAATGAATTACTTCACTCAATACACAAAAGGTATAAATGATCCTATCAATTACCCCCAACCTTAAACATACTCCCGGATGACCCAAAGCCAGGAGTTTAATAAGGACCCATCTCTTGGTCAAAATGAAAGAGCTTCCTAGCCACCCAACATAACACTTCCATATACTGTAACTTTGAATCACAACTATATCAAAAGTGTTTACAACACAGAGGAGTAAAACTGGCAACTTAAAGTTCAAAATGGCATTACCATCGCCTTCCACAAACTTCATGGTATGAGCTTTAAGTAAAACCAAAAATATTAATTGCTCAAGAATGTCTTTTTCCTAAAAATTTCAATTCATTTTTGAGCTTTTTTATACTCGTTTTTATGAAAATTCCGACATTAAAAAGTGAAAAATATTTTTCTTTTCCCTGAAGTTTCTGGGCAGTACACTCATGGAACTTGAAAACAGAATAGCTGTGATATATACGTGGTATACTGTTTGAGAAAATTCAATTCTGCTCAGTAGGGCAGGAAATTCTGGCCAATAACAGGAAAACAAAAGGATTGATCAAACTCATAAGATGTGCTAAGGACAGATAAGTACTAAGACATGTTAGATAAAGCAAACTGAACATATGTATGTGAACACGGAAAGAGATGAAAGACCAAAAGGCACTTACAGTTCATGAAGCACTAAATATACAAGAGGTACCTAATATTCCTAAATCACTAAATATGCACAAGGCACCTGAGGCACTAAATATTTGTGATGCATAAATTATACATGAGATATGTGGTACTCAATATTCATGAGGTCTTAATGAGGCCATCCAGGGTAACATCCACTCTCTTCCCCTGCACATAAATAAAACCCATAGCTGTCAGCAGGCTAACTGGCAGATACCCGTGTCTCTCCCACAAAGAGCAAGTGGAAAAACTAAACCAGAAAAGACTCTGGTTGCAAGTCAGTGATGTTGGTTGATGTCTGACTGTTGAAGTCACCTTCAGTTCAATGAGCTCATCCATTTACACACACACACCTTTCCAAATGATACATGTCTGTATGTAATTGTATGCTTCTGTGCCTATGTATGTATGTACACGTACATGTATTAGTGTATGTATCTATGTGTGTAAATATTGTGTATCTATATCTACTATATGCCATCTGAGGGAAGGAAATCTGTGCAGATCTCATATGCTTTGTGTTCCGGGCATCTAACAACAGTACCTGACACACAAAACAGTACTCAGCAAGTATTTGTAGGGTTAACTGCTCATCAATAGAGATTACCAAGAATTCAACTATGGAGCTTGAATTCATCTGGATAGGAGAAATTGAAATTACTCACTTTATTTTTCACTCATTCATCCCCCCATCTACAATAATATGTGAAATGAAGAAGACATAGAATGCACATTAAGTGGATGACCAAATGAATGAATGAGTTAAATCATTTTTTAGTTATTTGACCTACAATGGATTTAATCCTCAGAGAAAATTACATGCAACTATATTTTTACTATTAGCATATATAAACTATCATTTTCCAGTTGTAGAACATTTAAATATCCCTTAAATGACAAAGTTTAACTGGAGGAAAACAATCAAAACAGTAATCAAACTTAATATTAATAGTGTAATTTATATGTAAAATATATATGCATTATATATACACACTGTATAACTATATGCATTATATATAACATATTCACACATTTTATCTATATAATCACCCATCTTAACCTCTGAAAGTACATCATTACCTGTCACATGGGGAGAAGGATGTCTACACTGTCCAGAGTTTTAATAATTAAATGAACTAGTGAGTTAATAATAATTTATTACTGAGAGAACTAAATCATAGTTGGTTTTTTAACTGAATTTTAAAATGACCAGAATTGTATCATAGTCCTGGATAGGAACAGATCACACAGATTACCTAATTCTTACTTGCCAATGCAAAACACAAGTTAAAATCAAAGAAAAACTGCAATACTGCAAAGCTACCTAAATATGTTACTCCAGTCCTTTTCATTTTACAAATTATTGATGTGGTTCACGTAGCCTTAAGTCAACTGAATTCCACTTTTCATACTCTACACCTCTATAATTTCTCAGTACCACGTCCCAAGCGCAACTGTAAATTAGAGATCTATGGTGAAGAAAATTAATAACTATACAGGTGAGGCTGCATATGATTTTATTTATCTTGAATTTTTATTAACAATCTAAAACATTTGCAATCATTAACATATTTATAACCTGTATTTTTAAGCCTTTGCCAAACTCTTCTGTACTCATTTATTCAAAAAAAGTTTTACATAAAATAAATAAGTCATGCAGATGTAATGTAAAGCATGGTGACTGTAGTTAATAATACTGTACTGTGTATTTGAAAGTTGCTAAGAGAACAGATCATAACAGTTTTCGTCACAAAAATAAAATTCTGTAAGTATGGTGATGGATTTAACTAGATTTATTGTGATCATTTTGCAATATATAAAAATATCAAATCATTACACTGTACAACTAAAAAAATATAATGTTGTATGTAAATTACACCTCAATTTAAAGTTTTATAATCACTTTTTCAGTCACTGTGCTAAGAAAACACTGAAACAGACTAATTCATACTCATTTACCAGGACTTTCCCAGTTTCTGCACTAAAAATTCCATGTCTTCAAAAACCCCTTACTCTCAAATAAACTGGAACACTAGTAGCCCTAGATTAAGAAATAACTGAAGAGGAAAAAAAAAAGCCAACATGAGTCTCATACTCATGAGCTTTACTGGCCCATGAAGGATGGAGAAATTAACAATTACAAAGAGAAATCAAGTAACAGTATTACAGCAATGATCCACATATCCTATAATTATGGCTAAGGCCTAGAGCTAAGTATTCCACAATATATGTTCACAGAGCAGCCTGAGAAGTGCCAAAATTGAAGAAGCCATCCAGAGTTTACGAGAGACACCACGACTGGCCCTAACCCCACCTCCCATCATCCCAAACACCACCAGTCAGTACAAAAAGATGACTTAGAACACAGGAAATGGTCACCTGTGAGGAAAATATAATTCATGGGAGAAGAGGTGATTTCTTCCTATTCCTGATTTGAAGACAAAAATAATGTAAAATGGACAAGAGTGAGTCTTAAACGTGGAAATGAGAAAGCTATAAAATTTGGTTTAGATCTCATTCAGGAGTGAATGCAGACAACTTCTAGGAGCTGGACAAGGCAAGGCATTCTCCCCTTAAAACCGTTAGAAGGAACATAGCCCTGTCAACACATTGACTTTAGCCTAGTGAGATCCATTTTATACTTCTGACATCCATAACTGTAATGAAATTAATTTGTGTTGCTTTAAACCACTAAGTTTGTGGTAATTTGACAGTAGCAATAGGAATCAAATACAACTGGCATTTGAAACATCTAAGTGGATGGCAATTGAATAGGAATATATATCATCTAGACAGAGAATATAAACTAGTAAGAAAAGGGCTCAAGAGGTTTGTAATCAAATCTAATAAAGATCTTAATAGTCAAAGGTATTCTTTTATGTTTAACCTCACTCAAAGAAAATGCCTATTTAAACTACGCTGAAATGCTGTTTTTCATTTATCAGATTAATAAAGGTCTACAAGTTCGTCTACATGATGCTGGTGAGAAAACCAGGCAATCTCACTTATTACCGTGAATATGAAGTTGAGAGCTCATAGAGAGCAATTTTATAATATCATTTGAAAACATTATGCACATATCCTAAAAGCAATAAAAATGAACAGAAATGTCCACCAATAGAGCACTAGCTAAGTAATATTAGTACATACAGTGAGACATTAGAAAGAATGAGGACTGATAAAGGACAATCTTCAAGATTTTAATTGAAGACGAAAAAAGCTAGGGAAAGTGTGTAGAGAATGCTACAATTTTTGTTTGTATATACATCTGTTTGTATATACATAGAGGACCTCTGGGGGACACAAGGACCTGGTAGAATTGGTTATTTCAAAAAAGGCGGGGAGAGGACTGAGTAATTTGTTGATTAAAGAAATTGAGAGAGATTATATTTTTATATTTTTAGTGTATATATTTTCTCTTTTGAAATCTGCCACGTGCATGTATTATCCATCCACACCAGACAGATGTGCTTTTCTCAATCTCCCCAAATGGGGGAAAGAGATTCCTGAATACTTTTTCTCCTATTTATTTCTAACACAGTACAATGAATAGCCAAAATCTATCCCTTTTTGTTTTCATTTATTTTTTTAAGAACCACAAAAAGTGGCACATGAAAAGCTGAACGCCTTCTTTAAAAAATTTGGAATGTCTTTTATATCCTCTCAACAACCACATCAATCAATATCTGTGGATCAAGAAAACCGAAATATTTAAAAACAGTATTAAGCATGTATAAAATAGTTAACCATGAATAACAATATAATAAACTGATAAATATTCTAAATATTCTAAAAATTACCATTACCACTTAATTTTTTGTGGCTCTGTGAAATACTCAAATTTAGGGAGAGCACTATTATTAAAAAATATTTCAACTAACACTTAAAAAGATGCTTCAATATATAAAACCTTCAAGATCATTAAGCACAATTATCTGAGACTATTTTCCTTATAAAAACTGGACTACAAAGAGATACTTATTGTCTCCTTTAATTAATGAGTATGGACAATAGAAAGATTTTACTGATTTCAGGACACCAAGAAATAAGGCTGCTACGTATTACTTAAAAGGGAAAAAATACTCCATGGTGACTACAGTTAATAATATAATATTGTATATTTGTAAGTTGCTAAGTGAGTAGATCTTAAAAGTCCTCAACTTCAAAATCTAAACACCCCATCTCTCTTCTCTGATAAAACCTTTCCTAAAATCAAATACAATGTTTGTCACATGAATTTTTCTGTTCTTACTCCCAACATTAAGACATCCTAAGCAGACTTAAAAATTAAACACAAAATTCTTCTGACACTGCTTTATCTTAAAAACCCACTAGCTCTGTTATATACTGAGCTTAATTTCTCTTTTTTGTATTTCATTAGTGACTGAGGTTTTCAAATTTAATGGAAATGTTGCCCGATATTGAGAAGGGGAAGTTGATGGCAGGAGGA
Source organism: Cynopterus sphinx (assembly GCA_030015415.1). Classification (NCBI taxonomy): domain Eukaryota; kingdom Metazoa; phylum Chordata; class Mammalia; order Chiroptera; family Pteropodidae; genus Cynopterus; species Cynopterus sphinx. Next base: position 34,515,462 of record CM057382.1, on the reverse strand, counting down.
GCTAAAAAAATAAAAATCCAAAGCATAAGATTCAGAGAAAAATACAACACAGACAATTCTCACATAGCCATGGAATTAAACTGGAGTGATTGAGAATGACAGTGCATATATACATCCTGTCAACCAATATAATGGATAATCTGAAAAGCTGTTCTTTCATACACTTTGAAAACATGCAGGGCTTTCTTTGCCTCATATACTTACCTCTCTAATCATACTTCCTTTAAACTAAATTAACCCGCATTCCCGAGAACGCACCCAACGCAACCAACTGGGCAGAGTAATCCAGAAGCAGATGAGGTGGCAAGGAGGAAGAGGCAGTATTTCACATCTGGCTGAGCAGAAGGGGAGAAAACTCACACCAAATCAAAAGTCGTAAGGATCAGGAACGAGAACTTTCTACCCAGCATCCCTCCTGAAGAAAAGAAATAATCAACTAGCCCTGATAAGATGACACCCAGCAAGAGCCCTAAATTTCTCCGCCTGAAGATAGATTATAAAACTAGAGCAATCCAGACAGGGAAATAGGCTTCCCACCAGGCCAGGCTCCGGAATAAAATCATTGTTCCATGGACCACTACCGTAAGTGTCTGCCACCAAGGAGCACCTGCACACATACAACTGCTCCCTTGGAAGGAAAAGTCTCCTTTTATGGTGGGTGCAAGACCACCTTAGCACAAGAAAGTCAAGGTCAAGCAGCATAACCTGAGATAAGGTCAAAATCTCTTCCATATCATGAAATGGACTATTGCCCTTGTGACACCCACTGAGCTTCACTTTAATCAGTTGTAAGGGAAGTCCCAAAGAGGCATGACCAAGTCACGACAGCTGGTGAAAACCGAGCTGGCCAGGAATGAAGCCTTAGGTCCCAGGTAGAGCACAACAGGGGTTCAGTGTGGTCGACCACTGGTAGTAAAATATGAGGGCTTCTCATCAACCCAAACTTGCTTGAGGAATTGACTCATAAGAAATATCAATATCATGAAAATTTATTTTAAAAAACCATTTCCTTTAAGACATTCAATGTCACTGCCAAGGTATGCCTCCCCTCTTTCATGTACAAGAGAGGAGTGAATGCTGGCTCTCAGTGAGCAACAAAGGGAAGCAGAGAAAACTTTGCACACTTGCAACACCTACACATACAGGCGGGAAAACCCCCGGCTCAGACACGGATTCTTGAGCCTCTCTGATGGAGGGGAGAAGAACACCACAACCTGAGATCCCTTGCCTCTCTGGCAATGTCAGAGCTGTTGATCTCCACTCCTTTCAAATCTCCACTTAACACATATTTAAGGAGAAGCAGTATCTGGAAAAGTTGCTCTCAAACACTACAAGGTTTGCAGCCATCAGGAGGCAATCATTTCCGCTGTGCTTACTAAGGCAGGAACGTGGGCTATTATTTTAGGAACATATTCAACAGCCTGAGTCAAAAAGAAAAGTTTCTGCATCACTCTTTACTAAGAAAAAAGAGATTAACCGGAAGAACACAATCCAAGTTTTCTATCAATGAGGAAGGTGTACTGGAATACAAAGTGGGCCCTAGACCAGGGGCTGTACAATTTTGTTGGAGAACAGAAAGGTGAACTGCAGAATGAACTGGTAGAAAGTGAAAAACAATTAGATGAGAGTATCTAACTAAAGTCTCAGGAACAAAATATAATGATATTAACAACTCAAAAATACTCTCTAAATGAAGAGTAAGAAATGACCAAAAGTAAAGATATTAAAGTTGGAAAGTGACTAAAAATGTCACATAGGAAAAGGATAATTAGAGAATTTAAATCACAAATCAACAGATCTTTTTATAAGAGAAAATTTTAATTGCCCTTACCCCATCCACCTCTCCACACCTTTTATAGGGTAATAAGAATTATATTTTTGCCTTGTGACCAATTATAAAAGCTTTTGTTATCATTTAAGTAGAAAAGTCAAAGTCAGCTACACTGAAACCTCCGTTTCGCCTTCCAGTAAGGAATAACAATTAAAATTTTAAGTAGGAAACATTCCATGTGTATGTAGTAAAAGAGTGCTAAATATGACTTTTTTAAAGCAAAAGCACAGCTTAATCTAGCTAAAATTGTGGCAAGTTCAGAAATATGTTTTCCACTTGGAAAAAAATACTTCAAACCATTCAGAATGATTTTTCTGAGCTTCCACCATTGTTATTACAAGAATTTAGGGTTTTAAGAGCATATTTTGGATTAAATGACCATGGTTTCAAATTCAGGTACGTATATTTTTAAAACTCAAAGTAGCTTCAGAAAGATTGCAGAGAACTAGCAGAGATCCAGAAAGTACTGCAATGTAGCCAAAAACCTTTGGATAAATAACATCTGGCATTAGTGGTTTGCTATACTTGAGTTTCTCAACTTCCTCTCTGGAGAAATTTAAGTCCCTTTTGGCCTCTCTCTGATTTCCTTAAAAATGTTTTTGGAAACAGATACTTCACCATCATCCATCTTCTTTATCTAGAGAAGGTAGAAATTGGTAGTAAACTATACCATAGCGAGTAACAGACACACTACAGCTCTCGTGTGGGCCCACCTCAGCCTCAACTCCCGTCTTTTAAATTTGCAGCAGATCTGGAAAAAGCAAGAGGTTTTGGAATCATGCTGTTGTGGGTTACAATCTCAGCCTCTCTACTTACTAGCTGCATGCCCTTGAACAAATAGCTTACCTCTTTTGAGCCTCATTGTCCTCTTATTCTCCTTCTTGAGTCTATTGTGAGGATTAACTGAGGTTATAATAAAAAGAAAACAGTCCCTACCTGGCAAATGGTAGGCACTCAATAAATGGTAAGTGTCCAAAGAAACCCCAGCACTGACTGTGACATCCACAGATCCAGCTGACAGTTGAACAGCTTGAAATCCAATTTCATTGGATATAAGGTGACTCTACTACAGCCTCCTCTGCCCCAGCCAATCTGTTTGTTTTCCCTCTTTCTCAGCTGCTACCCCTCTGACCTGCTGTAGCTCTTTTCCTCCCCTCATCCACAAGTCTTCAACAAAACGACTATGTAAGAATCCCATAGAGAAAAACTAAGCAACCACTATTTCTGTCCCTTCACTCAAGCCATCTGGGATAACCTCTTTCTAAATTGTTTTGTCTCCTCAAATAAGCCAAAGTTGATATCTTGTTAAGAAAAAAGAAATTAGAACAATGTTATTTGAACTTAAGTTTGAGTGTATTTTTGTAATACTAATGATCCTTTTTAACATTATTCTTTGAACATCCACACCTTATTTCTGTAATATAGTTTTCAATGTACAATACTATTAAATATTATTTGAAGCAGAAAAGAACAGATAAGATTCTCTAGTTTAGACTGAGGTTGAAGATGGGAGGCAGAAGTAAAATGGCTAAAATTCCAGGTTTGAATTATGTGAAAAAGCACAGTGGCTATAATGAACATCAGTGCCACTTGAAGAGGGTCCACTGCCAATATGTGAATAGTGTGTTCCCAGACAGCAAGCAGATAATACAGAATAATACAGATAGATAATGTAGAAATTAAGGGTAAGTATTTAGAAACTTTTATAGTAACTTGAAAGAGTAGTCACATGTATATAGAATAAAATAATAAAAATTAGGGCTTGTCTTTGTTGCTTTTCTAATAATTTTTATTTTTCTCATAATTCATCTTCATTGATCAAAAAGTATCAGCCACTCCAGCTTTAGATCCCACAGAATAGAGTTATTCCTGAAAGACTTGGAAGAGCCTTGCTTTGACCTCGACAGAGGGCACCACTTTGTGGAAAGTGTAAATATAGTTAATTAGGGGCTAGGTGACACTCTGCCTAATCCACTCTAAGGTATGAAATATAATCCACATAAGGAGAGAAAATAAAACTGTCCTCAAATAACCTATTTAAAGTGTGTGTGTGCGCACACGCGTGCACACACACACACACACACACACACAAAACCGTAGTAAATAGTACCACTTATTCTTGTCATCATCAATGCTCATCAAGCACTACAATACTACAGGGAAAACTTGATATGAGAATGTCTGAAAAATCACCCAAAGCTGTAACTCCTTGCAAACAACTAATCTCACATTATAATGACGAATGCTTCACTCTGCCTGAATTCTCAATCTAAGTAGAAAGTAAACAGAAGTTAATGGCCAAGATATGCATTGAAAAAAACAATCACATAAGCAGAACCATCAGAAGACACCCACATAAAAACTGGCTGCTGAGGAACTTTCACAATATGCAAACAGAAGCCTGCTGGAATCTCAGGTTTTCTTAACTATAAAATGGAGATATTACTTCTTAGTGTAAGGACCAAATCAAAAACTGGGTAGTAGAGCACTCTGAAACTTTAGAGCAGAGGTTCTCAAAGTGTTGTCTGGGATCCTTGGGGTCCCTTACTATCCTTTCAGGGGGTCTGAGAGAGTAAAACTATGTTCATACTACTCATTCTTTGCTTTTTTCTTTCTCACTTCCTCACAAATGTATGCTTGGGTTTTCCATTGGCTACATGAAGAGTAAAGGAGCAATAGATTCAATGGCGAATCTAGGTGGACTTCTAGCATGTGAGATACTAAAGAGATCTGCGAGCATGCAAAATGTCATTCATCTCACTTAATTTCTCATTTAGGAAAATATATAGACTTTTCATAAAAAAAAATTTGTTATTTACATACAATGGGTTTAGAGTTAACTTCAAATGTATGAAGATGTTAAATTTTCTCTATTTTAATTTCTGATAGTCAATATAATCACATGAATGAAATCTCTTTTGGTGTCCCTAACAATCTTTGGAATGTAAAATGGTCATGAGACCAAATGTTTGAAAACTGTTACTAAAGGTGAAAGGGCTATGTATTCTTTAATATACTATCCATACATGTAATCACTGTTGTATTCATAAATATATATTACTTTAGTATGGCTTTATATTTTATGCAAAGAAGTGTATTTGACTTCATTCTCACTTTTATCTCACTTCCAAGTCGCCTCTGCCTAGAAAAAAACACTGAAAGGGCCTGTTCTCTGGCAACCATGTGTCCCAGGTTTTCCAGGCCAGTCTTAACATCAAATATGTTTCCAATTTTTTCCATCAACCACAAAAATGTTCCTTATATTTCAACATTTTTGTGTCCAAATGCATCTCCCAATCAGGTTCTCACACACTAGAATCACAAAACATATTCTTATTGTGTTGTCTATAATTATATTTAAAATACTTCAGCACAGCTCATGTGACAAACGCCTGTTGGTGTGTGACCCCCACCTCAGGAATCGATGGTTACTCCATCAGTGAACACACCCCAAGGGTGCTTCATTAGCATCTGAAAGCCTCCACGCAAAGGACACAGTCAAGTCTGAATTTTTTTTTCCAGAAATACCAGAGGCTGTGTTAATTAGCAAAATGGATGTTAAATATTATTTTCGTGAGTGAAATAGTGATTTTTTTAAATGTGGACTGACTAGAAATACTGTAGAGTACTGCTGCTCTTAACTAAACTGAAAAACTGAGAAAGTCCAGTGGCCTAGCCCCTTTGGATCAGCACCCTAGGCTTTGGATTTCCAGTGTAAAGGATGACCAGAAGTCAATCATGCTGGTTGAACAACTTCCCTGTGGCCTGGAGTGAATAACTTAGACAAAGACTAAAAAGGTAAAAGAGACAGAAAGCTAGGTCCTCGATGAAATAGTCATAATGAACCCCGGTCACTCCTAATAAGGGTTTTCACATGAAGCAGAATTCCATGTGAAATTTGTGTTACTAACACGTAGTAAAGCTGTTGCATAACAAACTTACAGCCCTCACCTATGCCGTCTATTAGGGTATGGCTACCTCCCAAAAAGAACTAAAGAATTATAGACCATTAATTAGCTTAGGAACATTCGTAAAGCCTCTTTCAGACCATCTGGACCTCAGAAATGACTATTCCTTTTTTTCCAGAACTATCATCTAACTGCTAAGAACTGCCAGAAAGGCTCCAAAGCTGCAGGGATCCTGCCTTACAATTCCTCACTAACAAAATGACTAATTTGATTTTTCAATCAATGAAAGTCAGAATTGTTACCTTTTTATGAGGACTCTAGATAACTTTTCTTCAAGAAAATTAAGGGAACCAACATTCATTGACTACTTTCACATGCCAACACTGAGCTACACATTTATAAAAAACGCTAAAACTGGACCCAATGCCACAGAAGATGGCAATTCAATTCAGGGGATTATTGCACAACCAATGAGACAGCCCTACTTACAACTTAAGGAAGCAGGAGAAGAGAAAGTAGGGGACAAGTGGGATGGAGCTGAGTTGAGAAAATATGCAGCTTCCAAAATCTGAGCCATATATCAAGCTGCTATGTCATTCTGTTTAAGGCAAAACTTCAGATAATACAGAATCCACAGTCAAATATGAATAATCTGCATTGGCTTTCTTCCATTGATACTGATGAAGAATTATTAACAGTAAGCACCAAATCTTCTTTCATCCCCCAGATAACCAAAATAAATCAAGTATCCATATAGTGGAACACATAATAACAGAATAACATACTATCAGAGAATACCTAGTGACAATGAAAAATATTGAAATTTCATCCCTCTCTCTACCCAAAAGGTGAGAATACCACCAACTATATATGGAATGGTGTTTTTTCCCTCAGGCTGTCTGTTTTTCTCATATTTCCCAAAAACCAGAAATCATCTTTGTTGCTATTTTGTCCCTCTAGCTCTTTCTCAACATATTTAAATAGATATATACGCTAAATATTTATATACAAGTATAGTTATAGATATGAGAGAGATAACTGCTTATGAGAAGACTTTTGTGCTTTCTAGTTTTATGCACATATTAAAAATAATGTTATAATTTTTAATAAAATTTGTTCAAATCAACAATGTTTTTATATTAGATGTATAACACAACTGCCAGAGAATATAATACTAGCCTCCAGGTAACCTCTAGATAAATCTGGCTTCCATCAAGTCCATCTAATTAAAATAATCCACTGCTTGACCATATCAGTAATTCAACAAGTATTTGATGAAGCATTTTCAATTAGCTGGCACTTTGACAGACCCAGTGAAAAGACAAAGGTACCTTCCAATAAAATCATACACATATTTGAATACTCCTTACTTCATTCAGAACTGGTCATCTCTGACCGATCAGAGTGCCTTTCAAAAAACGTGCTGTCTATGAAGCAGAAATAATAAAACTGGTAAGTCATGTTCATAATTGAAATTGTTCGATATACTGCTTACAAACACATCTAGCATGTACTGGATATATCGTAATGACAAATTAAAGTAAAGGAAATGAGAAATTGGTGAAGTGGATACCTTTGCTGGGTAGTAAAAATAACCAGCGTTGAGGAAACATTTCTACCTGAGAAGAACAAGATATGAACAGCAGTATTGTTACAAACCCAAAACAGGCATGGTGTCATAAAACACTTCACAAACAAAGGTGATTATGATTTGATTTTATTTCACATAAAGCCAGAGCATTTGGAAGAGTCTGACAAAACTACGCTTGCCACCTATTTGTTTCTGTTTAGGCTGGAGCAATGCTAAATTAGCAGTTGGCTTAGTAATTCCAGGTTAAATGGGTTCAGGTCTGGGAAATAGACCCACAGTTCTGGTTTAAGTTAAATTTCCTATTGACATATAACTTTCCTAACCTTTAAATTTTCAAACTGTATTCACACAAATCAAGCACAAATTCTAAGACCCAATGGCTCAAACAGAGTATGGCCAGATAGTTAAGGGAAAGATAAACATACAAAGCCAAAGTAAGAAGCAGTTCTAAAGCTGAAAAGAAGCCTACAAAGATGGGATCAATGGAAATAAGTAACTCTGCATCTGTTCTGAATAGCTCCATTTCATCCTCTTTCAACACCAGAATCATAGCGCCAGTCGTCTTGGCTGCTCCCGACATCAATTCCAGCCTATCACGCTCAGAGGGTTCATCCTGAGGATTAGCCAACTCAGAGGACTTTTAAGTCTACCAGGGCCAAACTTTCAAGAGCTGCAAGCCAGGAAAAGCACAACTTTTGGGCATCATACTACAGCATGCATTTCAATGTTACAAGGCAAGATAGAAGATAACCTTAGCCAAAGATAATTTCTCTAACCCTGACTTCAGAACTAGACACTGTATTTATTGTTTTTAAGTAAATTTTCCTATGAAGGTGCTCTGGTCTTCCCAGAACCATGAAATTCGTAGACATTCACCTTATTGCTCTCTAGCTAGGCAAACATGTTGCTTATTTACTGATTACTACAGTTCATTAAAAAGTCATCTTAAGTTATGGTTATTTCCCCAAACTATAGGTTTGAAGGATTCTCATAAAAATATTTCCACCAAAAAAGATTCCTGACATTCCAGCTGCAGCATAGAGCCCTCAGGATGTTTATGACATCGACACACATTCCCTGTGGTGAGAGAAACAGCAATGAGAAAGAAAATGAACACTATATAAAGAGGTTTGAAACCAGAGAATGTCCAGAAACTACATAGGCAAACACTGAGTTACACAATCTCCAAATGAATGTTATCAGCTGTATAAACTGTATTCTACACATAACTTACTTCATGTGCTATTTCTCTTCTTTCAGTGTAACTTACAAAAATACACAAACAGCACTTGTACTACACTTTTACCAAAACCATCCAGGTGCATTTTCCTATCTGTGCTATGTGGAGAAGAAAAAATTCTTTAAGTTCAAACTGAGAATTCTTAAGCATAACCTAAGTGGAATGACTTGATTTCTCTTTTTGAAAAAAAAATCTTTCCTCAGGAACACGAAAGGTAACATTAGAGGAGGCCTGAGCTAACTCTGCATCCCACTGAACAGTGAACCAAAAGCCCAGCAGTTTTGAGGCAAAATTTCCCTTCCTTAGATAGGGTTTGGTATTTTTATGCAGTTCTTACAAAGGATGGATGTTCAGATGTGATCCTTTCCTTCTCTCTTCTGATAATCCAGAGTTGAGAAAAGGATGGGAATGTGGGGAAAGGGGGTGGAGCATCAGGAGGAGGAATAGGATGAAGAAGTCCAAGACAAACATCGAACACAAAGACCAATCCTTACCTAAAAAAAAAAAAACCCTGGCTAGATTTTTGGATTGAGAAACCTCCTGCCTCCTTGGAGTGGATGTGGTGTGCTGATGTGAGCGATCTGTGCACAAGTTTCTCTGTTCTGTTTTTGCTGGCCAGCAATCCTTCTTCCTTTCCTTTCATCTTTGCCAGAAAGATTTCTCAGTTTAAACTTTAGGGTAAAGAGATAACCCACTGAAACATTCAAATAAGTGCTACATAATACAGAAAACTAGCTTTGGAAAGTCCTGGAACAAATCTGACCTGGGTTTAGGGTGTGATGCTCTCAAGGGGACCTCCTCTTTGAAGGGAATCAAATGTTACTTATGAAAGGGCATTCCCACGCTAGACCCTTCCCATCCAAGTCCTGGAGTTAGTTCTGTTTGGTACCTGCCAGTCTCATCTGGCCTCCTGAAAGTACCAGGAATGGTCGCTAGGGGTCCCGAGGAGAATGAGGAAAGGGAGGGATAACCCAGGTAGAGTGCGAGAGGCTCCTGTATCTTATCTAATCCTTACAAAAGCTCTCCTAAAGATAGACACTGTTAGCACCATTGATTGTACAGATGAGAAAACCAAGGTGGAAACATGGGTTAACTCCCTAAACTCACATGGCCAGAAAGTTGTTGGGATTAGAATGTCACTGGCTGCAAAATAGATACTCCAAAAGATTTTTTCCTTTCCTTTTTTTCCCTCTGATTTCTTTCCTGCAGTATTTGTGATCACATAACATCTCCAAATAGACCATGCCCTTTCCAACATCCAGGTCTTCACACTTGAAGGTGCCTCTGCCTGAAGGTCCTTAAGAAGCTTACTTCAGAATCACATGATGTCATCTCCTACCCTAGCAGCATTTACCAGCTCTGAAGGCACAGTTGGTCAAGGCACCCCTAGCCACTAGGAACTTAAAAAATGCTATTATAAGTTACCTATTGAAGTATAAGTAACATATTTAAATCTCCACTTGAAACTACCAGTGCCTGCCTAAAGTCTGAGTTGGCTATACAACTCTGGTCATAGCATTAAGAAAAAAAAATAATAAAATTTTTAAATTTTTAAAAATAAAAATACTAAAGCATTAAAGTCAAATAAGCCACTAAATGGGAGGAGAGACAGAGAATATATATTTTTTAAGAGACAATTTTATTTCTTCTTCATAGCTCTCCTCAAGGGAGAAAAGAGTTCAAATCATTTTGAGGGCTTATGATAAAGGCCGATTCATGAGATCTGCACTAAAACCTCACCTTTGGAGAACTTCTAGGGAATGGTTCATAAAAAACTAAAGTTTATACAATTAAGCAAAACAAGAGCGACAAAATTAAGTTAGCCATTAAGCATAGAATGTGTTCTCTGAACATGTTAAATACTTTTCCCCCAGTTTTTGTAAGGTACAAGAGACATGGTCTAATCCGGGTCATCATCATGACCATGAGGGTAATGCTACATGGCCTCCAGATGTGGGAGCAGCAGCAGCCCCAGACTCCCCTCAGTTTTTACACCTTTTATAATTCTCCCACTGGGTTTTCAACTGTTTCATGCTGATGATGTCAGAGTAGTTTGCCTAAGTATCTCTTCTCTAAACTTCTAATGTGCCACTTCTAGTTGGCTGTTAACTTAGACAGCAAGCAAGTGAATTTGCTGAAACTGAATAACAGAAGAATACACACAGGTTCCAAGTAAGTGACTTGCTCATGCATACATGGATAAGAAAGGGTTACCTGCCAAAAAACAAGCAGGAGAGACATGACCGCCAGGAAGAATGGCCATGCCAAGATGGCACCATCGCCCCTTAATCACTTCCCAGAGCAGCCAGGATCTCAAAGACATGGATGGTGACTACAGACACAGAACTTCTTGCTTAGGTAATTCAACTGACCTATGAAATAGGAGAACGTGTTGAGAGTCGTTTTTCCGGCTAATGCTATTGATAGTGATTATGCATCAGCTGGCAATGACAAAGTAAGTTCCATTCTTGATGTCCCCAGCCACTTCTTGGGAATACTGAAGAAAATTCAGTATTAAGATAAGCTTCTCCCTTAAAAAAAAAGATGTGATACAAGGTTGTTGTAAAATACATAAGCATTGTTTAATTAAATGGGGAAATTAGATCGCTGAGCAGAGCTGAGTTTTAATAAATTAACAGATATTACTAATTGCTCTAAATTTAGGGAAGGCTTTTTTTAATCCATTACTGCAAAATTTCATTCTTGTCCATTTTGACATCCCCAAGACTTAAGTTTAAAAAAAATCAAGTGTTGAAATCAATATTCATTTACTTATTTGCTCATTATTTCTATTCTACCTTTATTTAGCATGTACTATATTCTGTAATGGATTTTAAAATGTAAGTGATACAGTCTCCCCATAAAAACCTCACTATTTAGGAGGTTTATTAGTTTCCTATTGCTGCTGTAACAAATTATCAGAAATTTAGTGCCTTAAAACAATGCAAATGTATTCTCTAATTGTTCTAGAGGTCAGAAATCCTAAATGAATATTATGGCTAAAGTCACAGTGTTGGCAGAGCTATGTTCCTTTGTAAGCCTCCAGAGAGAATTTTTTTTTTTTTGTCTTTTCTGGTAACTAGAGGCCATCTACATGCCCTGGCTCATGGCCTCTTCACTCATGCTTTGTCATTCTTCTCCTTTGCTGTTACTATTACCTTTTTCTTATAAGGACCTTAATGATTACAATAGACCGAACTCCCCAGCTCCAGATCCTTAATTTAATCACATCTGCAAAGTCCCTTTGCCATGTAAGATCACATATTCATAGCTTTGGGGATTAGAACATGGACCTTTTGGGGGGCCATCATTCATCCTCCCACAAAAACACTTATGGAAACAAAACCACAAATCTCAGCAAGAACTCTTTAATTCTTTAAATCTTCTCTCTGAATCTTACACTTAAAAAAAGTCCTAAAAAGCTTAGCTACCTGCTAAACCAGGTCACAGTATAAGTGAACCACAAAGCAGAATACAAGACATGTTAGGGTCCTAGCTTTAGGAGATAGATTAACGATAAGACAGGAGACAAAAATAAAATGGCAGACACCTTAAAGTACAAAACAGTGATCTTAAAACACCAAGAAAGGCTGTGTATTCAAGATGGCAAAGCAGTGTATAAAGAATTTCAGAAGCACCTAAAATGAAAACTTTAAATGTCTGACAACATGCTTAATAAATACCTTGCTTAAAGTACATAACTATATATACATAGTCGCAGAAAAAAATTAAAGTCTGTAAAGCTAAAACCAAGGGTTTACTACAGGGTGACATTACTGAAAAGTATGGCTAAACAGTTAAAATAGATACTCTTATTCTTATCCTCTCTTAACTTTTTCTATAATAAATATGCATTATCATTACCAGAAAAAATTATGCTGAACTATAACTTTTGATGATTTGGCAGAAAGTATAGGTTTCAGTTCTCTGGAACTGTTCAATTAAATTAGAATACCTCTTTCTGCTATAAGGCACATTAGATTTTTAACTGTTCAATTTTATGTTTAAATTCAAGATCTGATCTATAATGTTATGAAGCAACATTCTGATTATTAATAGACCCTCTGAGCTTCAGGGAATGGATGCCCTGAAATTGGTATTTTAATCACTATTTATAAATAAAAATAAATTTAATGTTATAATCAGACAAATGCACACATAGATACACGATATTGAATAGTTATATGTACATAAATTACAAAGTCAATTGATAGATACATTCCAAAAATGGGGAAAACAGGTAAGCTTAGCATTAGTATATCCACTCCCCCAAAAGATAATAAAATCAATCCTCATCTTTTTAGTCATGGAAATTTCATATATGCACACTTCTCCATTCACAAATGGGAATACATAACAGATAAGCACATTTACTCATGCATTTCTTATCCCTGTTGCTTTATGGAAAGAAAAAGAGAGAAAAAAGAGAGAGGAAATGAAAGAAAAACAGGAAGAGAAGAGAAAATGAATGAAAGAGGGAGGAATTAAAGGTTTGCCCTAAATGCTTACCTGGACCAGCCTACACTGCAACCCCTCATTTTAACAATGCCATCTTCCCCCTTCTCTTAAAGGTTAGTCAAAAGAAGCTAGCACAGACTTCTCAGGGATTTCAAGAATATTAATTTTATAGTCTGAAGCAAAGATTTAATATAGCAAGGAATTCCCAGGTAAATAATTTTGTCTTTCCATTTGGCTGTTGTACCATCATCTAAGAGCAGACAATGAGGGGCAGGGGGTCAGTGATGTCCAGCTGTGAGGATAAAGGGTGGTCTACTTTCTTATTCAGAGGCTTGCCTTTTTTTCCTAAACCCCCAAGGGACAGGCCGCACAGAGGCAGAGCATTTTGGCCCACTTAACTGACCAACTCCCCTGAGGACAGGATGAAGAGATTCTGCCCAGCATCAGTTCAAATTTCCAAAACTGCATTCCTTGACTCCAAGCAAGCATTTAGAGATGAGAGCCCAGGTCAATCTTGTTCACCCTGTGTTCCTAGGCACACAGAATTAACAGACATGAAATAAATACTGAATGAGTATGTGTGCCTACCTGCTGAAATGCCCTATGTTAAATATCAGGGCCAATAAAAGCCTAGTGTAAAATGCATCTTTCTATTGCTAGGCAATTATATCGTCTTCTGACTCAAAGACATAGTCAGAACATTCACATTATACCCGGGAGATGAATTAGTGACTCTGAAAAATGTTGGAAGATTGGCTATGCCTAAAATTTCTCCAATAGCTAGATGAGCAACAAGTGTATTAGGTAAATTGGATAAGAACCAAAAAAAGTCAGAAGTGGCCAGCACCCAGATTCTTGAATAATTCCCTCTTTCCTATTTCCCTCCCTTTTATGCCAATATTATTTAAAATGGTAAGGGCAAAATTATACCTAAAGGCAAATCATTTCCTAGGTATTCTTTAATTATTCCTAAAAGTACATCATTTCATAGATTTTTCTTAAATAGCTAAAACTATTCAAACCCACATTTACTAAAATCACATGCAATGGTTATCAAAGGCCCTTTCTGTAAAGCAGCAGAACTTCCCTACAAACTAGTTCAAAACCATAACAGTGCCAGTGCTTCCCAGATAAGGGTACAATGACCTTCAATGACAATGCACAGGGGACACGAGAACTGTTAATAGCTGTCTCTACCTATGTCCAAGAGGAAAAGATAGAAAACAGCCCAAATTGAAACAATCATCAATTTGGCTGTCACACAGTCCAAAGAGCCAGGGCTTTACTAGTGGAATGACTTGGACAGCTTACTGTAACCTCACTGAGGATCATGTCCCTCACCTGTGACATGGAAGACTGCCACATGTTCTGCCGATGCTTTTGAGACAGTCGATAAAAAGCTCCTGTGGCCTGAAAAGCCCAGGAGAGCCCCATTGGTTCAGACATTGCCATCAGCACTTCTGGACTAAGTGAAGGAGCCAAAACCATTTTCTCGTTTATGGACTTGATGTAGAGCCATGGCAAATAAACAATAACTGAGAGCAAAGCACTTTGTAAAAGACTTTGCTTCAAAACTGTTTAATTTTAAAACTGCCCACAAAGAGAAAGGGAAAAGGGAAACTGAAAATGACCCAAAATTACTACACTGAGCCTAGATATAATGAAAATATAAAGCTAAAGGGATTTTTAATTGAAATCAGCTTAAAATTTGTTGTCAGCTTTCACTCACCTCAAACTTTAATCACATAGTTATGGCAAAATAGCAGAGCTTTTATTTTTTTGACTTGAAAGCCAAAAAAAAGGTTGTACATAATAAAATATGACACAGGACTCTATTAGGAATCAAACATATGCCTTTAGATATTCAAATATACGACCTATTTCTTATAGCAAACATTAGGAAAAAATTTGGCAACTTTTTTCAAGAAATTTCAATAACCTCATCACATGACTAAAAACTTTATCACTTATAAAAATGCAATCCAAAGAAAATGATTTGCTGTTACTGAGACATCAAAGGAAACTTTAAAACACTCCATTATTTCTGAATTTAAAATTTCATGTGTTCCAGAAAACAGACACATATAACACATGTAATGGCGGCATTTCAATACTTTTTTAAAAAGTATATAGGTATGCTACAATTTTGCAGTTTTATAAATCATTTAAAACTCAAATTTCAACGTATTTCAGCATTATTACTAAATTCTGAAGATTTTTACTGTATATTATAGACCTTTAGATAAGCCCTAATAAGCCATGCTAAATAGGGAAAGACATTATTTTTCAGACCCCAAGTAAAAGTTTGGGTGTTTTAACTAAACAATATGCATTATGAAGTTAACAACGACAAAAAGGCAATCCTGAGAGTGCTGCTTAGAGATGATTAAGATCATACAGGCAGAAGACATCCTCTCCCAGCCCAGATGAAGAAAAAGGGACCAGAACTACACACGTGAAGCTGCAAAATGGACAAAATATTTGAAATGATAGTTTTAAAACACTGGACACTGAACAACAAAGGACAATGATTTCTTAGAGACAGGAAACAAGCAAGGTAATGATACTAAGCTTATTGCCTGGAAAGTTTCTATACACAAAGAGCATAGAGGCAGGCAGAGCCAAGAGGAGGCCAAGATGCCTAGAGTTTGCAGGGCACAGTACCAGAAAGCAGAAAGTTACAAAGACAATTTTGGAGATGTGCTGGAGTTCCCGAAGTCTTCAGCTGATCAACCCATGTGTGTGAGAAAACTACCCAAGAAATCACCTGAAAAGATAAGAGGTGTTAATCCCTAAAGCTCACATAGGCTACAAATGTCTCCTCCTATTCCCACTAGTCAGAATGAAAAACTTTATAACTAATAAGACATTAGGTGCAGTATTTACAAGGGTTTTACCTCAGTAGGAGGAAAAATTAGCCCTAAATGTTGCTCTGGTCCTGCCAAAGAAAGCTTAAAAGCAAGACATGAAAGGCTCAAACACTTTTAAAGTGACTTAACTACAACCATAACAAAGCTGAAAAATAGAAAAATATCCAGCATGCAATAAGATAAAATTAACAATGTCTGACATCTAATCAAAAATTACTAGGCATGTAAAGAAGCAGGAAAATACAATCCATGAGATGGAGATAAATTAATTAAGTAAAACCAAACCAGAACTGTTACATGTTTGAGTTAACACACAAGAACATAAAAAAAAATAAAATAAAATAAAAAGAGAGATCACTATATATTCAGAAAGCTCAAGGAAAATTTGAATATTTTAAGATATTCAAAATATTCTAACTAGGAAAAAAGAAGTAGAGAGACCACGCAGACAGAATAGAAAGAGCAGACCTTCAAAATTTACCTGATATACCAGGAAATATTTAGTTCTGCTCCCATCAATGATATAAGAATGTCTTCAAAAAACTGCTGAAACTGAGTAATGTCAGAAACATGGTAGAATTAGAGATGTCCCCAGATCTCTCCCCTAGAAAAAACAATAAGCTGAACAAGAAGTCAACACAACATCCAATTATCTCAACACAAAAAGGCCCTCATCAAGACACACTTAATTAAAATTAACAAAAATCAACAACAAAGACAGAATTCTCAGAGCAGACAGGGAAAAGAAGATGGTATCCTATAAAGAAAAAACCCCTTAGATTATCGTCCAACTTCTCAGCATAAACCTTACAAGCCAAAAAGGAGTACAATCAAATATTCAAACTATTAAATTAAGGGAACTACCAGCCAAAAATAATGTATCCAGTAAGCTCTCCTTTAGATATGAAGGAGAAATAAAGACCTTTCCAGACATACAAAAATTGAGGGAATTCACTACGAGTCCTGCAATACAAAAAATACTGAAAGAGGTCAGCTCACCTAAAACAAAATGACAAAAAAATATTTATAATTAGTAGTAAGGTGATTAGCAAGCTGATAGAAGCAGAGGAGTGCAACCCTTACCAAGAAGAGGGCATTATAAGCTTAAACATACGAAGAAATTTGCTATAGCAAGATAATAATGAACGTTCAGCATACATAGGGATAAACTGAGACAAAACTGACTGAAAAGAGAGGATTCAAAGATACAAAATCAAAAATGAAGATAAGGCACACACAGAAGAAAATTGAAAACTGTATATATAAATATACTTTACATATTCGTTATGGTAACCACACACCAGATTCAGAACGGAAGTATATAACACAAAACAAGAAGGACCAGAGGGAAAATCCACAAAACCTAACCAAAATAAAGAAAACAGAAACACAAGGACGAGGAAGCAATGGAAACATTGAGCTACCAGAAAACAAAAGATAAAATGGCTATAAGAAGATCTCATATTTCAATAATCACCCTAAATGTAAATGAACTGAACTCACCAATAAAAGGCACAGAGTTGCAGAATGGATCAAAAAACAAAACCCAACCATATGCCGCCTATATAGACTCAAAGTGAAAGGGTGGAAAATGACATTTCAAGCAAATGACATTCAGAGAAAAGCAGGAGTAGTGGTACTAATATCAGAAGAAATAGACTTCAAAATAAAAAAGGTAAAGAAAGATACTGAGGAACAGTTCATAATGATGAAGGAAATCATGTGCCAAGAAGACATAACACTTCTTAATATCTACGCTCCCAATTATAGAGTCCTGAAATATGTAAAACAATTACTAACAGAACTAAAGGGAGAAACAGATTAAAACACTACCACAGTACAGGACCTAAATAATCCACTGTCAGATATGGACAGATCATCAAAACACAAAATCCACAAGGAAATAAAATCCTTAAATGACACATTAGACCAACAGGACATAATTGACATTTACAGAGCCTTCCATCCCAAAACAGCTTATACATTCTTCTCCTAGTGCACATGGAACATTCTCAAGGATTGACCACATACTGGGACACAGAGATAGCCTCAACAAAAATAAGACGGTTGAAATCATACCAACTATATTCTCTAATCATAACACTTTGAAGCTAGAGATCAACTGCAAAAAGAAAGCGGGCAGAACCACAAATACATGGAGATTAAACAATATGCTAATGAAGAATGACTGGGTCACAGAAGAAATAAAAAGAGATCAAGAGATACATAGAAACTAATGATAATGATAGTACAATATATCAAAACTTTTGGGACCCGGAGAAAAGTTTATATCATTACAGGCCTATCTCCAAAACACAGGAACGAGCCCAAATAAACAACCTAACGTTTCATCTTAAACTAGAAAAGAACAAATGAGGACTAAAGTCAGCAGAAAGAAATTATCAAAATTAGAGCAGAAGTAAATGAAATTGAAAACCAACAAGGAAGTCACCAAAAAGCTGGTTCTTTGAGAAGGTTGATAAAATTGACAAGCCCCTGGCTAGACTCACTAAAGAAAAAAGAGAAAGGACACAAATAAAATCAGGGATAAAAGAGGGGGAATTAGGACAGATATTGCAGAAATACAAAGAATCATACAAGAATACTATGAAAAAGTATATAACACCAAATTTAATAACTTAGAAGATCAGTACTTAAAAAGATATAATCTTCCTAGACTGAATCAAGAAATGGAAAACCTAAATAGACCGATCAGCAGAATGAAATTAAAACAATCGACAAAAACCTACCAAAAAGTAAAAGTCCAGGACCAGATGGCTTCACTAGGGAATTCTACCAAACATTCAAAGAAGATTTAATACCTATTCTCCTCAAACTCTTCCAAAAATCGAAGAGGAGGCAATACTTCCCAAATCATTTTATGAGGCCAACGTTACCCTGATATCAAAACCTGGTAAAGATAACACACACACACATACAAAAGAAAACTACAGACAAATATCTCTCATGAACACAGATGCAAAAATCCTAAATAAGATACTAGTGAACCGAATACAGTAACATATTAAAGAGATTGTACACCATGATCAAGTGGGCTTCATCCCAGAGGTACAAGGATGGTTCAACATAAACACATTGATTAATATGATACACGATATAAACAAATTAAAAAATAAGTATCATATAATTATATCAATAGATACAGAAAAAGCCTTTGACAAGATACAGCATCCAAAACACTTAACAAAATTGGTACCAAAGGAAAGTACCTTAACATAATTAATGGCATCTAAGACAAGCCCTTAGCCGACATTATACCTAATGGTGAAAAATTTAAAACCTTCCCTCTAAGATCAGGAACAATGCAAGGCTGTCCACTATCGCCATTGTTATTTAATATAATATTGGAGGTTCTGGAGAGTGCAATCAGTCAAGAGAAAGATATAAGAGGCATCCAAATAGGAAATGAAGAAGTCAAACTGTCACTATTTGAAGATGACATGACTATATAGAAAACCCTGAAGACTCCACAAGAACACTACTAGAAACAATAAGCAAATACAGTAAAGTCTCTGGATACAAAATCAACATTCAAAACTCCATAGTGTTCCCATACTCTAGTAATGAAGTGTCAGAAAAAGTAGTAGAAAAAATAATTCTTTTTTGCAATTACAACAAAAAGAATAAGATACCTAGGAATAAATCTCACGAAACAAGTGGACCTATATAATGAAAACTACAAGACCCTATTAAAAGAAATAGAAGATACAAAGAATTGGAAAGATATGCTGTGTTCTTAGATTGGAAGAATCAACATAGTTAAAATGACCATATTACCTAAAGCATTACAGAGATTAAATACAATCCCCATCAAAATCACATCAGTATTTTTTAAAGAAATAGAACAAAATATCATCAGATTTTTTGGAAGCACAAAAGACCCCAAATTGCCAAAGCCCTCCTGAGAAAAAAGAAAGAGGATGGAGGCATCACTCTGCCCAACTTCAAACTATACTACAAAGTAACAATTATCAAAATGGCATGGTACTGGCAGCAAAACAGACACATGAGCCAGTGGAACAGAATCAAGAGACCAGGAGTAAACCCATGTTTATATGGGCATATAATTTTTGACAAAAAAGCCAAAAACATACAGTGGAGAAAGGAAAGCCTCTTCAATAAATGGTGCTGGGAAAACTGGAAAGCCACCTGCAAAAGAATAAAACTAGACTGCTGTCTATCACCAAACACAAATGGCCAACAGATTAAGAAAATGCAAATCAAAACACAATAAGATACCATCTCACACCTGTTAGAATAGCTATAATCAACAGGACAAGTAATAACAAATGGAGAGGATGTGGAGAAAAGGAACCCTCATACACTGCTGGTGGGACTGAAAATTGGTACAGCCACTATGGAAAACAGTATGGAGGGTCCTCAAAAAACTAAGAATTGACCCCATAATTGACCCCATATGATCCAGCAATCCTTCTACTGGATATTTACCCCAAAGACTTGAAAACCCATATCCAAAAAGATACTTGCACACCGATGTTCACAGTAGCATTATTCACGGTGACCAGGACATGGAAGCAACCGAAGTGTCCTACGATGGATGACTGGCTAAAGAAGCTGTGGTACATATATACAATGGAATATTACTCAGCCATAAGAAGATTTGAAATACTGCCATTTGTGACAACAGGGATGGACCTCAAGATAATCATGCTAAGTGAAATAAGCCAGACAGAAAAATTTGAAAATCAATGATATCACTTTTATACAAAATATAAACCTAAAAGCAACAAACAAACAGGACAGACACTCATGGACATGGACAATGGACTAGTGGTTACCAGAGGGAAGGGGAAAGTAGATGGGGTAAAAGGGGTTAAATATGTGATGACAGAAATCTAACTATGAGAGGTAAACATACAATGTAAATATATATATATATATATATATATATATATATATATATATATATATATACACACACACACACCATACTGTTAATGTACAACTGAAACTTAATGATAATGAAATATTGGATTTCGTTATCCAATGACACCATTAAAAAAATAAATATAAATAAATTTTTTAAAATATTCTAAGTAAACTTGATAGAAACTACAACATCTGGGTGAAAAACATGTTGGATAGAACTAACAGCATCACGTGTTCCAAAAAAAAAGTTAGTGGATTTAAAGTTATAAAGACTATCTAAAACAAAACACATTTATTAAAAAAAAGTGGAAAATAATGAACAGAATCAGAAAGTATAGGACAACTTCAAGCAATCTAATGTACATATAAATGAAGTCCCCAGTGGAGGGGGAACAAAAAATATTTGAAAAAATAAGGGTTGAAAATGTTCTACATTAGATAAAAACTAAAAAAAAATTCAAGAAGCTCAATGAACTCTGAGCATAAGAAACATAAATAAAACACTGACACATATCAAATTGCTTAAAACCACTGTTCAAAAGAAAATCTTTAAAATAACTGGAGAAAAAAGTACAAATTATTACACAGCTACAAAAATAATGATGATGGCCAATTTCTCATTAGAAACAAATAAGCAAGAAGAAAGTGGAATATATTTAAAGTAATGAAAAAAACTGCCAACCTAGAATTATTTATCTGATAAATACATCTCCAAATATAAAAGCAAAATAAGAATGTTGAAGGATAAGAAATGTTAAAGAAAACTCTTCAAACAGAATAATTATCCTAAATAATCCCTCCATCTCAAGACCCCTAACTTAATCACATCTGTAAATTTAGTAATTTAATAGTTTCCTTCTTAATCACTCCCAGTATACTACTTGAATCTGCAGCAAACAATATTTACATAAAAATACTGTAAAGGCTACTTTTTAAAAAAGATAACACAAGCAATCAGAAGACTAGGGGAAAAAAACAAGGTTCTTGCCTGCCTGTATCAAACGTTGTGTCAATCAAATTACTCTTAATTCTAAGGACAAATTTGGCATTAGAGTGGTTGAAATTACACTAACTTAACTCTATGGCAATATTCTGTAAGTAATATTTCTTGATAGTTAAATTTCCCCTGCATACCCTTAATCAAGTTACAAACTTTTCTGCTAAGTAGATTTAAGACCCATCAAGAATTTCATAACTCTAAAAGACTTTTTTCTCACATGAAATGCTTCTGCATGATCAAAATGACCTATTATTTTAGAACAAGTAATGCAATTTCAAATTTGAGAAGCTGCAAATGAGTAAAATTAATCTTTTTTCTACTTGCATGCATACACTCACGACAATAACAAAGTCTTCCCATTTGGCAATAAAAGGCGCATTTGGAACACAACCTGGGAGGTATGACTTTCATGACGAGTTAATAATTTATCAAAATATTACCCATCCCCCAACACATCTAAATAGAAGTTCCACAGTCTTACAAATAGGCTAATTCTACAATTTATAAGTTATTTAAATACTTACAATTAAGCACATAAATGGCAGACATTTTTAAAAACATACAATTAGATATTACTTCTCCTTGCAAAAGCTGCTAACTGGGAAGAACAGTTCTGACCCCTGGTGTAGAACCCAATGCTTAGGAAACCAGGAACAGTTACAGAACTGATTCTCTTTAGTGATAACACTGGTGGTGAAATATTTCACTAGACTCTCCTCCAACCAAAGTTAGGGGCTAATCAAGGCTTTGAAGCCACTGTATTCATTCACCAACTTCATCCATTTCCATTTAATGATTAAAACTCTGTTTAACAGAGGCTAAGCCCATTGGGCCATCTTTTGAGTTCCAGAAATGCCAGTCTGACATTTAGTTTCACATGAGAGACTTCACTGACCCATATTTTACAAGCACTCACTGAAATTTCCCTTACCAAGGGTTGCTAATCATCATAAGAAAAGATGAGAATGCTGATCGACTCTCTCAAAATTAACTAACTCCGCTTACAGAAAACCTCATCACCTAGACTTCAGCTTTCCTTTTTTGATCTTCTTAATCAAAAGAGAAATTCTGCCTATTTACACTGATGATTTTAGAACTCCTGCCAGGATTGCTGACTGCTATACTTTTTAACCAAATAAGTAGTCAACTTTCTTCATGATACTACACAAAGCAATGCTGTGAAGGACAAATTCATTTAATCAAATAGGTTATACGTCTAAGACAAGTTGCAATTTTTAGCCCTAGGGCCAATCACATGAAAAAAAGCACAACAGCCTCCATTCTCTTCAGTTGTAAATAGAATTCTGACATCCATGAGGTTATCATAACAGAAAGCAAGTTTCAAAATTTGCACTATCTAAAATTAATTCAAGCAAAAATATAGAAAAAAAATCTCAAGCTGCACTTTTCTCCCAATTATCCTAGATCTAAACGATTTTAACTAAAATAATGATTTTATTCTCCCCACTATGTATGAGGTACTTATTATTAGTTCTTTTACTTTTGAAAGAAGGCCTTTGAAGTATCTATCACAAAATCTAGACAAACATGCAAACTGAAAATGAGTTTGGAATGTACACATTACTTATGTCCTTGATCAGACACAAAAATACACATAACAGAATTAAGCTCATGAGAAATAAAATAGTATATTAATAGTAATTATAGAAAAGAAGTATATGTAGTATAATTTATACCAAAATTAAATCTAATTCTAACAAAGCTGGGGAAGCAAAAAATTTACATGGAGTTCATGTAATGACTAAAAATCAAACAGTTATACCAGCATTAATATTAAGTTTTTAAATGAGGTGTTTCATTTTGCCATACCAAATCTTCATGTTTTAAGGGTCCAAAACAAAGTAGTTCTCTCATATACACTCTCCTAACAAACAAACCAGCATTTTGCCTGGTTCTTGCCCTTTCTTTATACACCAAAAACTACTGCTATTTAGGGTTGCACTACAAGAAAAAAAAAAAACTAGAAAATTCAGAAACTGGACAATAAAATAAGAATGCCTATTCATCTAAGATGTTTATAACAGCTGCTACATTTAAAAAGAGAATGTATATACTGCAAGCTCTTTATAAAAAGTACATATCTTCAGAATTGACTAAAGCAATGATGTTCAACTTCAAGAGCCTAAAATTTTGCAATTTTACCTTACCTTTGTGTGCAGCAAGACAGGAAAAGACAGAGACTTAAATTCTTCTCAAGATTCTACAATAAACCAGGTAAACTATCACGAGCTAATCCCTTAAACTACTATCTCTGAACCTCAGCTTTCCTCAACTGTGGAATTAGTATGACCTCTACAAGTCTTCATAGCGCCTTGTGATTCTAATAAAGGATAAGCAACTCTGAATTCAACCAATTCCTGCCTCTCGCTTGTCACACAATAAGAAATCTGTCTCAACATTTTTTTAAATATTGAGAAAATAGAATTCACTTTTAATAGTAACATGAGTACACATAATAAACAATTTTTTAAATAAAACGCTTATTCTAAATCATCCAACATAGTTCAAAATCAAATATAAATTATTCAATGTTTTTAATTCAATGGGTCACCATTCCCCTCAAACACTATAGTTATTGAGGTAAAATTGTTAACACATGAATAGTGAACACCCTCTCATCTAGACCCAGTAAAG
Source organism: Cynopterus sphinx (assembly GCA_030015415.1). Classification (NCBI taxonomy): domain Eukaryota; kingdom Metazoa; phylum Chordata; class Mammalia; order Chiroptera; family Pteropodidae; genus Cynopterus; species Cynopterus sphinx. Next base: position 34,490,998 of record CM057382.1, on the reverse strand, counting down.
TGACAAATTCAAATTACTTATAATTTTTGTACTTTATTGGCAAAACTTCAAAAAAGGTAATCTTGAAAATGACACAAGAAGTTTTAGCATACAAAATGAGCATTAAAATTACTGTTCATTTAAAAACATTAAAAATAGAGTCCCCACTACCCCAAAAATATGTGTCTTGATATATTTTACAATTGTTTTCAGAACACTAATTTCTGGAATTTCAGTGCTCTTTGCACTAAACATCTGTAGCTGCATTAATTTCCTACTGTTACTATTAACAAATTATTCAAACTATAATGGCTTAAAACCACACAAATTTATTGTCTTATAGTTTTCATGGTCAGAAGTCCAAAGTGGATTTGATTGGCTAAAATCAAGGTATTAGCACGGCTGCATTCCCTCTGGAAGCTCTAGTGGAGAATCTGTTTCTTTGCCCTTTTCCAGCTTCTAGAGAGGCTACCCACATTCCTTGGGTCAGGGTCCCTTCTATGTTTAAAGCTAACTACAGTCAATGGAGCTTTTCTCATATTATATCCCTGACTCTATCTTTCCTGCCTCTGTCTTTCACTTATAACCTTTGTGATTACACTGGGCTCACCTGTATATTCCAGAGTAAATCCCGAGTCATCTGATTAACAAACTTAATTCCACCTGCAACCTCAGTTCTCACTTGCCATGGTAACATGTCCACAGGTTCTAAGAATTAGGACACTAACAACTTTAGGAGATGTTCTGCCTACCACAATATTTATTATGTATTTATTGAGAACATCTACTGAAAGTGCAAAGATGGACAAGCCCTACAGGAGTCAATGTAATGGGGACAGAAAAAAAAAAACAGTGGAAAAAAATAGATAAACACTGAAACACTCAGCAACAAAAGGCAAATGTAAAGGGGAAGGAAAATTTTTAATGAATAACATTACAATGGAGAAACCTGACAAACACTGTCAGCCAGGTGATGGAAATTAACGTGAAGTGTACACCTTTGATATGATGTGATGAAAAGGGTACTTCGCCTCTGTGGTTTTCCTCCCCAAAGCACAAAACCCATTGAATTAAAAGAAAAACATGAAAGAAATCCCAAGGAACAATCTAAAAGATACCTAATCGGTACTCCTCAAAACTGTCAAAATCATCAAAAACAAGAGAAGTGTGAAGAACTGTCAGCCAAGAGGAGCCTAAAGAGACATGACTAATGTGGGATTCAAGTTAAAACTAAGAAAATCTGAATAAAATATGGGCTTTGGATCATAATAATGCATCTCTACTGGTTCATTAATGGTGCAAATGTACCAGACTAGTAAGGTATTAATAATAAGGGGAAACTGGGTGTGGGATATATGAGACTTCTCTGTATTACACTTGCAACTGCTCTGTAAATCAAAAACTGCTCTAAATTAAAAAGTTTATTTAAAAATAAAATGTCCTACTAGAGAGAATTACAAATTCTTACCAGTGAAGAAATAAGAATCCTCTATTATTTCTTTAGGTACCAATTTAGCACATCTAAATGTCTGATTCATTTCTTAAGTATTAAAAATAAAATAAAAGCTGAAAAATTTACTAGGCAGGAAGCCAGTATGTTATCATTTTTTAAAGTCTCTATCATTTAAAAAAAATACAAACATTCTCTGTATTGCAAAACTGACACTTTAACACTGATTTTTTTTTTCTTAAGCATCTGAAACTACTGATAACAGGAGAACAAAATAAATTCCGAAAATAAGAGAACAGTTAGTTTTAGGCAAAACTGGGGTCAGTTGAGGCTGTCAATTAGACATGGGTTTTTCCTGCAACTACAAGAGGCACACAGTACAAAGAATCCCAGAGCTGACTCCTACAAGGCTGTTCACACTGCCTCAGTGGAGATGCTCTGCTAAAAGCATCACCTGCTACATGAAGGAGCAACATGCTGGCTTCATATACTCTACATTGGAGAGGGGAGGGAAGGGGAGGGGAGGGAGAAAAGAAAAGAAAAAAAGAAAAGAAAAGAAAGAAAAGAAAAGAAAAGAAAAAGAAAAAGAAAAGAAAATTAAGAAAATTAAGAAAAGAAAATGATATTTACCAGAACCTGACTCAGAGAGGAACATGTATATTTTGGATAGAATAACTTGATAAGCTTCTTTAGACAGTGAATTCCACAAAGACATGTAAAAGAATCTTCTAGGAAAAATAGGACTAATTAAATGGGTGGGTGGGTTTGTTTTGTGAGCTGAAATATGTGAGTTTGGGTAGCAGCAAAATCTCTTGAAATAAGGAACCAGGCCTGGAGCTGCCACCAGAGGGCTAACTTTTCCACCCTTCCCCCATGCAGTGAGTGCCTCGCCTCTCTAGGAAATGTTTGTCCAACAATTATCTAAAGAACATGAGCCAAATCATTATCCTAAATGGAACACCCACTTATCTTGACATTTTCTATTTCCATTATATAACTCCAATAAATTTAAAGAAAACATCCTAAGTCAAGCTAGTTCAAGCTAGTCACAACTGTCCAAATCTAAGATAGTTCGCGAGCAAACTACACGTACAGAAAAAGACTACAAGTTAATATCAACCCTTAAATTTTCATATTTTATAAATGAGTCACAAATACTGAAATAATTCATGGTTATGATGATATACATTCTAAAGATAAATCAATGCTGAAACTTTCTATTTTAAATTTCAAGAATAAAAGTTATTCTTAAAAATATATCCACATTTAAACAAATAAATTTTAAATCAACATGCAAGAGTAGACTTATAAAAGTGTAATATAAGTATTTAATTAAAAAACAATAATACAATATCACACCTATACATCTGAAACTAAAAGATGACTAAAAAAATCTAAAAGGCAAACCTAAGTAAGCAGCACTATAGCCATACACTGGCCACCTCATATGTTTACAGTAAAATAATTGTCATTTTAAAAAGTCTGCAGTACCTAAGGAGACTAAATAATACAATTACATTTTCAAAGTAAATTGTTTCTGAACCTTTAATTTGGTACTGAATAATCTGAATCGACCAACTTGTTTTTCCAATTATTTATTCATTTGCTTAGGCTTTCATTAAGGTGGCATATTTGCAGGTTAGGAAAACCAGTACTACATACACTCTTCACTATAGCCATTATCATTTTCAATGGATGTTATATATATGCACATACACAACAGCCATTGGTAATTTGCAACCTAGAACAAAATGAGCTTTCTGCAATAATTTACAAATAGTGAATGACTAATTGTATTAGACTGTGACGGCTTCATCACATAAAAGAGCTATATGCCATATCAAGACAATGGGTCCCACTAAAAGAAACCAAATATATAAAATTCCAAATCTATAAAACACAAAAATTAGGCACGAGTTTCTATTCCAAAAGTAGGCTTCACGTTAGAAAAATAATTCACTGTATGATTTCTTTAAATAATGACATCAATTAATACATTGAAATTATGGCTTACTTTAGATATTTGAGGAACAACAGTTCTTAAATGTGTTCCAATGCATGGCATTACACTTTTTAAAATTTTTATATTCTTAATTGTGATAAAATACACATAACGTACAATTTACCACTTTTAAGATTATGGTTCCTAGGCATTAAACACACTCACATTGTTGTGCAAACATCACCACCATCATTTCTAGGACTTTTTCATCATGCCAATTTAAAACTCTACCCATTAAACACTAAAACAAACTTCCCTTTCCCACCAACCCCTGGCAACCACCATTCTACTTTGTCTCTATGAATTTAACGACTCTACTCACCTCATATAAGTAGAATCACATAATATTTGTCCTTGTAACTGGCTCAGTTCACTTAGCATAATAGCCTCAAGGTTCACCCATGCTGTAGCAAGTATCAGACTCCAGAGTTCCAAAATAGTTGTATTGGACAGATTCTGCTGGTGCAAATGTTGTCTAATCTGGGACAAAGATTCCTGGTCTTTCTACCCTGCCATCTCCCTTCTACCACCTCCAGTCCAATCTATGACCTTTTGTAAGTTCTATGAGAATACAGTACATGCCTATCTACATAGGCACACTATAGCATATCAACTGAAAGGGCAGATATTTTGACATTTAAGAAGTTGTTATGAAAGAATATGCTGTTTTACTTATTATAATTATATATCTAGACTATCTTAAAGTTCGAGTCTAACCAAAGTATTTTTCTTTCTAAAAACATCAAGAAATATTGCAAAATGGATTGCAAAAATATAAGTACAGATCACTTTATGAGAAATTCCTTGAAAGCCAAGGAATAATTTGTAAAACCACAAGTGAAATTCCAAATTCTCTTAAAAGTTAGTCCCTGTAAAAATTGATCTCATAACGTTTTCTTCCATGTCTTTAAAATTAAAATTAGAAAAACGTAATCACTTGATGAAAAAATTCTGAGAAATTCCACCTCCAGTAATGATAAATGAATATGAACCTTCCCATTGTGGTTAATGAAGAAAGATGGAAATAATATTTAAAAAAAAAAGAAAAAGAAAAAGAAAAATTTGCTTTAGATGCATTAGAAAATCACAAGAGATTGAAGAATGGCTGAGAGGACACAGTGGAGAACAAAACACCAGAAAGATGAGGACAGCATCTGGGGCCTTTTCCATGGGAACATGTCTGATTAGAAGGGGCATCTGAGAACCCAAGTCATGCTCTTGACAACCTCTCAGCTAGAAGCTGGACAATCAGGCATTGGCGTCATGTAAGATTTCATTATATTGAATAGATGTGTCACAAAAGTGACCATCCAAACAGCCAGCTAACATATGAAAAGATGCTCAACCTCATCAGTCATCAAGGACATGCATATTAAAACCACAGTGAAATGCTGCTACATATTTAAAACCACAATGAAATTCTCACCAGAATGGCTAAAAAGAAAAAGATTGACAATACCTATGACTGACAATGTGATAAAGCAACTGAAAAGCCCTGAGATTACAAACAGAGAACAAGTAGGTATGACACTTTTGAAAACTAACTGGCAATATCTTCTAAAACTAAATATATTCTTACTACCTATGATTTCATCCCTAGGTACACACACAAAAGAAATCAGTCCACCAAAGGAGATGTACAACATTATTCATAACAGCTTTATTCATAATAGCCAAAAGATAAAAATAACAGAAATACCTGTCAGAATAAATTGTGGCATTTACATTCAATGGAATACTCCAGGGCGAAGAAAAGAACAAATGTGCAGTAATAAACATGTTCAGATAAAACTAAGAAAACTTGTCTCCAGAAGAAATTGTACTACAAGTAATGTTAAAGAAATTTTTTTCAGGATGAAGATAATGAGAAAGTTGGACATCCAGGAAAGAAAGAAGAGCTCAAGAAATAGTAAATATGTAAACAGATCCACAAATACACTTTTCTTCTTGATTTCATTAAAAACCTATGGCTGTTTAAAACAAAATTACACTACCATACTATGGGGTTTATAATGTAGGTAGACATAACACTTATAACAACTATATCATAAAGGATGAAGGATGGTGGCAAATGGATTTAAATGGTTTTAAGGCCTTTCCTTTTTCATGAAGTGGCACAATAATAACTCTAGACTGCGACAGCTGGAGGATATGGAGTGTCATCTCACAACAACTATGAAAAAATAAGGAAAAGAACTATTGCTTAAAAGCTACTAGGTAAGTTAAATAAAAATTGTATAAGTAATCAATTAACCCAAAAGGCGGCTGAATAGGAAAACCAAAGAAGATGCCATTATATATTTATCCAAACTCATAGAATGTACAACACCAAGAGCAAATCTTAATGTACACTATGGACTTTGAGTGATTATGATGCATGAGTGTGGGTGCAGCAACTGGAACGAGATACCACTCTGTGAGAGATGTGGTAATGCTCATGCACATGTGGAAACAGAAAATATATGGGAAACCTCTGTACCTTCCATTCAACTTCTTGTGAACCCAAAACTGCTCTATTTATTGAAAATTAAAATAAAATAGAAACAGATGAAACCAACAAAAACACATAGTTAAATTACAGCTCTATATCAATAACTATATTAAATACTTGTGGAACAAAACACTCCCAGTAAATGGCAAGGATTGTTCAAGAGTGGAAAGGACTGACAATGGTATGTTCATACCACAGAAAACATTCAGCAATGAAAATCAATAAACTATAGCTATTCACAATATGGATGAATTTAAAGTTTTGAGGGAGAAAAGCTGGACTCAACAGATTATAGATTGCACAATTACATAAAAATTAAAATAAGGCAAAACCCAAAAAGTTCAATAAGGATTCATATACATATAGGTGGTAAAACTATGTAGCAAACTAAGACAGATACTGCCTCACAAATGAGGAGAGTTGTGACCTTCAAAGGTGAGGAGTGAGCCTGAAAGGCATACTTTTGGAATACTGACAATATTTTTTCTGTCCTGACCTAAGTGGTATAAATAATTATTCACTTCTGCTACATTTGTGGTATCTTATGTTCGACTTCACAATTTAAAACGTTAAAAACAAAAGTAAAAAAGTACTCTTAACCGATTGACTAGATTATTTTAAAACTAAAAACTGTGCGTATGAAAATGTTAGGATAGAAATAGTCACAACAAAGGCACCAAAAAAACATTTTAGAAATGGTACTCATGGTGATAATACACAGAATAATTCTATTCCAAAAAAATTAAGTGCCACGAAGTTTTCAAATTCATATAATGTCCTTGTCAGCTATTTTCTAAATCTGGAATTCACATTTTGGAATACATAATAAAAGTTTACCAAAGGCTAGGTTGATTTCTCTAAAAGGTTTAGGTTCTTCATTACTCCAAAAATTTTATAGTTTTATATTAAACACTAGTGTAAGACCTTTTAAATGATACACCTTGGTATATTTTGAGTTACTATAATACTAGACAACTTCAACAGCCAATAAAATAACTAAAAGAATCCTAGCTCTATATACCATAGTTTCTCTTAAAAATCACTATGAAAATCATTGGTCAAGCCAGTTTAACAGCTTTTACTACCTTACTCTACAAAATTCAAGTAGGTAGAGAACTTTTTCACCCAGAGATTAATATCTCCCAACCTCCACAGCAACAACAAAAAAACTAACATTTTTAAATAGCTTTCTTCTCTATCACTAACTCCAATTTTCCCTAGTCAGGGTCTGGGTAGGCAAGGTGTGTTCCCGCTTCAGCTGGGAGTAGTACAGTATGACATGAGTTTACTCTGATATGGTAAACCCTCAGGGGCTACAGAATGCAGAGGGGGAACGCTTCATCTTCCATTTTCCAAGCCCTAAACTCGTGTTCCTTCTACTGTTGACAAAATGAGCACAATAAAAAGGCACTTACATCTTGGGGCAGTGGAAAAACTGGTCATTTGAAGACATCTGTTTCTAATCTCCAGATAATTTAATTCCAATACATGTAATTTTGAGAACTCTTTTTGGTGCTGGATGAGAGTAGGTTTGTTTGTTTCTGATTCCACCTTTTCAATCTATTAGGTCTCCAGCAGACTCTGGTGCTGCTACAAAATGCACAAACCCATAAACTCCTGAATAAGAAAAGGTCTTTGTATTTATGCATTGTAGGGTCCCTGATCCACTTGCAAAATCCAAATGCTTCATCACCACAGCCAACCTTAATTTCTCCACTTGTAAAACTGAAAAACTAATTCCTTAAAAGTGCTTACATGGTCCTAAGAAATGTTAAACTGTTCATTTTAAATGGGCATATCTTGATATATAGCATAACAGAGAAATAGGTTGTATTGGTTTGTTAGTGATGCCATAACTCAGTACCACAAACTGAATTACTTAACAGAAATTTACTGTCTCACAGTCCTGGAAGCTAGAAGTCCAAATTCAAGGTGCTGTAAGGGTTGGTTTCTTTTGAGGATTGTTAAGGAATGGCCAGGTTGTCACAATGTCTCTTCACATTTTACAATAACATAGCATCTGCCCCTATGTTTTTGTCACTGTGTCCAAATTTCTCCCTTTATACAAGGATGCCAGTCATATTGGATCAGGGCACACACTAATGACTTCACATGAATTTGATTACCTATGTAAAGACCCTATCTCCAAACAAGGTCACTTTCTGAGATATTGGGGTTAGAACTTAAACATATGAATTTGGGGTGGAAACGATTCAATCAATAACACATATTGACATGATTACGTGTATACTACGTGTGTGTATATTACATATATGAACATATATAACTAGAACCATTATCAATTGAGAATTTAATTACACTGAATGTTTTCCATACTTCTTTTGAAGTGCCTTATACCTCTCAATGTGTGTTTATAACACACCGTGACACATTTCTATTTCTTTCTAGATACATAACACAGATCACACATATACATCCATGCTTAATTGCTAAACAAAGGTATTTCAAGCCAAGTAGCCCAAAATAAACATTCAAAATATTTTCCAATAGAGGTAAAGATTATAGTGTAACCAACAAGAATGTGCAAGCCAGAAATAATTTAATTTCATAGCTGAGCCAAACCATGATAGTCTACTTGAAAAATATGGAAACTTGAGAAAGTGATACTGTTACAATTGTTAACTATGGAATGCAAGAACACTTCTTTTAAACTTCAAGTCACACAAATCCACTTTGTATATTTATTTTTTAGAAGAAAAGTCTATTCAGCACATTTGGGATTGGAGAGCTTGAAAATAACTGAATCCTTTTTCCTGTTATATGCTTGGTAACACCAAATGTAAATGCTATTATGAGGTTCCAGTTACCGCAAGATTCTGCCTTCACGCAGACTTATTTTTATGCATCTCTCAGAAGGAAATACTCATGGTTTAGATTTCAATGGATGAATGCTTTCTTCTTATGAAATATAGAAAGTACTTGCCTTTTAAGCTATTAACAAAAGATAAAGAACCAGTTTGACTCTTCAAGTGCCTTGCCTTTTAATTTTTAAAACTTCTAAACAGTTTTAAAAGATTTTGGTTGTTCATTAAGGCAAATATGCCCCCACCAGACAAAAAAAAATAACATAAAAGCACAGATTTTTTTTATTGTGGTCAAAAACACATAAGATTTACCATCTCAACCATCTCATTTTGAATGTGCAGTACAGTATGTTAACTATATACACACTATCGTGTAACAGATCTCTAGAAGTTTTTCATCTTGCAAAACTGAAACTCTATATTCACTGAACACCTTCCCTTTTCCCCCAGCTCTCAGCCCCTGGCAACCACTATTCTACTTTCTAAGAGTTTGACTATTTTAGATAACTCATATAAGGAAAATCATGCAGTATGTCTTTTTGTAATGGCTTATTTCACTTTTTGCTAAGCATAATGTCCTCGAGGTTTATCCTTGTTGTAGCACATGACAAGATTTCCTTCTTTTTAAGGCTAAATAACGATCCTTTGTATAAACATTTTATTTCTCCATTTATCTACTGATGTACATTTCATGTATTGCAAATAATGCTGCAGTAAACATGGATGTGTAGATAGTTCTTTGAAATGCTATTTCCAATTCTTTTAAGTATATATCCAAAACTAGGATTGCCGGATCATATGATAATTTCATTTTTAAATTTTCAAGCAACTGTTATACTGTTTTCCATAGCATATGAACCATTTTATATTCCCAGCAACAATACATAAGGGTTTCAATTTCTTTACCTCCTAACCAACACTTACTTTCTGGTTTTCACTAATGGCTATTCTAACAAATGTAAGGTATCTCATTGTAGTTTTGAATTGCATTTTTCTAATAATTATCTGATATTGAGCATCTATTCATATATATGCTGACCATTTGTATATCTTCTTTGGAGAAATGTCTATTCAAGTTCTTTGCCCATTTTTTATTATGTTGTTTATTATTTTTGAGCTGTAGTTCTTTATATATTATGGATATCAACTGCTTATCAGATATATCATTTGCAAACATTTTCTCCCATTTTCTAGGTTGTCTTTTCACTCTCTTGACTGTTTTGCTACACAGAAGTTTTCAAGTTTAATGCTGCTCCATTTACCTATTTTTGTTTTTGGTGCTTGTGCTTTGGTATTATATCCAAGAAATAATGGCCAAATCCAATGTCATGAAGGTTTTGCCCTATGTTTTTGTCTAGAAGTTTTACAGTTTCAGTCCTTACATTTAAGTCTTTAGTCTATTCTGAATTATATTTTGTATATGGAGCAAGGGTCCAACAGAATTCTTTAGCATGTAGATATCTAGTTTTCCTAACACCATTTGTTGAAGAGACAATTCTTTCCCCACTGTGTAGCCCTGACACTTTTGTCAGAAATTATTTGGCCACATACAGGAATGTTTGTGTTCCATTTGGTCTATCTGATTTTTATGCCAGTACCATACTGTATTGATTACTGTAGCTTTGTAATATATTTTGAAGTCTAAAGTGTGAGGCCTTAAGCTTTGTTCTTAACACTGTTTTTACTGTTTGGGTTCCTTTGACTCTCCATATAAATTTTACAATATTTTTTTTACCTATTTTTGTAAAAGATTACATAGAGATTTTAATAGTGTTTGCATTGAATATGTAGAACACTTCGGGTAGTATGAACATTTTAACAATATTAAGTACTCCAATCCATGAAAATATGATGTCTATTTGTCTTCTGTCATTTCTTTTCTTTCAGCAATATTCTATAGTTCTCAATGTGCAAGTCTTTCACCTTAAAGTTTATTCCTGAATATTTTATTCTTTTTGATTCTACTGTAAATGAAATTGTTTCTTAATTTGTATCCTGTAACTTTGCTGAATTCATTTATCAGTTTTAACAGTTTTTCTGTGGAATCTTTCTGTACACAAGATCATGTCATCTGCAGAGATGATTTTACTTCATCCTTTATTTGGATGTTTTGTTTTGTTTTTTTGTTTTGTTTTGTTTTCTGCCTCTTTGTTCTGGCTAGGACTTCCAGAACTATCAGAACGATGCCGAACAGAAATGGTAAGAGTGGGAAACCTTGCCTAGCTCCAGAATTAGAAGAAAAGTTTTTATTTTTTAACCATTGAGTGATGTTGGCTGTGAGCTTCTGATCTATGGCCTTTATTAAACTAAGGTAATGTCCTTTTCTTCCCAATTTGTTGAATGTTTTTATTATGAAAGAATGTTGATTATTGTCAAATGCACTTTCTGCATCGAGATAATGATGTGAATTTTGTCCTTCATTCTGTCAATGTGGTGCATTAATTTATTGATTTGCTTATGTTGAACAAATTCTGCATTTTAGGTATAAATCCCACTTAGCCATGTCATCTTCTTAATGTGTTGCTAACTTTGATTTCCTACTATTTTGTTGAGGATTTCTATATCAATATTCATCAGGGATACTGATCTGTAGTTTGCCCTTCTTACAGTGTCTTTGATTTTGATCAGAAACATCAGGTCTTCCTAGAAATAGTTTGGCAATATTGCCTCAATTTTTTGAAAGAGTTTGAAAATAATTGTCTCGATTATTCTTTAAAAAACATTTAGTAGCATTTTCCAGTGAAGCCATATAGTCCCAGGCTTTGTTGGGAGGTTTTTGAGTTTTGATTCAATTTCCTTACTAGCTATAGCTCTGTTTGTATTTTTTACTTCATGATTCGGTCTTGGTAGATTGTATGTAGAAATTTATCTATTTCTTCTAGGTTATCCAATTTTTTGGCATACAATTGTTCTCAGTAGTTTTTTATAATCTTTTTTATTTCTGTAGCATCACGTGTCCCTTCATTTCTTATTTTTATTTAGTGTTCCTTTTTCTTAGTGTAGCTAAGAATTTGCCAATTTTATTCATCTTTCCAAAGAACAACCTCTTATTTCATTGATTTTTATATTTTCTATTTCATTGATTTTTGCTCTTTGTTATTTCCTTCCTTCACTAACACTGGGTTTAGTTAGCCCTTCTTTTTTTTTTTTTTTTTTTTTGAGTTCCTTGAGTTGTAAAGTTAGACTGTTGATTTAAAAATCTTCCTTTTTTTAATGTAGGCATTTACCACTAGTCCCACTTCATACTGCTTCCTGTATTCTATAGCTTTGATATGTTGTATTTTTGTATTTCATGTCTCAAGATATTTCTAATTTCCCTTAGGTTTTCTTCTTTGATCTGCTGATTGTTCAGGAGTGTATTCATTTCCACATATTTGTGAATTTTCCAGTTTTCCCTTTTAACTGAATTTGTTTCGTTCTACTGTGGTCAGAAAAGATGCTTGGTATGACTTCAGTCTTCTTAAAATTTTTAAGACTAATTTTGTGGCCTAACATGTGATCTATCCTGGAGAATGGTGAATGTGCACTTGAGAAGAAAATGTGTTATGTTGTTGGGTGGTGTGTTCTGTATATGTCTGTTAGATCCAATTGGTATATAGTATTATTCAAGAAGTCCTTCCTTGTTAATCTTGTCTGGTCGATTTATCCCTTATTGAAAATAGGGTGTTGAAATCTCCTAATAGTATTGTACTACTATTTCTTCAATTCTGTCAATGTTTGCTTCATATTATTGTGTGTTCTCCTGTTAGGTGCATATATTATAACTGTTACATCTTCCTGGTGAATAGTCTTTTATCATCTTACAGTGGCTTTCTCTGTCTCCTGAGACAGTGTGACTTAAGGTTTATTTGGTCTGATATAAGTATGGCCAGCCCTGCTCTCTTTTGGTCACCATTTGCATGTAATAACTTACTTTTTCCATCCTTTCATTTTTAGCATGTACATGTCCTTATATCTAAAGTAAGTCTCTTCTAAATAACATGTAGTCAGATCATGGTTTTTTTTTTTTTATTTTTAATCCATTCAGCCATTCTATGTCTCTTGATTGGGAATTTAATCTGTTTACATTTAAAGTAATTACTGATAGGAAAGGACTTCCTATTGCCATTTGTTAAGTGTTTTCTGCATATCATATAGGTATTTTGACCTTTTCCTCTCTTGCTGCCTTCCTCTGTATTTTGATTTTTTTTTCACAGTGACATGTTGTGATTCCTTTCTCATTTTCTTTTATGCATCTTCTATAGGTATTTTCTTTACCAGAAAACTTTATCTTTTTGTATGATTTTGTGTTGCTGTAAAGTGTTCTTTTTTTCAACTTGAAGGACTTCCTTTAACAATTCTTGTAAGGTACCTTTAGTGATGATGAATTCCCATAGCTCTTATTTATCCAGGAAGATCTTTATTTCTTCTTCCTTTCTGAAAGACAGTTTTGCCAGATATAATATTCTTGGTGACAGTTTTTTTATTTTCTTTCAGAATTCTGAATATATTATTCCACTCCCTTCTGGTTTATAATGTTTCTGCTAAGAAATCTGCTGATGTTCTTATGGGCACTCCCTTGTACATAACAAGTCATTTTTCACTTACTGCTTTCAAAATCCTTTGTCTTTAAATTTTGACAGTGATTATAACATCTCAGTGTGGACTTCTTTGGATTCATCCTAGTTATCGTCTTTTAAGCTTCCTAAATTTAGATGTCCATTTCCTTCCTTTGATTTGGGGAATTTACCAATATAACTTAAAATAATCTGAGTATTTCTCTCTCCTTTTTTGGGGATTCTGATATTGGATATATTGCTCCATTGATAGTGTCCCATAAGTCCCTTAGGCTTTTTTCATTTTTTCCCTTCCATTCCTTTGATTTCATAATTTCAAATAATCTGTCTTCAAGGTTACTGATTCTTTCTTCTGACTGATCAAGTATGATACCAAGCCCCTCTAGTGAATTTTTCAATTTAGTTTTTGTATTTTTCAACTCCAGAATTTGTTTGGTTCTCCTTTACAGTTTCTCTGTTGATATTCTCATTTTGATCATGCTTTGCTTTATTTCATTTACTTGTATATCTGTGTTCTCTAAGCACATTGAGCTTCTTTAAGATGATTGTTTTGAATTCTCGAGTAATTTACAGATCTCCATTTCTTTAGGATCAGTTTCTGAAGACTTATTTTATTTCTTTCACTAGGTCATGTTTCCTTTATTTTTTGTGTGCCTTATTTCCCTTATTTTTTGTTGTGACTTTTGCATTTCAATAAACAGCCACCTCTTCCTGTCTTTACAGACTGGCTTTATACACAGGAAGTCTTTCACCAATCAGCCTACCTAGAGATTCTGGTGGCCTCTCAGACCTTTTACAAAGATGCATCTTCTCTGGGCTTGTGTGTGTAGTTTTCCAATTAGAAAAGACTGTAAGTTTCTTTTTCATGAAGCTTTAGTCTCTTGGTACTGTTCATGTCTGTTAGCAGTACTGCAGGTTCTCTGGCATGACCACAAGCTGTTAAGCTTTTTTTTGTTCTTGGTGGTCCCCAGGCATCCAAAGTATGCCAGCCCCGCATCAGTGCTACAGGTCTGGTGAAACAGAAATCAATTCCTAGGGTAGACACACACACACACACACACACACACACACACACACACACACACACACACAAAGCAAGAATTCAGAACATACAGTCCACTATTCTCTTTCCTTTCAAGGGAGAAGCAGCACTTTGGGCTTTTCCTCCCAATTGCTAGCTTTACTGGCTTGGGGGAGAAAGTGATGTTGATAAAATAAAATTACTTTTCTTACCCATTTCAATGCTTTGAGTTTGCCTGGTTGTTCTCATGATAGCTTTTTTAAGTTGGTTGGTATTTTTGTGAGGAAGCAAGGTCTGGGGCCTCCTATTCCACCATCTTGATTTATTTCTATAATCTCATATTACAGCAAACTCAACAGAAACATACACAACAGCAGTCATCAAGATTACAGTAAAGACTTTGATACAGCACAAAGCATATGAAATGTTTTAAACATCTACTTCTATATCTCTCTTTCTGCTTTTTTTTAATTTAAAGTATATAAAGATATACACAGTACACATCATATTATATACATCTCACCTCCACTTCATTTGATTCCAACCAGACTACAATAATACATGCAGGCATCAACCCATTCTGTGCAGACGGTGCCTCATCTCAAGCTTATACCAGACACATGTCTCACTTCTGGCCCTGTGAGCTGGATGGATGTCTACAGAGTCTGGTGGGTGTCCCATATATGTAACCTAGAACTGCAGGGGAGGCAATACCCATGGGGCAACCCTCAATCCTCTTCAAAGAAGGACAAAAGTTGATAAACAAATGTTTCTCCTTTTAGTCCCTTGATGGATGACTTAGGGATGTAATCTCTGGGATTCACTAGAAATAGCAGTCATCCTCATAGGTAACCAACTCAATAATGTATTACTGTATTGGCTTTATCTTCTTCTTCACTGTTTGACTCTCTTTATTCCCTAACTTCCTCTCCATGAGAGCTCTTTCCAAATAAACTAACTGCCCCAAGTCCTTGTCTTGTAAGATAGAGATAAGTGACTCCAGGCTAAGACACACATTAAGTAAGTAGGGCCTTACTCTACAGGCTCACCTTTCCTTTTCTGTTAATCAGTATAGGTAGGTTTCCTCTCTTCCACTAGATTTTATTCCTCTTAAATGTAAAAGCCCTCATTCATTCGTGTAGTCCCATAATATAACTTCGTGATTTTTTTAAACACATACAACGATTTCCAATTGGGTTTTTCAGATGGCCTCCTTATTCACAAATTATTTATGGGGCAATTTTCTTAAGCTTGATAGCTAATCACTTATGTCAAACTTCCATCAAATTCAGATCCATTTTTATACTATTTTGTTGCTCAAGCTTCATTGTTTTGACCTGACCAATATACTTCATATAGATAATGCATCCACAATGTCTATTCACTGAGAGTAAATATATTTTTGAAGGCAATATTTCTGTTTAAGTGACAATATGACTGCCAGCAATGTTTTACTAAATTACAGGTCTCCGTACAAAAAAAATAAGTCTACAGATCTACACCAATCTTGGGCTTCCTTTTCCCACATAAAAATATTTACATTAAGAAAACACATACCCTGGATTAAAATAAACATTTCTTTATATGATTCCTCCTGCAACACATAAACTAAACATATATTTTTCTGGCTTTTAAAATCATCACAATGAAGCAATTTAAAGAGAATAAAATCTTGCCAAAATATTGACTTTGCTTTGAATGGCACTTCAAAAGCTGAGAGTATGATAATGGGATCAACTCAAAATATAGTTGATACAAGCTTTAGTGATCTTCTGTACAAGATAAATGAAATTTTGTCTTAGTTTTTGATAATCAACAAGCAATTAAAACAATTCTGAAAATAATTAAGATTTGGACATAGAGATGCCTTTTTGAGATTTTAATCTAATGAACAATACTACATTTCCCTGCTATGTTTGTGGTTTAGATGCCAAATATAAATCCTGGCACATGAAGCTTGATAACTGGACATGTTGGCATAAGGGAAGGAAAATGTGACAAAAAGATGCTACACAGGGAAGCATACAATCTCTTTCCTTCATCTAACACAGTATGTCAACTCGAACAGGTCTCGACTATGATTTACACTGTCATTCCTGCTCAGTTACTGTACAAAACCTTAAATTAGCTAACATCTAACCCACAGAGTACAGGGCACTGCAAACCTGACTATCAAAATGTCAGAAAGCAGACCTTGTGATTAGCTCTTTTGTGAGCACTTGCTCCTCCAAAGCCAAGGCACTCCAGCTGTCCTCATTCCACCACCTTCGCCATTTACTTTGAATGTGGGTAGTATAAAATAACACAAATTCCTTCCAAAACTATTCATGTATGTAGAGCTGTGTCAGCCTCCAACACCACAAACTAAGTAATATTGGGCTTATGTTGTATAATGTGCAAAAGACTCAGTGTATCGGAGCTGGAAGGGAATTTAGGAACAACTAATCTAAAATCCTGAGAGGTCAAATGACTTATCTAAAGTGGCAATGTCAGTGGCCAGACAGTCATAAATTCAAGTCACCTGACTTGTGGTCACCCACTGTGCTACAAGGAGTGGTTTATTTCCCTCCCACCCAAAAAAAAAACAAAAAACAAAACAAAACAAAACAAAACAAAACAAAAACACTTATTTTAAGAGTCTATCATCTCTTATCTAAGATGTTTTAAAGTCAAATTTAAACAAATATCTGGATATGTACTATTGTAAGAATACAGTAATCCAGTGTCGCAAATAAATTTAAAAATTATATTAGCCTTGATAAATTTCAATTTATAAAACTAATCCAGATTAGAAAGATATAAATTAAACACTAACTTCACTTGAATTGTTTTGCATATCCTCATTCAAAACTACCACTAAAAATACAAAAGTCTACAAAGCCCTTAGCATGAGGGTGAAGACAGACCAACTTGCACATAGAGAATTACTCTGCCTTCCTTATGTAAGGCAGAACTGTTTGGTGTTTCTTAAGGCCAAATACATGCCCTAGCTTTAAAGTTCCACTCCATGAGGTCAATGACAGAACCACCAACCCAAAATGGGATAGTCTTTAATCCAGATCCATCATGGATCATTTATTCTGTATACAGTGTTGCTATTTTCACAGCACTGAGCTAAATGCTGGAGAGGTATATGAATCTGAAATACAGATCATGTACATGACTCACCAATTATGAGTCAACTTTATACACATTAGCATATAATTTTCATGATAACCCTAGGAGAGAGTATTATTATTCATTTCACAAGGGAGGAAACTGATAAAATCTAACTAAAGCTAGTAGAAGGCAGAGCTTTGGAATGTCTATATTCTCACTGAGAATTCTAAACCGTCTCAGTGCCTACCACCACATCCCTGAGGAAGCATGTTATTCTATTCTGGAATACAGTTTATCATCCTAGACTCAGTAAGAACATGTCTCCGTACTACCTAAGAATTTCAGCTCTATAACAAGTAAAACTAGTGTCCATAGCCACCCATAATTCTAAAAAGAAACCCAGGCCTCAAGTTTAAATGGTCTGCTGCTGTCTATGGCCATGCTACCCTGAACAAGCCAAATCCCATCTGATCTCAAAGGCTAAGGAGGGTCGGGCCTGGTTAGTACCTGGATGAGAGACCACCTAGGAAGACCAGGTGCTGTAGGTGTAAAAAATAAAAAATAAGGGCTTGTAAACTGTCAAGGTCCTTGCAATCTGTGAGGTCAATCAAGGGTTGTCTCACAGAAAGGGAGGGAGGGAGGGAAGGAGGGAGGGAGGGAGCGAGGAAGGAAGGAAGGAAGGAAGGAAGGAAGGAAGGAAGGAAGGAAGGAAGGAAGGAAGGAAGGAAGGAAGGGTCTGCTGCTTTTTTGTCTGTAAAACACAGGTCCCAACAGCATCTGTAGCTCATGAGTTGTTGCATGAGCAGCTGAGAATATGGAATGGGCATAAAATACCAGAATAGTCTCACACACAGTAAGAGCTCAATTAAAGTCAGCTGCTGCTTTCAAAATTGCCACCATTCTTCAGTAATCACATTACTCCAAATTTCTTCCTGAAAATATAGTTCCAAAGGAGAGAAAAGCTACACAATTCATTTTCACTATAAGGTGGTCTACAACTGTAAAAATATTTTTGACCAAATGTACTATTACTCAACCATAAAATTTTGATTCTGAAAACTACTTAAAATACTAAAACATTCAACACTTGGATTAAAACATTGAACACAAAGCAGTAGTTATTACTACAACAGCAGCTACATAAACTATGCAAATAATATTTGGACTGTATTTCAAGTACCACATTTCAAAGCAGAAAAATAAAAATAGCTGTTAGGATGGTCAAATTACTTAAGATTGCTTTTCTTTTTAAAAGTTCCCTTCATATCATGTTTTAAATTTCTATAATAAAAAAAATGTGTGCTTTTATTTCATAATATACTAAATAGGTGTTCCTTACACTTAATTTAATGGGAGCCCATAGGAAAATTAAATGCAGTTAGAGCCTGCTATGCAACAATAATGCAACATAACCCCTCATGAGATATGTATAGGTCTGTTCTCTTCCCTTATGTCCCTTACAACAAGCCACTCTAAACAACATCATGCCAGTTGCAACTTATGCTCCTAGACTAAATTGCTTCAAGACAATTTAATAACACGGAGAAAGTACTAGCTTCAAGTGTAAAAGAATTCAAGAAAGAAAACAATGCAATTTTTTTTTTTATTTTCATCATCATCTAACTATCTAGCAATATAGTCCAAAGTGTGGTCCTGGAACCATCTACAGTAGACACACACAAGATTCTTTTCAAAATGCAGATTCCTATCACCCACTACAACCCTCAAACTTATAGAACTGAAATCCCAGAGAGGCTCAGAGTTTGCCATTTTGCACAATGTCATGTGATTTTTGTGCACATAAATATTAAGAACTGATCCACAGACATTCTAATCAGGTAAGATAAACATCACTCAAAGTTTTCAGTGAAAGAAACCAACAGAACTCTAATTCTAGTTTGGTAATTCAATTACTTCCTAATTTCTCGCAACCACCAGATAAATAAATCAGGTTGTGGGATCACAGGTACAAGGAACAGATATCCTGAGAATTTGTCTCTTCTGCTTAAGCTATGGATCTTCTCAGAAAATATTTCTGCAAACTCTTATCAATAGCCTTAAAATGCCCATGCCCTTTGCCCTCAAAATTTCATTGGTACAACTTGTCCTATGAGAATAATCAAGAATGCAAAAAAGATTGTTAGGCAAAAGTATTTGGGGGAATAGTATTAATATTCATTATGTGCCATTTCCTAAGCATGTCCATGGCATCTGGCACTGGTGGGTGCTTGACATACAGTATTTCCAATCCTCACAACTTAGAAGATACTTTTATCCCCCATTTTTGAGATGAGAAGACTGCGGCTGAGAAGTTATTAACTTGAACCAAGGCCACACAATCAATGAATTAAGAGCCAGAATCTGAATCTCAGGCAGTTGGAGTAGGAACATCAGGCTTTTCCCACTGTCTGGGCACCTAAAAATATTATAAAATGTCATAATGTTTAAGCAAATTAAGATATGTCAAAGGAATATTATATGGCCACTTAAAACCATGTTCTTCAAGAACCTTTAATGAAATGGAAAATAGTCACAATACAACATGAAGTGAAAAGAAGGGCAGTTTGATCCCAGTTTGGCATTTAAGAGACACAAGTCACACAAAGGTTGGGACTATATCTATCTGGGTTCTGTCTGCATTCCCAAAATCTAACACTATACCTGACATAAGGTAGGAACACTATATCTGACATAATGTAGGAACTCAATATGTATTACCAAAAAAATTATGTGTGGGCATGTTTTCTAAAGACCAGGAAAAAAAATCCCAAAATACTATTAGTGGTTATTGCTAGATTCTGGACTTAAGAGATGACTTTTGGATTTTCTTTTTTATATCTGTTTGTACTTTCAAGTATTCTACAATAAGTATGTATTACTTTCATAATCAGAAATAAAAGCAATGGCTAACACTCAAATCCTACGTTTAAGCACCTTCCTATACATGAGATGTAGTTAAGTTCCATTATCAACTCGATTTGCAGACAAATACGTGATTTATCTTATTCACTGTAACAAAGAAACTGCTTTACAGGTATAAAGTGAGCACTATCTTTTTACATGCCAGTAAAAAGATAAGTGGGAGTAGGATTTAATACTTATTATAAACATAAATGCTTCCATCACCTATAGTTATTAATTGTTTAGTAGGTAGGAAATGGATTTATAAACATATAACATCCACAAAATGTTCCTCTCAATGGTTTGTGCATTTTGGATACTGCCCTAAATACTAGTACCCCAGGATTAAAAATCAAATGCAGTGGCTTTTATAACATAATGAAAAGGGTTTCTTACCATGATCACCCCCACACACTGCAAAAGCCATTATAAATTAGCATTAAAATTGTGCCTCATCTCTAGTTGTTTATTAATAGCATTTTATATAATGGTATGTATATGGTCACTATTATTTCATGCATTTTTTAAGAACTAAATTTCAGAATAAACCAAGGATGAGCCAACTGGCATATCTAGCTAGCTCATTATTCTGGACAAATTCAAATAGCAAAACATAACACAAATATGATAATTCTACTATCAAACTACCTCCAAAATGACTTCACCTCCTGAACAAACTCTGACTTTGTTGGCCAGATTATACCTCAGTGACCAAACTACAAAAAGCCAAAAGGCAGAAGCCTGAACCACAGGGACCCTATCTATTCGAAAAGCAATTTGAGATAGAAGGTAGGCGGGAAGAAAGAGGGAGGGGAGAAAGAGTATCTTAGAATAATAAGAGTTAAAGGGGAAATCTGTATTGTGTCATTTGCAACTGAAAGAAAAAAATTTTTGACATGGAGAAAACAGTGGTCAGAAAAAATAAATAATTACGTTACTTAGTGACCCTAGGTCCTAGCTATAAAAGGAGTAACAAATGAGAACAGCTTTACATGATCAATAATTTTTCTTCTTTGGGAATTAGATTTATTCCTGGATTATTCCAAGAAAGAAATTCAACCTACATATAACATTACCAAATAATCTAAATTTTCAGGGATTTATCAATACAGGCCAAAGTCTTCGACACATGTAAGCTTTTGCTTCAGTCACACCTTGCAATTTTTGTGACAAGGCCATCTGTTTTGCCTATGTGGGAAACTGAGTTGGATCACTCAGCATGCATTCCAACACCCTTCCTCCTTGCCTCCTTCTACTGGAAAAGCTGGAGTAGAAGTTATAATCACAGAGTCCCTTATAGCAAAGAGTGACCGAAAAAAATACAGACAAAAGTTCCTGGAGAGAGAGACCCTTTATCACATAAACAGGAAAATCTGGAATAGTAAGCAACTTTTGTTCCCCTCTCTTTCCCTACCCCCACCACAGGTGCACCTCCAGCCCAAGCACATCCAGACTACAACAGTGAGGCCTGTGAGGCCAGGCCAAAAGCCACTGGCTAAAGACAGCAGAGGGGAGGAGGGAAGTCACTGGATCTCTTTGCTTCAGATTTTTTGTTAAGTGAGGAAAATAACCCCCTAGTTTGTTTAAGCCATCTGTGTTGGGTATTCTGTTAGTTGCAGCCAAATACGTTCCTGCCTGTTAAAATCATTAATATAACAAACCTTTCTATGTTTTGACTTATCAATGATCAACTTAACCAAAACCTCCCAAGTCCTTACAGAGATAAGATTTACTGAGTGTGGCCATTTACTGAGTGCTTAATCCATGGCCATGAGGGTAGGGCTGTAACGCCCATCTCATTTCATTCTCATGAGACTCTACAGGCAAAGGTAGAGGCAAAGGTAGGACCCCAAGCCAGGCCAGTCCAAGAGCAGTCCCCAAGCTCTTTACTACCAAACTACACAACCTCTGATGGAGTTTTCAGTTAGTCATAAAACAACTTTAACCTTCACTGTGGCTCTCCTTCTCAACTATAATTGTCCTAACAAACTTTCAGGTTTGAAGACTTACACTAAAAATATTGCCCTTCCCCTACAGAAAAAGGGTTCATATGCATTTTTTTTAAACTAGCATTTGCTTTGTAGTATTTTGAAATCACATTATCTGTCACATGGCACAGTGCTGCTGCTGCACTAACATTTACTAAGCATCATGCGCCTGGCAATGGCCTAAGCGTTTCCCAAGCATCGTCTCTCATTCAATGCTCAAGTCTCCAGAAGATGACACTATTATTGTCCCCACCTTACAAGTGAGCAGACAGAACATGTTAGCCCAGAGACAGCATTTTCTTTGAAAAACTCTTTCTAGACACCACTGAATGACGAGTTCAGAGCAACATAAAATTAGAAGGGGGATCAACTGATATTGCTGCTAGTCTTTAGTAAAAAATATTAGAAGTGACTGGCTCAGGAACTTTCAAAGAATAAAGACATTCAAGGCAAAAACAATTACAACTAAAGAGGGTGTAAAGCCCTTCTAAATCAAGAATTCCACAATTGTGTTTCATATACTTTTACTAAGTATGTACTCAAGCACCTTTACAAGAGATAAACACACTCGTCACAGAGTGAGCTACCAGAAAGGCCAATAATAATTAGAGAGCTGTGAATGTTCATTTATCATAAGAACATTTAATTCATTTTCCAATATGTGTGATTTCCATTTTCAATATAAGAATGTACATTTTATGAACTATGGTTTATAATGAATATAGTTTTTATTAATGTATTCACCTCTTCTTATATGGCCACAATTAACTGTCACAACCACCTCAGCATATAGCACTACTGCCAACACCCCCTTTTAGAAATGAGTCTGCAGGTGATGAATCTTCCCAAGCTCCTTATTAAAAGGTAACACTGAGTTTCAAATCCAAATCTGGCCCAGAGCCCTGTGCTTTTAACCACTAAGCTTCACCGTTATTTGATCTTTTTGTTTATTAGACTTACTCAAGCATTGTCTTGAAAACTATATCAAGCTTAGTTCTTATTTCACTTCCAGTACTCTCCCAGTTTCAATTATTTTTGCTTCATATTTCTTCCTATTCCCACGAAAACACTTTAACAATTATCTGTTCACCTAATTATAAGACATTCTTCACCAACGTTTGCCAAATTAAAGAGACAGCAAAATTGCTGCTCCTACTTTTGATCGATGGTGTGAGATAACCTGTTTTATTGGCCAGTTCTGCTGCTCAAACAACAGCAGTAAATGATCCCTGATGAGGCTATCGCTGTAAATACGCAACATGGCTTTTAGTCTTTAACAGCAGTATCCTAAAAGCCCACCAGATGTCAACCTCAATTCATGAAAACAGATCATTGCCCCCCTTTTAACACTTCCTTCTTTCTATGATAAAACACAAGGGATTCTGAACTTTAAAAATACCTATGCTTCTAAATGTTATGTAGGAATAGCACACATATGTTTTTTCAACGTGAAAAGAAAAGTATAAGAGTAAGATGCAAAACAGAAAAAAAGTAAAAATATACAAATTCCATGTCTGCCCCTCAAGACTCTGGCAAACACACACAAAGACTGTATTTCTGACTCTTTTGACTCATTTATTTCCTACCTTCTCCCAGACTTTCCTCTATACCACTCCCCTCCCTCTTTACAAACCATAACTCACATTTAATTGACTTACTGCATAAATTAATATCATTATTTCATATGAAGCATAAAATCTAAAATTTGAAGATCAGTATAAACTAAATTAAAAACAATTTTCTTTATCATTAAATAATGCTGTCCATGGTATCCATTCCAAGTCTGGCCATACCCTTCAAAAACCTAAATTAAACTTGAAAAATAAAGTCCCATTTACAAAACTGTTGACTAATAAAATCAATAATCTTCATTTAGATTTAAACGAAAATGTCAGATACTCTGCAGAGCTATTCTAAAGTAGTTATTAGAAAGGAAGGACAGGAAGCAAGGAAGAAAGGAAGGAAGAAAAAGGAAATGAAGGGAGAGAAGGAGGGGAGAGGAGGGAGGGAGGAAAGGAGAGAGGAAAGAAGGAAAGAGAGAGAGAGAGAGAAGAGAGAAGAGGGGAGAGGAGGGGAGGGGAGGGGAGAGGAGAGGAGAGGAGGGGAGGGGAGAGGAGAGAGGAGAGGAGAGGAGAGGAGAGGAGAGGAGAGGAGAGGAGAGGAGAGAAGGAGGAGAGGAGAGGAGAGGAGAGGAGAGGAGAGGAGAGGAGAGGAGAGGAGAGGAGAGGAGAGGAGAGGGAAAAGGAAAAGGAAAAGGAAAGGAAAAAGAAAAAGGAAAACAAAAACTAGGGATTTTTCCCTACATTTCCAGCCTGGTGGTTTTATGTGTGTCAATTATTTGGGTATTCAATGATCATCCAAGAATGGTATTTCATTTCTTTGACCACTACCCTACTGCCCATAATTTAACCTTACTAAATTTTTGGTCCATTGCGTAGAAGAATTTCTCTACTAATAAAAATACAGCCCATTAAAGATTAACTTGCCCCCAGGACATTCTCTCTGGAAACAAATTCCAAGCATTATAATCACCAATTTGCACTATGTAGACTTAAAGACAGATAATCTTATTTATCCTGACTTAAATTGGAAAACTGCAGATAGTTAAAAGCTACTGTGAAAAGAAAAATGGTAAATCCAAATTCAAAATCATCAAAAACCCAACCAGGCAAATACAGACTTCACCTGGCATTTTTCAAATGAAAAGTTTTATACCCAAGAATATCTAACAATATTAGAATATTTGTTGACATGCCAAAATTCCTACCTTGGTCTCTATTTTATTTCTGCAATTATGAAAGTGTAAAATTCTTGTGTTCCCATTATTCAAGTAAATACTATATGTCAGAAATTGTGATAAGCACTAGAAATCTTCCGAATCCATTTTGTAATATTTATTATTAGTAGTAATAAAAGAAACTGATATATGTTAAGTTCTCATCATTTACCAGTGTGGCAAGTTTTAGCTTATTTGGGCATTATCTCTTAATCCACAACAGCCTAAAGGAAAGGTACTAACACTAGTCCCATTTTATGGATGGTCAAACTGAAACAGACAGTGGCCCAGGGATTTATTCAGATAGGCCCACACTTGCTATTATCATGCAATGAGGCATATAATTATGTTTGGTTCAGAAAACCAGGTTTATTCCTTCAAGCTTGGTGGTTCTACATAACTTATCACTAGAAAGTACGCATCATGAAACGCCTTCGTACGCTGTGCACCGGGTTCTACTGTCAAAATATTATCAGAACTTACTTTCTTAGAAGGCGTAATTCACTTTTGGTAATTTGGGAAAGTTAATCAAAGGATGTTCAATCACTAAAGAATTCTTTGGGTTTGAAAAGTGAATATTTCACTATATATTAGTTGCTGAAAAAATGTTAACTCTGTTAAGACTTTCTGTAAATAAATCCTTCACTGCAAAGCAATAGTAAACTATCTCACGTCAGAACACCATACCTACAAAGGGGATAGCCTTCAAATTTAAAAATGCTTCACCCTTATTTCATTTTATTCTAAATGAAAATTAATTAACTCAAAAAAGAAATATACTTCTAAAGCTCAGGTTACACATGAAGGCTTCTTGGAAGCTACCATAGCCTCTGTTATTTGTATGTGCACCAGTAAAACAGCTAAGACGTAGTATTATAAGATCTGACTTTTCCATCACTCTCAATTCATGTAGAATCCAAACTGGAAACTTGTTGGAAAAGGTAATATGTGCTGTATCGTTTAAATCCAAACAATTTCACAATATTTTTCTGAATAAATTCAATAATTTGTTTTATAAACAGAAAACAGGCAAAAAGAACCATAAAACATGAAATAACTAAAATGGTTTATGAAATGCAATTTGGCTTTAATTTCCAGATCCACTTTGCAAAATTCTCATTTGAACAGTTTACCACAGAGGTAACTCTCCTAGAAAGTTATATAATGGGGGAGATAAGAGAAAGGGAGAGAGACACGACCAGTTCTAGGATGTTTATCAATAAAAATAAGCAACAAGGGAGACAAATTTGTAGCCCATCCAAAAACGCCTGCCAAACACTCCTGCTATTTGTTTCCACCAAGTTATTGTTTTGGAAAACATGTTGTTCTCTCTTAAAATAACCTGCTTAAATGTTCTTAAAAGCCACTGCATTTCCACCGAGGGCTTCCCATACTGCGATATATTGACTGATAAAGTCAAAGTAAGTTATGCGTAAAGCCACACACACAAAAAAAGTTGGAACACTCCAATCCTCCCTTGTTATAAGAACGCTAGCTACTGAATGAATCCACTACTGGCCCTTACTGAAGCTAATGCTGGCCCTCTACAGTATTTTAAGAATGACAGACATCCAAACTACCCTATTTCTCTGGAAGAGGGAAATAAGCCACATCTGTAGCTACAGGTAGGCTAAGCCATTAACATTTTTAAGGAAGGTCAAAATCACCTTGAACAATTTGAGCATTCACTCTGAGAACCCTAATCCTCCCATTAAAACACAGAGTGTGTTTCCAGTCCGATGTGGTTATTAAAGCTGTTATGCCTGGGAAAGTCCCAGAGAAACATGGGAGTTTTAACAGAAAAGAAAAGAAAAAGAAAAAAGAAAACCTCAAGTTGTGAAAGACACAGTCGAACATCCATAGTACAGGAAGAATTTTATGAACTTAGTGTCACTCGAGATGTGTTTTCCAAGCCTGTCAGGAGATGAAAACACGATGGCCCCCATCCCAGCGGCAGTGCCCTGACACAACCCCCACCCTGGCCCCTTTTTCACTCTGGGGTGGAGGATGGGGGGCCGAACTCCTGCCTTAAGCCTGGACATCTGCAGAGCGTTTCCAACGGCGAGACAAGGCCCCTCGGCCGGAGGAAGTGGATGCTGACAAGAGGGCGAGAGAAACAGACAGATCCAGACGGGTGCGGGCAGCGGAGGGAGGGCCCCGCACCCAGCGGGTCTGCAGCGCGTCCCGGCCGGCGGCGCCACGGCGGGCATCTGCAGGGTGCGGGACGCAGCCCGGGCGCCCCCGCAAACCTGGCCCTCAGCTCTGCTGAAGCCGGCCAAGCGGCACCGGGTCCCGGTGCCTGGAGGACCCGGGAGGCGCGGAAGGCGAGGGAGTCGCGCTGGGTCCCCTCCGCGCCCTGGGGCGCCCCGGTTCCGCGGCGGAGGGGACCCGGGAACCAAGTCGACGGCGGGGCGGGCCGGAGCGCGGGCCCGGGGCCGGGCGGGAAGGGGCGATGCCTACCCTGGAGCATGGCCTCGAGTTTCTTCCTGTCCACGCGGAAGCGCTCCTCGCTCCACTCGGGGCTGTGCAGGGGCGCCCCGGCCACCACGTCGTCCTCGGAGCCCGGCACGGGCGAGTCGGTGCTGCGCTCGCTGTTGGAGCCCGGGTCCGACTGCGCCGCCAGGTAGCCGGGCTCGCCCTGCGCGGCCATGGTGGGCGCGCGGCGCCGGGGCTGCGGCCGCCGCGCCGCTAGCTCGTCCTGCCGCGGCCGCCGCCGACGCCGCGGGGCCCGCGCCGCATCCCCTCCCCGAGCGCCGCCCGCCGCCCCAGGTCCCGGCTGCGGCCCCGGGCCAGTGGCTGCGCCGCCCCCGGCCAGCGCCGCCCGCGCCTCCATCCGCCAGCCCCGCGCCCCCCGCACCGCCCCCTCGCCCCCGCCGCCGCGCGCTCATTGGCCGGCCCGGCCCACGGGGAGCCCCGGCGGGCGGGAGGAGGGGCGGCGGGCGGCCCCCGGGCCCCCGGCGCCTGCACACACTCGCGCGCGCACACTCACCCCGGCCACGCCACCGCCGGCTGCTCCGCTCCTACACGGACAGATAGACCTGTCCCGCGCACCCACCTTCACGGTCCTGCCAACGCAGGCGCGCTCGCGAAGCGCTCACCCTGTCCCTTCTCCTTACGTGCACGCCGCACACTGCACCCTAACCCTCACGGCCCCGGTAGGTCCCACACGTTTGAAACAGGGGTGGGGGGGTGGGAGAGAGAAAAAAGCTTGCGGAAGAAACTGTCCATCTCTCCCAGACATCACTGTGTATGTTCTTCGCTCGCATTCTGCTCATTGCCCCACTAACGGTTCAAGCGCAGATCGCTCCTCTCCCCCCAGCTGAGTGGCCCGTTGCACAAGAGGTGGCCAACAAGAGGTGGACAAGAGGCTTACTCTTTGCATTCCGTGGGAAAGGAATTTTTTTTTTTTCCTTGAATGGGGTGAGCAGGGAGTCGTTTTCTGTATGTGTCTCAAGAAATGGGTTCAGCTGATTTATAAAATAGGCAGGAGAAAAGCGGCTCTGAGATTGCAGGGGTGGTTAGCTAGATGCACCTGGCACCTGGGCAGGGCTGTCTTGTCAGGGTTAAGAGCGTTTCTCTGTTCTCAAGATCGGTGTCTCGCAGATGATAACCGGCACATGAACCTCTGATCCTCCCGGCCCTCCAGCCAGCCCACCCACTCAAACTTAGACTTGAAGCGCCAGGGAAGAAGAAATTTCCTTGCACCAGG
Organism: Cynopterus sphinx; assembly: GCA_030015415.1. Taxonomy (NCBI): domain Eukaryota; kingdom Metazoa; phylum Chordata; class Mammalia; order Chiroptera; family Pteropodidae; genus Cynopterus; species Cynopterus sphinx. Next base: position 34,462,201 of record CM057382.1, on the reverse strand, counting down.
AATGCCCTTGGAACTGTTTTTTCCCCAGTTCACACTGATTCATACCTTCTTTTGTTTTGTGACCGAAAGAAGATTTTTTTTTTACCTTTTTTTTTTTTCTGAAGAGGGATGAGATAACATTTTGTCACTGTGCCAAAGAGGGATGCTTACTGGCCTACACAAGGGGCAAGCCATTTCATTGGCCTGGGGGCTGGTAGATAATCATGTACTATGCTTTAGGTTAATCGAAATTAGTATAGGTCAGTGGCCTAGTTAACAAGAATTGACTCTGCTGGGTACTGAGGTGTAACTGACATGAGGAAACTGGGAATGTGGGAAGTCAAGTGACATGACTAGGTCAGACAGCAGAGGAGAAGGAAGCCAGGAATCCAACCTAGTTGTGTTTATTTGATGCCTACTCTTCACACGACCCTGCCTTGTGAGCAGAGAACCCCACTACTTGGTTGCTAGCTGAAGAACCAGGAGCAGATGTACAACTTAACTGCTTAATTTTCACCACTATATTTTCCTTCTCTAAACTTATTAATTACTGTGCAAAGCACTAATTTAAACACCAAAAGAAATTATCAAGGCATCTTGCTTGCATCAGAGATATTTACTGTCTTTTTCCAGCAACAAATATTTTATGGGAACCTACTCTGTGCCAGACACTGTATTAGGCCCAAAGAATAGTGACCAAAAAAAAAAAAAACCCACCATTCCTGGAGCTGACATTCTACTGAGAGAAATAGAATGTTGACCAAAAATAAATTACTCAAAAAAAAGGTAAAACTACACCTATGTCAAACATTACAAATAAGATATTCAAGATATGAGAAATCATATAATGGAGTAATTGGATTTAGCCAGACAGGTAAATGGAGGCTTCTCAGAGACAGGGACTCTGCAGCTGAAAAAAGAAGTTTGAGAAGAAATTAACTGATTGATAAAGGGGAGGGAAGAGCCTTTCCTGAAAAAGATTATGAGATCATAATAACATCCCTGAAGGTAGCTATTACAATTATCCTTATTTTCCAGTTGGAGAAACTAAGGCACAATAGGTAAAATAATTTACCTAAGATTGGACAGATAAGTTGTAGAATCAGAATTTGAACCCAGACAGTCTCCCTTGAAAATTAGACTTCAGGTGCTCTACTCTTAGTCACTATACTATATTGGTCCTCAATAGGATCAGCAGAATAAAGATCCTATGGTCAAAAGAGGCAGCATGCATTCCTCCATTGGAGGAACTAAAAGAAAACCATCATAGTTGGTACAAGAACACAGGCATAAGAGATGGTACTAGCTAAAGCAAGAGAGTTAAGTAAGGAGTAGAGCATCTAAACCCTACAGACCAAGTTAAGGAGTTTTCATCTTTATCCTTAGAACAGAAGGAAGTCATGTAGAGGCTTTAAGTAAAGAATAATGTACTTAGAATTGCATTTTTAAAAGGCGGCTGTGGCTATAGTATGGAGAATAGATTGGGGAACAAGGATAAAAGTAGTTAGACCAATTAAGAGACTACCTAGGAAGATTAGGTAATAGATGCTTACACTTAGACTGGTGAAGATGGAGAGACATTAATGGATTTGAGAAATATTTTGATGATAATACCACCAACTAGATTGGTGATGGATTTGGGTATGGGGTGATGGAGAAGGAAATGTCAAGAATGACTGTAGAGTCCTGGCTATCATAATTGGAGAGAGAAAAGTACCATTAATTGAAATAGGAACACTGGAAGAGGAGTGACTACACTGGAGGAAAGATAAACTTGTTTAGGCATATTGAGTTTGAAGTGCCATTGAGACCCCTAAGAAGATATGCAAAGAAAGCAATTGAACATATGGGTCTGAAGTTCAAAAAAGTGACGTTGACTAGAGATAAAAAATGTGTTATTTCTTTGTTTATAGGTGGTAATTCTTACCATACATGTGGGTAGGGCTGTCTAGGGAAAGAGAAGAGAATTGGAAGAGAAGAGAACCAAGGAAAGAGGTTTTCACAAATTCTAAAAGTAGATGGCAGTGTAATGGGAAAGGGGATAGAAAGTGTTAATAAGAAAAGAAGGAAAAAAACAAAATGGTGTCACGTAAGGCCAGGAAAAAAGACTATTTCAAAAGGAAAGTATGATCATCTTTGTACAATAAGGGAGGTCAAAAATTTTTTATGTAAGTCGCTGGGACCTTAGCAAGAAAGCCAGAATAAAGTGATGGAGAAGTGAATATAGCTAATGAAATGAGGAGTAAAGACAACAATTTGGAAGGGTTTGCCTGTGAAGGGGTGGGGAGAACAATAGCTGAATGATAATATGAGTAAGAACTCTTTGTTGTTTATTGGATTGGTTGGCTGGTAGGTTGGATGACTAATCTAATGAATAAGGTTTGAGCAGTGGGAAAAAAAACACTGGAAATGATCCAGTTGACAGACATTATATATATATATATATATATATATATTTATATATATATATATTTTTTTATATATTTATATATTTATATATTTATATATTTATATATTTATATATATAAATATATTTATATATATAAATATATTTATATATTTATATATATAAATATATATATATAAAATGTGTGTGTGTGTGTGTGTGTGTGTGTGTGTGTGTGTGTGTGTGTATAAGGGGGAAAAAGAGGAGAAAGTATTATATGGCTGTGAAAGTATGGACAGAATAGACTCTAAGGCACAAGTAGAGGAGAAACAGCTCATCAAAAGATAAACAGATGGGTATAAATGTATGTAGTTTGCAAGTTTCATTTCTAGAACACAAGGGAATGCCATATGATGACTTTTATTTTTCCCAAAGAGTAAAAGTCAAAGTTATCTGTTGAAAGTATAGGAGAAGGAGAACGGCCAGAATTTTGAGGAAAGTAGAGAGGGTTTGTTTGTTTGTTTGTTTGTTTGTTTGTTTGTTTGTTTATAGAGGTTTTTAAATAGCCTTTGCATCTGTAAAAGAACAAATTAGTACTATTGAAAGTCCAGTTGATGTTGGTAGTCATAAATTTATAATGGGATCAGCCTGCTTGTCCTGACTTTCTCCACCAGTGCTAAGCTTCTTGGATTCATAGGAAAACATAGGAGTCCTGCCAAATGCATGAAACACCGGGAGCTAGAAGGAAATGGAGCAGTGCCTGATGGAAAATAATTCCGAACACCAAAGTATATACCCAGTACAACTATCAATCAAATATGAGGACAAATTCATTCTTAGTTATGGCAAGTCTAAGATTGCTTATACTCTATAGGAGCAAGCTACTAAAATTGTGTGCCACCAAAACAAGGAAATAGAGATGCAGAGTAAAACATGGAATATGGAAAACAAGAAATCCATCATATGATAGAAATGAATGGGTTCCTCAGGATGATGGTAAAAGGAGAACAAAAACTGGAATAGGTCAGAAATCTTGGGATTGCAATTTCTTCTAGATTAAATTGAATTCCTAAAGAGTATGAATATATGTAGAGAAGATTAAGACAGTCAGTGGACACTTCAGGGTTATATTCAGAATAGGTTCATAGAAAATTATGTTACAAAAAGTAAAGACAATAACTCTATGTATAATAAAATATTATGCAGCCAAGTCAAAGTAGAGTATGCTATATGGCTGAGCTGTAACCAGTATTTACATAGTTGTAATAATGTAAACAATTAATACTGATCTATCTAAATTACAACGAGATTAGGAATTTGGAAGATTGGGAAGTATGCATGTGTGTCGTGGGAGCTTTGGGATGGGGCAGTGGTGAAAAAAATGAAACCATCTGCTTTAGGGGAATATCAATAGATAATGACTAAAACTTTTTAAAAATCAAGAAGTGGCAGGCACTGTAAGCCTGTTATTTGGAGCTATGGAGGTAAAAACAGAATCAAGTTAAACATGTTAGAGGTGGTTGCCTGTAGAAAATGGGAAATGGAGGGAAAGCATAGAGTACCTCTGGTTGTTACACAAGTCTTCTAGAACAATCTGATTCTTTAAACCATATGGATATGTTACTTTAATTTTAGAAAAGCTACTGATGTAACATATGTTATAATACCACTATTGAAATGATAAATAACAGAACCTTGAATTTACAACTTCTGAGTCCTGTGCTCTTTCTACAAAAATTGAACCAGAGTTTGAATAATTGATAATCTTTTTGTTTTCATAAAGCATTTTTGTTTTGTCTTTATCTTCCAAATCATTGAAGAAAAACATAATTTTCAAGTCACTCAAAGTATAGGAACTGATCAGATGTCAGGTAATCATTGTATAGATTTTTTTATGAAGTAAGGCTCTCCAAAAGAAAAATCACTAAGAAAAATTTAAATAACATCACATTACTTTTTCAAGTTCACAAAATATGAAGATCCATGAGATTTCTTTTCTAAAGAACAAGGAGTATTATCTTATATTTACTTTAGAAATACTTGTCTAATTTCTTTCAGAAAAATTTAAAGTAAAATGGACTAGTATTCTTTACCAGGCACTCTTAGTTTCCCCAAATTAGGAAAAAAACAAACTATTGATCCTGAACTTATGTATTTTTAGTAGAAGTTTCAGAACTTTATACTAAAAACACTTTTCTATTTTAATTTTAAACCTTGGCATTTCAATTGTGTTCAAATAATCTCAGCATACGTCCAGATAAATGAAATGGCATACAAAGCTCTTAGTGGGCCCCTATTTAGCAATCCTATCCCAATCTCCTTTTATATTTTACACTCCAACAATACTATAATTCGTAATTACTGGTCTAGTGCTATACTCTCATCTAGAACTCTGTGCTTTGCAGATAGTGTCCGTCCAGCCTAGAACACTCTCCCATTTTGTTACCCTGGACTTCACAAACACCCTGCCACCTTATTTTTTATTTCCAGTGAACACTGTGCGTATTCCCATTAAAGCAATTATCTTTGCTTATATTATCTTTATTATCATCATAATCATCACCACTATTATACATCTGATGTCTGAGTTCCTGAAGACAGAAAATGTATCTTTTTACTGTTGTGTCTCCAGTATCCAGCAATTGCCTGGTATAGGTTTTAGCCATGAACCTAGAAACGTGTGTTTAGAAATTATTTTGTGATACAGTTTGCATGATTATATAATAATCAGAGAGTAAAGATGTTGAGGAGGAGCTTAAGAGAAAAGTTAAATTCTAATGCTAGAATTAAAAGCAGCTGATAGATCTTTTTTTTTTTTTCATACAACTTGGAAGTTTTGACTATGCATAGTGGTGAGTCTTAGGTGTCTTTTTTTTTTTTTTTCTTAATGTGCCCAACCACAAACACACACACCACTAGCAGGAATAAGTATCCACAAAATACAAAAGGAAAATAAAAGCAGTTGAAAGGTAGGGACATTCTCTTATCACTTTGCAGGTGAGGAAACAGGCCTGGAGAAATGTGACTAATTGGTTAGAGTGCCACATTATATGAAAATAAACTTAGAATCATCAATGTTGAATCCCAAAAATGATCTAATCCAGTACTTTTACTTAAAAGTTCAAGAAACTGAGATCTAAAGAATCAAAGAAGAATAAAGTTGTATAAATATATGCTTAAAATTAACCAAAAAAACACAAACAAACTGATTTTCAACAAAGCATCATCCAAAAAAAAAAACATTTATTTCCCCTTAGTTTTTATTTTTTCCATTTTAACTCTTCACTTAAATTTTTGCCCCAAAATCTGCATAGTATATTTTGGAGATCAATTTGCTCTTAAACAAATATCCAAAATTGTATAAGTTTCCCCTGCAATGTCAAGTAAAAAGAGCAGCAAAGTTTTTGATATTCTATTTTAATGTCTTTAAAGTTTGTTCTAGGAGAAGGCATATTTGAAACAAACATAAATGAAGTAGTAAAGGAAGATGGGCATACCATGTATAATATCAGTGTTTATTTAGACTAATAACAATGCCTAACATTTATTAAGTATTTATTATTTGATGGTCACTATGAATTATCTCATTTGGTTCTCACCTCAATTCTATAAAATCGGTACAACTATTATCTTCATTTTAAAGAGAATAACTGAGGCCTAGAGAAGATAACATGCCTAGAGACCCAAGGTATAGTGTGCTTGTGACTCAAATAGAAACATTAGACAGCAGTGATTTTCTTAACCATTACTCAGGCCTCACTCACCTATCTAGATCTATCTGATTACATGCAGGTAATGTAAAATATTAGAGGTGGAAGGAACCTAAGGTTCATTGATGCTGGTAGTTTTCACATTTGAAAAATAGAAACTGTCTTTTGAATGAACTCTAATGCAGAAAGCCCTTACAGAAAACTGGTAATGGAGTTGTTCTGGTAGAAGAAGAACAGAGGACTCTCACTTGCTCAACTTTTTCCTTTCATAATTTCAGGATTCCAAAAGCTCGGGAAACTATTGATCTCATTCATATTCATTCATATTCCTCTCTCTCTCTCTCCCCCCTCAATCTCATGTAGTTGATCCAAAGTGACCTGCCAAAATTCCACAGCTCAAATCATCAAGTCATGTTCAAGATTTTATTGTTTTGCCATCAGAAAAAGAGATTTTTTGTATTTTTCATAGGTTGAAGGCAGAGGATATATAGTTGCCAGAGGACATCTTAGGATTCTTTTTTTATTTCAGTAAAATAAGATTCTTATAAAAAATATTCTGAAAAGTAAAATTTTCATCGGGGTTTCAACATCCCAATGTTGAATAGTTATAGAGGAACATGGGTCACTGCAAAGAAAATAAAATTGATCAAAATGAAAGAAGTTAAGCAGCAGATTGAAGAATAAAAAGAAATTAACTTTCCCAATCACTTACCTGTATTCTAACATTGCCCAACACTTTAACAAAATGGGAAGGGTTGGGAGTGAGGTTGCTAGTAGTACTATGTTGAAAGTACCACCCATGGAGATATTTAAGTCCCAGCCTCACAGTTCCTGCAGTTCAAAGTTTCAAGGTACATGTTAATTGTGCTTTTGTCTACAGTACCAATATTTTACTCTGTCATCCAGGATACGTGGACTAACACTCACACACAAAGTTATTCTCATGACTTCCTGGGATGGAATATTTTGCAAAAGACAACAGAATAAGCCTATGCAAAATTGTACCTTCTTGAACTTTTTTGATGGACTGACAGTCTTCGGCATTCTGACTTTTAGGTCTAGCCAGAAAAAGAAGGCTACAAAGCTATAAAAGTATCCAACTTCAGGGATGTGAGAACTGGCGCTGCTTCTAACACTACACTCAATTACAATGTAAATTCCACCAATGCCACTTGTGTGCTAAACCTCACATCAAATGAAAATAAAAAGATTCCATAAATCAATGCCAAAGGAGCATTGAAAGTGAGCCTTTCCTGGGAAGCTTGTATGGCAAGAATGGTTCATTATAGGAAAAGATTGGGTCATAAAAGGAAAGATCAGGCCCCAAATCTGCAGAAATGCCAGTAGGCAAATAAACAGCACACGCTCCACCACATCCTCAAGCTCTCCTTATGGCCGACATTACTAGTTGGTCATAGTCCCCTTCCACTCCAACTCAGGAAATGCTTCTCAGTGAATAGTCCAAAGGGCCAAGACAAATCATTTGGAGTTGGCTCTCAATATGGAACTTCACTGCCGTGTTGGATCCAGTGCTGTGGTTAAGAGATTGGAAGAATGATAGTCATTCACTTGGACACAGGCTATTGACCCTTCTTTCAGGGGAGGTGAGCCTAAGAGCAAAGAAAATAAATATACTGCTACTACACATTATCTGTCAGCTGTTCCCTTCGGGCTCTCTATGTTTGTGTATAGTAAAAATAAATGGGAATCAAAGTGAACCCATTCCAGGTTCAGAAAGTGGTAATAAGCCATGGCCGTGAAGAACTATCAAGATATACCTGCTCATAGTCCAAAACGAAATACTAGGAGACCTGGCTTTAATCCCCATTCTTTCACTAATTCTATACCTTTAGGCAAATCTCCTCATCTTGCTGGGCCTAATTTCTTTGTCTGTAAAAACTGGGAGCAGGTTGATTTGGCTGTATGAATTTCCAGGTTCCTTCTAATTAAATTTCCATAATATAAAGAAAGTGCTCACTTTTACTGTATTCAGCCACAGGCAGTTTCTAGTTATAAAATGTTCTTTCAGAGAAGAATAAATAAAATCAAAGGACCAGATAATTGTCAAATTTAATGTGGTAGAAAAGTAGCTCATAAAGGTATAAGCTAATCAAAATCAGTGTCACACAGAGGTTGGCCCTGGTTTCCAGACTGAGATACTATTTTTATGACTTGTCTATTAGTTATCTCTTGCTGTGTAACAAATTACCCCAACATTAACAGTTTAAAGCAACAAACATTACCTGTAGATTTCTGTGGGTCAGAAATCAAAGTATAAGTTAACTAGGTACCTCTGGCTCAAAATCTCTCACAAGACTGTAAATAATCAAGGTGTCAACTAGAGTTGTAGTCTCATTAAGAGGCTCAACTGAGGGACAATTCACTTCCAAGTCATTCATGTGGGTGTTAGAGGATCCAGTTCCTCACCAGCTATTTGGCTGAGGGTCTCCATTCCTTGCTGGCTGTTGGCTGGTAACCTCTTTCTGTTTCTTCTACACAGGCCTCTCCTAGGACAATATACAACATGGCAGCTGGCTTCCGACAGAATGAGCAAGAAAAAAGGAAGACTGAGTGAGCTCATTTCAGAAGTGACACACTATCACATTTTCCATACTCCGTTCATTAGAGGTAAGTCACTTGGTCCAGCCCACACTTGAATGGAAGGGATTATACAAGGACATAAATAGCAGGAGGCAAGAACCATTAGTGCCATCTTAGAAGCTGCCTACTCCAACCTGGGACCAAATATTTTACCTTTTCATACTTCAGTCACCCCTTACTTAAAACTGGCATTAAGCAGCTACATCCAAAGGTTGTTGTAAAGATCAACAAACATGTTATAATGCATTTAATGGACATGTTATAATGCATTTTATTTATTTAATAGCTAGACTGTAGTAAGTACTCAATAACTAATGTATATTATTTTTAATAATTGTTTTGTACATAACTAGAGGAATTGAGAAATCTACTTAAAAAGAGAAGATATAACCACATACTTGAAAAAGATAAAGATTGAGGTGGGATTAGCAGTGTATTTTCTGCAACTCCCTGAATCCTGCCCCACCCCCGCCAAAAAAAATCTGAATGAAACAACCAGTTTGTAAAAACAAAATCCACCAAGAATATGCATAAGAAAACTAGATGACTAGGTAACTGCACAAACTTCAGAACAGAGGCTGATGGGGACAGCATCGAGTGAACCCTAAAACTGCTATCATCTACTCATTAGAAAGCACAGAAAGCTAATCTGAAATTCAGCTGTAACTAAGTGGGAGTCCTGCAGAATCCAATTTGTAGGTGAGTGCAATGGGATGGCAACAAGATCTGACTGTTGGTGCTGAAACAGTCTGGATCCCAGGAATTCTCAAAACTAAAAACCCAAAGTTTTCTCCTAAGTCAAATCTCTGTATTGGAGAGAAGCTTCTAGAAATAGGACCGAATTAAGTAGGGCAGAGAAATAGTGGAAAGGAAAAGAGAAGGCCAAGATACAAGTAGAAAAAGGAAATAAAAAAAGGCAATTTCTACGAGTATGGGGCCATATATTTTTAAGTCTTTGCTAAAGAAGTCTACTTCCAATTAACACCGTACAACAGGAATGAACTGAGGTTGAATTATGAGGCAGTAACAGGATGAAAAACTTGAATAATGTAGGAGATATTCCTAGAGATAATAAAAACCTGACAGAAAAACATGCCCTCCAAAGAGTTGAAAACTGTAACTTAAAATTTCAAAATAAGCAAAATATTTTACATAATAGAAGCTATAAATGAAGAAATAAACTAGAATTGAAAAAATCTAATATGAATGGGGAAAGTGGAGATTTGAGAGAGAGGATAAAGAACTCAGGAAAGAATTAAATAAACAAATTTAAACTAAGAAATTAACACTAAATTAGAAGAAACAACAAAAACACAATGAATAATATATAAAGAAAAATAAAAATTGGAAGTAAAAAAAGATCTGTCAAAAATAAATAAAGAAAAAATATTTATTTTTTTAAAGATTTGACATAAAGAGATAGAGCTAGAGACATCAGGAGACGGACTTCATATAATAGGAATCTCTAAAGAGAACCAAAGAAATGCATCATAACGAACACTAAAAATTGTAATTTAAGAAAACTTGCATAAAATAAAAAATAACATCAATCTACATATTTAAACAAAATTTCCTGAATCTAGAAAAATCCACCTAGAATAGCCAATCCTAGGACATATTCTAGTAAAGGTATTAGATCCAGTCATTTATAAGGAAAAATAATAAATTATCATTAGATGTCTGATCAGCAACACTTTATGCCTCAAGACAAAGAAATAATATAAAATTTTCAAAAAGAGAAAAATTAAGATATTCAATAAAAAAAGAGAAAAACTTCCATAAGAAGAATTTTACATTCAGCTAAACTTATTTACTAGTATAAAAAGGCTACAGATGAACAGTTATGAATATACTTAGGAAATATTGCTCCCATAAACCTTTCCTACAGAATCTTCCAAGGAATGTACTTTAAGCTCTCAGCATGCAAAACTAGGATCTATCCAACATAAGACTAAATATTAAATATATATAGTCCCTGAGGAACTGAGACTAAATGAGTTATAAAGGAGAGGATATAGTATGCCATGTCTCTATCTACTAACAATGTATATACAATACAACTGAAAAACAGGAGAAAGAATCAGGAGAGTATATGGAAAATAGAAAAATAGAAAAAGAGAAAAGAAGAACAAGATAAGACCACACACGATCATCACTCTCATGCTTATTGGCATTAATTAAGTTAGGAAAGTCAACTTCCTTAGCAGAAGTTAATGACAAGAATGTCTTTAGGAGTTGTTCCAAGCCTTTCACCTCTCAATAACTCTAATATTCTGCATCATGAAGAAAAATTTGAAATACAAAAATTTTCAAAATTTCTATGGTCCCTTCTTTAAAGTGTAGTCGAAGGCCACTCACTATATTAGAATCACTTGGAGTGCTTATTAAAAATGCAAATTCATGGGCCTCTTTTCAAACCAATTGAATCTGAATCTCACAGCAGCAGATAGAGAGAGAATGCTTGAGAATCTACATATCAACATGTTTTCCAGAAGGCCCAGAAGTCATTTGAAAATCGCTATTCTAAATTCTTACTTCAACAAAACATAATCTCTATGTCCAAGTGTAATCCTTTTCTCTAAAGCCAGGTCTTGCTGGCTGGAGTTCAGATGGCAATGGAATATAGTCAGTACCTGCAATATGTCTTTCAACGAAATAATAAGATATCCAATTAGATATTCCTTTTTTAATAATAAAATCAACAATTAAAAAAAAACAACAATAAAAAAAATCTTGCTCTTTCTGGCAAATATTTTTTATATTTCCAAACTTTCTTCCTTTTTTGGCCCTGATACCACTATGGTTTTGTTCTTACTCTTCCACTAGTACAAGTTTCTCTGACATTGTCACATACAATACTTGATCCAAAAAAAAGAAAAATGGGGGTTTTGCAGAAAGAAAAGGAATTGATGGAGGCTATTTATCAATGGTCACTGTCTACTTGATTGATATATACTCATTTAAGACTCAAAAGTCACTTCCTTAGTGGAGAGTTTCCTAACCATCCCCATCCCAAAGGCACAATTTGTCTTCATGGCATTTGTCTACCTGATTTTATCATATTATCTTTGACATATCCATCTTCATCTATTAGATCAGAAATCCCTTAAGAGCAGGACCTACCTCTTTACTTTTATATCCCCAGAAGTTAACAAACTACAGGCATTAAATTAAGTAAATTACTGTCCTGCATTCCAACAAAACTGACTAAAAAGTGGAAAAGATATTATTTCCTGCTCAAGCACAAAATAACTTATAAGATTTCTTTCTTGCTTTTTTTCTCAAGTGCATGGCTATTTTGACATATAGATATGTTTATCACATGACTGTTTCTATGGACTTTAAAAGGAGAGCATCTTCAAAGAAGGAATTAAATAACAGAAATAGAAAAAAAAAGAATAATCCTTTGTATATGGTGCCTTTATAAACATTTACTACCAGCTTGATGATAATTCTAAACACATCTCGTAGGTGGCAAAGTTGGGATAAACGTTCAAATTCTCAAGTCAAATAATAAAACGTTTCCCCTAATTTATTTTTTTAATTGATATATGAATTTCTTCAATTTTAGGTTTTTCTATCAACAAGGTTTTTAAAATAATTTTGGAATCTACTACTATTCGTTTATTGACAAAACAATTCTATTTACTTAATAAGCATAGATTAATGGAGAACTCAATTACCATGAACTTATGCTTACTTAGACAAGTTGTCTTTTTTGTAGGCTTCTTAGCTTGTGGTTATGAATTAATAACTCACCAGAGAAATGAGAATATCTAAATCTCCTTCAGCACCCTGTGACTACAAAGTGGGAATCACATTTATATCCTTGTGCTGGATTAAGATATTGTCTCTCAGCTACAAACTCACCCTTTAATATTCTACTCCATGATGCTAGGAGTGGGGCTCTGCAAATGCCATTTCTCTTTTTGCAACAGCACTTTCTGTTAAGTTCTGCAAATGGAAGCAATATAGGGAGACAAGAAGTTTCAAGGAGGATGAAAGAATTTGATCCTTCTTTTGTGCCCCGTTTTCCTATCATCACTGGCCCAGCAATGTCTTTTTACGCCAGCAGCAAAATTAAGTTGCAGTTTTGAGCTATTTTCATTACTGCTGGCACCCCCTCGGTGGAGGTCTTATCCTCGGCTCCTTAGGGCTCCTCTAAGCTTGCAGCTTTTGCTAATATAACTCTTCCTTTTGTTCTCCCAGCCATGGGGGTCAGAGTTGCTCCCCAAAAGTATTTATCTGCATTACCCTAATGTTCCTTTTTTGCCTAAGTACAATGTTTCATTGATTTCCTTTATTATATTCTCTGTTAAAAATAACTAGTGTATTTTTTGTTTTCTTGACTGGTCTCTGATGCTTCTTTTGATTGTGGTTGTGAATGTATAATTCAAACATGAGGAAATAAGAATATCTGGTCCCCCTTCAGCAGACTGTGACAGCAACTGGGAGTCACATTTATATTTAACCAAGTACTTCTTCACCCGCTAAAGCTGGAGTTCAGTCCCACCTCAATCATTCCTCAAAGAGGACATTATACATTGTCACATATCAATCTATTACCACAATCTATTAAGAAACATCTACAATGTAAAGTTCCAGCTCCCAGTTATCTATGTCTAGGGCTCATAAAACTGTTCTGAAGACACCTCAAAGCTAATGTCTATACAAAATGTACAGTAATTGATGCCTCAGAAGCCATCAGTTCTCCTGGACTTGCTGGATGGGTACTACACATAAATAGAAAATGCCAAAACTTCCAAAGACTGACATGGAAAAATGTTTATATTATATAGGTTAGATTACAAAAGCAGCTTTCAGAAAAATATTTATTTATGGTATTATGTTATAAATACACGCTATTTTTTAAAGTCTTGATTGTAAAATGATTACGTCTGGGTAAATAAGATTATTGATTAAAATTTTTGCTTATTTGAATTTTCTAATTTATCGCCTAAGAAAACATAAAGTATCTTCAATTTAGAACTTTAAACATATATATTGAATACCAGATAATCAAACATTTTTTAAAATTATAATTATTATTCATCTTCCTACAAAAGGGAATTAAATTATATTTTTCTTCTGATAAGTAAAAGAAAAAGAAAACCTTCAAAGTATCAATGTCAAAATTCATAAAGTGTGACCCAACCAGCTCCCTCCCCTGTTTTAAAACTTGTACAAAGGTTAGCTTTGAGTTGCTTGGTATTTAAAGTCCTGAAAATAGTCTCCCAAAGTATAGTCCATTTATTCTGTTAAACACGTGACTACACTGTTTCAAGGTTTATAAATATGTGATGCTGACTCTTGTACCTCAAATTTTTTTAATAAAGAGTTTGGATCTATCCATAAAGATCCTAAAACAAAGTAAATGAAACTGCTTTTTAAAAATCAGCTAAATTCATTTGTCTGGGAAGTTGTTTACTCAAAACGTGATTTCTGGCCTGGTTCACCCATTTTTCTGTTTTTGGCATCAAGGGAACCTTTTATTCTATACCACATAATTATAACCATTTCTAGCCAGCCAACACATATTATTTGTGCTAAGGAAAAATAGGTACCTTGGTTTTTGTCATAAATGTAACGAGGTTTTTTTGTTACATTTAAGAGATTTTACCCAAAACTTTCATCTTTTATTTTCTTAGGATAGTATTGTTAATCACTAATTTAAGTGTTATAAAATTTGAGACATTATCTACCTTTGAAATTTATTTTCCATAAATTTCTTTATAGAAATTTAAAGGCATATGCTTATGCCTTTTGATGATGGCATAAGCATATTTGTAAGTATGTCACTTGGCAATTAAAATCTACAAGAAGTAAATAGGGGATAGGAAGCTAATTATTCTCATTCAAAAGAGGTACCCAAATATCATGAGCTTCTTGACTGAGGTGAGGAAGAGGGTGTTGATAGCTTGCAAAACAAAAAGAGGGAAGAAATACTTAAACCTTAAGTGTTAAATGTCTGTAGGAAAAGTAAAATTGAATCTGAAATTATAAATCTATGAAAAGGCAATATGATACATATTTCATTTATAAAAAATTAGTGTACAGCACAATTTTTAGGAAAACATATATAATATGGAAATCAACATTCATCCTGAGTGGAAACTGTCCTTCATTCATTCACATACGGAACACATTGAGTGTCAGCCTTGTTTCAAGGCACTTTACAAAATAGTCACTGATGATAAGTGGTGGAGCTATGGCCTAGCCAGCATTAACATGAAAAGCAGGAATCTATTAACATCACACAAAAGCAATGTATTAAGCCATTTAAAGTTGCTGGTGGCTTCTGCGATACTTGAGTTTTACTGTTCTTAGGCAAAGCTAATACTTGGGTTAGTAGGGTGTGGATGGGCCTGGAGAGGTCTGCTGGGAGCAGTCATGACTCATGAGTCATCTTTGGTTTTTCCAGAGACTTATCAAATGTCAGAAGAGTATCTCCAAATGTTCAGTCTAGTGAATAGCAAATGGTCCACTCTATCTGCAATTTAGCAGGGAGAACTTGCACCAACTGCAAAGAAAAACTTGAAATCACTAAGATTTATTTATTTATTTATTTATTTATTTAAAATAAATTTATTTATTTAAATTAGTTTAAAGTATATAATACATTGGTTAAACATCTATAATGTTCATAAAATTATCCCCCCAAATTGTTCCCTCCCTCCCCTGGCCCTCCACCCAGCCAACATATTAATGCTAACTTCATTCCCTCTGCCATGCTCCCCATGCCCAACTATCAACTACTAATTTGTACTTCTTTACCCCTTCACCCCATTCTCCCAGACTCCCAACCCCTCTCCCCTCTGTCCATCACCAAATTGTCCACTATATTTATGAGTCTGTTTTTCATTAGTTTGTTCTTTTCGTTCCTTAAATACTGCAAATAATATTTATTTTTTAAATTGCCATTAATTTAAAAATAATGAGCTGAAAAACCAAGTGATCACTAAAAAGACCATATTTATTTCTTAATTAAATCATATTTATATTTATCTTTAGGTGGTTTGAATGTAATTAATAGGAAACATTTATTGGTAGCTTACTATATGCCACTCACTGTTCTGAGTATTTTATGTTTATTACCTGATTTATTGCTCACAACAACCTTTGAAAATAGTTTCTTTGATCATGGCTCCCTTATATATAAGAAACCTGAAACACAGAAAGTGAAAGCAATTTAACTAACCACACACAGCTAATAAGCATCAAAGCTGACCCACTATTCACTGTAGCCTCAATATTTAGTTTGAGTGCTCTGTTTTTCCAATCCATGGATGTTTTAAAGGTTAACTATTTTTTTTAAAACTTGATTCAAGTTTATTTTTTTTTCTGGGTCATTAACAGATTCCATCTGCCAGTTTTCCAATTGATGAGTTTCTATATATAGGCCTTACCTTACTGTACCTCTTACATAGTTTGAAAAGTTTACTCTTTTAAGCAAGAACAAAAGTAGTTATTTTCAGGACTGATTAGGGAAGAATTTTTTTTTTCTGTAAGCTACTTTTTTAGTAGATCATGGGACTCTCCAAATAGAATAAAAATAGTAGAGTTCAAACCCATTTGGGTAATTGAAGCTAGAAGTATGCATAACAGAAGATGGTTTAGCTTTTCCTCTTTGTATACCTCAAAAACATCTGAAAACATTTAACCTTTTTTTAAAAAAATGCTCACCTTTGGGCTGAAACCAAGAAGAAAGAACTTTAGTTCCAAAGGAAGCATTTCTTAAAATTCGGAGTGAATTAGACGAGGCAATTGCCTGGAATTTGGTTGCATACAAAGCTACATTTCGTGCCCACATGTGCTCTAGTGTCGATTTCCTGTTCAGTCCACAGGAATAGAATAACTGATATTTATTATTCTATAAAATAAATGCTTGCTTCTCAGGGCTATAAATCCTGAGACCACCTCAGAATCTTTAATGGACTTCTTCATCTCTTAAAGCAGAGGTATACAGCCTCCTATTTCTTTTGGTACAGGATTAATGGGTAATAAAAGAAAGATATTGGAATAGATACCTTTCCAACAAAGCCCCAGCTCTAGGGGTAACTATATTAAATCCTCCATGAAAAGTAATTGATGCCCTTTTGATACTAGATGCTGTGTTTCCTCGGTTTTAAAATCTTGCCAGTTTAACAATAGTTTGGGGTTGTGAGAAGGAAAAAGAAGAAATATTACAACATAAATTATTAAATGAACACACTGATTATTAGGCATAACTAGATATCAGTTACATTAAATTATGAAAAAGTATGTCTTAGAATGAAAGAGACTTGAGTATTTGTTGAATTGAATTAAATTGAAATAAAAGATTTCCAATGAATTAGAACTAGAAGATATGAACCCCTATTTCTTTTTCTCTTAATTTATATTAAATGGCAGCCATTGCTGCCACAGCTTTTTCTACGGGAATTGACTCCCACCCCTGGCTCCTACTGCATCCCTAATTACAATTGACTGGATGATGAATGAAAACTTGACCCTGAGCCATTCAGATTTTTCTATTCTGGGAATTCAAAATCACTGAACATGACTGTCTCAATTAGTTGGGGAAGCCAAGTTTCAAAGACTTTAAAATCTAGATAAATGTCTAGCTCCCAACCAAAATCACACCTTTATGTCAGAGTTATGGGAGAGCAGAGATAGCCAGTGTGCAGAGAGAAGCACAAAAATGAAGACCGTGCTGCCTTTGAAAAGTAGTGGAAGAGACTCAGTTTCCAGATTTTTACTTTGATTAGCTGTTCAACCAACCAAGCAAAGTTCAATGTCTTGCCCAAGATTTTATCATCTAAGCCAGAGCTGGTTCCAAAGCCAGGTTTTCCCGACCCCTAAAGAAATGATATTTGGTCTCTTTTAGCAGGCTTCCGACTGAAAGCTACATTCACTTGGAAATAAATATTGGCTGTTCCAAAATTATCTTCCCAAAGTTTGTCAGTACACATTTTCTTACTGAAATAATATTTTAATGGAGGCTGAATTTCAAGATTAGGCCTGTTTTAACTATCATGAATCTGAAACCCACTTTGTTTATTAAGAAAATAGTGCAATACAATACTGTAGTAATGATAGTTATTAAACAAAACAGTAAATTGAATAAGAACTCTTTTATGTATTTTAAATATTTGGTTTGAGGAAGAACAGATTTTATTGGAGGTTTTATGCTGATTGCTAAAAAAGAGTCTGGGTATTTTCAAAGGATTTTTAGAGTTTCAGGAAACCAGCTCTTTTCCATTATGCCTAACTATACCCCAAAAGTTAACAACATCAGAAAACAATTGAACCAATAAGCCCCAAACTGTTATCAGCAATTGCCTATTGTGGGTGTGGTTATAGGAGACTCTCTTTCATACATTTTTACAGTGTTTAAATTTTTTAATCTGAATAAAAACAGTAAAAATATAAAAACTTTACGGTTTTCCTGTTGTCTCATCACAGTCTCCTGTACTTATTATTTATAATCAGTCAATTTTGATTCACAAATAGAAGAAAGAGTGTGCTTAATCATGCAGAGGTGGGAAGAGAGAGGGTGATTAAGAGGATTTGAGCTATGTGAGAGATTTATTTGAGATGGAAATATCTGAATTGTAGCTTGGCTGAGTTATCATCATCAGGAGAAAGAAAAGAGGTCATAGTAAAAAAAAAAGAATGTCTCTGCCTTCAAAGACCTAGAATGGTTTTCTGGAACAGAAGAGTTAAAAGGGAGTGACTTCAGGAAAACAAGAGGTAGAATCAGTGTATGCGAGACTAAGATTGTCATAAAATGGGCATTCAGAAACAGAAGGAAACACCTATGTAGGCAATAGGACCAGCCTTAAATCCAGATAGAGGTAGGAGAGAATAAGACAGAAGACATTCTCTTCATCTCCTCGCTGACCCACTCCACAAAATGACTTCACTGAACTTCTTTCAATGTTAGAAGGATTGTTACTCTCTGTAAAAATAAATCGAAGTGAAGAATGCAAACATTCTTGGTAGAATAGAGTAACAACCTGAAATCATACAATTAGCAGTAATTAATATTAAAAACGTACAAAGAATAAATTTGTTATAAGGGTGAAAGAATTTTAATATAGTAGTTGATGAAGAAGAAAAGAGACCACTGCAAGAAAATAAAAAATAGCCAGTATTTATTGAATATTTGTTATGTGTCTGGCATCATTAAATGAAAAGATTATGTGCATCACTATAGTTAATATTCTCAATATACCTATGTGTGATGAGCAAACTGTGGTTCAAGATTCTCTAGGTCACATGGCTAAGACTCAAAGAAGAAATTCAGTGGAAAGGAGATTCTGAGGCCAGTATTCAGCTATGTCCCGATTTGAACTGAGGACGGCCAGGATATTATTTAATTGGAAAAGAGACTCTTGTGGAGAAGGAAGGTTATAATATCAACTATAGTTAGAAGGCTAAAATGAGATGGAAAAAGTTTAGGGCCTTCAGGAGGGAAAAGTGTAACCATCCTGTCTCATCCAGGCCCACTTGAATGCATGTCTACCCTGAAAAAAACAAGTGCAACTCTGACTCATTCCCACAAGTGTAGGGAGAGAACACAGGACAACGGGTGTCTTTTCTGCAGCTGAGAAGGCAAGGGCACCCACCTCATTCAAAGGATTAGCTAAATTCACTATCTTACTCCTCACAGCCACTTAAAGTGAAAGAAAGAAAAAAAGAAAGGAAGAAGGAAAGAAGGAAGAAGAAAGAAGGAAGAAGGAAGAAAGGGAGGATGGAAGGGAGGGAGGGAGAGAGAAAAGAAGGGAGGGAGGGAGGGAGGGAAAGGGTTCAGCAAACTGAACCACTCTTCATACTTATGACTGCAACAGGCATGATCAGTATCTCCATCCTGCCTCTGTCCTGTGGCTTGAAGTTATCAGGGGGCACTTTTTCACAGGACACCACCCTAATCACTCTTCATTCGTTCTAGCTCTAAACAAATCCTATTGCTTGGGGGTCCCAACTCAGAGTAATTTGTAAGTCATTTTTGGAAAGTGATGAACATATAGATATGCTCTAAATTCTCATTCAGACCCACTGCTCCCTAAACACATGTGATAGGAATAGTCACCTAATGCCACTGGCCCATTTCCTCATCAGTAGAAAGAAGATATTGGCTTCAGTGATCACTAAGATCTTAAATAAGTCAATAAGAAGATTGCAACTATTAAGGTAAATGGAATAAGTGGTCAATATATAATCTTTCAGACATTTCCTGTAATGAGAGAATATTTTCTTTCCCTCTCCCTTTTTCTCATAGGTATGTACACATGCACACACATGCACAAGTTGAAGATTTTAATATGCACCATTTTTTTATGTATTGCTAAGGAAAAAAAATGGTGCCTTCAAAATCATGACACACCATTGATCATAAGATCCACCCCAATTTCAGAGATGTTAAACTGCAAAACAACATGGATCCTAGAATCGATAAACTGCACTGTTTGAGCTGCCAGGAGACGCTCACTTCATAGGTAAACTCTGACACATTATTGGCATTTGCTACAATATACCCGTACTACTCTATCACACAGTGCAAAGTTCATTCTTACCTCTCCCTATTTACACCTCACTCACTTCAGGCTTCCCAAAGCCTCAAGCTCCTACCTCTTTCTTGAATGCCTCTAAAAGTTCCTAGGAGTATCTCTTATTCCTAACCGTGATAATTTTGACTTTTCTAGATCTCCTATACCTTTGAAAATAATTCATTCCTATTCTCATTCTTTTAGGTTTTGCTAAATGACTGGAATAAAATTTACGGTATGGTTATAGCTAGATTTTCATAGTGGCAGCAAAATTTTGAGATGTCAGGTTTTCACCTAAATGTAGGCTTCCTTACAAAAGAAATCAATGTGCATTTATTGAGGAATAAAGAGGGTGGTGTGTGGAGAGGAAGAGTTTTGTTCCCTTCAAATCACATTGTTTTGATCACTATTTATTGCCTTAAACATGTAAGTAAGTCTGGGTGGCCCCACCGCCTTCTTACCACAGTGGCTACTAAAAGTCTGGGGAGAAACCTCACTTTCCTTTGTCTCCTGCAGAAAAGCAAAGGCAAAATCTCAGAAACAAAGTAAATCCAAGCAGCTACTATCACTACCACAGATGCACTGTGAGATCATTCTCCTCTTTCTGCACCTCTCATCACCATCATCATCATCATCATCATCAACATCTTCTTGCTTCCCTCTTTGATTTGACTCCTACAAACCCTCAAAATGAAAGTTTTCCTTTTCTCCAGGATCTGTATAGGAACCCAGTGCCTATATTTTGAATACTAATCTCCTTTTAGGTTGTAACCTAATTTTGAACTCTTAATTACTTTTATTTCTATATTAATTTGCAGTAGTAGACATAATTTGGAGAGGCATTTTACCTTTTCTTTAAATAAGAATGGCATACATTAGTGAGCTCTTTATACCTTGTTAGCACTTCTCCATTTAGAAAGCCCTTTCGTTGGTACCCAAACACATTGCAGATGGAAATAAATAGTAATAAGATTTCCCTGGTGGGCAATGTGTCAATATGCATCAAAAACTTTAATATTATGCAGGAGCTTTAAACCTAGAAATTTCACATCTAAGAACTTATTTTAAGAAAAAAATTTGAGATAGGTACAAAAAGTAATGTTTAAGGATATTCACTACAGTGCATCTTATAATGTCTAAAAATATGGATTTGGTTAGATAAATGCTAGCGAATTTATACAACGAACTGTTAAGCAGTCATTATATGTCATATTGTTCAAGAATACGATTGATGTGGAAATGTTCATAATAAATTGCTAACCTAAAACACAGGCTACACAAGAAAATGCCTACTATCATACTGTTTGCATATGACATAAGAGTTAAAGTGTTTGGCGTCAAAGACATCTTGGTTCAAACCTTGATTCTAACACCCAGTCTGTCACCTGCTCCTTATACAAATGTGGGTAGATTATTCAGCCTTACAGAGCCTTAGTTCCCTATCTGTCATTTGAAGATAATAATAACCACCTCTTAGGGTTTTTGTGAGGATTAATTTAAATAATGTATGCAGTAAGTTTAAATAATGTATGTGTGAAGCCGAAGTACGTGGCCCCATACATAATAAGTGCTCCCTAAATGGTTCTCCACATAGGGCATGCGTACCACTCGGAGTTTTTAATTACAGGTGGCAGAAATGCACTTCAGCCTTCTTAAACAAAGAGGAATGTACTGAAAACAATGCAGAAAAGTTGGAGACCCAGGCTAAGGAATAGGCAGAAAGCAATTGAGTTTTAGGGGCTAGCAGGAATTATAGGGTTGGTCTTGTAGTGAAGCAGTCTGGTTGGGATGTTACTGCCAGGACAAAAGAATGCCAACCCCTTCACTTACCTAATTTCACACTTTTGCAGCAGAGAGCTTCCATGGGTTGAGCTGAAGCCACTGTCCACCTTCTGGCAATAGGGGGCAGTAAAGAAACAATCTGGGTCTTGGGGCAGAAGCTGCTGGATTTTCCATCCCAGCAAGATTATATACAGTGGTGGTCAGTTCACACTGGTTGGCCATTAAATGGTAGATGTTCTTATATGACAGAAGCATGAGGTAATTTTGAAATGAAAAATACATGAATCAAAGGTTTATCTTAAAAAGAACAAAAAGAAGGCTCTTCCACATACATATGACTATCATAAAAGCTGTATAAAAAAAGCAAGAAAGAAATTATTTTTTATTTTGCAAAAAAAGAGAAACCGAGGATCAGCCAAGACAAAGGACTAGCCCAAGGGCTTGTCACTCATCTGGGGCAGAGCTGAAACAGAGTTCCAACCCACAGTCTAAGGCTCTTCCCAAGGAACCCACAGAACACTGCCAAACACCTCCCAGCCTTCCCTGCTCCCCAGCCCTAAACCTGAAAGGACACAGATTACCAGTTGGTGGTGCTTCCCTTTGCTATGATAGCTGGTCCACTTGCTGCTTAGAGTCCAGGCCTTGAGCCGGAGGCCCTGCTGGAAGCAGTACAGTTGGCATGACAGGGGGTGGCAGAGAGACGCGGCAGCCACCTCCTTCATATCTGGGGGAGTGCGAGGGTGGAGAACCGAAGGATGAGAAACCACTGGAAAAAGAAGGCAGACTGGAGAAAGATTAGAAGGCAGGGACCAACCTGGAGAGGAAGTGGCGTGGAGAGTGGGCAGTAAGGAGACAGAGGGAATGATTTTTTAAAAAGAAGCAGCAGCAGCCTAAGAATTGGGAAAATTGTTAAATCAGCCAGAAAGGAGCCCCATGATTACTGAGATCTCCTGCATCTGGCTGCAGAGGAAGACATTAAAGCCTCACTCACAAAACTGCCATCGCCCTCCCTGGAATAAATGACCTCCCAGGATTTGACATGACATTTGGCATCTCAGTTACTGAGGTTTGTTTTCTGCTTTTTACCTCTTCTTTCAGCTTATATAAGAGCCACCCAGAAAGACCAAATCAATTGCAAATTCCCAGACTCTAAGTTACAAGGACAGATTTATAACTCTAGAAAGATTCTATTTAGGAGTCCTCTTAGCTAATATATGCACCTTTCAGTTACAGAAACTGAGGCACAGAATTACAAATATGTCCACAACTCTTTACTTAAAACACTTAAAATATGACTACCTTGATTAAGAATTGGCATTCTCTAATAAGGGCCATATAATAAATATTTTGGGGGCATTGAGGGTCATATGATCTGTCACACCTATTCAACTCTGCCACTATAGAACAAAAACAGCCATAAACAATATACAAACAAATGGATATGGCTATATTCCAATAAAACTTTATTTTTAAAAAACCAGGTGAAGGCTGTAGTTGGTCAGTATGCTATAGTTTGTCAACACCTGATCTAGATGTAGTTATTTATTAAATATCATATGAATATCCCAGAAAACATGAGCAAATGGTAGGCATAACTTAAATTCCCATAGGAAAGATAATAATAATGGCTGCAATTTATAAAGCATTTTCTATATGGCTTTCCTCATTGAATCGTTCCACCTCCCCTATGAGATCAATACTATTATGCTCTCCATTTTTTCAGATAAGAAAATAAAAACACATGCAGGTCAAAAAACTTACCAATGGTCCAATGGTCATACAGCTCTAAGGCGGTAGTGTCAGTACTTGAACCCAGATCTATCTCACGTTAAGACTCAAATGCTTAACAACAAGACCAGGTAAAAGAATAAGAATACCCAGAAGGAAGAATAGAAAACTAAGTCCTGTTTCTCACAAAGCATTGAATGTTTTATGTTATTCTGAAGAAAACTTCCAGTAGTTTAAATATTTTAATAATGCATCCACAACAGCAACTTGGTGAAGTATTAGTCAGCATCTCCTCTCCTTTTCTCTCTCCCTTTCTCCCTCTCTCTCTCTCTCTCTCTCTCTCTCTCTCTCTCTCTCTCTCTCTCTCTCACACACACACACACACACAATACACACACACATTGGCTCTCTCCTTGAAACATTAACTTTTTTAGCTATTTCTCATAATCTGTGGAGCTCTCTCTAGAACACATATTAAGATTTAAGAAAGGATATTAGCTGGGGCCCACACACCTCAGACACTGAGAAGCAAGAGGTCTCTAACTCTGAGAAAAATTCAAGCCTGAAAGGGAGAGGAGGACAGCTCTTGATGATTATCCTAAATTTTTGAAGCCAAACCAGGGAAGACTTGAGGAAATGACTCACTGAACCCAGAAGAAAGAAAAACAGACAAATGATGGCAGAAGAAAATGAGGATAATATAGCCTTACTGTTAAAGTGAGGGTTAGAAATCCACAGAGACCCAGAAAGGAAACACTGAAATGGCTGAGTTACATTCCTGAAACTAACATGCAATATCGTTTTATCAGGCTTATGGCTGTTTGGGCCAAGAAGGAGGCAGAAACACATTTCTTCTTAACAGAGACATCATCTCATGTTCTTTACTGTCCCCAGATTGTCTCCCCTGCTAGAGCCCTAAGGGGGAACCCTACGATTCTTAAATCGCAAAACTGGCTGTTCCTGACTCAGAGGCTGAGATGGTGTGACAAACAGATGTACTACACTGCAGCCATTAAAAATCTCCTCCTATCAATAATGAGCCCATGAAAGGACTTGGAGCCATCAACTTTCAAGCAAAAAAGAAGCCTGATAGAAAAAGTTGAGAAATGTTTTCAAGCATGAATACACTTGGTAGATTGATAGAAACAAAAACAAAACTATAAGGTTAGTAAACTTTGTCCTTGGCCTTTTCCTATCCATCTATCAAATTGTCACTGAATGGACCTTCTTAACCCAAACCTCTGATCATGTCACTCCTGTGTGCACAAGCCTCCAAAGTTAACACACAGTATTGTTTATGGTGCTGATGGAAGCATAAACTAGCAGTCTCCAAGGAGAGCATTTTGGCAATGTCTACCAAAGTTAAAAATACACATATCTTTGATCTAAAACTTCATTCTACAGCTGTACTTGAATTTGTATGAAATGAAGTATGTATAAGATTATGTGTTATAATATTATTAAATAACAGATTATATTTCTGCCCCTGGATACAATGGAGGAGGTCAGGGCAAGTCAAAGCTCTCGTGGTAACAACTAAAAACAAATGGATACATTGAAAGAACATGTTAAAGACATCAAAGAGCTGTGGAGAAATAAATGAACTAAAATTCCATGGAGAAAAAGCCCTTCTTAGGCCTGGGACAAGGCCAAAGCAGAAGGTGCATGGATTCTTGCTAAAGTTATAAATCCAGCCCTCAATTCAGTCTATGATTGAATTGTGGTAGTTAGCCCCTGACTCTGTCTGCCTAATGAAGAAAAATAGGATCCCTCTCTGATGGAAGATATCATCAGAAATATCAATAGTTTTTTATACGCAATGCCAGCATATATTCAAAAAGTATTATATATCCAAAGAACCAGCAATGGTGATCAATAACCAAAAAATAAAATAAAATAAATACAAACGCAAAGAGAATTGAGATAATAAAGTTATAATAAAAGCACAATACTATAAGTATGCCTAATATGTTAAAGAAAACAGAAGAAATGATAAAGAATTTAAACAGAACTGGAATCTGTAAAATAAATAGATATTTTAAAACTGAAAAATGTAATTTCTAGATTTAAGAATCATTGGGTTGGTTTAAGAGCAAACTGGACATGGAAGACAGAAATAGTGAATTCAAAAGCAGATCAGAGTAACTGTTTTTAATTGAACCACAGAAAAAAAACTAAACTGGAAAGATAGAATATGTCTAACTATGAGATATACTCAAAGAGAATAATATACATACAATGGAGTCCCAAAAAGAGAGTCAGGAAAGAGAATGGAGCAGAAACATATTAAAAATATATGACTGAGAAATTTCAGGTAATGATAGAAGACATAAAACCCATCAACTCAAGAAGCTCAACAATCCCCAAACATAATTAGAAAAAAAAATTTTTTTTAAACCTATACCTGGACACATTACAGAAACTGTTTAGAAAACAAAGACAATGAGAAATTTTTTAAAGCAGCGAGAGGAAAAAATGTCCCTTGTCTTAAGGAGAGCCACAATAAGACTGACAGCTAACTTTTCAAAAGAAACTGAATGTGGCAGACAGCAAAGTGCACCCCTCAGATCTTTTGTCAAGAGATCTTGCTGCAGAGAGCATATCTGATTGACAGCTACTGCACTTTTGGATCTACTGAAACCTTCATTCCAAATCACACTTCCTTGGATGCTTCTAGTCAATGAATAAGCACAATGGATGTACAAGATCCAGACCATTTAGGTAGATGCAGGATTTCTCTAACAAGTAACTTCAGCCCCAGAGATCTCCATTGGCCTGGCCAAATAATTTGCTGGGGATGAAGAATGGCATTACATAATGATAAAAAGATCATTTCACCAAAAAAAATAACAACCCTAAATATGTTAGTACTTTTAACAAAACTTCAAAATGCATGAAGCAAAACTAATGGAACTAAAAATAGGAATAGACCAATTACAAGTTAGGGACTTTAATTTACCTCTCAGTAATTAATAGAAGGAAAAATCAGCAAGGATGTAAATGAACCAAATAACACCATCAACCAATTGAATCTCATTGAAATTTTTAGAACATTTTATCAATGGCAGAATACACATTATTTCAAGTGCATGTGGCTCACTCACCAAGATAGACCATGTCCTCAGTCATAAAGCAAACCTTAATACATTTAAAAGAACTGAAATCATACAAAGTATGTTCTCTGACTGTAGTGAAATTAAAATAGAAATAATAAGATGAAGATAACGTGAGATCTCCAAACTCATGGAAATTAAACCACACCCTTCTAAATAAATATATGTATCAAAGATGTCTCAAGGAAAATTTAAAAATATTTAAAACTGAACAAAAATGAAAATATATCAAAATGTGTGATAATTTAAGGCAGTGCTCAAAGGACATTTACAGCATTAAATGCTTTACAAATTACTTTTAAAAAACTATAAAAAGAAGAGGAAAACAGACCCAAAGCAAGCAGAAGGAAGGAAATCATGAAGATAAAAGCAGAAGTTAATAAAATTAAAAATAGGAAAAGAGAGAAAGTCAAAACAACCAAAATCTTGTTCTGTAAAAACATCAATAAAATACAAAATTAACATACAGCAAAATGGATGAAAAAGAAGACAAATTACTGATATCAAGAAGAGAAGAGAAAATGTCACTATAGACCCTGCAGACAGTAAAAAGATAAAGGGACACTGTGATCAAGTCTATACCCAAAATATTGACAACTTAGATGAAATGGAGCAATTCATCAAAAACCACAAACAGCAAAACTCATCAGACAACATGACTAGTCAAAAACCATTAAAGAAATTAAATTCATAGTGTAAGATCTTCTAAAAAAATAAGTATCCAGAACTTCTTTTGGTTTGTGGTGGAAAGATTTCAGGTTATCTTAGCTCCCTGTATCGTCAGCTTGAAACTCTAAGTTTCTTTTTTAAGCCACTGTAAGCTGAGTTTTCTGTGACTTAAAGACAGACTGCTAACACTTCATAGTTTTCTGGGGTTCAGAACAATATCATAGTTGTTGAGTGTCCAAATACAATAGTTAGATGACCCCTGAGTAGTAATTAAAGAAAGACTGGAGTAGTAGCAGTGGTGGCGTGATGGTGGTAGTAGCAGAGAAATATTAGTAATAGTAACTATGACTAATAGTTACTAAGCACGTACTGCAGCACTCTGCAAAAACATTTGCATATGGAATATGAAAGCACAGTTTTGTGGTTGAGGAAACAGAAGTACAGACTTTAAGTAAAAGAGTGAAATCGCAATGGCAAGGCGCGTCAGGTGGGATTTTCTGAAGAACTGTTCTCAGCCTACTGTCAGCTGTGATCCTGTCCTGGGATAGAATGGGACTAAAAGACTTGCCTTTTCCTTACACAAAAGGATCCTGCCAAGACAAGGGGCCAGCTTTGTGCTTCTTCAGCCAGGACCTGCCTTTCTCACCAATTAAATCACAGATCCGTCATCTGTACCTGCTGAAGGGCCCCCGTGACCTCTGAAACACTCACATGTGTGCGCACGTGCACACACACCCTCGAGCAATGAATGATACAGAATTCTCAAGAAAGCTCCTAGCTTACCAGGAGGAACATGTCAATGAGATGGCAAGTCTTTGGGCTGAAGAAAACAATGATTTTCAAAAAAAAATACAGATTTATCTTGTTCGCTTATTGAAATAAGACCCTGAAAGGGTTGCCATGCAGTGGTTAACAGTATGCCCATAAACTCTTCCTAATTTCAAGTAACTACTTGCCATTAATCTCCCGAAAATTGGAAGAAAAAAATTACATTCAAGTGAACTGAAAAAACAAACAGATGAACACCACTTATTTCTACACTTCGTCAATTCTAAATGAGGCAGTGCTCCAAGAAACCACATTCCTTCACTTGTAAATCAGCTGCCAACATGAATGTGATTCTTCAGCTATGAGAAAATGTCTTTTGAAGGGTACAGGTTGGTTAATATTGGAAATTCTTATGTACTTTGGGAGATAACAATATTTGCCCTGATAAGAACCAGTACTTTTTCCTTCCTTTTTATCTGAACTTGTCAAGAATCAGTCATGTCATCTGCATTTTTCCTTTTTCTCCCTCTTGCCCATGCCCTCTTTGAAACTCATGCCAACAACAGGTTTTCCTGAAATGGTGGTAGATTTAATCCAGTATTGACATCTCCTGTGTTAAATAAAATCTTGAGACTTAGGAAAAGTTCTCATTTAGGAATAATAAATAAAAGTTACAGTGCTGCAAAGCAGCTACAAAGCAAGAATACACTAACTGTGCCAATCCATGTGTTCAGCTTTATGCCTTTGACATCTTTTACTGTAAGTCAATTTACTGGTGTTAAGTTTTGGACTTTAAATGGAAAGAGGATGGATGGATAGAAAGAAAGAAGAGAAGGAAGAAGAGGGATAAAAGAAACGAGGGAGAAATGGAGGAGAGGAGTGAAGGAAAGAAAAAGAAATTCAAGTTGAAAGTCAGGTACTTGAATTGCAAAAAGAAAATATAGCCAATTTCAGAGTTTCCAGCTACCTGCTGGTAGTTGTTTAAAGAAAATCACTGACAAATGAAAATTTACTGTCAGCAAAAGATCCTATTCTGTGAATTCAGTGAGCTTTATGCCTGGGACATAGACGGTTCTCAGTAAATATCTAGTAAATAAATATATGAACAGGTAAATGTATAAATTTATTTTTGTATGTTATTAAAGCTAAAGCCTACATATGTTTAGAGAGTTGTCAAAAATCATAAAGAAAGTCTTAGATGCCTCAAGTATATCAGGAGGAAAATGTAAGAAGGATCACCAGTTGGGATCTGAGAGATCTGAATTCCAGTTTGGGGTTGGTTTTTGAATTTTACCTTTTGTATTTTTAGATTGCAGAAGGCAGGGACTCATCTATATTGTTTTCTGCTGTACCTTCCATGCCTAGCTCAGAATCCAGTACATATAAGGTACTCAATATATATTTAAATACTTACCATTTCCTCATCTGTAAAATCTACTTTCCATATATAAAAAACAACGGGGTTGGCCCCAAGACTTTCTGAGTGCTCCTTCCTATTCTGTGTCACTATGTGAGAGGATATCTGTTCCCAATCCTCATTTCATCCCCCATTTTCCAACTTTCACTGTTCAAGTTGTACGGGAAGGCAGATACAGGTGGATGAGGTCACAGAATCTTTTCTCCAATGTTATATCCTCATCCTTCTGAGCAATTATTACCACAAGAAAAACCACAGAAATGCGGTCTTAATTGAAAACAGTGAATCAATCAATTACTTCATTGTCTATTTTGTAAAATGAGTTCCAGAATCACTACAGACCTCCCAATCACCCAACCTCAGCAGCCACAGATTCCCAAACTTTCACGTTAGGTGGTTCCAGTCACTCTTCCCTAGAGGGGGAGTCAAGTGACGTTCTTTCTTCATGTTTTGGGGGTGCTTAGTAGCAATAAACAGCCTGGAGAAAAACAGCAGCAACAATGCTCCATGTAGTATAGGATGGTGTCCTTGAAAGAGACTAATTCTCCCACACTCCCAATGTAAACTCTTAACCCTCCTTTCATGACATCCCCATAGTGAGAAAAGCAGTAGCAAACACTGAAACACAGGCAAGAGAATGCCATAGAATTGGCGGCATAGCTACCTGTTTGTCCAGAGGGGAAACCCACTTACCCAGAAGACCCATGGTTCTCCTCTTTTGAGGACTCCTGTCAAGAAGAAGGACAGCTTTGGTAGTGGCTTACTCTGGGCGATTACAAAATAATGTATAGTATCCTGACGAGGGCCCCAATTAGGGAGCCAAGAACTCCAATTTGATCTCTGACATACTGCGTGACTTTGGAAAAGTCACTTTCCTCTCTGAGCTTCAGATTCTTCAATTTTTAAAACTTATTTGCCCTGTTAAGTTGCTCAGAGATTCCTTTTTTAAAAAAAATACTTTTCTTTTTCTAAAAATAATACCTAATATTGTAGAAATATTTAAAAACACAGTAAATTAAAAGAAAAAGTAGTGATCATTCATAATCCTATCACCAATGATAATCACTGTTAACATTTCTGTAGAGTTTTTTTTTGGTGAGATTTCTTGAGATTTTAACATCACTGAATGTTTATCTCCCAGTGAGGGTTGCCCCTTTAATGACTTTCTGAGATTTGTCCTTGTGCCAATATGCTGTCCATATTCTAGAAAGCTGGGAAATCCCCTCTAGTAAATAACTCCCTATAGACTGTGACAAAGCCTGTTGAATGCCCTTGGTGATAAGTCATCTGAGGCTTGTTATGAATATTATAAAAGTCATTTGAAGTTGCATGATTAGAAGAATGATCAAGCTGAGTATCTCCATTTGGTGTTTATCATCATCAACATCATCATCATCAACACTATAAACTTCAAAAACTATTTTTTTATCTTTCTCTGGATTTTCCCAAGTTTTAATAACTAAATATACAGGAGAGGGATAAATTTCATTATTTTAGAGCAACATTTCCAAAATTGTGTTCTACAGCACTGAAGATTCTAGGATGTTTCTCTGGGGGAAAAAAAGACTTCTGTGGTCAAATGAGTTTGGGAAAAGCTAAACATTTGATCTATTCTCTTAAAAACTCTCAGTGCATATTTAACATATTAAAGGCTCGGAAACTGCTCTGTAAAGAAAGACCTTTAATTTTAATTAACTGTGTTTCCTCAACTTATTTGAGTTTAAGACACTTACTTGAGAAGGCCACATCAGTTTGCCATCAGTAAGTCATGACAAAAAGTATAGTTTGGTGGACAGGCATGAAGACTTAACCTTGCTTAACCTTGCTGAACTGCTGGTTCCTTTTCTGCAAGATATCGATTAAAACTGTACCTACGTCGTAGGAGTACTCTAAAAATTAAATACAAAAAAGCACATAAAGAGCTTAGACCAGTGAGCTTAGACCATGACTGAATTAGTGGGAAAAAGAGGAACTCAACAAAGCAGAAATCCAAAGAAGAAAGAAAGCACTGACACCCTTCACTAAGGCCATTTACAAGTCTCTAAGACCCAACAATTTGTGTTTAATGGCCTGTGATCAAATGGCAAAAGACAAATCCTGAGACCACTACTGTGTAAATTCAGCCGCCCCTAAAAGATAATGAGATCAGTAGATGAAGTAGAGGAAAAAAAAAGCATAAAAAAATGAGTGGGAGAAACAATTGACAGTCGCAACCCTACTTGAGATGGAGCAGAATAAAAGAAAACAATTCCCTGGTAATTTCTAACTTACCACGAACCCACCCTCACACAACCTTGGAGCTAGAACTCAGAACATCTAAGCAGCCTCAGGATGATGGGACCATAAAATACCTGACAAAAGCCAATCTTTTCTTGGTGAACATGCTTAAAGACAAGCCTCAAAAAAGAAATTTGAGTGCAGAATTTAAAAAGTCTCTAAGTATATTTAGAAACAAATCATCATTGTTGTGTAATATAAAACTGCAGAATCAGCCCCAGACATACAACAGAGACTAGAATTAACAGATATCAAATATGAAATAAATTTAAAGAACTGTACAAGTATTTAAAGTAGCAACATTGAAAAGCCAAGTGGGAAAAGGCCAAATAAAATGTCTTAAAATATTTAAAAATTAAAATGTGAAGGTTTAAACACTGATTTAGACGCAGATAAAGGGAAAATTAGTAACCTAGAAAATAGATCTGAAAAAATTACTTGATTTGAAGGAGAGACCAGCAAATCCACCACTGTAGTGAGAGATTTTCATGCATCTCTCTTAGTAATTGATAAATGAAACAAACAAAATTGGTAAAACTATGAAAGTTTTCACTACATAATCCGCTCATCTGGATTTTTGATACCTGGGAGGGATGGCATCATCAGCTGCCATTTACTCAGCATTTAATGTGAATTATTTTACCTGGCTCTTTTCCTGTGATAGCTAGCTTTAAATGATTCTAAGGGAAAGAGATCTTAAATCTATATCAAGCCTCACTTCCATCAAGACTTTCTACAAAACTCTTCTGCAACTGGACTTCAACAAGGCTTATGTTTATGTGCCTTCTTGTCCTTAATGTTTGCACTTTGCAAAATTCCAGTTGTTATTTTTTATTTTTATTTGATTTCCAATGTAATACATGCTCATTTTTAAAAATCTGCAAAATAAGGATAAGGTCCCCAGCTTCCACCCCTCAAAATGTAAAAAATTAAAATGACCCTTGATCCCACTATTCATAGATAAGCATCATTAGTATTTCAGTATATTCTTTTCTAGTTTTTTAATGTGTAATTTCACTCATTCACTATTCAGTACCTACCACATACCTCACACTGTTCTAGTGCTTGGGAAACAATAGTGAAGAGTAAAGTCCCTGTCTTCATTGCACTTATATTTTTCTATACTTTCATATATGTAAATATGGATATTTTAATTGAGAAAAAAATGAGGTGAAAAAGCCAAGTGACATATTCAGTTAGCAATTACTAGTGTTATTTGTATATCTGTTAATTCCCCACTGATGAACCTGTTCCTCAGTGAGGAACCAGATGGCAACAGTCATGGAATTCTTCATATCACCTGGCAGATATAATGATTGCAGAAGGCAAAGTTTTATGGATCCAAAAGTTGAGAGAGTCAAAGGGAGCAGGGAAAAGGCAAGAAGCAATTGGGATCATGGGTCCCTCTCATCTTTGCGCAGGCCCTAATGTATTGACAAACATGCTCTGGGGGGCAGGAGATCCCTGATTTGTAGTGTAAATACTACCACACAGCCAATTTCAAGCTTCCAGTGCTACATCACTGAACATGGAGTTTAGAAGACATACTTGTTACTGACTCATGAGCTGGTACAAACCAGCTCCAGCATGCCACTCCCGGGCCCTGATAGAACCCTTACATCCTTCTGCCTCCCTGTTCTGGCGGTGGTCTAGAGAACGAGACCTTCTTCAGGAGAAAAAAAGGGTCTCAGAGAGAGAAGGCTGGGACGCCAGAGAACAACCTCACCAAGTCCTCCTTCTGGTATAATCTGCTTTCATTTTCTAGATCCTGTTCTAATCTCCAGGTAAACAGGGAGTTGCCTAGAACTGGAAGACATTGTGCACAAGACTGTGGTGTTGCATGGGATATGGAAAACACAAAGTTGTGACCCCTCACTCTCCACCACCTTATCATGTAGTGAGGGAGGGGATTTGAAAGGTTAAGTGATTACTTTTTAAAAAAATAGAGAAAGTGCAGTCTCTCAGAGATATGATTTCCTATGGAAGTCCAGATATAATATAAGGGATCTAATGTCAGATAAAATGACAGAGGATCAAAACCTTTACTCTGCCAATTTCTAGTTCTATGATTTTAAGCAATTACTTAGTAACTATGTCCTTACCTCATAGGTTGCTTTGAAAATTAAATAAACTCATGCATCGAAAGTCATCATGTGGTGCTCAGCACACAGTAAGTACTCAGCAAATACTAGAGTTAATAACAGTACTGCTATCAAAAGTATATGTAATAACATATGAAAAAAAGACAATAAAACAGCAAAGACAAAGACTATTTCATGGACTAGCAAGCAATCTGGTTTTATTAGAATCTGGATGAGTAATGGAAGACATGATTGTATAATTATTGGGGGAAAGCACTGAAAGCCAGACTGAGAAGTTTGCACTTAATTTTATAAATGATGAGGAACCAGTAAAGGTTTAGTAACATAATGTGAGTTGCACTTCGGGAATATCAAGCTTGAGTTATTACCAATTTCACAGTCAGGCTTGGTAGTTTCCGCTTTATATGAATAAAGGCAATGGTGTCTGGACACAGCACCTGGGCATCAGGACTTCACCTTCAGGAATCTCCCTGTGGCCTCAGCCCCGGGTATGATTTGCCACCAAAGCAGGCTGCGTATCTTTGCCTGAAGCTATGCAAACTCTTCTTTTCCCTTTCTTAGTTGCTATCTTTTGGTTCACAGAGTCACTAAACATAAACAACCTTTGAAAAGATTCCATACCAACTCATTCCAATGAGTATAGGAGTTATCTAGGAATTAAAGGGATATTATATACTAAGGCTCATTGATATAAGCCTGCTTCCATGTCACAGTCTATAATATCTCTGTTCAAGTTTTGAGGGTAAGCAGGTCACTAACAATAGCTTTTCACATTTCTGATTATCTTATGTAAGAGGCAATGTGTTTTTTTAAGATTGTTGACACATGAAGCAAATAAGCTGTTGGAGAAGTCTGTTGCAAAACTGGAAACAAAATGTATCTCAAATAGTTTACAACTCAGGGTTTGGGAGGTGGACCAAAAATTCCTGCTTCCTGCGGAAAGGACATGAGGCTCAGTGGGATAAGTTTGTCTGGTTGTGATATGTAAATGATCTCCATTGTGTATTTACACTTGAAATTTTCACTGATTACTGTTATTTCAGACCACATACGCCCACACAACTATGGTTACTTGGAATCCTTAACTGGAATCCATCAGGAGTAATTGGATTGGTATGCCATCTTTTGTTGATAATTGGAAACTTTTGGATGCAACACAAGAAGTTAACAGATTCCCTGAATTTAACAATGTTTAAGGAGTTATAGCAATAATAATTTTCTGTACATTCCTAGCTGAAACCCAAGGAGTCTGTGACTACTGCACAGGTCTAGCCCTAACGGTCTCCAGAATATTATTTCATAAACAGAAACAAGATCCGTGCTTAATAAATTATTCATAGACCTAGTCAGGACCCCATATTGCACAAGATCTATTCAAAGGGCCTTTCTTTATTGAACTACAGTCAGGCTTCAGGGCAAAGATAAAGTTTTCCATTGCAAGACAAATTAAACAACCCCTTGCAATTTATCATGTGTACTCATTTAAACTGGAGAACTCAAGGAGATGTTAAATATTTTCCACATCTGATTATAAAAGTGAGAGAAGAAACACAGATGGAGATGATTGTGCTTTGGATGAATTTAGAAAACCGAGGATACTTTATTCTTTAATATACCACATTTTCCTTCCCTAAAAACCTAGTAAAAGAGATATTTCTCTAGAGAAACTATCAGATCGAAACTAGTCAGTCAAGATGAGGAAGAAGATTTGAGTCACACATATAAAAACAAAAATCTAATTCAACAGTAATGATAAATACAATAAAAGTTTATTGAGTAAGGATATACCCAATCCAGAGTATACATCAGAGAAAGCAAATTTATGTCAAGAAAATATGGTATGGGAATTGTTCAAATAGTGTGAAGTAACAACATTATCAATATCAGATGAGGTCAATAAAAGCCAAGATGGTAAAAATTTTAGTTGGGCTTTGAGTAGGGTCATAACTTAATGATAGAGAGGAATCATGATTAGGCTAGAGAAGTTGGGACTGAGATCTAAGAGACAAAGCTGCCAGTCTTGCTTTGCCACTAATAAGCTGTGTGATATTGGGTTACTCACGTATCCTTTCTGAACCTCAGTTTCCCGCTCAATAAAATGGGGAGGCCAGGGTATATATTTTTAATCTCCCTATCCATGCTAAAACTTAATTCTTGTCCTTTCCCTCTTTCCTCACAATTCTGTTCTCATGCCAGAAGAAATAATGTCTTTTTTAAAAAACAAGATTTTATCATTAAAAAAATTTTATATGGATGGCTATCTGCAAACAAATGGCTCCATTCAGTCAGGCATTTTATTCATTCTTTCAATCATTCAACAAAAATTAATTTCAATGCTGAATGATTACTATAAACCAGATACTATACTATCTCATAAAAGCCTTCCATATAATGTATAAGAGTGAACAGGACAAATTACCTGCCTTCAAGGAGTTTATAGTTTGTTAGTAGAGACAGACACATAAATATATAATTTTAATAATAGGTAGAGGTAAACACATCAAGCTTTGGAAGGATATCTCTTTATCTAGATTGAGAGGGAGACATCTGAACTAAAGAATAAGTAGGGCTTATCTATTCAAGGTAGAGAAGAAAGAAGGCCAAAGTGCAGAATTGTAGAATTAGAAACTGTTAAGAGTTGCTAGAATGTAAAGCACAAGGTAATGACATAAGAGGTAAGAATGGACTAGATAGTGAAAAGCCTGAGGTGAAGTATCCCAGTATCTCAGATGCAATATAAAGGTTAAGAATCATTTGCAGTAAATGTTTTAAATCCATTATTTTTACTAAATTTCCACTAAAATCCTATGAGTTATGGGAGTGGGGGTTCAAAGCAAGATCTCATTTCCTAGGAGAACTGATGAGAACAAGATAAATAGTATGTGCTGAGTAAATATTGGGATAGATAGATGAATGATTATCTTAGGAATGGAGAATAAAACTGGGGCTTGGGTGCCAGAAATATGTTTCAAAATGAGGATTTAATCTTCATAACAAGGCAGATTATACAGGTTATAGACTAACGTATATAATTAGATGTAATAAATACTAGCAGTTGAAAAAACCTCCTCAAATCTGTTTCATCAATTAAAATGGAATAATGGTCTTTCAAAGGACTATGTAGGATCTAAGACAGTACCCGACTTGCAAGTTAATAGGTTAATTTGCCAGACTTTCATGGATGCTAGTAGATGACACAAGATTCCTGGGTCAGAGACAAAAGACATCTTATGACATATGGCAGTAACAGTATCTAGAGGATCACTATTTCTGTGCTGGCTCCCTGAGCCTTGTTTCCCACAGCAAGGTGCAAAGAGGGTTGTGTTACCAAGAAGAAACCCAGAGTTTAAGGAACCTGAATCTTATAATAGTCAATGAACATGCCTGACCTTTGCTCTGACAGGAGGCACTATCTCTATCTTCCAAGACTGTCTGTTATACAAGTATCCGTCAAAAAGTCATCTGGAACACAGGGGCGCCAGTGCTTCATTCACAAGATGTGCAGAAATGTAGGAGACCCACAGAGAATTGTCTCTCCATAATTCATACCTCACAGGCTGAGTTAATGATTAAATAGAATCAAGCATATAAATTATTTTAAAAGTTTTTAGAACACATACATAGTTTGGTAAAAGTAATTTCAATTATTACTGTTATAGTAAACATTATTATGGTTTTTGTTGCTGTTGTTAAACATTACTCAAATTAAAGTTGGCTTCTGGTACCTACTGGCCTGCAATTTGTCTAGACAGTTTGAGTTCAAAACCCCAGCTGTATCACTTTCTGGTTCTTAGGAGGCTGCACCTGGAGAGAATGAACTCAGGCAGCCCTAAATACTAGCTATTCACTAACTAGATAACTTCTGGCTGACCATATAACCTTTTCGAGCCGCACTTTTCCCTATTTGTAAAACAGGAATGATAATATGTACCTTGTAGAGTTTGCTGTGAGTAGTTAATGATGTAACATGCCTAGCACAGTGCTTGTCACATTATAGCAGCCACTCCAGCCCTCAAGGATCTCACCTTCCTCTGCACTTATAGCACTTGATGACCCCAACAGGGATGGAATACTCACATGTCCATGGGGCCCATCACATAATTGAAGTCAACTAGTATAAGTAAAATAACACTTCAATTTTCTGGATACAAGGCAATTGGTAGTTAGCCTCAGCACTGGGGAGAAACTAGGGAGTGACGAGGACTGGGAAAAATGGCAGGGGCGGGTGTTGTTTCATCTAACACATGCACCACTCCAGCTCACAGTTGCCCCACATGAGAACAAACCCATATAGATAGAACTTCTGTTTTTACAAAAGTCAGAAATATGGATGTAAATGTCCTCAATTTTTAAATATTGGCTCACTAAAAAACAAACACACACATAAACAAACTTGGAACAAAAACAAAATAATTTCTGAGCTTAGTCCAGCCCACTGACCAAGAGACTCTGTTCAGTTGCATTTACTTGCTATCATTTAACACTGAGCTTCTATTGCTCCTTAACTCTTTTTATATTATTATGTAATTTTCAGTGCTCAAGTTCTTGTCTCCAATTATATCCTACTTGAATAAGACATTTGAGAGCAGGATTGGTGTCTTGCTCAGGAAATAGCTGCAGTCGGTACACTCTCTTTGGGTTACAGCCTTTAAACTCTTGAAATGGCTTGCTTGCCTCCAGAACTTGTTGACTTCATTCTGCCATGACATAGGAATACAACAGCTGGCTGCCTCTGGGAGGTTGAAAATAAACAGGTTCAGAAGCTCTGAGGACAGCAAATGGGCGTTATAGGTGAAGAAACAGCCCAAAATAAATACAGCTGTTGAGGCAGAAAATTCTATTTACTTTGGCTCTTTTGAGGTCTACACTGGGGGAGGGAGAAGCTGCTAATCCCGAGACTTTTCATAGACTGACGACAGAGACCCCACTTAGCGTCTGGCTCCCAGTGCTCAGCACATTTATACAAGCCATTAAGTATATATTTGATGATTAACAGATTGACTAGGTATCTCAAATAATGGAAGATATTTTAACAAAATGAAAACCATGATTTAAAGATCTCTGCACTGGGGGACCAGTGTTAATGTCTTCTCTGGTTTGGAATATAAATCATATTGAACATTCTTTAACAACTAGCTTTTGTTTGCCATGTAGATGTAATACAAAAGACACTAGCTTGGAAGGCAAAAAAATCTGGGCACTAGTCTTAGTTTGCTCATGACTATGTGACCTTGGTAAATCATTGCCACATTCTGGGCCCCAGTTTCCTCAACTGTAAAGAGAGGCATTTGAAGAGAAGATCTCTAGGAAGGCAGTGAGAGCTGTGGAAAGGGCATGAGATGAGGAACCATAAAGTCCAAATTCTTTCCTAATAAC
The DNA here is from genome assembly GCA_030015415.1 of Cynopterus sphinx. Lineage (NCBI taxonomy): Eukaryota > Metazoa > Chordata > Mammalia > Chiroptera > Pteropodidae > Cynopterus > Cynopterus sphinx. The sequence goes on along the minus strand of CM057382.1, from coordinate 34,422,762 downwards.
TCTTTCCTATGTGAAATTGGATGGCAAAGAACATAAATTTTTACTCTCTGTCTCCACCTCTGCCAGGCAGGACTAATCACAGTCTCCTTCCTAATGTTGCAATTATGAATTGGAGAGTAGAAATTATACTAAAGTGCTTTGTAAATAAATATACAAGCAAGATATTGGTATCAGACAAACAGCTTTGAATCCTGACTACACCACTTCTGTATGTTTATGAAAAGGTGACTTAAGATCTTTAAGTATCATTTTCCTAATTTACAAAAAGAAAATAATAATGTCTACTTTATAGGGTTCTCATGAAGATTAAATTAAATGAATAATGTAAGGAAAGTGCTAGGGCCTGGCACAAAATGCAGTAAATATTATTATTGTCAGTAAAAGACAAATGAAATTTATATAAGAGCTCCATTCCATTATTCTATGAATCTTATTAGCAGAGTTCCAAACCAACTTCTTTTGAACACTTTGATCTGAACCAAAATTGTTTCTCTCCCTTTACAAAAAAAAAAAAAAAAAAAGCTCAGCAAACAATAAAACAGAATTCAAGTTGAATGTAAACCTTGCTGTTTTCTGAAGCCCAGGAGAGAATAGACTCAAGACATCCAAACGTTCTGGCCCACATTTAGCCTGGCCTGCAAGGGCCTGTTGCACTGAGGTAAAAAGTAATGGGAAAGTTTCCTCCAGAAAGAAAACGAAGCCTACTGAAATACTTGGGTCTGTGGCAGTACAGGAAGCAAAAGTAAAAATCCCAGACAGATACTGTCGTAGTTTGTGTTCTCAAGGAGACATTCCAGACTTCTGTCGAATCCAGATAATAGAAGTAATTCTAGATAAGTGGCTCTGAAGACCTTGGCAATATCACAGGTAGATTTGAAATCAAACCGCATCCTGCATCCAAATGGCAAGAAATGGGTCAAAACTCTTCTCACATGACAACTAAATTAATCATTCATTTATTCATTGATTGACTTATTCCAAACAAACTCTTCTGAGTCTAATAATAGGCACTGTGCTAGATGCTAGATGCTATAGCCATAAACGAGGCTAAGTCCCTTCTCTCAGTAATGCTCTGAAATATGAAGACTCTCACACATATCACTTTAAGGACTTTGTATTGTCAGGGTTCTAGTTAGTAAATATTAAGATAGATGAAATGATAATAAATGAATCTATTCTATCACAGATATCTTACTGCTAACAATCTGTCCCCCAAAAGAAAAAGACTAATTATGCATATCAACATGTTCATGAAACATTATTTATAGTGTTAGTAGCTATATAAATGTCTAACAAATTGAATCATGGTTCAAAAAGTTGGGGTGTGTGAAATAATGGAATACTTTGCAGACACTAAAATCGCTCTATCAAAGACCTTCCACGTGAGGTATGGTTATATCTATAAAAAATAAATATTTGTTTCTGAATAAGGCCTGAAAGGAGATATAAAATATTTATAGTTTTATAAGTATAGTGGAATTTTGGATTTTTTTCCTTTTTCTAAACTTTCTATAGTGTTACTACATGCGTAAGCAAAGTAAGAGGTGGACAAATGCTGTGATTTGAGTGATGGGAGAAAATGTTTCTTATCCTTATAAATATCTACTTCAGTACCATATCACTGAATACAAGGTTTATCAGATTTTAATTCTCTTTCAAATCTGGTCTTTCAGCATTCTTATTGACATTGCTTTAGTTCACTTTCTCAGTTCCCCAGCCTCCTGCAATAGCCTACTAATTCACTCATGTCTCCATTTTCAGACTTCCCAGGTATTTTGCCATTCAACTGATATACTTACTTTTTTTTCAAATATTCTGTCCCAGTGATAAAATCACCTTTCCCCCAACACACCAGACATGCACATACATGTCATTTCTGTGTCTTCAGGTTGCCACCATCCCTGACATTAGAGATGCGTGTACAAAACACAAATGCACAGCTTCTCTGCCTATATTTCACATATCCTCTCTATGGAATGACTAATTCTGAAGTCCTGCCATTTACTATACCTGGAAGGTAGAAGAGTATACTAAGCAAGACCTAGGTTCTACACAAGAATAGCTAAGATACTTCTCAAGAATTAGACTAAGGTGAGGAGAATTGTTATACAAGATATAAGACTAATTAAAAACCAAAATAAATAAAATAGTCTGGGTACTCTGCTCCCAGTAATGTAACTATCAGACTATCCCTTCACATGTAACAACTAAAATCCTAAAAAAAAAAAAAAATGTAACAAACAACTCCCAGGAAGAACTGGAAAGCAACTAAAAGCAGACAGAAGTTAGAGATGAGTCTACACTTTGATGAAGGTAATGAAACTTGTAAGTTCTCCATTTTTAAATGCATTTTTAGTTGAGGGCAAGTATAAATTGGCTAAAACTCAAATAGAAGTCTGTAATCTTAGTGATTTGAAAAATGAAAGAACAGAGTTTGGGGCCAACACTATAGCTGAAAAGTGAGAGGAGAAATCCAGGAAAGAAGAGACCCAGAAAGAGAATCCCAACTGTTCCACACTTGCTAAAGCTAATTGGATTAAACAGATTTAATCTGCAAGGTAGACAAAGTTAGGAGTCTGAGGTCAGCAAAGTTAACTGCCAGCAAAGTTAATTGCCTACAACGTCAACATTCTCAGAAATATAGTAGAATGCAGAGACTATGAAAGGTCATTTATGGAGTCCAGGATATGATCCAAAATTACTAAACATGTAAAAAATATAATAATGTGATACGTATTCAAGAATGGAATATGTGATAAATGCTCAGGAGAAAAGGCAGTCAGTGGAGACTGGCCATATGTTGGAATTAGTAAAGATTTTATTATAACTATCCTCAGGAACATAGTAGAAAACATGCTTCTAATAAAAAGGCAGAAAATTCTCCAGCAGAGAAACAGTAACTATGTTTTTTTTAATGAAAGTTCCAAAATGAAAAAATGTTTGAAATTTAAAAATAAGAGATTTTTCTCAGGAATAAATGGAATGACAAATAAAACAGAATAAAAAGCTCAAAAGTTGACCCATGAAAGTGTGGAAACTTAATATACAACCGAACTGACAGTGAAGATAAAAATAGACTATTCAACAAGGTATATGGGATAAATAGACATCCATACCAAAAATAGATAAATAGCTCCCACATTCTACATATGAAATTAAATCTAGATGGATTAAAGACTTCAATGTAAAAGGCAAAACTTTTAAAATTTTAGATGATGGTATAGTAGAATATTTTCATGACTTTGGGCAAGTAAGGGATTCTTAAATAAGAAACAAAAATAACTAAATATAAAATTATAAACTGAGGAGAGGTACCTAAAAATAGCATCGATGATAGAGGATTGTTCATCCCTCTTGCAACCACATCAAAGTTGGGACAGAAACATGGAGCAAACAGTAAGCAAAGTCTCCTGGAATCTAAATGAGCAGAACTACAACTAGGGAGAGAAATAATTAATTGAACCTGCAATGGTAGAAAGTAGGACGGGGCAAAGACATGAGCCTTCCCAGTTCCCAGTGGCTGAGTGGGACAGAGGCTGCCACAGTGCCAGCCTCAGATGCCTCTTATAAGGGTCATGTCCATGAATGGACTTTCCTGGTGATGGACTTGCTGGCTCTCAGCACCAGCACCAGGTCAGCTGCTCAGGAGACACCAGGGACATACAGGCAGACACTAAGTTGTTGAAGCAAGGGCCAGATGCGAGGCAGAAGTGTTAGTTGTGTCCATTGTTCCTCTGTTGAGTCCTCTCCACTCCCAGGGTGTAAACACAGTGCCCATAGCTGAGATGTCATCGAACTGAATAACAGTAGTTGCTTTACCCAGAGGATTCTCTGAAACTCCACTTACCCCAACTTGGGGCCCCATCCAAGTCACATCCAGTTATGTCCTTGGTAGTTCGGTGCTGAGCCAACCCCAAGACCTGCAATGATGACAGCTAGCCTCAGTTTCTGGCATGGCTTCTTGAGGCAACTATAAGCACAGCATTTGTGGATTGCTTGCTGAATCTTAATAGTTGGCCTCGGAGTGGCACAGGCTGGGGCTAAGCTTGGCCTGCAGGTGAGTCCCTCTCAAGACTGTGCCACTGGACACCTTCCTCACAAATTAACACTAATAAGACTGGGTGACTTAAGAGTTTTGCTTAGTACATAGAAACAGATATGGAAAGGCATCCAAAATGGAAAGACAACGAAGCAGAAACCATATGAGAGAACAGAACAGAGATCCAGGAATAATGGAGTCAAGCAATCTAACAGATGCAGAGTTCAAAACTCTGGCTATAAAGATATTCAATGAATTTAGGGGAAGTATAGATGAATTTAATGAGAACTTAAACAAAGGGATAGAAAACATAAAAATGGAAATGGAAATTATAAAAGAAACCCAGTCAGAAATGAAGAACACATCTGAGATGAAGAATATATTAAATGGAATAAACAGAGTGGATAAAGAAAAGGATTAAAATGCCAATATAGAGGATGAGGCAGCCAAGGACACCCAATCAGAACAGCAAAAGAAAAGAAGCCACGACTATAATAATTTAAGGAGCCTATGGCACACAATTACGTAAAAATATTGGTATCATAGAGGTACTAAAGGAAAATAAGAATTTGAAAAGCTATTTGAAAAAATAATGATGAAAAACTTCCCTCACCTGGTGAAGGAAATAGACATACAACCCCAGGAAGCCCAGAGAATCTCAAGAAAGACGATCCCAAAGAGGCTCACACCAAGACACATCATAATTAAAATGCCAAAGGTTAAATACAAAGAAAGAATCTTAAAATCAGCAAGAGAAAAGCAGTTCCCTACAAGGGAGCACCCCTAAGACCGGTAGCTGATTTCTCAAAAGAAATTATGTGGGATGGAAGGGTTTGGCAAAGAATATCCAAAGTGATGAAAACCCAGGATCTACAACCAAGAATTCTTTATCCAGCAAAGCTACCTTAGTGTTGAAAGACAGGTAAAGAGCTTCCCAGACAAAAATAAGCTAAAGGGATTTATCAATACCAAGCAGTATTATAGGAAATGTTGGAGAGACCCCTTTAAGAAGAAAAATGTGTATTAAAATCATGAATAAAGAATGGTAATAACCAAATTCCTATCAACAAATAACTCAAATGGAAAATAAGTGCTCCAAACAAAAGATAGGGTGGCTGAATAGATAAGAAAATAAGACCCCTATATACTTCAGATTAAGAGACACACAAAGACTGAAAGGAAGGTGATGAAAAAAGATATCGCCTTGATCGAGAAAGGGTATTGCATTGAATGAAGTTAGTCAGATATAGAAAGACAAACACCATATGATTTCACACACATGTGGAATCTAAAGAACAACAAAAATGGAAACAAACTCATAGATAAAGAGAATATTTTGAGGGCTACTAAATGGTAGGGGGTTGGGGAGGACAGTGAAAAAGGAGGAAAAGATTAAGTACAAATGGACAGTTACAAAATAAACATGGAGATATAAAGAGTAGCATAAGGAAAATCGTTAATGTTGTAATAAATATGTAGGGGGAAAAGGGGTACTAGATTTAGTGGGGTGATTGCTGTGAGTTATATAGATCTCTAATTACTATGCTGTACAACTGAAACTAATATATTATTTTATGCCAACTATTATTGAAAAAAACTCACTGAATTGTACAATGTAGATATGAGCAACTAATTGCTTATTATATTTCAATAAAGCCAGGAGAAAAAAAGTTTAAAAAAATAGATGTGGAGATAAATAGAGGCAAGCTCAAAAAAATTTATAAATTGAGAAATTGGAATATATTTTTTTTAAATTTTAAGATAGATAAAATAGAGTGTATATAGAGTACACTACAATTTTTACAAGAGAAAATAAGAGTGTATAGACAGTTATTGATGAAAAGAAGCAAAGTTAACCAACAACAGATGAAAATGATTATCAATATGGCATAGAGTAGTTGGGAACTGAGCAGAGTGAAGAAATAGAGAACAGGACTTCTCTTGAGTGAGTGTGTGCTTATATCTTAATAAATATGCAATATATACTCACCTGGAAAACAGGTACATATTATAAATATTTTTTAAGTTAAATCAAAATAGACTTTTAAAACACAAACTTTAAAATTGAATAAGAACAAATAACTCTACCTATAAATCAAAGTGATTGAACATTGAACCACACAGGGAAAATAGTTAATTCAAGTAAATTCTGAACACAATTCTCTGACTGTTCATCTTTACTATGAGAATGTCTAAGGTTAAAAGAGAACTGCTAAGGAATTTTGAACTCTATTAAGTAGGTATTTTTTGAATCAGGGTACTGGTGGTATCACTCTAAAACAGTATTGTGTGCATTGTAGGAGAAATTAAATGAGTAAATTTGCTTGTGGAGGTGTTTCAAAAGCAGGGTATTCACTATGGCAGAAGAGAGATGCAAAAACAGAATGGGAGAAGATAAATAACCCTGTCGTATTGGATTTCAATTAGAAATATCAGTGAGAACTCGGGATTTTTTAAAGGTATTTCTTAGTACTTTCCCTTGAAAAGAGCTCAAAACAATGAGGCAGCAGTATCAATACACACACCTAAAGTCCAGATGTGTGTCCTAAATCTCATTTCCCACCAAAAGAAACCAGAATGCCTTGGAGAAGTGGCTGATCCCAACTCCAGAACAAGGAATATACAAAGTAAACCGAAAACATCACATGATGTCAGAAAGCAAATACGTGTCTAAAGACTAGTGGATTCATGCTGTTATCAGCAACAGAGTTATTTCCCAAATGGAAAATTATTTGGAACACTAATATGTAAGCAGAACTTTGACAAGGGTGGGTGGGTCTCAGATCCTTGGTCATTCACCTTCTAACTTATCTCCTGTCCCCATTCAGTGGCAGACCCTGAAACCCATAGTTTGAGAACTATCAATTTATTGAAAAGAGTCTGGATTTAAATATATGGAGACCTTGATTCTAGCCTAAATTTGGCCAAACACTAGCCATATGGTCGTAGGTAAATATTTAGTCTCACTGGGCCCTATTTACTTACGGGTAAAGCAGGGATAAAGCTACCAATTTCCCTATTTCACAGTTGTTGTGATGATCAAAGAATAACTTTGGAAATGCTTCGAAAGGATAAATAGAATGGTTCTATACTAGTGTAATTTATTACACCCCATGGGGCATTGAGACACGTTCTTGTACACCATTTGGCAGCTGTCATTCTTAGCAGTTGCCAAATGGCAATGTAGCCATAAGGGATTTTTTAGTACATATCAGGAGAAGATGAGGTATCAGTCCAGCTTTCTTTCATCACAAATGTACTAGTCATGTACTGTGTCAGGCATCTGACAGCACAAAGACAAAGATGCAAGATTGCTCACTGTCTAATAAAGGGATATTAGCATAAATAAAATACTTGTAATGTAGTATAAGCACAAACACTGGGAACATTCATATTACATTTGCAACCACAAGACAATACAATTAGTTGTGTAAAGATTCAGGGTAGAGAAAGGTGGTAGAAAATGCTGCATAGAAGTTAAGGTGTCAACATAGTAAATCAGCTGACAAAAATTAATAAAGGTAATGATGGAGAAATAGCTAGTTCCTAAGTAGGGGCAGAGAAAGTAGATGACCCCAGAAAATTCTTTCTTCTTATGTCAGAAAACAAGAAATTGCTCAAAGAATAATAATGACATGTTAAAAAGGCAAGGAACGATCCTGATTAAATCTGGTCAAATCTGGAACAATTTTAACATCAAAATAAATAACATATTAAAGCACTATATTCTATTGAACAAATCTGGAAAAACCATTACTCAAAATTAATGTAAATTTAAAAATAAATAAACTGAAAATTTTGTGGAATATTTAAATGAGGTTCTTCAATATTATGAAAAAAATTTCTCCACAAAAAAACCTATTAATTGTAAAGGGGAAAGAGTAAATTTACAGCTGAGAAGCCTAGCAGATTTAATCACTTTGATCAAATAATCAAAACAAACATCAATAATGGAACAGATAGAAATTATGTGCGACCTGGTAGAATGCAATGCAAAGAATGTCACATCACTGCTAGTTTTCCTGCCAAAGTAAATCTAATCAAGAGGAGACTTCATATAAGCTCAAATGGAAAGACATTCTACAAAATAATGGACCTATATATGACCTGTAAAAGTGTCATGGACATGGAAGTCAAGGAAAGATTGAGGAACTATTTTGAATCAAAGGAGACTAAAAAGTGCATAGACAAATAAATGCAACATATGATTCTGAAATGGATCCATAAAAGACTGTATTGGGACAACTTGCAAAATTTGAATGGAATCTGAGGTCTAGATAATACCATATAAGGCTAATTTTCTGCTGTTGATGGTCATATTGAGATTATGCAAGAGAATGTTTTTGTCTATAAGGAATACATACTCAAAAATTCCAGAGTGATGAGGCATTATGTTAGCAATTTTCTCTCAAATACTTCAGGAAAAAAGTTTTGTACTGCATTTTCAACTTTCCTATAAATTTAACTCAATTTTTTCAATGGAAAAAGAAATCAGGCACAACAACATATATAGTGTGTGATTTCATTTATATGAAGGTCAAAACAGACAAAAAATACTGTCTAGGGATGGATAATTAGATAGTAAAACTAAACTAAAAACCATGAAAATGAATACATAAAAGTTAGTTTAATGGGTGCCACCAACGGTATGAATGAGGACTGTGATTGGGATGGCAAATATGAGGGATGTCTTAGGTGCTGGCAATCTTGTCTGAGTGATAGCTCAACAGATGTTTATTTTAAAACCATTCATTAAATTGCACATCTGTATTATGCACTTTCCTATAAGTTATGTATTTTACAGTATAAAAGTTTTGAAAAGAAAATTTAAGGAACAAAATAGGAGACTATCACTTAGTTGAAACCATTTAAAATGATATATTTCAAATTATAGATTATTTTTCCAGATATTAGAAGTGTAATATGGTGTATACAATATGTATTATTTTACTCCGTAAGTAGTTTGAAACCACTTCCTATAATCAAACTTCTGTAGCAAAGCCTCTAAATAATTGTACCAGGTAGTATATATAAATAAATACTATAAGTAGCCACAGACATGTATAAGTCACATGTTGCTATCAAGTGAGTTTGCTGCCAACATAAAATTTTGTTTTACTTTGTTTGGGTTTTTTTTTCAGAGCTTTTTGAATTTTGGAATTGCAGATAAGAGATTATGGACCTGTACTAACTTCAAAAGATTGTCAGAAAAGGAAAAGCAATCATATTTTACACAGATCAACTGTGAAAAGCATTCATATAGTAATAATGACATAAACAATGAATATTATTCAATACAAAACAATGGTATAACCATACTGGGAAGACTGTACTAGGAGTACACTTTAATAACTTTCATTTCCTGAAGATTGGAAGTTTGTATTATGTAAAGAAAGCTAAATTCCTATTTTCCCTAGATGGATATTGCCTAAAATTGAAAAACCAGTAGGTAGCAATATATGCAAGTTATTTAGCAACATGGAGGTAAATACCAAAATTAGATTCTAAAAAAGGTAAAAATAGTTACCTTTTCAGGAAATAACAGAGTGAAAAAAAGGAATAGATCTGTTACTTTTCATAAGCAAACCTCGAGGATTTGACTTTAAATTGTGTAAGAAATAATACAAAAATTTGTTTAAGTAGTTGTTAAACACTTAGTATGTGCAGGGAACTATGCATAGTAAGATATAGAAACCATTTTCAAATCCCTTATAACCTGGATATTCTAGCTGGGATGTCAGCCAGATATCCATGAATAAAATGACCAGTTATACTGGATGTATATGACAATAGTCATTGGAGGTAGCCAGCAGGAGCTCAGAAGAGGAAGAAAGTACTCCTAAAGGAGTAGACACAGAAGGGTTCCTGGAGGGAATTGGCTTGAACTGAGCCTTAAAGATGGGCATAATTAATACTTTTGCTCATGCTGCACCAAGTCCTTGGTGATGAAAGGATTTCTGTTCTGATCTGGAATTTGAATATCTGAAATGAAGACTTGAGGAAATGTTATTGTCAATGGGGTCTTTTATTGACAAAGGAATGCCATATAATACAAGCCAAAGGGAAGTCAGAAAACTTCAACAAAAGTATATTTTTGTTTTATTAATTCCAGAAATAGGTATTTCTCACTTCATTCTACTAGAGCTGTGGTCCACAACAGGAAGCTATTTTGCTGTCCAGAGTATATCTGGCAATGCATAAGGGTGTTTTTAACTGGAGAAGTGCTATTGGCATCACATGAATAGAGACCAGGGATCTGCTAAACATCCTACAATACACAGGACAGTCCTCCAAAACAAAGAATTATTTTGTGCAAAATGTCAGGAGTACTGAGGTTGAGAAACCCTATGCTGAATCATCCAATCCTGTTCCCCATGCAGTGGTGGCCTTAGGAAGAGGGAGAACTGAAAGCCACACATATATTATATCTTGAAAAATTCCAAGAAAGCCTCCCAAGCATACTTGTCTCCACAGGCTGACTACTGGTGCTCTAAACTAATTTGTATATATTATGAATTGATCACCACAATAAGTCTAGTTAACATTCATCACCATACATAGTTACAAAATTTTTTCTTATGATGAGGACTTTTGAGATCTACTCTCTTGGCAACTTTCAAATATGCAATAGATTATGATTAACTGTAGCCTATAAACTATATTTGCCTTTAACATTTGTTTGGTTCAATTACCAGGTTTACTTTTCAGCTTAGCAGGGAGTCGTTTGAAAACATAAAAGTAGGTTTTGATAGTAGGATTGAAGGTGAGTGTTATAGACAGACTAATGACCCTAAAAAGATGTCGGTGTCCCAATCCCTGGAACCTGTGAATACATTATGTTACATGGCAAGAGGGGATTAAGGTTGCTAATCAGCTGACCTTAAAATAAGTACTGAATTATTTGGGTAAGAGCCAATGTGATAAGTGAAAGTGGAAGCAGGAAAGAGTCAGAATAAAATGTGATGATAAAAGCAAGATCAGAGATACACAATCTGAGAAAGACTCAACTACTATTGCTGGTTTTGAAGATGGAAGGGAGCACCCTCTACCAGTGGTCTCCAACTTTTTTGGCATGAGAGACCAATGTTCCTATGAGAATCTAATGCCCGACGAGCTGAGGCGATGCTGAGGCAGTGAGGCTAGTGCTAGGGAGCCACTGCAAATACAGATGAAGCTTCGCTCACTCGCCAGCCACTCACCTCCTGCTGTGTGGCCCTATTCCTAACAGGCCACGATACTGGTCCAAGGCCCTGGGCTGGGGACCCCTGCTCTAGGCTGGTTGGGTACCCTAGTGGTGAGCTCAGGGCCACTAGAGGGCAGTAGGAAAGCGCTGGGTACCAGGGGATAGGCGTAACAGATTATAAAATGAAAGAGACCCTGGGAGTAAACAGTCTGTGAGAAACATGACTTATTTCATTCTGTTTCTAACACAAACCCTAGACTTGGGTCTCCAGAGAAAGACAGGAGAGAACAGATTTTCCTTCTGGAATTTGGCAGGAAGATTGGTAGAGACTTGCTGATCAGTCCAAAGGAATCAGTCCTTTATTGTTCCCAGAAGGTACTCTTGCTTTCCCAGCATGAACCCAGCCAGAATCTCACCTGAATTAACACGAGGGACAGCTTTCCCAACCAGCACATGAGCTGCAAATCTGGGACATTTTTGAGGTTTGACTCCAAGCTATTCCTGCAATCCTTGAATAATTGCCATTCCCACTCAAATCAATTCAAGTTTTATTTGTGTAAAAACGCTTAGCCAAAATCCTTTACTACTCTCAGTTACATGATTGATTACTTTAACCGGTACTAGGAGTAGCATAAGGCATCAAAAAACAGAAAAATCTGCTTACACAGTCTTTGGTTCTGAAAACCAAATGGAAACATTAATATCTTAAAGCTGAAAGCAGTTACTGAATAAAAATCACAAGGAACCTTGAACAACCTATTGAACCAAAACAACATCCTGTCCCACAAATGCTTTCAATTCATGTTGTGAAATAAAACAGACATGATGTTTTTACCCTTAGAACATAAAACATAGTATTGAGCTTCCAGTGCTATGAAATAGATACACAATTTCAGAAAATAGGATGAGTAAGTCTCCAGTTCTGTTGAAAGATAATTACAGCTTCATGTTTATTTTTTTCAGATTGAACCTATTGCCAGATAATTATTTCAAAATGAATCTCTTTCTCAATCCTCAGGAAAAGAATGCTTGGTATGTTTTGATTGGTTAGTGTGCCATCATGCATTTTATGAGCCCTTTGCTTAATCTGATGTTAATGTATTCTTTTCAGGCAAAGAAGAAAGCCATGCCCAGAGGTGATAGCAGCGGCACCTGAATTGCTCAACAGATCTTCACTTGGTTTAACATGCCCAAGAAAGGAAGACAGCTCTGTCCTCTTTTATCATATTTTTCCATAAAGTTTTCCCTGACTGACTAGCTTCAATAGTACCATGCACTTCTCCATCATAACCCTCAACACACACTCACACACACAGTGTCTAAATGAGTAATAACCTATTCAGCGTCTGTCTTCCCCATTACATTGGAAGGACCATGGTACTTGTATTCCAGGCCCTATTCCTAGTGCCTAATACTGTGCTTGGTACATAGTGAACCTATTTAATTATATTCTGAGTTAATGAACGAATAAACAAGCAACTGCTCCTTCCCTAAGGGCTGGGCAGTTGAATCCCAAGATATCTAAATCCTTTAGAAATAAGTCTTTCTAGACAAATACAAATGACATGAAAATTTTATAAATATACTATTTGTTGAGGAAATATTTTTTAATTTGTTCTGCCAAACAATGAAAACACTTTTATCTGGAAATCTTTCCATCATGTTTACATTTAGTAAACATGTATTTAATATTTTTTCTTTTTTAACATTTTGTCAAACTTACATCTTATCAAATCGTACTATTGGTATGTTTTTACCTTGTATGCACTCAGATGACTCCCTCTTTGCTTGCTCTGGTTTTTGGATGCTACAGGTAAAGCACCTTAGCTGTCCTAGCTTCAGGTCAGCGTTAAATGCTGGCACTAGCCCATCGCATGCCCTGGATGAGCAAAGATCAGACACTGATTTTAACAGAGAACCAGGATCCTCGTGAAGAAACTTTCAGGCATTAGACATGAGATAGCAGAGAAATGATCAAACTTGATTTTGAAATTCTGTTCTCAAAATGTAGGTAAATTTCCAAGGAGATGGTTTATTGGTTTATGATCCTAAGATTAAGAAAAAGGGCTTCCTGGGAAAGTATCAGCATCGTGATGTCATCAGAGAAGGGAACGAGGTGGGTCTAGGCAGAATTATATATCTGCTCAAAGCTATTGCTCAACTTGTACCACATTTCAACTCTTTCCTTCCAGTCTTCAAAAACATGAATTTTGGTAACTCTGTTGGCCTTGCCTCTTATTGAAAAAAAAAGTTTTGTCATTTAGTGACTGAAAAACAGTCTGTTGTATGGGTTATATTTAAAAAATTATTGTCCAAATGGGGCTAAAACAACACTATATAAGAGTGCACAGCTTTGGCCTTCTGGGACTCTGTGCTGGCCTCTAGGCCTTCTGTAAAGTTAATCAGGACAATGAGTAAAAAGATCCAAAAATTGGAAGGTAAGAGACAAACTAAGGATATATATTTTTTAATCTCAAGACGAGAAAAAAAATTACTTTGTTGTGGGAGAACAAAGGGAGAAAGACTAGAACTCTGAGTTTATATAGGGATGAGATAGAAGTTTGTAGAAAGAACTTTAGAGTGGGTAGGAAATGGACCAAGAGATGAAGAAACAATTTTAGAGACTTCTGCTAGATATTCTCTTGACATTCTTCGAAAGTGCCTAGTAAATATGTGAATTACCTTGTGACTAGTCTTTCTGTTGTCATATTGTGCTTCTTTGAATGAGACACACCATACAGACTGGACTACCTGGGGCCGCATGTTTAAATGTGCTCTTTCTCCCGAGTTCCCTTCCTTTATCCCTATATGTAGGGAAACCAATGTAAATGAAGCCCAACTAATCAGAATTTTCTTAGCTAACTTAACTTTTATGTTCCCAGAGAACTCCTAAGAGAAACAAATAAATGAAAAAGAATTATCTCATACAAGAAATTCTGTTAGAACACACATATACACCATTGTTATAGAATATATACATTCCAATATTTAACATTTTCTACATCTACAACTCTAACCTATAAATATAAACACCCAACTGAAGTTCAGAATGATGACCCTGAGACACTTTTAAAATCTCACTTTTTGTAATTATTTAAAGAAAAACAAATAACCAAAAGAGATTTTGGTATAAGATTCAATCCCTTCTAGGTATGGGTATTGTGGTTAATAGCCACCTGAAAAAAAACAACATGCAGTTCAAAAAGAGATTAGGAATCCATCATTTGTGGCCACATGTATATAAAGGAAACCTCACCTTGATGCCTCAATCATTTTTGCTGTTTCTTTCCTTTAAAAGACAGGACTTTATGAACAGCACCTAAAAGAATCTCTCTGTACCCTGAGGAAACTCTAAAACACTAAAGGGAAAAGCAACTGTACGTTTCTTTTTCCCACTGGAAACTCTTTGCCTAAAATGACCCATTTCTACCAGTTTTGTTTCTATTTCCTGAACCAGGACAAAAAGGCAGGCCCTCATACCCACACATCATTTAAGCCTTTACTGTGGCCATTTGTATATGTGTGTGAGTGTGCGTGTATGTATGTATGTGCCTTTTTATTTCTGCTGAAAAGAAAGCCCTAACTTTCAACTTCTCTCGATGGTTTTCTTCCCAGGCCACACAACTGGCAAAGCCCTGAGTCCCAAGACCTCCCAGAAACACAGAGATCCCTGGGAATCTGAAACAGGTACCACTGATTATTTTAGCAGTAGAGGCCTTTTGTTTTCATTTGCCACTGTTGCTTAAACAATTCTTTAGACATGACTTTAAAATCCCCAACTTGGCCTTTTTTTCCACTGACAGATTTACCCTGATTCTCTCCTCCTCTTCTCAGGCTTTGGCTCTTGACATCTTTGCTAAAATTGATATCAACACCATGGTTGTGTTTATGTCTCCCCCAATTTCCAGGCTCACTGATGTGGTGAGTAGAGCTCTGGGAAGTGGAGCCGAAGAGGTTGAGTCATCAGTCATCATCTCTTGTCTCCCTGGGTCTGACCAAAATGACAGAGGCTCCTCTCACTAAAGTGTCACTGGGAGACCACAGCAGAAAGGAGGTGGAAGACTTCTCCCAGTTGTTTCTAACCACTTCAAGAAAGGACATATTTTCAGCAGAGCAGTGGGGAGATGTTACTACAGAAATCTCAATTTGGCTTTCATTCCTTTTTGCCCTTTAGGCCACAGATTAAATGTGACCTTTCAAAGTGGATAAAACACTTTTGAAAGCTATTAGCTGAATGTATACATAGTCTGTGATCCAGCATTTCCACTTTTGAATATATATGTATATGTATGTGCATGTGCATGTGCATATGTATACGTATATGTAATACGTTCATATTATATATTCATATTCTATACTTGGGGTCTCCAGCCCCCAGGCATGGACTAGTACTGGTCCATGACCTGTTAGGAACCAGGCCGCACAGCAGGAGGTGAGCAGTGGGCAAGCGAGCAAAGCTTCATCTGTATTTGCAGCTGCTTCCCAACATGAGCATCACCGCCTCAGCTCCACCTTAGATCATCAGGCATTAGATTCTCATAGATGAAACCAGTCCTTGGTGCCAAAAAGGTTGGAGACCACTGTTCTATACCATGTATTTAATATATGCATATAAATAATATATAATATAGGTAATAACAAATCCATTCATATGTTCACCAAAAAACATGTACAGAAATGTTCATAGCAGCATACTTATAATAACTAAAAACAGAAACTACCAAAGTACCTACTAACAGAATGAGATAAATTGTGGTATATTCACATAATAGAATACCATACAGCAATGGGAATGAAGAAACTATAACTATGCACAACAGTACTGATAAATACCACAAACATAATATTGAGCAAAAGAAAGCAGAGAGAGTAAATATTGTATAGTTTCACTTACAGAAAGTTAAAAACTAGGCAAAATCAATCTATGCTGTTAGAAGGTCAGGATAGAGGTTGTGATGGGAGTGATGACTGGAAAGGGGTGTGAGGAGAGTCTTTCCTGGTGCTGGTAACTTAGATGTCTTATCCAGGTGCTGCTTACCCCAATGTGTGCAGGTTGTAAATGAGTTATGCGCTTTCTTTTCTATTGTTATACTACAATTAAAAACTTAAAAAGTCATCTTCTTGTACATGCTATAACATGGATGAACTCTGAAGACATTATGCTAGATGAAATAAGCCAGACAAATATTGCATGATTCCACTTATATGAGGTATGTAGTCATTTTCACAGAGACAGAAAGTAGGATAGTGGTTACCAGGGGCTGAGGGAAGGGAGGAATGGAGTCTTATTGTTTAATGGGTACAGAATTTCAGTTTGTGATGAAGAAAAGTTTCTGGAGATTGATAATGGTGATGGTGACAACAACGTGAATGTACTTAATGTCACTGAAAAGTATATTTTTAAATGATTAAAATGGTGACTTTTATGTTATGTGTATTTTACTACAAAAAAATCACCTTCTCATTGCATACTTTTCTGATCACCTCACAGAAAGAACACTTCCAATTATTTCTATCACAAAATCACATTTACTTCCACCACAGCATTTTTTCTATTTGCTGCTTTCTTGTTCTTTATCTATTCTCAGTATCCTCATTCTTAGTGTCTACTAGAATGTAAGCTTTCTGAAAATAGGTATCTTGTCTTTGTTATTCAACTCCATCTGGCAGCTCAATAAATGTTTGACAAATCAACAAATTTTCTGGGTGATCTGAAACAAGTTATGAAACCCTTTGGTAAACTGTATTTCATTTATTCAGTCTACAAATATTAAGCACTTGTGTATATATTGTGAGGGATTCAAAAGTTATGAGGCAGCATGTTTTTACAGAAATGAAACTAGCTTTAGCAATGCATTTCCAGTCTTTAGCTAGCTCTCGGGTACTAAATCAGAAGAGCACATAGATTTAAATCCAGTGTGACAGATCACATTGTTTAGTGTTAGCTGCTTCCAGAGTTTGTTGACAAGAATTCTGAAGCCCCATCTGGACTCAGGAGAAAAAAAGAAATGTCATAAAAAAAAATTAGTGATCTCTACCATGAGATCTTAAAAGGGGAATGATGGCATTGGTACCATTGATTTTGTCATCCTTGGGCTTGATTTCTTATCAAAGGTGTTTTAGATATGTGTCGGGGATCAAACTGAACCTGAACTAACAGATAATTTCTGAGTCTTTTCCAACTGAAAGTCCATGAGTCCAAAAATGAGTCAGATTTGGAAGGCATGGTTAGGAAGCACCTGATCCATAGTCTTGGAGTACTACACAATATAGCATTTGATCAGGGAACCCAGTAAAGATAGAAGAGAGATGGAGATATGGGAGTGGGCTGAGACCAGGAGATCCACTGGTCATATCACATACTGCTCCATATGGAATCTGCCAACCTATTAGAATAATTAAATGACCTGCTGTAGTACTAACTCATAGGCAACATTCTGCAAGGACAGGGTACCATCCTCAAGGATGCAGTGCACACAGTGATTCAGAGAACTCTACACGGTGCTCTGTCCCCAATAAGAAGAATTCATGGGTCCAAGAATCAAAAGGTGGAAGCAAGAGTGGCCCAACTTAATACCATTTGCAAAGACCCATTAGGAGACTTTGTGCTTTCTGTTCCCACAACTCTAGGCCCTGCAGGATTAGAGGTCCTGACTCCAAAAAAAGACATACCCTTGCAATGGGACATAGCAAAGCTTCCACTGATGTATTAAACACAGCTGCCATCTGGGTACTTTGGACTCCTTATATCTAAACCTTCAGGCAAGAACAAGTGTCATTACCTTAACAGGAGCTATCGGCCTTGATCAGTAACAGGTGAGGCTGCTGCGGACAAGGAGGAATATGTGTGGAACACAGGAGACCCACCAGTGCATTTCCACTTACTCCCTTATCTAACTGTGACTGAATGAACAAGTGCAGCCATCTTGACCTCAGAAGAATATGGTTTCCAGGGCCTCAGATTCCTTAGGAACTAGCATTTGAGTCAAACCAAGAGATGAGCCACTGAAGCCAGAGAGGTGGCAGTTGAGGGAGAGGTGAATTTAGAATGGTCACTGGAGAGGGACAGACAATGAATACCAGTGGAAGCCAATTCCTACAATGTTTTCAGAACGTAAACTTTCTTTTGAAGTGTTCACTTTTGCATAGGACCCCAGGGAAAAACAGGATCTAGTCCTAGTCCCTGGCCTGCTGACAGTAGATGTAGAATAAAAGGGATCATTAGCTTTCTAATTAAAGAGCTCTCAGGGTGGCAAAAAAAAAAAAAAAAAAAAAATTTCTATAGACAAGGAAGAGAGACTGCTTCCTGATGCAATGAAATTTGGGTTTTTAAGAAAGATTTGAGTACTTGGAAATCTCTGATTCCTTTTCCAGTTCTTACAGCAACTCAGCCCCAAAATCCCAAGTTAGAGATTCTTCGAGCATGCTGTTCATAGAAAATTGAGGAATTTCAGTTTGTGACTCCCTAAAAACCCAAACTCTGAGGTCGATTTTGTAGGCTGTTGGCTGAATTTGCAGTCTTCTCAAGTATCTTATGTAAAAATCTGGACACTTATCATTAAAGAGCCCACTTACTCAGAAACTCTAAATTCAATATACCAGCTGGAGTAACTAGATGCCATTCTAAAAGTGGTGGTATAATAGGGATTCATGTAAAGGGCCCTTGGACTTCAAATACCCCAAGAGCATCTGTGAAAAGCATAAATAAATACAATGTGTCTTGTTTAGGATCTATCATCTGAGGCCAAATGGGTTTAGATATTTTTCACGTTCGTGTGTGAACAGTGTTAGGGAACACATCCAAATTATAAGTTATCTACAAAGAATATATGTAGACAAGCTGAGGAAGTTGGCAGGCATCCTTGGATCTGTAGCCACTGGTTTCACGATCCATTAGCCAATTTGTATCTGTGGGACCAGTGAAGCCACACTTATTAGGTTGGTTCCTAACAAGCTTTTCTAAATTGTTTCATGTCATCTACTAAGTAAATGCTTATTGAATGAATTATGGCTGTGAGCTTATAACTAACATGAAATCTAGGAGATCACCACTTCACATCCACTATACTAGTGACAGTAGTGGGATCGCAGTCACTTATCCTAGAGGTGGGGCAAGGCAAGAAGGAACTTGTTACTCCCAAGGTTATGGTGGTTTTATATTTCAGTTTACCTGACGGCTACAAAGGTCAGAGAGATAGGAATCATGCTGCTGTATTTGGACTGCAGCCTTTGTTTAACTTGAGTCAGTGCATCTTTCAGGGGTTTGTTAGAAAACAGAAACCACTTTTAAGCAAGAAGAGATTTAAGAAATGCAGAGAATCGAGTACATATGTAAAAGATTGGAAGGGCTGGGGAAGATTTGAGGCAGGCCCTCCAGGATAGTTCCCAAACTATAAGGAACCAGCTACCCTGCCATAAAAAAGAAGGCACAGAATCAGGAAACTGAGCTGCAGTTGTTAGCTTCACAATCTCACAGCCTAAATGTCAATCTGGAAATCATGATGTGCCCTCCCCTGCAGCTGTTCCCTTCAAAGTCACACTGCTCCTGCTAAACTGACATCAAACAAAATTGCATGTCCAGCATCCTTTACCTTGGCCCAATAGAACTAATAACTGGATACTGAGGGCTACTACAGAAAGCCCAACTGCTCCACACCATGCTTGCCTGCAGGAAACAGAAGCAACAAAGTGCTTCTCTATGCACATATCTGTCTTCCAAGTGTCCACAAGTGCAGCTGAGGGACCAAACTTAAATCACATCTGGAAGCCTAACTATAAGGGAATCAGGAGATAGAGTTTTTGGCTTTCCAGCCTATATGTTACAGACAGGTATCCTAAAAAAAAAGAAGATATGCTGAGCACTAATCCACTATGACTCCCCCGCCGCCCCAATCAATTTGCTGTGTCCGTGTAAGTAAAAGCGTACAGTGATAGCAAAAAGCCACAGGTGAAGACATTTCCTGGCTTGAAAACAGAAGTGGAACCAGGAAAGAAGAGAGAAAAGCCTAGCCCAATGGAGCATTGGGGCAAGTTTGACATGGAGAATTTTGTTTGGTCTTTTGGAATCCCTATCAAATGCTGCCCTCTGATGTTTGCCGAATAAACTACTTTTGAGAAATGACACACAGCCTGATGAGAGAACACATCTAGCTATAGTTCTCTGGAAAGAATATCTATAGCTAACAAACGTCATGGAAATTGGAGAAAATCCACTAAGCTGGACATCAAAACTATTTCCAAATGATGCAGCCAATTGACCACCAGATCAAGTTTTGCCAAGGTGTTACTGACTCAGATCTCTAGATATAGGGTATTTTTCCCTCCTTAATTAAAGTGGGGAGGTTTCAAGTATCCCTTGTGGGTTCATGCAATAATCAGGAAAGCAAACGATCAATGAAATTGTGAATCATTTACAGAAATTATGGATCAAAGCAAAGAATTTCAATAAAATAATTTATTGCCAGTATTGTTAATTTGACTTTTCTTGGCTTGTAATCTATCTTTACAAGATGCTTAGAACATGCTTTTTCCCCAATATTGCATCTATAGGAGTATGGTTCTCTTCTTTCTTCCTTCTAGGATGCTAAAATGTTAATAAGGTCTGGGGTCGATGCTTGCAGAAAGTAAGTCATAGCCATCTTCCTTTCCTTCCTCTTCTTTCCTCATGGCCATCTGGTGGTAAACCAGAATTGTGGTTTGGGATCTTTGTATGGGTCAAGCCAGGTTAGCATAGGCCTCCTCTTTAGACAACTTTATGTGCGTTGTCTATATTGAGGTTGGGGGTCAAAAGCACATTTATTAGTCAAGTGTTACTCTGTTTTCCTTTGTTAACCTTCCTTGACTATATGCCTCCTCTGGTTATTCCTCAGCACAATTTAAACCTTCATGGGTCTCTAGCCAACATAATTTCTTGTAGCATCTCAATCTCACTCTGATTTCTAATTAGATCCAGGCTAGAGAAGCAAAGAAGAGTAATGAGAAAAGTTGTAGCACTCTTTTCCGAAAACTATCACCACCTCAAGACCACCATCTCTGAGAACTTCTAAGTATTTGGGAACTCTCTGACAAACACTATGAAACCATCCAAGTCTGAGGCTAGAGCAGACTAAAATGTGACAAGCTGGAGATGCTCAACAGAAACCACTTCTCATATTGCTTCATGGAACCTTCCATTTCCAGGTGCTAGAGCTATCCCCATTTCCACTTCTCTGTTCAGTCCTTTGGCATTAAGGGAAAGGCATTTGCAAACAAGTCACTGCAGAGATCAGAGAGTTCCCCCTCTGCATAGCCTGGAGGACAAGCATCATGCTCTTCCCACTCCACTGTTTGCTTTCCCACTGGGGAAGAGATGGACTCATCTTCAGGATGCAAGGATGAAAGGCTGCAGAAAACAAGCTTGAAGCTGTGTGAGGTCAGGGCTGTGTGTAATCAGTCATTAGGGGGCCCTGATCTGCTGATCTGCTTCAAAGCTTTGGAATTTGACTTAAGAGATGTCTTCCTGCTGGGTTCTCAGAAGAAATTCCCAGGGACTAGAGTTTAGGTCTAGCCACAAAAGTGAGATCATAGATGGAGAAACACTCAGAAAAGAGTTTGCAATGCTGTTGTTATGATAATGACAATAATAAGTCAACCGCAAGGATCCTCCCAAAAATGTCAAGTCCCCCACGTTGAACAGTTCAGTCATAGTACAATAAAAAAGTGTAGCTTTGAAAGCAAAATAAATGTGGGATAGAGAATTGAAATTAATATTCACAAACAGAAGACAGATTAAACAAATTACAGTAATTTCTACAATAGAATAACATGCAGCCATTTAAAAATCATGTAATACATACATATTGTTCAGTTATCTAATCTGACATTTCCATTTTAAAGAATTTATTTTACATATAGATTCACAGAGGTGCAAAATAACATGTACATACATGCACGTATAAGACTATGGCAACATTTTTTGTACAACAAAGGATTAGAAACCACCATTAGGAGGACCTGTTAAAAAGTTATGGTATAGCCGTACAATAGAATACAGTGTAGCCTTAAAAAAAAAAATAGCAGCTCTCTGTGTTCTAATACATTGCTGAGTGTAAAACAATAATAACAAAATCAAGGTGCAGAAAAGTATGAATATTAAACAACCATTTGAAGTTACTAAAATGAGGGAAAAGGCCCGGGAAGAATATTTGCTGGATGGAAAACAGCCAGAGTCCAATCCAGCTCACTGTCCATCTCAGATGCCTTAGGCCTCAACCAGCTATGTACTGAGCTGTTCCTGGGTGGCACAACCTTAGCTGAAGAAGATTCTTACATATGCATTCTGTTATAATAGATTTTAAATTTTAGTGGACATAAGAGTCATATGGGTCACTTGTTGAAAATGATGATTTAAGGAATCTATCCTTAAGAGATTGTGACTCAGTAAATCTGGAGTTGGAACCTGGAACTGGTGATGTTTTTTTAATAGGCTTTACTTTTTAGACAGTGTTAGGCTCACAGTAAAATTGAGAGGATGATACAGAGATTTCTCATGTGCTCCCTGCCCCGATGCATGCAAAGCCTCCCCTATTACTGACATTCCCAAACAGAGTGGTGCATTGTCACTCCAAGTCCATAGTTTACATTTTGCTGTTGTACATTCTCTGGGTTTGGACAATGAAAAATGACATGTATTCATCATTATAGTGTCATGCACAGTAGTTTCACTGCCCTAAAAATCTTATGTGCTTCACCTCTTTAATGTTTCCTTCTCCTTAACCCCTAGAAACCACTGAAATTTTAACTGTCTTCATAGTTTTACCCTTTTCCAGAAAGTCATGTAGTTGGAATCAAACAGTGTGTAGCCATTTCAGATTGCCTTCTTTCACTTACTAATATGCACTTAAGGTTCCTCCATGCCTTTTCATGGCTTGATAGCTAATTTCTTTTTATTGCTGAATAATATTCCATTGTCTGGATATAACAGAGTTCATTTATCTGTTCACCTACTTAAGGACATCTTGGTTGTTTCTAGGTTTTGGCAATTATGAATAACTGTGAATAAATATCTACATGCAGTTTTTTGTGTTGTCATCAACTTCTTTGAGCAACTAAAAAGCATGATTGCTGAGTTATATGGTAAGGGTATGTTTAATTTTGTAAAATAAACTGCCAAACTGTCTTCCAGAATGGCTGTACCATTTTGCATTCCCACCAGCAATGTATGAGAGTTCCTGTTGCTGCACCTCTGGCTGTGAAAACCAGCAGAGATTGTGGCTGAGTGAGACAGAGGGCTACGGGAGTGACAGACGTCCCTCTTAAAGGGCCCACATGTGGATTTACCGACACAGACTCACTCACTCAGCTCCAGCGCTGGGGCAGCTGCTTGGAAAGGTGCAAGGGACACATGGGGAGGAGCTAAGTTGTCTGGCTTCAGGGCGAGGGCCGGAGGGGCAGTTTTCTCCTGGGCAGAAATGCTGGCAGTATCCAATGTTCCTTTGTTGAGCCCTCCCCATCCCAGCACGTGGACGGTGGCAGCCACCATATCGAGTCTCCATTAACCTGGTTAACAGGTTGCTCTGCCCAGGTGATTCCCTGAGACCCCACCTCTCCCAACTTGTGGGCCTACCCAAACTACCTCCAGTCATTTTATTTCATACAAATGGCCTGTCTTGGCTCATGCTGTGGACTTTCCTAAAATCTCTCAAAGGCTCACAAAACCCAAAGCATTTGGCCTCAGCTTGTCCCATATCTCTTGCCACGCAGCCCCAAACCCCTAACAAGCTGCAGCCAGCCTCAGCTCCTGGCTTGGCCCCTTGAGGCACCTATAAGTCTAGCATGAGTGACAGCCATTTGCAGATTGGCTTACAGAGAGCCAGTGCACAAGCTGTGATTGAACTTGGCCTGCAACTGGGCCCTTCCTTGGAGGCCCTTGGGCCCGTACACCCAGTGTCCTGTTTTGACCAGTGCCAGAGTCGAGGCACCACCAAAGGGTTCCACCTGAGGAGAGTGCACCCAAAAGTTAGACCAGGCAGGTACGAGAGCCCTGCTAAAGTGAATCCTGCTTCATAGTTTGGCCCCTCACTAGCCAGTCCTTACAATCAGCCCAAGAGTCAATCTCTCCCATCAGTGTGCTAATAGCAACTAAAGCTCAACTACGACCCACACAAGGGACACACCTTGAATACCTGCCTCAGCTGACCAGGGAAAACTGTGACACTGGGTCCCACAGAACACCTACTACATGAAGCCATTCTACTAAGACCATGAGACTTAAGAGCCCTAACTAATACATAGAAACAAACACAGGGAGGCAGCCAAAATGGGGAGACAAGGAAATATGTCTCACATGAAAGAACACAGCAAAGCTCCAGGAAAAGAACTAAATAAAATGGAGAAAAACAATCTACAATGTTTAGAAGGTGCTAAGGTCTACGGAATAAAGAAAAGGAAGAGTGGGGCAGAAGAGATAGGAGTATAAGGATGCAGATACAGGTTCCCATTTTAAAGGATGTTCAAGGCAGGCTTCATTTAGAATATGACATTTCAGAAAAGACTTAAAAGAAGGAAGGAAGGGAGAGAAGCAAGCTCCAGGAATGAACATATAGCCTGGTGAATGAGAAATGGGTAAAATGAAGTGAGTTAGGAGTAGAATAGGAAATAAAAGAGAGGGGCAAATCCACAGCAATTCTTTTAATTTTGGTTCAAAAATGAGAGACAGACTTTTACTACTTTAAGTAGGAATTTACTCTTCTGCAGATTTCCAATAAAATTTTACCTTTTAATATTCATAAAAATGACATATTTATCAACTTTATCAATGTATAAACTGTATAATTCAATGAATTTTGATAATAATTACACCTGTGAACTCACTACCACACTCGAGTTTCAGAACACTTCCATCATCCCTGAGTTTTCCCATCACCCTTTGCAGTCTGTCCCTCCCTTCACTGCCATCCCCAGTCAACTACCAGTCTGCTTTTTGTCACTGTAGGTTGGTTTGTATTTTCTAGGATTTTTATATAAGTGAAATCATACAGTATATACTCTTTTATGTCTGGCTTCTTTCTCTCAGATGATGCTTTTTAAATTCATCCATGCTAATGTATATATGTGTTTCATTTCTTTTTTATTGCTGTGTGTTTCACTGTATAAAATAACATAGTTTATTCTTTCACCTATTTGTGGAAATTTGGATGTTGTACCATCAAAAGTGTAATATATTAATGTTGTTTTTATTACTTGTGTTCTAATAGTTATTATAATAATCCCAGAACCCAGAAATTTTAAGTGCTTAACACCTGTGGACACAGAAAATTTTAAAAGTTCAGTCTAAATTTATATACATATTTTTGCTCCAGAGAATTATGATAGGGTAAGAAATAAAAGACATTTAAGCATGAAAACATATTACATTGGTAGGATAAAATTTTATGGAGGAAGTGGAATGGAAAGGAATGGTTGGAAATTTCTCGGTGCTAGAAGTTTGTTATATGTTACACTATGGTATTTATAGCTCGTTA
This sequence comes from Cynopterus sphinx, assembly GCA_030015415.1. Classification (NCBI taxonomy): domain Eukaryota; kingdom Metazoa; phylum Chordata; class Mammalia; order Chiroptera; family Pteropodidae; genus Cynopterus; species Cynopterus sphinx. The sequence goes on along the minus strand of CM057382.1, from coordinate 34,397,039 downwards.
TATACATTTTAAAAAGTGATGTTACTTTTACCTTTTTAAATTAATATTTACAATAGAAATTTAATGCTTTATAACTCCTTAAACTTTAAGTTATATGTCAATTTTAAAATGTAAATGTAAAAATTAAAAAATAAAAGTAAAAATGTTTAAATATCCCTTTGTAATCACACACAAACTTCATTTCATTTCTTTAATATAGTTTTTTTCTAATTCAAGCCAGTTTTGCCCAGATAATGGCATTATGGTTTACTTGCTTTTTCCACCCTCTCTCCCTGTATGCCTGCTTTTTTAATTGTTGAGCCTTAAAACATAAGATTTATCAAGAATCAGGTCTATAGTCCTGGGGACAATTAGTTTTGGTTACAGTAAATAAATTATTTCTTAGCTTTAGATGTGTTTCAGCCCCAGGGCCATCAAGGGAGATCCATCCCTCACTGGCCACAGGACCAGGCCACGGGACCAGATGGGATGGTGCCAGGCTGATTCTAGCACTGAACACAATGATCAATCACCCCAACTCCCTTAGTCTCCATGAAGATTGATTTTCCCTACATAATCTGTACTCCTGAGACACCTGGACCAGGTTTTTGAGAGCATTATCTTGCCTTGGTCTCCAGGACTTACAACTTCCTGAAAAAAATCCTTACTTTCTTTGCTGCAAACCTGCCTGTATTTCTTCTTTGATTGGTGCGCAGGCAAACAGACCTTTTTTGTTCGGGTAACCCCTTTTCTTGGGTTCAAGGTTCTAGAGGTTGTTCTTTAATTGTTCTGAAGTGGGCAGAAACATTATGGTTTTTGCAGTTCCCCAGGTAATTCTAATGTGCAGCTAACGTTGAGAACAGCTGTTCTAAAAACAATAGTCTCTCTTAATAGAATGACACTTGACAAGTAGAAAAAAATGAAAGCAGTATTGTTTATCATTGGCCTGGAAGTGTTAGTTATCTGGCAAGTAACTAGTTACAAGGTTTATAAAAATATCAAATCAACATTTCTTATAGCACTTAAGCACAAAAATGTTAACTGTTATCTATGACTGGTAACTATGATGCCTTCCAATGATGAAATGCTATTATTCGTAATGCTATTATTTACAAGGCACTGGGTCAATTGTTGTAAGTAAATGGAATTATCTCCATTTTAGATAGTTCCAGGCCTTGAACACTAAACCACACAGAGGTATAGTGACAAAGGAAAACCCCAGAGGGTGTCATTATTCATTAACTGGCAACTGCCCTTGGGCTCATCTATTGGCCCCCTTACACAGCAGTATTTCTTTTTGCTTACTGTACAAAATCTCAAGTGTGCAATTTAATTTTTTCTACTTCCCTATTTCTCCTCTGTTCTCTTTCTGTGCCTCAGCTATTGTTTTCTCACTCCCGTTTCTTGTTATGACTTATAGTGTAGTGTAGTATAACGATGTAGTATACTATAGTATAAACTAGGATTTGGGCTAAGGACAAATTTCACAATTAGCCATGTAACATAATGTAATCATGTAAACTGGAGATCATTTTTGCCCTATGTAGTGGGCTGACTGGTAGCCTCCAAAAGGAAGTGTTCACATCCTTATCCCTGGGGCGTGTCACTATTCCCTTATATGGCAAGAGATGTGATTAAATTAAGGATCTTGAAAGGAGGACCTTATGCTGGATTATCTGAGTGGACCCTAAATGCAATCACATGTATGTCTGCAAAAGAAAGGCACGGGGAGTTTTAAGACACATACACAGAGGAGAGAGTGATGAGAAGACTGAGCTGAGAGAGATATAGCTGCCACGTGCCAAGGAATGGTGACAGCCAACAGAAGCTGGATAAAGCTAAGCATGAACTCTCCCCTAGAGCCTGTGCAAGGATGGCAGCCTCATTGAACTCTTGACTTCAGACTTCTGGCCTCCAGTACTATTAGAAAATAAACTTCCATTGTTTTAAGTCATCAGGTTTGTGGTAAATCTGTTACAACTACAAGAAACTGATAAACTCTGGATACCTCCCAAGGCAAAAAATAAGCTAAGGAATGTATAAGTACTTTATAAATGGAAGTGCTATACAAATACAAACTGTCTTTACTGGTCAGTCTCTACAAGGGCCTCCAAGACCATGCAAATAGCATTCATCACAGATCAGTGTTCATTGAACAAATGTTAAGAGTTCCCGGGGCCTTCCTTTATTGCTGTATACCCTTCCCCCTTAATCCTTTTCTTCCAATAAGGGTATTTATTTATTTTGGTGGTGGTATAGATACTGTTAATGGTAGAAACTCCTCAAGAAGGTGAGTTAAAACTACCTTAGTATAAAGGGAAGGTAATTGCTAGCAAGATTTAAGCGATAGGGCTAAAGAATTATCTGGTCCCAAGTGTCAGTCTTGCTGCTATTGAGAAACCCACCCTAAATCCTCTGGGCAGAGGAAACTCTATTATCTAGTTTGATGACATCGTGGCTATGGTGGTGCTGTGTATGTGCACTGGGAGGGGAGAGGGCTCAACAGGAAACAATGGATACCGCTGGCACTTCTGTACTGACAAGTTTCACTTTGGCCCTTACTCTAACAATGTCTCCCTCTAAGTCTCTGGTGCCCCTTGAGCGCAGCCTAGTCGACACTGGTGCTCAGAGTCAGCAGGTCCCCCACTCACTCAGAGGATGTGAAAATCCTCTGGCAGACATGGCCCCTTTAAGAGGCATCTGCCACTGCCACTGCCACTGCCTCAGCCTCAGCCTCCGTCTCACTGAGCCATTGGAGATTGGGCAGTCCTGTGTCCTCAACCCATCCTACCTTCTGCCATTGCAGGGTGATTTCTTGGATTTCTCCCTAGTTGTATGGCCTGTTCAACCCAGGCAATTTTTCCTTGCTGCTGCTCCTTGTTTCCATCACAGCTTTGATTTGGTCGCTAAAGGGATGAACAGAGCCTCTATCATCTATGCCATTTTTTTCTCTCCCTCATGAGTTTTCATTTTGCTATTTTTGCAGACGATTCTTATTTGATTTGTTAAAGAGTGGTTTTTATGAACTTCAGACTCCAGATAGATGATGCTTTTAATTCTACTCTCTTGGTCTGAAATCTCATCCTCCTATGAAGTCCTTCATACTTGCTGTCAGTTGAACACCTGATTTTAGATACTACAGCCTAGCCTCTGCCTATCTTGACATCTCAGATCCATATACTCACTATACTGATGGCATCACCTGACTATCCCCACTGATCTCCTTGGATGCACTCTCAGGTTTCCTTGGAACCTGATTCTTAAGATTTTCTTTGGATGCACATTCAGAACTCTGTGTTGAGAATTTAGCTAAATACTCCATAATGTTGTTGCCTAGGCTTCCATTTTGGGTGGCCAGGTGGCCTGTAGGGGCTTTGAATTGACGCTAGCACCTCCCTTGAGTGCTTGCCCTATATAACCCCAACTGCCCTTATGATAAGCACTCTCTCCCACATCCCAGGGCCTTTCCCTTGTGCACCCTTTAGATAAGACCCCCAAGAAGCTTACCAAAACCCAGCCCTTTTGGGTTTGAATTGACCAATCCAACCTTAGTCTAAGGACCCCAATGCACTACACCCAAGGACCTTAATAAGGTCATATGCCCCAGGTCCTCCCACCGTCTCTCTATCTGCACCCTGCCTTGACCTCCCTCCCTACATGGCCCCTCTGGGCATGCCTGGTACCTCCACCAGCACCTATAATTAATAAACTCATCTACTTCACTTTCTCTTTTGGTCTTTTGTTGAACCCTGGCTCACCATGAGACACCCCAGAACTATACTTAACAAATTTTAGTTTTAAAAAGTCACAACATTGTATTCATCTCTATACAAAAGAATCTTTAGCTCTAACCAATGTAGCAACTCTATCAACCATCTCAGCTTCAACATATTTTTGTGCACATGCCCACATTCTAAATCCTGGCTTTGTTCCTCCCTAATTCTAAAAACAATAGCCCAGAAAAGCCAGAAATCCACACAGGTATAGGTAGAGAAATGGGTCAAGCTGAAGAAAATCAGTTCCTTCACCAACATTCCCCATCTTGTTGCTCAAAGAAACTGGGAATGATAATCTTTTATATCTTTCTCTGCCTCATCTCTCATACATCATCAATTATCAAGTCCTTTGGATTTGACCTTGTAAGTATCTTTGAATTAACCTAATTCTTGCCATCCCAAATATACAGCCTTTTAATGTGCTGTTTCCTTGACCTTTCTACAGCTACAGAAGATTAGCTGCCTAGGTGGCCACTTCACTGTCAAGTTAACTTACCACAACAACCCAACTCTCCAAAATTACAAAGAGTACAAATTTATATAACTTCCAAATGCAAATTCATGTGAAGATGTCATTAATGACATATAATAATAAAAATTAATGTTAAAAAGCACCAATTTTACTATAGATTCAATGCAATTCCTATCAGAATACCAGCTGGCTTCTTTGCAGAAAGTGACAAACTGATCCTAAAATTCATATGGGAATGCAAGAGATCCAGAATAGCCAAAACAATCTTGAAAAAGCAGAACAAAGCTGGAGAACTCATACTGCCAGTTACAAAACTTACTACAAAGCTACAGTAATAAAGACAATGTGATATCAATGTAAAGATAGACATATCGAACTAACAGAACCAAGACTTCAAAAATAAACCTATATACTGATGGTCAACTGATTTTTCATAAGGGTATCAACACAATTCAAAGGAGAAAGAATAGTCTGTCAACAAATGAGGCTAGGACAACAGATATCCACATGAGAGAATAAAGCTGGACCCCTAACTCACACCATACATGAAAGTTAATTCAAAATGTATTATAAACATGTAAACAAAAACAAAGGGGAGAAATCTTCATGAACTTAGATTTGGCAACTGTTTCTTAGATTTGACACCAAAAGCATAAGCAACAAAAGAAAAAATAAACTGGACATCATCAAAATTAAGACTTTTGAGCTATGAAATGATACCATCAATGAAGTCAAAAGACAACTCTCAGAATGAGAAAAAATATTTGCAATTCATATTTTATAAGGGACTTGTAGATAGCCTATAAAAAAAGCACTAGTAACTCTACAATAAGATAAATAATATGGCAAAAATTTTTGAACAGACATTATAGAAAATAAACAAATAGCCAGTAAGAACATGAAAAATGCTCAATATCTTAGTCATTATGTAAACACATGTCCAAATCACACTGAGGTACTACTTCAGACTCACTAGGATGGCAATAATAAAAAAAGACGTACAATAACAAGTGTTATACAGAGAACAGATTGGTGGTTATCATGGGGATGAGGAGTGGGTGAAATGGATAAATGTGGGCAAAAGGTACAAAATTCCACATATAAAATAAATAAGTCCTGAAGATGTAATGTACAGCATGGTGACTACATTTAATAATACAGAACTATATGTTTAAAAGTTGCCAACAGAGTAAATCTTAAAAAGTTCTCAACACAGGAAAAAAGAATCACCACTTAGCTATGCATTGAGATGTTAACTAGACTTATTGTATTGATCATTCTGTAATCTATGCAAATATCAAGTCATTATGTTGTACACCTGGAACTAATATGTTGTTATATGTCAATTATATCTCAATTAAAAAAATAAAAGAAAAATGTAAATGTGGAGAAATTAGAACCTTCATACATTGTTGGTGGAAATATAAAATGGTACGGCCACTTTGGATAACAGCCTGGTAGTTCTTCACATCATTAAAGATCATTACTGTATAAGCCAGTATTTTTTAGGTATAATTTCATTTATATGAAATATCCGAATATACAAATACAGAGAGACAGAAAGCAGATTAGTGGTTTTAGTTGCTTAAGGAGTAGGAAGTGTAGAGTGATAGCTAATGGGTATGGATTTCTTTTAGGAGTGATGAAAACATTCTAAAATTAGATTGTGGTAATGGTTGCACAACTCTTGAATATACTAAAAAAATTTTTAACTGCACACTTTAATATGTGGGCTATACTTTAACAAAAGTGTTAAAGAAACATCAACTAATTTTAATTTTAAATTAAAATTTCAAATATGAATTCCTCTTATATCACTCTGACGGTTAGATGATCAATTATTTGTTAGCATCTCAGAAGATCTCCCTACCAATAACCATGTCTCATATACTCCAGGGTACCCAGTGCATTCTGGCCACATTGTCCTCCTATCTGTTCTCTAAATGCACCAACTTTTTTCCTGCCACCATTTTCACAGAAATCAGTCAAAAGGGTACATGAAGATTTGTATCATAGCCAGGGTAAATCAAAGAAAAATATATTCATATGGTAGAAGATGAAATTGTAGACTCTTTCTAGGTATATTAAAAATGTTTTGGAGTGACAGATGCTGAGCACACTTGCCTTTCGAAATTTTGTAGCTTTATTTAAACTTTTCTTAAATTTAAAATTTAAATTTTAAATTTGTCCTTCAAATTTCAAAATGATAGGGTAACTAAGAGTGAGGGCTTTGGAGTCAGAGTATCTGGATTCAAATTGTGGCACTGGCCTCTTCTTTTAAGAAAGTTACTTAGAATCTGGTAATCCCATTTTCTCATCTGCAAAAATGGAAATTATAGCACCAATCTCATCAGGTTGCAGTGAGAACTAAATAAGTAATTAATATAAAGTGCTTTACAGTGTCTGTAACATAGTAAGGACTAAATAACTAAAATGGAAGACAGTATAACATAATGGTAGTCAAAAAAAGCGGAATCTGAATCCTAGCCAACCCCTTAAGAGCTCTGGAACAATTAAATCTTTCTTGTTCATGGTGTTTTTTCCTTTCTTCAAAGTATCTATAGATATTTTAGTTTTCCACTTTAAAATTTTAAATAATATATAGAAATGAAAACATCGGTCAGAAAAAGAGTAGCAGAAGAAAAGCGAGTCTCACTTCCTGCCCTCCCATACCTATTTCTACCTCCCAGGCTAGCCACTCCACTTTTCAGGTTTAATATGATTACATCTATAACTCTAACATGATTGTACCTCTACATCTTTATTTACAAATAAGTAACGTCTCCATAAAAGATGAAAATTTTAATCACAGCAACACTACTCCCAATTTTGGTTTTTCTTCCATTGCTGTATACCTTTAAATAACATTTAATTTTTTTCTTGACCCACTAACATTAGAAAACCTCCACTTCCTCTCAAGTTATCAGCTATATTTTACCTTATACTTTTTTTTTAGCTATACTTTAGCTTATACATTTTAGCAGTTTCTTTCCAGAAATTTGTTCAATTTGTTAGCATAATATAGTCTATAATAAAGATCCCTCTTTAATTTCGAATTCTAGTAATTTTAATCTTTTTTTCCTAGGTCCATCTAGCTAAAAGTCTGCAAGTTTTAAAGATCAATTCAAATAAACAACTTTTGGTGTCATTTTCTCTATTATCTATTTTATTAATTTCTGCTCTAATCCTTATTTCATTCCATCTCCTTGCTTTGGGCTTAGTTTGCTCTTCATCCAGTCTTAAGGTGAAAGGTTAGGTTGTTTATTTGTGATCTTTTATAATGTAGGCAGTAGCAGTTATACATATCCCTCTAAACACTGCTTTAGCTATTATCTCATATTTTGGTATGTTGTCATTTTCACCCATCTCAATGTATTTTCTATTTCTCTTGTGATTTATTTTTTGGTATATTGGCTATTTAGAAATGTCGTGTTTAAATACCACATATTTGTTAACTCTCCAAATCTCATTTTTTTATTATTTTGCATGATCTTAATCTTTTAAAATTTACTGAGGTTTATGACCTATGGCCTATCCTGAAGAAAGCAAATATGTCTGAGCAAACACAGAATAAAGGGAAAACAGTCCTCAGCCAGCTTGATTCCATACTTCAAGCACCATTAAGCCTACTGGCCAGGATTTTAAGTTGGGGATTCAACACCAGGAAAGGTGGTATCTCTTTCAGAGCAAACTCACATCTTACAACATGTGTTAAAAGTAGCTTGGGGTTAAATAGAAACAGTATTTGCCAATCTTTTTCACATCATAGCATACAAGAAAATGCTAATATTCACAAGGCATGCTGGAGTAAACAGATGAGTCTCCTTATAGAGAACTCTGGCTCTTCCAGGAAATAGCCCAACTACACAAAAAGGTAAAAAGAAAAATTAAGCACTCTTAACTACAGTGACCATATGTCCTAGGTTGCCTGTTGTGAGTGTGTATATGGTTTTCACTTTTTCAAAAATCTTCCAGCTTGAATGATGGATTACAACTATGCTATCTATAACCCACTCAATACCAGCCCCTACACCAGGTAGGGAAGCTGAGCTACACTACTCCCCTGAAGTGGTTCTCGACCCTGATTTCACCAACAGAACTTTTATAAAAACTCTAAAGCCCAGTTCTACTCTTCAGATTCTGGTCTAGGTGTCTGCATGTTTAAAAACACTGGAAGTGATTCTACTACTGAGCAACAGCTGAGAATCACAGCACCTAGTCTGAACAGAGCCCATTATGCAATAGCTCGTCACTCTACTTTTCTCAGGGAGAAACAAACTTTAATTTAGTCCGTCCATTTGCACTTAATCCTGTCAGGCTCCACTCAATCCCAATTTCTCTCCAAGCACTTTAGGAGTTAACCTTTGTACTAGCCCCTACTACTCAGAACTTGTGAGACCTCTGTTTCTACTTTACTCACCTTATGTAGCTTGCTCATATTGACACCAACGAGCACTTGTTAATCACTATTTACCTACCTTCCAAAAGTACCTACAAATTGCTGCTCTATTGATGGTGCTGTTTCTTGTTTTCTGATGTTGCTGTATTTGTCTACTCGTTTTGCATTTCTTTACTCACTTTGATGAAATTTTGGAAGAGGAAAAGGGAAGAGGGCTTAGTCTCACCATTTTCTAACCTTTTTTCATCCCTTGGTCTTTATTATAGAGAACAATAACTGGTTCTAATTATTTTGCTCATGTACATTTTCTTGTTCTTACCTCTCAGCAACAAAATGAATCAACGAATTCCCATTTTCCATAAAAAAGAGGAACCCTTCCCTTCTGAATCCAAGATAACAATGTTAATAGTATTGGCTAAGGGTTGTGACATGTATCACCATCTAGTCATTCAGGATTTTATTACAAATGACAAGTAGCTTTGGGGAAATAATCTGAATTGTTTAAGTCTAATTAACATTTGATACTAAGCTTATATAAATTCAGATGTTACTAGTGTCAAAGTTAAGACAAAATTTCTACACTTTTAACAAATCTCCACTACCCCATATAGTCAAGGTATAAATTATATAGTCAGGGTACAGATTCCAGCTTGGAAAAACTACTGGCATCTATATGTATCTACCATCAGTAAAATTCCTGTTCACTTTAGTTACACAAGTATTAAAAACCTGTTCTGGTGACTGAAGAAAAAAATCCAAAATTGAGAATGGTCATTATGTTTCAGCAATTTCTGAAGGATTAATAAACAAACATGAAGTCCTCCTCTCATCACTTAACCCTACTCACAATTCAGGGCACAGAATTTCCAGTAAAAATACAACCATAAAGATGGGCATAACCAATCAAGTTTTTTTAATGTGAACGCTAGTAGTTGGCAGCCTATATCATAATAGGTCAGAGTCAAAATTATGGACTCCTTTATTTCCCTATCTTATACATGATTTGTTGGGGAGGAGGAATGAAATTTGATACATTTTAATACAGGCAAAAAAGAACTCAAATATTTTCATGCACATCACATATTAAATCAGAAATCATTAAGAATGATTCAAATGTTAGGGTGATTTTTAATGTTTAGCTTATTTAAAACTCTTGTTTAGGGTCAATTCTAAGCATTCAGCTCTTCAGCCAGTAAAATTATTTATTTTTAAATACGTTTAAATGTAGTTGGTCCTCCATATCTGCAAGTTCCAGATCTGCAGATTCAACTACTCATTGAAAATAATGGAAAAAGTTACATTGTTGCTAATGTGTACTATGTTCTTAGGCCCAGTTGGTTGTTTATACTGAATATAGGCAGGTTTCTCTTTCTTGTCATTATTCCCTAAACAGTACAACTACTATTCAGTAGACTATTTTATGTAAGGGCCTTGAACACCCATGGATTTTGGTATATGAGGCATGGGGATAGGGAGTGGGTCCTGAAACAAATCCCCTACAGATACTGAAATAACTGTACTAGGAAATTATTTTGTGTTTTCTGTATTTTCCAATAAAAATAATCAGTGATTTAATCGATTACCAAAAGCACTTTGTGAACAATTTGAGAAACTCATGATACTAACTTTGTACAGTTTTACTGTTTGGAAAGTTTTACAAATTCAAAGTAATAAATATGTTCATTTTCTTATTCTTTCCAAAGGTTCACTTTTAAAAATATTACTACTTTAAAATTTCAACAGTTTGTCCTTGTAACATTTTCAAATTTGTCTATAAGAGCTTGATATTATAAAGAGGAGAAAGAGTAGCTGTGAGGAAAGGAAGAGAATATTCTTACAGTAAATAGTGACAAAAATTAAGAAAAACAATGGATATTATCACTTAACTATAAAAACTCAGTGATGACTAATTTTAGGTACAAGTCAGAAAAATCATTAAAATTTCCTGGTTACTTTAAATCAACTCTAATATTTTAATTCAGAAATTTAAATATACACATTCAGAACTATAAAATATATGCCTTGTTAAAAAATGGCATTTCCAAAGAGTTAGCTAAAAGCTACAGCAACATTACATGATTAAAGTAGGTTAAATCTGCACACAATCTTTAAACACCAGAAAGTAAAATAATCACACAACCCTCTCTCCTGTCATTTATCACAAAAAAAACCCCTAAAATTGATACTCCAATGAACAGAAGTATAAAAGCCTCTTTATGACTGAACATATGCTCAGAACAGCAAAAACACTGCTGTTTCATTTCTTCATCTTTCCCCCTAGCATTCTTCTTTAGCTTCTATAGCAATTACTGTTGATTCACCTTAATTCTAACAGTAAGGCTTTATTATGAGTGGCCACTGGCTATTGGTATGTTCTTATCCCTTTATAACAGAAAATTTACACCTGTTGTTCAACTGGATGGTATTTGGTATATGGCATACCAATCTTTGACATGTACTGAAGTTTACTAAGGTGTAGAATGATTGTTGTAATATTTAAAAACTAACAATGATATTTAGAAAACAAAATTTGATATCATAAAATGGTTCTGCTCTAGCTCTCTTCACTGTTTCACACTTTTCCCCTTAAGTTGTAAACAATTGAGAATTTACTAGACAATCAACTTCCTAATTGGTTAGATAGGATTTAAATGTGTTCTGTATAAAATTGTGTATGTAGTTGAATGCTAAAATACCTCAGAAAAAGGTAATTGTAAAGATGTATTCACAACTCATCTCTACTTCACCCGTCCTGTTACAAACACTGACTCCTATGTGCTCCCTGGGCTCATGTGAAACCCAGAACACAGTAAATGATGAGTCATTTTCCCCATTCTCCTCAGTACATAATCAGTACCATTCTAGATGCCACAGAGAATTAGGACTTAATTCTCTCCTGGAAACCCAGACTGTGATAGACACTCTTCTTCCCCAACCCCTCCTCCCCACAATATCTATTTAACTAATAGCTAACTTTGTCCTGTATTCCCGACCACACGGTAAAAGTTGTTTGAAAACACCCAACTTTATATATTTAAATCTTGACCTTTCTCTCAAGTTACATTTCTTCTCTTCAGTCTCTAGCTTTGTCAAGTTCAGTATTTTACAAGTCATCTTTTCATGATTTTTATTTACTTTCTACCTAGTATGACAAAAATCTTTGAAATTTTTCTGTAGATAAGAAATCTAAAATTTCAAAATATTTTGCATAACATAAAGTATATGTAAAGTTTGAGTTATCTTATTCCTGTGAACTGATGACAAGACACATGATTTCTGTAAAAAAGGTAATGTGGATTTTGAAAATTCTTGACTCTCCCAAGAGGTAAACAAATGCTATAAGTAAGGTTTTTGTGATATATGCTAACCGGAAAACTCTTAAGGTTCATTTTACCAAGTCATAGCAAATAATTTAAGAGAATATCATTCCATACTAGATAGATCTTTTTTATTTTACTGCAATGTAATTTGAAACAAGAGTATTTTTCTTGCTAACACTGTGGGACAAGTTTATTTAGCCTGTAAGTGATCTGACCTCTTTCTTCTTAAGACAATGGTGGAAAAGATTCTAAAGCAAGAACCTCTGTAATAGTTTAAAAACTTATCTCATCATATTAATATGTTGGAACACTTGTCACATTACTCTATACTGAGACCACTACTTGAAAACATTTTCTGTAAAGAATCAGACAGTAAATATTTTACCATCTGCAGGCTAGTCTTTGTAGCAACTACTCAACTGTCACTGTTGCACAAAAGCAGCCATAAATAATAAATAAATGACTATGGTTGGACTCCATAAGACTATCTATGGACATTGACCTTCATGTTAATTTTCACGTGTCTTGAAATATTCTTTTTTTCTTTAACCTTTTAAAATTGTAAACACAATTATTAGCTCACAGGCCATGAAAAGCAGGCAGTGGGCTAGGTCTGGCCCATGGGCCAAAGTTGGCTGTCCCTTTAGCGGCTTTTATACGTTATATAAAATGTTTTAAAATTTCAGGTTCCAAGTCTAGAGACTTTGGAGACTTTTGTTTTTTAGAGCTCTCATTTTAAAACTTACCAGACAAGTTCTCTACTTTCTGGATAAATATACTCACACAAAAGAGAAAAAATAATTTAGAATACACATCCTCTTTAAAAAAAAAAAAAAAAAGACCAAAAGAAGCTGCAAAACTGCTACATCTTTAAACACATAATTAGGAAACATAAAAAAAAATGTATTCTATGCAATATAAAATATGCATAGGTTTGGTACATAATTTCTTGTTTTTAAGAAAAAAGACAATGAGGAAAAGGTTTATAAATCTCTCTACCCTTTATACAAAAAGTTGCAACCGAAACCAGCAATCCCTTGCATTACCACCAACTCTGAATATAATGTGACTGATACCTAGGAATTAAAATTTACCTAGATGAGTTCCTGGTGCTCTTTTAAACAATGCACAATTATATCACAGAACACTATGGCTCTACAATTTGGGACACTTTTGAATAGGAAACCCCTGCCTCCATAATATAAGGAAACAAGAATACTCTTCCCATAGTCATCAAGTATAAAAAAATTTCACAGTCCGATTCACCTTTATCAAAGGTAAAATATTCACTGATACATTTCATGGATTATTTTGACCCTCAGTAGTTCCTAAACACAAAATAAATTTCAAGTGAATTTCTTATGTTTGGGTTTTCCAAAGCAAGATACTAATACAAAATGTATTGAACTGGTAGAAGTCCATGGGCTAAAGAAAAAGGAAGTATAAAACGTTTACCAACTTTATCCTTTCTAATTTTACAACGGCTTCAGGTATTGAGACCTAATTGGTTTCTTGTATCTATCCATTATGAACATAACTCAATCTTCTATTTAACACTTCTCAGTGCTTTTTGCTTGTGGCTTCATTTTGCGACGGATAAGATCATTTCGTCCAACTTCAACCATCTGTTCTTCCCAAGATTTGATTTCATTATAATAACGAATTTTATCATCTTCAGCAAGTTGGATATATACCTGAGAAAAAGTGTAACTGTTAAAATAATTTCTTTAGAATGTTTACAATTAATTTCTTGAACACTTTCATATCTACTTTAGAAATTATTACTCTACATGTATAAAAAAGGTACTGAAGAAATGTTTTTGTGATAAAAATTAAATAAGAAAAAAGTCCTTAAGAGATAATTTTGTATTAATTAATTTGTTACAATTTCAGGGTTTGGGAGGCAGGAAAGGAGCAGAGGCAGGGTGTGACGATCACTGGATACAGTGGACACTAAATTCTGTGTGCCATTGTTTCAAACGCCAATTTTATTTTCAGTCAAAAACTACCAAAATAAAAAAGCCAAAATGGTTCTAAGAACATGAAATTATTTAAAGATACTTTAACTGTGTTATTAGTACTATAAGGTTGCTTCTACATATATTCCCTCAAATATTCTAATTAGATACTTGAGACTAAAACCATGCTACTTACTTGCTTCTGAGAACTAGAGAGATTTTTCCAGCTTTCATTTACAGTCTTCAGTTTTAACTGTAAAACAACATATGTTTAAGTACCAGATGCAGGGACTTCAAGGATTAAAGATCTTTTTTTTTATTATTCATTCCAACAAAAACTCAGATATCAAGAATCACAAGCAAAGCGTCATCAATTCTTAGCCTTTTCTTTCTAAACTATTAAACTTTTTAAAATATATAAAACACCTACAATGAAGATATTTATATGTTTTTATTGAGATATATGACATATAACATTGTTCAGGTGTACAAAATAATGATTCGATATTTGTATGTATTCTGAAATGATCACAATAAGTCTAGTTAACATTCGTCACAAATTTTTCTTATGAGGACTTTTAAGATCTACTCTCTGAGTAACTTTAAACATGCATTACAGCAGTATTAACTCTAGTCACCATGCTACACTTGATATCAGGACTTACAACTAGTTTACATATTTTGGCCACCTTCATCCATTTCACCCATCTCCCCCAATCCCTGGCAACCACCAATTCTATCTATAAGCTCAGTTATTATATTTCTTTTTTCCACATATAAGTGAGATCATACAGTATCTGTCTTTCTCTGGTCTGATTTATTTCACTAGCATAATGCTTTCAAGATCTATTCATGTCGTTGCAAATGGAAAGATTTTCTTTTTATAGCTGTATAATACTCCATTATACATATAGTATAAACATATTACACACACACACACACACTGCTTTATCCATTTATCCATTGAGGGACATTTAGATTGACTCCACGTCTTGGCTGCTATAAATCATGCTGCAATGAACACAGGGATTCAGATACTTTCTCAAGTTAGTGTTTTCTTTTTCTTTGGATAAATACCCAGAATAGAATTGCTGGACATATGGTAGCTCTATTTTTAACTTTTCAGGAATCTCCATACTGTTTTCCATAGTGGACTACAGCAATTTACATTTCCACCAACTGTGCACAGGGTTTTCTTTTCTCCACATCCTCACCAGCACTTATTTTTTATCTTTGATAACAGCCATTCTAACAGGTGAGGTGAACTGATGTTTCAATTTGCATTTCCTTGATAATTAGTAACACTGTGCACCTTGTCATGTACCTGTTAGCCATCTATATGTCTTCTCTGGAAAAATAGTCTATCTAATTCAGATCCTCTGCCCAATTTTTAATCAGACTGAATTTTTCATGACTGAGTAGTATGAATTCTTTATATATTTTGGATATTAATCCTTGTGATATATAAATATTTACTCCCATTAGGTAGGTTGCCTTTTCATTTTATTGGTTTCCTGTATTTTGAAGATATTTACCTTTTTTGATCCAGAAATACTAATATTCGAGTATAATCTGCATTCTGTCGCTGTCTAACTTCAGAATCTGAGTTGTTTTATTTCTTCCCTGTAGCTTAATATTTTATTCTAAAATGTGCGCTGAAGTGTTTATGTGTAGTTGTAGAAACAATATACCAGTCCTTAATTTTACTTAGCTGAACTTAATTATGTGACTTGAAAAAAAGTCATATTATCTTCTTTAGGCTTGGTTCTTCAACTATAAAATTAAAGGGATACAGGAATCCCATGGCAGGAAAAGAGGCAGAGAGGACAGTTAGTATACCTCATGCAACCTGTGCTTTTCCTTTTGCTCCCAGAGAGCAGAAAATGAAGGGAGAAATAAGAGAGTGGAAAATGAGGGGCAGAGATGAAGACAAAAGGGGAGAAGGGGAGTGTGAGAAAGAGAGAAATACAGTCTGAACAGTATCAGTGATTTTAAGGAAAAGCAGAGTGAAAATAATTACCTAGAACTTTATTGTTCTGACCAGAACTTTAAATGAATTTTATTTTCCTTTCAACAAAAATAAAGAAAGCAGGTAGTACCCGAGATTACATAAACATTATATTTTGAACATTTTAAACTTATCTTTATAAACATTTCAAATGTATTCAGGAACAGTTACTGAATAACTGGTCTGAGTCTTAGCACTGGAAGCAATTACTTTAAAGCTCTAGGTTCTTTCAAAACTAACCTTTTACTTATCCATAAAGTTTAATCCGTAAAGCTTCATATTCACTGAATTAACAATAATTTATGAAGATGCATGCATAAACAATCCGATCTTTCACCTAAATAATTCATTTATGAAAAAAATTTTTAATAAAAACTTAAAGAGATGGAAAGATGTTTTGCTTCCTCCTAGAACCCCATTAAATGAGCCTTTCTACCCTATGAGGACAGAGTGAGAAGGCACCAGCTATGAACCTGGAACAAGGCCTTCAACCACCAGGTAACTATGACGGCACCTTGGTCTTGAACTTCCCAGCCTCCAGAACTGTGAACAAGAAACTTGTTTATTTTTAAATAAATGGATAAACAAACAAAAAAAAATAAAGCATAAATCCACATAATGATAATAGGAGAGAGCACTGGAAGCTGAAAAGTACATGGAGAAATGGTTCCTGACTTACCTAACCTATGAATGCTATTTCCCAAAATGGGAGTGGGGAAAGTCAAACATGCAAAGCATTTGACAACATAGAATTCCCCCAAGTAGCTCAGGAATTGGCAGTACCATATAGGTTAAAATAGAGGTAAGGTCAGGTTAAGACCAGAAAAACTGATTCCCTACCATGTAACCTTCTCATACTGGTAAGAAAACTAAATCCAAGATAAGTTAGTGACTGACAAAATTTATACTAAAAAAGTAAATAGGCTTGCATTTTAGTCATGTAGAACCATAAAAACTGAAGCTGAAATCCCAAACGGGGTAAACCAGTGAAAGTATTTAGCCAGAGAAGACTACGTCACATATACATGTTATTCTAATCATATGTTAAATAGGATTTGTGAAATGAACCACAGAACCAAATAACCCAAAGAGGCAAAGTGGCAAAAACCTCAAACTGACCAGAGTTAGGGATCTGAACATCCACTTTTCTTAACATGCCATATTATAAAAGGAAAAACACAATTTTCAATTTGAAGCTTCTAAGAAGGAAATAAAGGAAAGACTAAGCCACAACAGGAATAATAAGCTTTTTTTAATTTGACACATTCATCTCGTAACATTCACATTTATAAAACAACCCAGGAACATAATTAAAATTTTATTAAAGGGTATAACATGAAGTAACAGTTTATACTCAAAACCCAGTACAAAATATTATGGCTCTATTCTCATTCTTTCCCTGTGATTGTAAAACAGTTAAGACCTGCTGGATAAGTCTCAAGAACTTTAACACCTCAATAAAATTGAAAATTTATGTTTTCTAAATTTAAAAAGTTGACTATATATGTTGGCAATTGTATACTCAAATTAATTATATGTGGTAAAAGGATTTTCTATAAAAAGGGATACAAAGAGGGTCTTATTCATATATAGTACTTGTTTATAGTAATTTACTACTTTGCTTCACCACCTGACATGTGGCACACCTAAAACTTCCTAAATATTTTAAAAATTAAAATAAACAAAATTTTAAAAAACAAATACAATTCTGTTTTACCTGTGATGTACCATCCTTAGCTTCCTGGAAGCGTTCAGATATAAAAATGTTATAAGCTGAGCGAGGTCTTTTCGGTTTTCCAAGCATTGTTAACTCCTGAGTAATAAAAATGAAAGAGTAAGATATAGTTTTAACCTCTGTGAGACTCAATTTTACTTACAGAAACTGTATTCACAATGCATTATACAGAATGTCCTTAAAGTGAATATTAAGATTCTCATATAAAGTGTGAAATTATTCCTTCCTGGAATCAGAATTTTTTGACAGCACTAAGTTTTAAAAATTATAATCTGTAGACCCCAGCTACTTCACAACTATCGCCTCTTTTATTTCTAGAATCACTATTAGGTGCTTCACTTGCAACTTCCTGGTTCCCACACATCTCACCTGACCTATAATTGGTCGGTACCAGATATCCTTAATGGGAAGACAAATTCCAACAGGGAATGAAGAAATATGGAAATAGGGAAAAAACCCTCAGGATTCAGATTCAACAAGAGCCTGGAAATCACCACTCCCTCCTAACAAGAATAAAGCTGAAGAGACTGAAAAATCAACAACTCTTTTTGGATGCATGAGGAAGGACCAAGGGCTAACTGCTGTTGCCCCCAGAATTGGAGAGACAGACAAGTCAATACAGAAACGCTGAGGCTCACCAGAGCAGAGAAACAGAGAGATTCAGGAAAAAAACCGCTGCCTGAACCAATCAGTGCTAGATAAGAAAACCTGAACTGTTAAGTAACGGATTTGCCGGAGGCTGTGTGGACAACTCTGAGTTCCCAGTCACAGGAGAGTCCTCACAATACTGTGAGATTTATAATTCTAAAAGCTTCACCAGATTCCCACAACCAATATCTAAAACTATGCCCCATGGATCCAGAATGGGGAGAGGAAAAGGAAACATTCTGAAATGCCTGAGCAATCTGTTATTGTTAACAAGGCCTGCCTTCAGGGGAAACTAGTTAACCAGAGCCCTAAACTGCCGGTGTATTATCAGAGCATAACTAATTTAAGGAAGGGAAATTTGCAACTCCAGCCCACTCTAGTCATCCTGACCCACCTAAGACAGAGAGAAAAAAGAAACACTTGTGCAGGTCACACTCCGGATGCGAAGGATCAATGAAAGACCAGGACCTAATCAAAGGACCTGGGAACACTTCCCTTGCACCCACACCTCACCACCACATTAAGGCCTATTTCACAGCAATTGCTTTTACCCAGTACTTCACATCACGCTATCAGGAAAAAAATTCCAAGGCATACTAAGATGCAAAAAACAGCTTGAAGAGACAAAGCAAGCATCAGAACCAGACAGGGCAGGGATGGTGGAATTATCAGATCTGGAATTTTAAAACAAATGGTTAATATGCTTTAGACAACATGCAAGAAAAGATGGGCAATGGAAGCAGAGATATGGAAATCCTAAGAACCAAAAAGAAATGCTAGAGTGCAAAAAATTTGATTTAAAATGAAGAATGTCTCTGATTATCTTATTAGTAGACTGCACATAGGTTGAGGAAAGAATCTCTGAGCTAATAGACATAATACTAGAATCCTTGCAAACCCAAAAGCAAAGAAAACAAAGACTGGGGGGAAGAGCACGAAACACAATATGCAGAGACTATGGGACAATTACAAAAGCATAATGAGAATACCAAAAGAAAGAAAGGAAGGAAAAAAATATTTGAAAGGAAAACCACTTTTATCTGCCCAATCTCTATTTCTGGTCCTCTTCACTCTTAGCACTGGCTGGGTACATTAAGGAGCAAGGGAGAGTAAACTTTAGAACTCACATCCCCCCAATATCATCCCTATGCAGAGACTATATTTCTCACTCTTGGTATCTTTTCTGGCTCCCTTTTACTATTTTACTAGTTGGATCAGCAGCCTTCAATTACCATCATTGACTTGAAATTGGCTGAGTCCTCAACCCTAGAGATAATAAGACTTAAGACATGAGGGTCAGAGATAGATACTATAGCAGCTCACATTAAAGGTTGCAATCTACTTTTCCCGAGAAATAACTTTAACTCTGTTGACCATTTTCTATAGTATACATACTGGACCATCAAGGTGACCACCTCACACGTAGTACTGACTCTAGAGAAAAATGTACTCTAAGTTTCAAACAATGGAATTTATGTGGATTAATACCTTAAGCTAAGAACTACAATTTTTGAAAAATGTGAAGATACAACAGGCACTTTTCCCTGATGTGTTAATAAATTCAGTCTATTTGGCAATATTCAGAATCAAACTCTCCATTACCTATAGAACAATAAAAATAAGTGAGTTATTCTAGACAAGACCCAGAAGCAAAGATTCTTACTATTCTCAATCTAGCTATTTCATAACTCTGTTCCTACAGCTTTCATTCTAGTCCTAATTAAATATCTTTAATTCAGATATATCTGAAAGTAGCAACAAAGGTTTCCAAGATGAACTCAATGGCAAGTGGTCCTAGTGACAGAAGAGAGCTATTCCTAATTGAAGTACATTTCCTGACATACAACCATATAGCCACACATATCAAAATAAGAGAAAAAACTACCTATATAGTTATATAAATTTTAGTTTTTTGCCAATTTAAAATAACATTTTAATGGTACTCACTCTCTTTTTTATTATTGCTTTCTTTTTTAAACGTTTTTGCATGATTTCTTTTTCCAAAGATACCAACTGACTTGGAGTGAGCTGTTCTTGAATTCTGTTAATCTCCTCTTTGTATGCCTCCCAGTCTGCCTTATAAGCATCTTCATATACCTATGAATAAAAAAACAATATGAAGTTAAACTGTTGCTGGAAAATAAAACATAGTATATGTTTTATTCCTGCCCAGGAAAGACAACTGCATGACTTCAGATAAAAACAGAATGAGCCACCAAGTGGAAAATGTGCTATGGAATCATATTTATATGGATTAAAAACATGTATTTTTCATATACATGCTAACCAAGATGAGAGTCTAGCAATTAGCTTTCAATTGCTGCCAGCTCTTTACCACCACCCTCATACATCATATTCTCATCATTTATGTAGATCAGAATGTATGAAGTTCCTCTGTAGAAAATGGATGTTAAAAAATCTGGGTCATCTGGTCCCTTAAGGGACATGACAATTGTTCCTAACTATAGAGTAACTGTAGCAATGATGAAAATCTATATGCTTACTTTTTTTTCTGACTCAGGAAGTTCCCTCCACAGCGCAGCGATTTTTTTAATTAGTTCTGAATTTTTCGCATCTACGGATTAGAATAAAATGAGAAAAGATGTCAAAATTTTATGTCATAGGATTAATTTCTAAAGACTTCTGGGAAGCATATAACTCATTAACTCTAAAAGTTAAGTTCTATTAGACATCTCTATAGAACTAAATACAATGATTTATCTTTTCTTTAATCAACGAATTTAAATAATAAATCAATACTTTATCCAAATTGTTAAAGTCTGTTATCTAATACTATAGGAGTATATCACATATCACCACAACAGTCTCAGAAACTGATTACTAATTTAAGCAAATGATGACAAGCTTATTACTACATTATTTCAATCAAAACATTTTTTTTAAGTCTGTTAGAAACTAAGTTCATAAAACCCTAATAAACAAGATAGTTTTGATTTATATATCACCATCTTGTATTTCAATTACAGAAATACCATTTGCAAATAAAACTATTCTAAAATCAATTCATTAATTTCTATTTCCTTCCTCATCTTAATGGGAATGACAGGTTGTAAATGTTTTAACAAAACCACTTGTTAGTTTCAACTCCTACACTTTAAAAGACGTGAATACTTAAAATGTATTCTTTATGTGAGAATTATTATAGCTCATTTGATTTTCACAAGTGCCCTGTGATGTACTGCATGTGAAAGGGCTTTAGAAATCATAAGCAAAAATTAGCTATAATTAACTTAGTAAATATCTTAAAATTACAACCCCAAATGAAGGTCACACAGACTTTCTAGGGAGTCAACAAACATCCTATCTGGGAATCTTTCAGTGCAAAAGCTCTTGAAATTAGCAGTTATTTTTAAAGAGCTTTAGTTTACAGAATACTTCCACCTAAGGTATTTCACTGAAACTTCGTTAATTCTGAGGCAAAAGAAGGTAAGCAAGGGATAAAACAATTCATCAACGGTCCTCTAGGCCAGTGGCAAGTAGGCCCCAAATTCAGCTTTTTCACATTCTCTTCTCTGGTTGCTTTCCACTCTACATGCTGCTATTTTAAAAATACCTTTCATTAGTTCTCAATTACATTTAAAGCATTTCTAATTGGTAAAAAATACGTTATATCTCCCATTTTACAGATCAAACAGAATGGTTATGTTCCTGCAGTCACTGGAGGCTTTGGTAGTGAAAATCAAGTTTGCCGTTTAAATGGTTAGTGGCCCCTTTATAACTCAGAGAAGAGTACAGCCCCCACAACTACTTACCTGGGTTCTGAGCTTTAAAAATGGGTAGCTGTTCTTTAGAAAATCGAACATACGAAGTCATAGGCTTCTTTGGATAACAACTCAAGGTGGATGAAAACCATTTCGGTATATACGCAAAACTACACATAAGGAAAAAGAAAATGAGCAACATCAAGTGTTTAAGTGCCGATATGCAAATGTACATAAACATCCCAAATAAGATTCCATCGAGATGCTATGTATGACAACCTTCGACAAGAAAACTAATAGCACTTAAAATCCTGAGGGAAGAGCCTACAGAAATGAAGTCTCAAAGCCTTTGCCTCCCAGAAAGGGCAGAGTGGAAGAAAGCACCTATTGTCCAGCCCCTGGGCCCCGCCTCCTCAACGCGGGAGACTCTAGGCGCGACTTAGCAGAGGACGCCGAACCTAAAGCCGCAAACAGTACGGAGGGGCAGGAAGGTGGGGGCTGGGGGGTGGCCGGAAGCCAGGTACGGGGTACTGATGGGGTGAGGCATGGTGGCAAAGCCACTGTTCCCTTGGCAAGGTCGAAGTCTGAATAAAAGGGTCAACGCGTGGCTTTGACCTCCTAGGAGGGGTGGAAAGTTCAAGAACCATCTACACTCCAGCCCCAGGGCGCCCGGAGCCCAGCCGCCTACCGAGACGTAGGCGAGGGGTCCTACCTGAAGGGAGCGCGCAGTCGGCTCCCACAGTCTGCGCAGAGAGCAGCTCCGGACGTCCCCAGTGCACTCAGCACGCCCCACATGCCCCGGAGAAGCGCCATCGCACTCGCTGACAACGCAGGAACGGGGCCCCGAGCTCGTAGCGCCCCCCGGGCACAAAGGAACCCCGACTACAGCTTGAGCCCGCGTGCAAGCCTCCAGCGCTCGCTACCATGCCCAGCTCTCGCGAGGCGCCACGGGAAACGGGGTGACTTCCGGTCGGCAGGCAGGCAGGTAGGGGGCGGGGCGGAGGTGGCGCAGGCGCCGTGGTGGCGCCCCGCGGGCGGGGCTGCAGGCGAGGAGGCGGAGCTCGGGGCGGAGAAGGGAGACCGCGGCCCGGCGCGCCTGCGGAGGGCGCTGGCCTGGAGGGGGCGCTGCTGGGCCACCGCTGTCCCCGCCCCCGTCCTCCGCCTGCCCGGGAGCGGATGGCGGGAGGTGCCGCGGCGCTGTGAGCCGGCGCGCGCACTGGCCGGGCCCGCCCGTGACCGCCGGGGGCGCCGGCGCGTCACAGACGCTGTCGTCGCCGCGGCCCGCGGTGGCTGTTCCGCGGCCGTGAGGTCAGGGCGGCGGGCGCCAGGCCGCGCCGCTCGGCTCACCCCGGGCCGACGGAGCCCGAAACACGACTGAGGACGGGTGCAGAGGCTCGGCGTGTTCTGAAACCCTGCACATGCCGATTTCCGGGCCTTGCCGCCGAAAAAACCGCTCAAGGTCTAACACGTTCTGATGGCCGTGGGCATGGGATCAGTACTGCAGGCAACACTGGTCTAGACTCTCGTCCCCATCGGCTGCAGATGACGCTGACCCAGTCTTCAAACCTGGCGTCTCATCCTGGCTCATTTGTGGGCAGGAGACTGGCCCGGGACCCGGAGACTGGAGTTCTAGCCCCAGCATCAACAGTAACGTCCTGATCCGGGCATGGACCCTTCCCTCCCAATCCCCCTCATCCCTGCAAATGAGGACTTTGTACTCAATCGGGTTTCCCATCCGAAACCCTGAGATCGTGCGACAAGTGCACTTTGAGACACTGATGTGCTTGCTGTACAACCATTTTCCGTGTAGGCAATAATGGGGTGAAAAGCTTGGGAAGACCTAAACTGAAGATACCCAAGGACCCCGTCCAGCTTTTACAGTGTAGTTACTTAAAAGATAGCCACTTCCTGAAACAGCCTTGCCTTTATTGGATAGTTTTAATTGTTAGAAAATTCTTATCAGTGTAATATTGAGCTTTTCTGTAGCCTTGAGAGATTGGCCCTTTGGTGCTACTAAGTACTGACTAAGTCCACTTCTTTTAAGTGGTAAGCAACTTGATCAGCACTTTTCATATTCTCAGGGTCGAAAGGGGTCTTCCAGATGATCTGTTCCAACCACCCAACCTGCCATTGAAGAAACATCATTTTTATGAATACATGCGATGGACAAGGCCCCAAACATAAAAGACGCAGTATTTTCCCACCCCCAGTAAAGCTAATGGCAGAGCAAAAGAAATAAACAATTACAATATAGTGCCAAGAGAGAGGTCAGTATAGAATTTCTTATAATCACATTTTGGAAATAATTTTTGTTTTTATAGAATGTTTTTGTTCTTTCAGATGTTTGATATAGTTAAACTTCTTTTGGATATTAAAAATATTTTTGTTTTAAAGTGCGATTTTGATACATCTTGCTGTAAAAGTTTTATAAATCTGATCTATAACATTTGTTTTCATCAGATAACAATATTCCTTAAAACTCATTCATATTGTAGTGATAATTTTATTCCAAATGCTTATTTACAAAGAAAATATAATTCTACCTACTTTCTCAAATTGTCTTTAAACAAAAAGACATGGTTTCATTTATATTTACTTTCTAAAACATAAAGATTTACCATAGCCTTTCCCAGGATTGTCCCTTTATTTTGTTTTAAAAGTATATCTACTCCCATGACTTTAACTATCAGGTGATGATTATCAGAGGGTAGGCTGAGCCATCTCTGATTCCCATTTTATACTGAATCCAGACCTCTTCATTTAGTCCATACCTATAAAACTACTGTCTTCAATTTTCCCTGAACAGAATTTATAATCTTTCCCCTACATTGAACTTCTCTTAGTAAGAGTCACTGGTATCCCATTTGACTCATCCAGGCCAAAAATTTGATAATTTTAGAATATCTCCCATTGATACTCCTCCTCCATCAACCAACTGATAAGTATCGCTGATTTTACCTTGTTTACCCTTTTAGTCAGTATTTTCTCCTCTTCCACCTTTTGTTCAGGCCAGTAGTGTGTTGGTAAATCAGCTCTCCAAAAAGAAAGACCTAATTTGTAGTGTTTGCCAACATCTGTGGCTTAAATACTCCCGCCATTGCTGATTTCAAACTACCAACTTGAAGTCTCTAAACCTGAGGTTGGTCAGAGATATACATAATTGGCTCTCCAAGCCAGTCCCAGCCAGCTCCTACATGCTACCATTTCAGGCTCTGTCATCTTTTCCCAAACCTTTACAGTGGTTTTCCTATTTTTTAGTCTTACTTCTCTCCAAACCATATTCCAAAGGTCACTCTTACTAAAAGACAAATCCCATTCATCCATCTATTCATCAAGTATGTATAGAACACCAACTCTCTGCCAGACAGGTCATATTTCTGTACTTGAAATCTTCAGTGGCTCCTGACTACTCACAGAATCAAATTTCAATTCTCATACATGGCACACAAGTCCATCATAAGCTGGTCTTTTCATTTCCTCTATAGCTTCATTCGCTTCACCTTTGTTTGAAATTATTTATTATTTGAATACTTATGTCTTCTGATTTAATAAATATATCAAACCATTTCACTTGACTCTGAGTTTACCATTGCATTTTATGTGATATACCAAAGTTATGGAAATTACTGGATAAGAATATAAACTTTAGAAGTTAGACAGATCTAGGTTCAAATCCTGCTCCTCTTACCATTTATGTGACGATCTCTCTGACCCAGAGTTTTCCCCTCTGTGAAATGGGGGCAATAAGGGTTGATTCTTAAGATAGTTGTGAAGATTAAATTAGAAAATATATAAAAAGTTCTAAGAGTCCCTGGCCCATACTATATAGTGGCTATAATTATTTTTATATTATTCATAACAATTATTATTAGCTTCTAAGTAATTATGTAGTATGAATTATCCACAAACAAAAAGTGAGATTTGTATCACTGTCCTGTCTTGCTTTTTTTGTCATTTCTTCCCCCTTTAAATAACATACATACATACATACATACATACATACATACATACATATATACACAGTCCACCATTTTTCCTCATTTCCTATTGAATTTTTAACATTTCTTAAATTAGTGTTTGAGCATAAACACTATGGTATATGATGAAAAATTAACACAATCTTAGGTTGAAATCATATTGTAATGTTTTTAGAACATTCTTATGTAATTTTATTTGATTATATGATTCACAAATTGAAGTAGACAGAGAAGGTATTATCATGATCGTGGTTCTCAATTTACAGATGAGAAAAATAAAGTTCAGAAAGCCCAAGACATAAAGTTACAATAGTTAGCAAGTTATCAATTGAAAACATGGTCTTCTGATTCATTGTCTTGTGCTTTTCCCATTATATCATACTAACCCTCAGACTGAGCCAACACACTACACATCATTCTAGCCCAAAATATAAATATCTTCCTTGGATCTTCTATAGTGTGAGAGCTTGTATTATTTACTAGTGACATATCATATATCACTGTTTTCTAATCCTTTTTTTTTTCAATAGATGGTAAGCTACTTGAGGACAAAACCAAGTCTTATGTTTCTTTCAATCCTCTATAGTACCCCTAGCATAGTGCGTTGAGCAAGACGGAGGGAGGGAGAGAGGTATGAAGGAAGAAAAAATTTAGGATCTGCACAAATTATTTATATTCAAATCTGGCTGCACAGAAAACAGCAACTGCCTTTTAGATGTGTTATTTGCCAAGAGAAGGGACAGTTTATGTGGAGATGGGAACCATACAAAATTTTGGAATATACATATGAAAGTAATGAGCATGGTTTATTGATACTTGCACACTGGTAAAGCTGAAGGTAGCACCAAAAAATGGCAGCAGCAGTCAGAGACCAAGATAATTCCCTGCTAAATAATGCAGTTGGATACATAGAAAAATATTCTTATAAGAAAGCTGTCTTTTTTTTGACATTATAATGGATAAATTCAGCTACAATAGAAGCAATCACCTACTAGGCTTAGCATGAGGAATATATGTAATTCTGAATTCATAAGTAAAATACATTTCTAGAAATAAGATTATACTAAAAACATTGAAAGACAATTGCCTCATCAGCAATTAAATAGCACTGTGATAGGCATTGAACTGGCACAAAAAGGTAAGATATTGTTACTGTGAAACAAAATAAAACACACAGAAATTATGGAAGTATAATTCATTGGAGCAATACAGGGAAAAATTATAATCTGAATATTTACTACTTTATCTTTTCTATAAATCAAGATTTTAATAAATTCACTGTAGAAAGCTACACGTATAATTTTTTATTTCAAACTATTTTCATTCACTTAGGATCTATTATCATTTCACTGGAGTTTGCCTTTAAAATCAGTATACAAAAGGATGGGAAAGAAAAATTAGAAAGATCTATTACGTGTTAATAGTTCCCAGATATCTAAATTGGTGTATGAATTATTTCTCAATTAGAACAAAGTCTGCATGCAGCCTTAATTATTAAGAGCATATCAGTTATTTTTAGCCATTGCCGTAACAGTATTATTCAAAATAAATATAGCTTTTCTATTTTAAACTGATTCTGAGTCAGTAGAAGGTAGAACAACCAGAAAGGATAGCTATAATTTTATGCAAATTTAAAATCCAAATTCATATTGCTGGATATTCCTGAAAGCTGACTTAAAGAGTGGAAGTAACCCAGAATGATTATATTGATAGAATAATGCTATTAAAAAAAAGAGATACCCTACAGTATTTGCCCTCACATTGCTAAAAATACCTGATCAATACAAATAATTATAATTTATTGCTCAATTATGTGCCAAGCATCTTGATACATTATTTCTGATCCTTTCATTCATCATACAAGGTAGAATTATTTCTATTATACAGGTATGAAAACTGATATTCAGATTGATATAGATAAAGAAGTATCTTCCTTTTTGCATCTTATTAAAAATTTCCACCTATGAATCCAGTTTGCAGCTTTGAAATTATATTTGACTTGAAGCACAATATAGAGAAATCAGTCATAAGATTGTAGGGTTTTTTTCCCAGCACTCACACTGTTTATTTTCTATATCAATAAGACAGTTTCTTGACTTCTTTAATCAGTGAATTGTTTAAATAACATCTTAAGTTTCTTTATTCACTCATTCATTCACCCAGTCATTCAATAACATGGGTTCAAATTTTTAAAAATCATACAAATGTATGGATGTGCATGCATAAAAAGTGTGAAAATCATACATGCAAAATTGGATTTAATGGTCATTATACCTAAGTATTGCAGGAGTGAGTAGATAGTACTCACTTTTTACTTAATATAGATCTGTATTTTTTATATTTTTTCAAAATACAATAGTAATATTCATCTTTTGTAATGATTTTTTTAACTCAGTTCCTAGTAGAAGCCAGTACTATGCGAAATACTGCCATAAGTTCTAAAAATACAAGGATGACTAAGGCATGATCCATCTGTTTAAATCTGCCCGGGGATGTTTTCATAGAGTAGGTGACATTTGAACTGTTTTTTCAAGTGGGGAAGGATGGAGGTGCTTTCCAGAAAAAGAAAACAGTATCTGCAAGTCACATATATGCATAAGAGCATAGTGTACTTAAAAACAAAATATATGTGAAAAAGAGTGATATGAGACAAATCCGAAGAGGTTGGGTGACATTTGGTTGTGAAGGGCTATGTATAATAATGCCACAAGTTTCGTTAGCAAAAGACAGACAAATAACTTTTTAGGCAGGTTGAAATTGTTTTTAGAAAAGTCTCTTTGTTAGGAGCACAAGAGTGTTGGGAGTGAGGAGACTGTAAAGAAGATGAGTTAGGAAGCTATTGCTATAATCCAAGGAAGAAGGTTGTAATTTAGAATTAAGAGACTGCCATGGTTCACACTCCAAAGGCATTTCTAAGTATAATCATCAGGATTTCATTGACAAGTTAAGTATATGGAAGCCAAGAATGACTCTGAGAATTTCTAGAACGACAGACTACTCCAATTCAAACTCTCTGCTAAATAAATATCTCTAAACAAATGCTTTTATTACATCACTTTGCTGGTCAAAAACTTACACTGAGTTCTTACAGGCTATCAAATCAAGGTACCACATCCAGATTTGCTTTCTCCACCTAATCTCTTTTCTCATTAATTACACTCAGATCTACCAAGGTGATTTTCATTTATTTCTACTTTATTATCTTTGTTTTGCTTCTTAAATTTTAATTAATGTCTTCCTCACTTCAATGTGCCACTTAAATCCTCTCTCAAGACCTAAAGGCATTCATTTATTTATTCAATAAATATTTGAGTTCATATGTGCCAGATACTGTGCTACACCCCAGGGAATCAAAAATGGGAAACACCAAGGATCTCACAGTTAATAATACTGATAATACAGCATGGAAAAAACAATTATAAAGATACACACTGTGGGTAGAGTGACATCAGCATTACAGCTAAATCAGATACCCTCATTTGGGTTTCCCCCTCAACAACAATTTGGCATCCATCTTCAAACAAAAGTGCCATTTTGGGAGCTGTGAGATCTAGCACCATATGCCAAAGGACCCAGGAGGAGTCTCGCCTACCTATGCATTGAATAACAGGCATACAGACTTGGGTTCTGACTGAGGACCCTGCAGTGGCCAATGAACCAGCTCTAACCCTCATGGCCACAGTCCAGGAACCCCTGAAAAACACTATCTTAGGCAATTATTTACAGATGAAAGAGACATTAGTAAGTCTAGGTTTCTAGCAGAGAACTTCCAAGACAGTGTTGAAGCAATAAATAAGTAAATAAACAAACACACATATGTATGTGTGCGTGTGTGTGTGTGTGTGTGTGTGTGTGTGTGTGTGTGTAGTGAGTTTGAACATACTGGGGAAGGTAAGATGAACAGTTTGACTACCCATATCACCCACCTCCTAAGATGGCACAGCTTAGGGCCAAGAGAGATCTTCTGAGACTGCGATTTCTCCAGAGAGGGAAAGTGAGAACATGAGAGTGAGCACCCAACTTCTCCAGCTGTATGGAACACTGTGAAAGGAGCTCATTATTCTCTCAGCCCATCCAGAATACTGAATCATGAACTTAAGGACTGCAGAGTGGGAAGAGGATTGGAGAGCACCAGATAGAATTCTCTGAGGGCATTAAAGGGACCATACTAACTGTGCTGTGGACTCCATCAAGAAGCCAGACCTTGAGTTGCTGGGAATGCCTCACTCACAGAACCCCTCAACCCCCACTGCTCATATACCTCATGCACACACACCCTGCCCTATGTTCAGCTCCCTGTAGGCACTTCTGATGACAGCAGTGAAAGTGAGATTTGGCATACAGCAAGTGAGTACACACAGAAAGCCAGCCAGAACCTGCAGGCCAGAGAGTCCACAAACTTGAATTTAAGCAATGCTTTTGGAAAAAAAGGGCAACCTGTCAGCACCCAACCTGGACATTACAGGATGGAGAGAAGACATACAAGGCTAAGAATTCTGCCACAAAGGAGCAAGAAGCGTGGAGCAGGTATATCTACAGAAGGTTTGAGAAAGTCTCAGAATTCCGAAGGCAGTTAGTAAAGACTAGAAGAGGTGCTACTTCAAATGTGAAGTCAGCAATGCAAAACCTCAAGGAACACAAAAAGTCAAGGAAACATGATGCCACCAAAGGATCGCATTCTTAGATAAACTAATCTCCAAAACACAGAGATCTGACATTTACCTGATAAAATAGCTACTTGAAGGGAACTCAATGAAGTAGAAGACTACAAGGAAAGACAATACAACAACAACAACAACAAAAAGAAAAAACAATTTTTTTAAATGAGAAGTTTGAGAAACAAATACAAATCATAAAAAAAGACTAAAACAAAAATTCTGGAGTTGAAGAATTCAATGAATGAAATCAAAATGCAATAGAGAACATCAACAACACAATTAAAGAAGCATAAGAAAGAATCTGTGAGTTAAAAGACAGGAACTTTCATATAATCTAGTCAAAGGAAAACCAAAAAAGGAATAAAAAAAGAGTAAAGAAAACCGATGTGATCTATGGAATATCATAAAATGAAACAATTTGCAAATTATTGAAGTTCCAGAAGGAGAACAAATGGGCAGAAAACAAAGAAAAATTGTTGAGAATTTTCTAAATCTCGGAGAGATTTAAACATCCAAGTTCATAAAGGTCACAGATCACCAAACAAACTCAACTTAAAAAGATTGTCTCCAATACATTATAATAAAACTGTCAAACATCAAAGACAGGCAGAATCTTAAAAGCAGAAAGAGAAAAGAAACTTGTACCTTACAAGGGAGTAACAATAAAGCCATATCAACAGATTTCTCAGCAGAAACCTTACAGGTTAGGAGAAAATGAGATGATATGGTCAAAGTGGTGAAAGGAGAAAAGTGCCACCCAAAACTACTCCACCTGCAGAAATGAAGGAGAAACAGACTTTCCCAGATAAAACGTGATGGAGTTAATCAGCAATAGAACTGCCTTACAAGAAATGCTGAAATGAGATCTTCAAGCTGAAACAATAGGATGCTGATTAGGAACATTAAAACATATGAAAACATACAATACACTGGTAAGAGTAAATATTCAGTCAAATTCAGAATACCCTAATACTGCAATGTGGTGGTATATTAATCACTTAACTCCAATATAAAGGTTAAAGAACAAGAATGTTCAAAATAACTACAGCTACATTTATTTTTAAATGAATCCACAATGTAAAAAGAGGTTCATAGTAATATCAAAAACATAAAAGACAGTAAGTAAAAGGGTAGAGTTTTTGTATGCAATCAAACTTAAGTTGTTTTTAGCATAAAATAGACTGTTATATCTATAAAGTGTTTAATATAAGCCTCATGGTAACCACAAGCAAAAATTTATAATATGTTCACAAAAGATAAAGGAAATCAAAGTATACCCCTAAGGAAAATTATCAATCCACATAGGAAGTCAGAGAAAGTAAAAGAAACAAATAAGGGAACTATAAAACAGCCAAAAAATAATGACATGGCATAATAAGTCCCTATCTACCAATAATTACTCTGAATATAAATAGAATAAATTTTCCAATCAAAAGGCATTAAGTGGCTGGATGGATTTTTTTAAAAAAAACGATATCCTACTGTATGCTGCCTATAAGAGACTCACTTTAGCCTTAAGCACACAAACAGGCTCAAAGTGAATGGATCAAAAAATACATTCCATGCAAGTGAAAACCAAAAGAGAACTGCGGTACCTATATTTATATCAGACAGAAAAGATTTTAAGCCAAAAACTGTAACAAGAGACAAAGAGGTCATTATATAATGATAAAGAGATCAATTCATCAAGAAGATATAACAATCTTAAATATATATGTACCCAGCATTGGAGTATCTAAATACTAACACTAACAGATCCGAATAAAGACATAGACAACACACAATAATTGTAGGAGACTTCAGTACACTTATTCTCAACATAATGGATTGATCTTCCAGGCAGAAAATTTGTAAAGAAACATTGGATTCGAAATAAACTTTATGACCAACAAACCTAACAGACAAATATAGAACATTTCACCCAATAGCACAAGAATACACAGTTCTCCTAAGATTACTCAGAACATTGTCCAGGATAGGTCATATGATAGGTCACAAAACAAATCTTAGATTTCAGAAGACAAATTATACCAATTATATTTTCAGACCACATTAGTATGAAACTAGGAATTAATAACAGGAGGAAAACTGGAAAATTCACAAATATTTATAAATAAATAACGCACTCCTAAAAAATCAATGGTCAAAGAAGAAAACAAAGAGAAAATTTTAAAATATCTTGAAGTTAACAAAAATGGAAACACAATATGCTAAAACCTAGGGGATACAGCAAAAGCAGTTCTAAGAGAGAATTTTGTAGTGATAAACACTGATAGTAAGAAAAGAGAAAGATCACAATTAACCTAATTTTACACTTCAGGGAACTACAAAAAGAGGAACAAACTAAGCCCAAAGTTAGTAGAAGGAAGGAAATAACAAAGAATCAGGGCAGAAGTAAATGAAATACAGACCAGAAACATTTTTTTTTAAATCAATGAAACTAAGAGCTGATTTTTAAAAAGATAATAAAAATTGACAAACTTTAGCTAGACTAAGAAAAAAAAGACAAATAAAATCAGATTTTAAAAAGCAGATATTATAACTGAAACCACAGAAATACAAAAGATCACAAGAGACTACTATGAACAATTATACACCAACCAATTTGATAACCTAGAAGAAACAGATAAATTCTAGAAACACCAAGCCAGAA
Organism: Cynopterus sphinx; assembly: GCA_030015415.1. NCBI lineage: Eukaryota > Metazoa > Chordata > Mammalia > Chiroptera > Pteropodidae > Cynopterus > Cynopterus sphinx. The sequence continues at coordinate 34,363,734 of CM057382.1, read as the reverse complement.
GAAATAGAAAATTGGAACTAACCAATCATAAGGAGATTAAATCGGTAATCAAAAATCACCCGCCGAAGAAAAGCCCAGATCTCACAGTTTCCCTGGTGAATTCTACCAAACATTTAAAGAAGAATTAATAGCAATCATTCTTAAACTACTCCAAAAAACACTAAAGAGGGTACACTCCAAATCTCATTTTATGAGACCAGCATTATCCTGATACTGAAGCCAAATAAGGAAACTGAAAAAGTAAACTACAGGACAATATCCTTGATAAATATAGATGCAAAACTCCTGAGTGAAATATTACCAAACAATTCCAACAGAACATTAAAAGGATCACACACCATGATCGAGTGGAATTTATCCCAGGGATGCAAGGATGGTTAAACATAGGCAAGTCAATAATTAACAGAATGAAAGATGAAAATCATATAATCATCTCAATTTGCAGGAAAAGCATTTGACAAACACAGCATCATTTCATGATAAAAGCTATCAACAGAGTATAGAAAGAACATTCCTTAACATAATAAAGGCCGTATATAACAAGCCCTCAGCTAATATCATACACATCAGTGAAAAGTTGAAAACTTTTCCTCTAAGATCAGAAACAAGACACTCTTATTTAACACAGTAGTCCTAGTCAGATTAATTAGGCAAGAAAAAGAAATATAAAAGGCATCATAATCAGAAAGGAAGAAGTATAATTTTCTTTGTTTGCAGATATGTTCTTATATATAGGAAATCCTAAAGACTATACCAAAAAACTAATAGACTAATAAACAAATTCAATAAAGTTGCAGGATGCAAAATCAGCACACAGAAATCAGTTGCATTTCTATCAACTAATAAAAAAATATCTGAAAAAGAAATAAAACAATTCCATTTACAATAGCATCAAAACAACAAAACACTTAGGAATAAATTTAACCAAGGTGGTGAAAGGTCTGTGAACTAAAAACTATAAGACTGTAAAAAGAAACTGAAGATACAAATAAGTGAAAAGATATCCTTTGTTCATGGATTGGAAGAATTAATATTGTTAAAAATGTTGATATCACCCACAGCCATCAACACTTTGAAAGCAATCATTATCAAAATTCTAAAGCCATTTTTCACAGAAATAGGAAAAGAATTATAAAATGCTGATGGAACTGCAAAAGTCCTTGAATAGCCAAAGCTATCCTGAAAAAGAACAAAGCTGAAGGTATCACATTACCTGATTTCAAACTAAACTACAAAGTCATATTAGTCAAAACAGTATAGTACTGGTATAACAAGAGACATATAGAACAATGGAACAGAATCAAGAAGCTATAAATGAACCCTTGCATATATGATCAACTAATATTTGACAAGGGAGTCAAGAAAAAACAGTGAAGAGTCTCTTCAATAAATGGTACTGGGAAAACTGCATAATCATATGCAGAATAAAATTGGACCCCTATCTTATACTACTCACAATAATTAATTCAAAATAGATTAAAGACTTAAACATTAGACTTGAAACTATAAAACTCTTATAGAAACCTCCCTGACATTGTTCTTGGTAATGATTTTTTGGATATGACACCAAAAGCACAAGCAACAAAAGCAAAAATAAAAAGGTGGGACTGCATCAAACTAAAAAGCTTCTGCACAGGAAAAGAAATAATCAGCAAAATGAAAAGTGAACATATGGAATGGGAAAAATTATTTGCAAATTATACATTTGATTAAGAGTTAATATCCAAAATACATAAGGAACTCATACAACTCACAGCAAATAAAAATAACAATCTGATTACAAAATGAACAGAGAAACTGAATAGACATTTTTCTAAAGAAGACATACAAATAGCTAACAGGCATATGAAAAGCTGTTCAACATCACTCATTATCAGAGAAATGCAAATCAAAACCAAATGAGGTATTACCTCACAACTATGAGAATGACTCTCATCAAAAAACTAAAGATAACAAATGTTGGGGAGGACGTGGAGAAAAGAGAACTCTTGTGCATTGTTGGTGGTACAGGTTCCTCAAAACATTAAAAATAGAACTACCATATGATCCAGCAATCCCACTTCTGAGTATATATCCAAAGGAAATGAAAACAGGATGTGGAAGAGATATCTGCACTCCAGTGTTCATTGTAGCGTTATTCATAATAGCAAATATATGGAAACAGTGTTCATCGATGGGTGAATAGATAAAGATGTGATGTATAGATCTACAGATATATAAAGGTGCGTGTGTGTGTGTGTGTGTGTGTGCACACACAAATGGAATATTATCCAGCTATGAGAAAGAAGAAAATCCAGCCATTGTGACATATGTGGACCTTGAGGTCATTATGCTAAGTGAGCTAAGTCAGACAGAGAAAGATAAATATTGTATGATATCACTTATATGTGTAATCTAAATAAGCCAAACTCATAGACAGGGAGTAGGATGGTTTTTGCCAGAGGAGACTAAGACAGAGAGAGAGAGAGAGAGAGAGAGAGAGAGAGAGAGAGAGAGAGAGAGAGAGAGAGAGAGAGAGAGAATGTGTGTAGGTTGGTCAAAGGGTACAAACTTCCAGTTATAAGATAAACAAGTTCTGGGCATCTAATAATCATAGTTAATGATACTGTATTATATACTTGAAGTTGCTAAGAGGGTAGATCTTAAATGTTCTCACCACAAGGAGAAATGGTAATTATGTGACGTAACAGAGGTGTTAACTAACCCTACTGTGGTAATCATTTCACAATATGCAAGTGTATCAAATCAACACAGCTGTACAACTTTATTATACAAATGTTTTATGCCACTTGCATCTCAATAAACTGGAGGGGAAAGACACACACTGAGGGTCATGATAGCACCAATAAGGACTAATTATTTCCTCAACAGGTAAGGAAAGAAGAAACATGGAATTAGATATTTAAAGAACTGGGGAAGAGGGCATGTGAGGCAGAATGAACAGTTTGACCCAAGTCTGAGAACGAGAAGCACCACTCTGTGGAAGTGGGAAAGGTTAGGAGCCAATGGCAACTGCAGGAAGTTCAGTGGGAGGCGGGTAGTAGAAAATGAAATCCAGGTCAGATCACTAAGAATAGTAAATAATTAGTACTTTATTCTGCTGATTAACAATTTAAACAAAGAGGACAAACCTGAAAACCCACAGTACCCTGATATATAAATCAGATAAAAAACACTTCACTTTTTGAAGTAGCAATACAGGGTCCAAGGATAAGCCATTAGTACCTCCATTCTTTCTTTCCTAGGCCCCTCTGCAAAACTACTGCTGAGGCTGTGGAGAGCTATTTCAAAATTTAAAGCTGATAACTCACAAGATCAGATTTGGGTTAGACAGAATACTCTGACATTTCTATGGATGATGAATTTGAGAGTAGGGACAAATATAGGAGGTTGTAGAAGTGGTGCATTAAAATATGAAGTAGGAATTTCTATTTCCAGATAGGTGGTCCTACTGAGAATCAGAACTGGATAAAATATAAAACCTATAATTTTAAGGTATGAGATTACTTCTGTAGCCATGAGACTCTCAGAGGTAAGTTCTTGAGTACTTGCAATCATTTTTCTCCAGGAGTAAAAGCTATTAGGGGCTGACAATTTGGGCTTAGCACAGGCAGTTGGCCACTGCTGGGGGACAGAGAAACTGGTGGAGCTTTCTGGGATTGTACAGTACTAGAGAGACAAAACTGGAGACCTATGGGATCTGAAGACGCAACTATTTTCTCCTCAACATATGTGTCAGTCATAAGCTATGTTGGTCAGGAAGCTAGAAAACATAGTGTAATTTCCTGCCATCTCAGTGTTGAGAAAACAAAGGCCTGCCAGAGGAAAGGGGACTCAAAAACACCCTAGGAGTTAAAAGACTCAAGTGGGGAATTGACACTGATGAGCTGCAGTCCTTCTTTTCCATGGGGCACTTGTTGATTTGGATGTGGTAAAAGGCTAAGAACTCAGGCTTGATCTCTGATAAAGGGTGACTATTCATAACAGAAAAGCCAGTAGTACTTTTGGCAGTTGCACAGATCAAAAATGGACAAAATGGCAGATCTGAAATGAAAGGCTTCAAAACTATGGTTAGTTCTCTCTCAAGATGTTTGCCAAATTCTGCAGCTCCAAAAAGTGAGAGGCTAAAACTGTGACTCAAAAATATCTAAAAACAGAGTCTCTCTGTATTGAGGAAACTGAGACAGTCCTAGAGGACTGTGCTATGAACAGAGGAAATCAAACACAGAATCTGATAAAATTGCAAGCCAGCCTCAACTAAGTGAAGACTCTGATTGCCTTAAGGTGATAATTTTCACACACGATTTATCTAGCAGAGGAGAGGGTGAGACCCCTCTGGCGAAATTTTACATCGTCTAGTGTCTCTACAGTTTTAGAAACAATGTCTGGTTTTCAATAAAAGCACACCCACAGGTGATTTGTTAATTGAAGTTAGTAAAGACTAGAATAATTGTAAGGACTTCAGAAAATATAAGAAAAAACATAGAGAAACTAATCTAGAACTCAATAGAAAACTAAAATGTTTAAAAATCAAATGGTAATTCTAGAACTGAAAAATACATCTGAAATTAATTATGATATCTGAAATTGAGTGAATGGGTTTCAGAGCAGATTAGACATGCAGAAGATAGGGCTGGTGAACCTAAAAAAAGGTCAAACAAAATTTCCAAATTGAAGCACAAAGGTAAAAAGAAAAATACAAAAATTAGGTAAGGAAACATGTGAGATACAGTCAAAAGGTCTAATAATTTTATAACAGATTCCTAAAGGCAAATGGGACAAAAGCAATTCTTGATGAAATGATGGTGTGCTTTTTCCAACACTAAAATATATCAACCTACACATTCAGGTAGCTCTGTGAACCTCAAGCAGAATGGAGACAAAGAAAACTACAGCTTATAACATCATAGTAAAACTGCTAAAAATAAAAAATAAAAGGTTACTTTTAAAAGCAGTCAGAGAAAATAGAATTATTTTTAATAAAACTAAAAGCTGATTTCTCAACAGAACTGTGGAATCCAAAGACAGTGGAATATCTTTAGGGTGCTGGGGAAAAAAAATAGTAAATTATTCCCAGTGAAAATATCCTGTAAAAATAAGAGCAAAATAAAAACATTTGGGGTGTGGGGGAGAGTATGTACTTGTTACCAGGACATTTTCACTAAAAGAAATACTAAAAGGAGCTCTTCAGTCAGAAGGCAAATGATCTCAGATGGGAACGTGAAAATGCAAGAAGCAATGAACACTAGAAAAGTAAATATGGAGGTAGATATATACTGGTGATGACATACAAAGTAAGAACAGTAATATCTTGTGGAATTATACAGACTTAAATACATGACAATGATAATGTAAAATGTGGGAAGGGGTAAAATAGTTCAAATAGCATAAGGTTCTTACATTTCTGGGAAAAAAGTAAAAGAATAATTTATGTTTAACTGTAATAAGATAAAGATGAATCTTTTAAATCAGGGTAATCACATACACATTAAAGAATAAAAGAATGTCTGACAAGTTATCAGAAGGAAAAAATAGGACTATTATAAAAATTGATTAATCCAAAAGGCAAGAAAAGAAAAATAAAAAACGGGTTTAAAAAAATCCCAAGAACATAGGAAATACAAAGGACTAAATATTCCAATTCTAAGGCTAAAATTGTCATACTGGAAAAAAAAAAACCAAATCATATAAAATCCAACACAAGAGAAATATACCTTTTTAAAAAGACACAGAAAAGTCCAAAGTTATAAAAAACAGAAAAAATATACACGAGCAAAAACTATCCAAAAAAGAAGCTATATTAATATTAAAGTAGATTTCAAGGTAAAAGTGTTATTAAAGAGAAACAGTTCTTAATGCGAAAGGGGTCACTCTGCCAATAAGACATGGTGATTTTATGTGAGTGTATTGTGTGTGTGTGTGTGTGTGTGTCTGTGTGTACTCAATAATCTGACCTCAAAACCTTAAAACAGAAATATACCAATAAATAGACAACTTCATAATCATAAAAGGGAAACTTAAACATATCACCATTTAATGGCTGTGAAAACAAGCAAATATCATGAACACAATAAACTTGATCTAATTGGCACATATATAAACACTACACTTAATAACAGATTCGCACTTTTTAAATGCAAATGAAACATTTATCAAAATTTACCATATGATGGATTATAAAGCAAATTTTGACAATTTTCAAAGAATTTAAATTATGAAGATGTTTTCTGGCCATGGAGAAATTAAACTAAAAATCAATAGCAAAAAATATAACTAAAAAATCCAATTGCCTGTAAATTAAACAATATATTTCTATAACTAAAAGGTAAATGGAAAAATCAACACAGGACTTAGAAAATATTTTAATTGAATTATAATGAAGATATATTTCAAAACTTGTAGGATACAGATGAAGTGATGCTTAGAGAGTAATATGTAGTCTCATGCATATTATAGAAAAGAAGGCCACAATTGAATTGGAACACAAATGTATAAGAAAAAAATCTAAAAATCAAACATTGATTCTTCTAGAGATTGATAATCCTGTAACAATAATCATGAAAAAAAGAAACATAACATGTTGAGACATAACTATAAAAGGATATCATTAACAACTCTACACCAACTAGACTGACAATTTAGACAAAATGAACGAATTCCTTGAAAAATACAACAAAACTGAAAATGACAAGTAGAAAATGTGTCTGGTCTTATATATAATTAAAGAGATAGAATTTGTCATTAAAATATTCCCACAAAGACAACTCTAGGCACAGATGGCTTCAGAATATTCTTCATAATATTGGGGGAAAAAAACCTGACACAAATTCTTCCAGAACATAAAGAGGGAATACTGCCCGACTCTTTATGAGGTCAGCATACTTAAAGGTGTCAGTGACAAAGATATTCAAGGAAAGAAATTATTGACCAACTTCTCCCATGAACACAAATACAAAAATCCTCAAAAAAAAAAAATTAGCAAATAGAATCCAGAGATTAAAGAGGATAATACATCTCAAGTGAGTTTTAGTCCAGAAATATAATTTAACATTTGAACATCAGTTAATGTAATTCATACATTAACAGAGAAAAAGTATAAAAATCACAATAATCTTGATAGACGTAAAAAAAGCATTCAATAAAACAACATGTAACTCAACAGTTATAAAACTGCTCAAAGAACTAAAAATAGAAGGGAACTTAGTAATATGAAACAAACACCATACTTAATATTGAAATAATAAAGCTTCCTCTCAGAAATCAAGGATGCTTGCTATCATTATTTTTATTCAACATGATACTGGAGGTCATAGCTAATGCAACAAGAAGAGAAAAATAAGAGGAATATAGATCGGAGATGAAGAAATTATCACTATTTGCAGGTAACATATAAGTGCAGAAAACTTTAAAATTCTACAAACTTTTGAAAAATGAATATAGCAAGGTTGCGGGATACAAGGTGAAAATTATAGTTTTTCAGCACAGCAAGAACACACAAAAATGAAATGAAAAGGAACTTTTTAATAGGTGTGAAAAGGTAGATACTTAGGAATAAATCCAATGAAAAATGTGTGTAAGAACTCAACACAGAAAACAACAAAGCGACTGAGCAATTAGAAGACAACCTAAATACATTGAATGATATGTATGTATGTGTGTACATGCAGACATACACATACATACATACATGTAAGACTCAATAAGATGTGACCCCAAATTCTTTTTCATGAAAAGATCTATGTCCCCTTCCCTTGAATTTAAGAGGGTTTATGACTGCTTCAACCAATAAACTATAGCAGAAGTGACATTATGTTATCTCAAAGTACAGATCATTAAAAGGTTGTGCAGCTTTCTCCTAATTCTCTTGGAACACTTGCTCCCTAGATGCCCCCACTTGGAACTGAGCTGCCAGTTGTGAGAAGCTCAAGCCACATAGGCTTTAATAAATGCTCTAACAGATAATTGTCTAAGTACCAACATCTGTGTGAAGAGGCCTATGAATGATTTTAGCCACCAGCCATGTAAGTCTCCTGAGCAGAGGCCCTAAGTTTCACATCATAGACCAGCCATCCTTACTGTGCCCCTTCCCAATTCCTCATCTAACACACACTAGAGTGATTGTTCTTTTATATCACTTAGTTTGGGGTGGTTTGTCCTTCAGCAATATATAATCAGAATAAAAAATGTCAATTTTACAAAAATTGCTCTATAGAGTTAATATAATCCCAATTAAAATCTCAGAATAAATTGAAAAGTTGATCCTAAAATACATCTGGGATCCCAAGGGACAGAAATAGTCAAAACAATATTGTAAAAGAATAAAGTTGAAAAACTCATACTTCCCAATTTCAAAAGTTACCACAAAGCTACAGTAATCAATATAGTTTGGTACTGGCCCAAGGCATAAAAATCAAAAGAATAGAGTCCAGAAAACTATGGTTAGTTGATTTTCAACAGGGTTACCAAGACCATTCAGGAGAAAGAACAGTCTTTTGAAGAAAGGGTGCAGATCTGATCTTTAGAAAGGCTTGCCCACATTGGCCCTCAGCTGGCATCTAGGAAGCTGGCTTTTGCAACTTTCCCTGTGATAAAATTGTCTGCTGTGCTCACCAGATGAGACTTTTTAAATAAATAATGTGATTTATGATGAACACCTGCTTTTCTTCTGGGAGACGAGTATTTTGAAGGGCAAACAGTGCCTATATGACTTATGCCCCAATAAGACCCTTGGACTTCATGTTTCAAACACACTTTTCTGGGCAGAAACATGGTACCCACATTACTGCATTTCACTGCTGGAGGGAGAGTGCAGGCTGTGTGGTCCATTCAGAAAGAACACAGGAAGGCTGCACATGAAATCCTCCAGACTCTGCCTGATCTGTCTTTTTCCCTTACTGACCCATCCAGCTGTGTATCTTTGCTGTGTTGCTAATATAAATCTTACCTATGACTATGACCATATGCTTAATCTTATGAATTCTTCTATTGACACACTGAATGTACGGGTGGTCGTGGGACTGCTAAGACAAGTGCATCAGAAGTGATAACATTAAGTGGTGTCACAACTGTTCCACACAATATGTATATTGAATTAGCAATAAAATGTTTCATATACAGCTCACAATGATCTTTTGCATTAGAGCTCTTAACACAATCAAGTAAATTATAAAGGAAGCATAGTTCAGGCCTTGTGCCAGCATAATAAAGGCTACTTCCTCCTGAGGTAAGAAAGGCACATCCCTCCCTCTACAACAGAACCTAAGAGAGTGTCAAAATATTTAAAGAAATGTATCTAAATATATCTTCTACAAAAATACCCCCAAATGCTCATACTTTTAGGTGAATATTCCCTCTTCCTATTATAGTTTTCATTTATAATTTAAAACCACATTCTTATGCATAACAGCAGAAATTTCAATGTGACACAATACCAAAAAAGTAATATAACACTATTAGGTTGTCACTAAGACATCGCATTATGAATTATTTCTACAACCAAAAACATCAGCTATCCACAAATTTTGTTCTCACCAGTGCTGAAATAACTCCTAGTGAAAGTGTATCAATCAATTATAGTTTAAGAGGAGTTTGCAGATATCACTCAGTACAAAAAAAAGAGTAGCTAGCAATGACTATGTATAGGAATTTTTACAAGTGAAATTAGATGCATCTCTACCTGATGCTTACTTGTATAATACAACTGTTAGAACAGTAGAAGAGTATTATAAAAAAAAAATGAGAACTTTCACAAATAACCTGCATTATGTTTTAGGGCTATTAAATTGCAATGAGAACTTCTGCTCTAAAGAAAACATTTTGAAACTCCTAGTTTACAGCTGATAGAGTGATAGAATTCAACTTTTAAAATTCACATTTTACATTGTTTTATTAAAAATCACTTATTTTTAAAAAGCAGTACTCATATCTTAACAGACCAAATTCAACAAAGAATACACTGAAGCTCTATTTATATGGCTATGGCTAAAGCATTAATTACATTTTCCATGGCTGATCCTAATAAGAATTAGTAACAGGACCAGTGATTCTACTGCAGAACTCAAATTTTAAATCATTCACTGGACTGAATGAACTTCGAGTCCATTTCAAAATGACTACTAATAAACAGACATGATATATATAGCTCCATGAGGAAGAATCTCTCTTAATAGAAAAATGAATTTCCCTAATCTTTCCATTTAAAAATATAGAACTGTGAGAAAGGACTCTGAAAAACATCAATGGCTGAATCATGTACAAAGATAAACATCACTGTAATAAGAGAAATGAGAAATTATATGTAGTATTTAAAAAAGGTACCCTTTTGAGTATTAACTCTTAGTGTTGCCCTTGGGTTCTGTGTTTGTGTGTTTGTTATCTAATACTGTTTGATCCTTTGAAATTTATGAGAGGTTGATTTACAAGGTAAATTTTTAATTTTCCCTAACAGAGTTCATAGTGAAGGAAATAACTTAAAGCAAAGATCAATAAAATGATTTACGTAAGCATGTGTAAGGTCTATATTTCAAAAATCATAGGCTTTTGAGACAGTTGGGGGATAAAGGTGAAGTTGCCCTTACAACCCGTATGACTGATTTATTGTATATGGCAGTTACAAGCGTCCAGAATCCAATGTTAATATGGTTTTCAACTACATCTCAAAATATTCAGGACTTCAAGAGGCAGGATCCTATATTTCTAAAAGAATAAAATATCCATTTCCCTCATTCCAAGGAGGTCCTTAAATTAATGGTTAATCTACTAAAGAAGGCTCCTGGTTTGAGATTACAATTACAAAAGGCAACCGATGTAATCATGGTTAGAATTAAGCAAACACAACATACCCAAATGGTGATCTGACTGATCGTTAATGCCATGGATGAACTCTGAAGATTTTAGTTAAGAACTTGTGCTCCTTAGGAGTCTGGCTCAATTCAGATAAAAGCAAAGGCAAACAAGATTTAGGCAAGTTTTCAAAACTTTAATAAAGAAAAAAAAAAGACATTTCAAAAAATAAATGTCACACAAATGAAAGTTTATAAAAAAGTGAAAGCTATTCATGAAACAAATCCTTCACTATCAAAATATACTAAAATCTAATGATGTTAAATGTTCAAATTCTGGGCAAATATAGCTTATAATAATATAGCTAGTAAAGAAGTGTTTTCATGATATGGCTGTTTCAAGACATCACTTAATATAATTATTTTTAAACCTATATTTTCTTAAACATCCATTTCACAATTCATTTATTTTACATTCATTTATGAAATCACATTTTCTAACAATGGGTTATTTTGTGCTTCAATCATAATGAACCATGGTAAAATACTTAGGTGATTTAAACAATTTGCTAATGACTACACCCATCACAGATTCCTGCACACTTACACAGCTACTGCAATAATCAAAAGAGCTATAAACCCTCTTAAAAATGACACTCAAGTTTGGTAAGCATGCTAATAATTTGAGATGTATTTTTCCCAAGTTTAAACATCAGAACTTTCTAGCTTTCATTAAAATCTGCAAAGATAACCTGCTTATTTAAATTACTTTTCACTGGCAACTTATAAAAACAGAGGAAAGCATCATTTTAGAATTTTCTCTGTAATTTCTATAGTAAAAAATTTATGTCCTCTTTTAAACTGTGATGGCAGTAAAATTCTAGTTTAGAAATTCTAGATTTTAAATGTGAAGAAATACAATTTCAGTTACATCTAGAGTGTCATTTTAATGAATTAACCTAAATATTCTTCAGGTTATAAAGACTCTTCTTCAGTGTGGGCAACACTACCTTATACACATCTCAGTACTTTAGTAAATGATCCATGTTTAAATGTGATCCAAGACAAAACCTAACTTATTCTAAATTCTTTTCTATAACAAGTAACCAATGCATATCACCCTTCAGATTGATTTAATAAACAGATACAAACCTAAAGCAATAAAATTTATTTAATTAGTGGTGATTAATTAGCCAACTCAACAGACCTCACTCAGAATTTGGAATTAATTTTCATGCAAAATTTAGTTTTTATCCTTATAAAGTAATTTTTTAAGTCTTCAAGTAATCAAGACAAATAGTAGAAAAAGCATTTTATTTATATGGAAAAAGCTACATTAAGATCTGTAAAAGGTGTCATTATAATATTGCCTATACAGAAAAAAATTCAAATGTGAATAGCAACAAATAAAAGTTATACGTCTCCTACTTAGCAGTGCAATTAATTCACATTGCAATAAAGTTAAGTCAAGTATAACAAAATCAAAACAAGTGTTTCTCCATAATCAGTATACTGAGAATTACAGTGTAAAGATCATTTAGGTTTAAGAAATCTGCAATCGATCTACAGAATACCCTAAGGGAGACAGACAGTTAATTCATTTAATTATCAGCTGTTGGGGTTTTCAATACTGTTCACAGGAAAAAGGTAATGACATACATGTAAATAGAATATATTTAGTCTATACAGTAAAAAAATACAAATTATAAAGTGAGCTAACAAAGAATGAAATCTGAATACAGATTTATAAAACTGACAACACAGACAACACGTACAGTATTTCTCATGTAAAAACGTCTAGTTTCAGCAAAAAATAATTTGGTTGCTTTTCAGATGCATTGTAGATCTTGTAGCTGAAGATGCAGATGTCCAAGGATCTTAAAAACCATGATAAATGTCTTTCTCAATGCATACAAAATGATTAATGCTCTCATCACAGTCTTAAGGGTATTTTTGGAGTGTTTTGTCTTGCTTCAGAAATACATTTAAAATGGGTAAAAATCAAAGGATTTCATGGTACAATGAAACAGTAAACAGTGCTCAATTTACTGCTAATATTGAAAAAACCTAGATTTTACAGTACTCTGGTATATATGAAAATTTTTTAGATTTTACATTGCATATTTCTGAGTCCATTCTCTTGCGTGTCTGTTGTATCTGTAGGCATACAAAAGGGATACAGTAAAAACATACAAATTGAATCTTTTAGAAGATCTACCTGTATAAAACTATGTACTCTACCTTCTTATACTTCTTTGCAATAATCATACATATACCATTTATGTATGGGTCAATGTGACTTAGGCGTATGCATTAATAAAACAGAACACATAAGTGATTTTTTAATTGATGGATTTATCTACAATCTACATGAAAACACACCTAAATTATAAACAATAAAATGAAAAAAGCAATTTCTAATAAAAATCTGTAAAAGACAATGGGCATTATTTGTAAATTGCAAATGAACTGCTGGGACCAGAAAGATGAAGCAGCCTAAAAACTAGGTCAGTTTGGGGAGTTTAGGGATAACTTCTTTTCCTGGGAGAAGATAAGGTATATAATATTTAATACTTTCCAATTATCATATTCTTCCATTTTAAATTTACTACCTAGACGCATACATAGTTATTTCCTACAAAAAACATGATATACTATGCAAATGCAGAACATATACTGTTAAATCATAAAGGATTAAACAGTACGTGAGAAAAAACAAGATTTTTTTTTGTAAAAAGATTAATAGAGTTTATAAAGGTTTACTCTACTGGTAAGATAAACAAACTTAATATATGTATAATAAGCATAACTAAATATACTTAAATATATTGATAATATTTATATTTTGGCAGAATACACAGAAATGCACCCAAACTGAAACTAATATAAGTTAATACTTACTTTTCTTTGTCTGATTTATAAATTTGTGCAATATCTGGTACTAAGGGGTCATCTGGATTAGGATCACAAAGTAGAGAACATATGGACAATAAAACTAGATTTAAAAGAGAGCATCATATTAATGATCTTTCTATACATTATACAATTACATATGTGAAAATGGTTTCACTGAATGTAGACAATGAACTTATAAAGAAAACAAAATGAACATATTAAATTACATTTTAGACTAACTATAGCTCATATCAAGTATTTTTAATTCTTAGAATTATAAAGTTACTATATAGTGTATATAATACAAAATTATTATAACTTTTAAAGTTTTAAATTCTATTTGAATTTCTATTTATTTAAAAAATGTGAACCTCCAAAGTAGTTAAACTTTAAACTCAAGAGTTCTAAATGAAAATGTTTATGTAACACATACATAACCCAAATGGCACAAAATCAAAAAATTTTTAGAATGGTATCCTAACTTCAGATATTTCTTAGAGAAACTTTGTATTTGAATAAGAAAACTGTTCACTTTTTATTCCATTTTAATGTAGAAAATCTGTGTTGTAATTAATTCAAGGTAAAGCAATCAAATTATAGTCAACAGTCCAAATGATTTGGAGATTGTGCTCATGTTTTTTTACTTTGGCTTAGCACAATAGACCATCTACAAAAAAGGAAGATTTGTAAGATTTTTTTCAATGAATCTTTTATTCCATATACATTATTTATATTGCATGCATTTAAAAACAAAGTGAATAATAATTACATAACTTGTATATTTTCAAATATAGATGAAAATTGAAAAAGCTGTTTCTTGCCATGTTGTATCAAAATACTAATGCAAATAGCTACACATACATAGACACACACATCTAAATATCTGATAAAGGAGGGAACAAGGACTCTGATTCCTCATTTGTCTGCTTCTGTTGCATGCCACTACTTCTAAGGGGGGTCCGTGAAATCGCTAGAATGACCTTCTATCTTCAGTCTCCTCTACTATGTTCTTTTATCTTTTCTTACTCTTACAAATCCACAGGTGAATTTATAATGCAGAGCTGATTATTAAATAACATGGAAAGGGGCACTAAGGGTTAATGAAAAAACTAATATTTTAATTCATCTTCTTTATTGTCTATCTGTTCAATAAAATTTCAAGCATTATATTTTAAACCACAATATCTAGACTCACATTTCCAGAGTTTTTATACTAAACATGATAAAAAGCAAAATAAGACATTTAGAATACAGAAAAGTAGAAACTGTACAAACAAATGAGCAGGTATAAGCTACCTTATAAAAAGCAAAAGGGGAGTTCCTCATCTCTCCACTCTTGTTGCCAAGAGCCATGAACCCTGATTTCACTATTAGGCACATAAATCAAATGTTTTAAGATGAGGAAAAAGCAATAGTTAACAATCATTTGAGTGCATACCATGTGCCAGGTGCACAGTGACCCTATATGTAATACTATAATAATTCCCATTTTACATTTGAGGAAATTGAGGCTATTTGAAACTATGCTTAAAGAAAATTTAACAAAAAACAATACTCATTATTCTTTATAAAAAGCTATCAACATTAGATGGTAAGTATTCAACATCTGGCAGTCTGCTATTTCTTTTATATGTGTGAGTACTTAACCATTTATGCCAAATGAATTACATTTAGTATACCATTCCAGGAAAAAGTACATTAATCTGAATAATCCTTTGACACAGACTC
The DNA here is from genome assembly GCA_030015415.1 of Cynopterus sphinx. Classification (NCBI taxonomy): domain Eukaryota; kingdom Metazoa; phylum Chordata; class Mammalia; order Chiroptera; family Pteropodidae; genus Cynopterus; species Cynopterus sphinx. Next base: position 34,348,330 of record CM057382.1, on the reverse strand, counting down.
TTTTCTACATGTAGTGCATAACAGTTACACTATGTAAATTTTTTTTTAAAAGACACTAGAAACTACATAAGCATTTTCTACAAATATTTTAGGTCAGAAAAACTGCCATTCATAAATAACTGACCTGAAGGGCTATTACTTATCTAATACTTGACCCTGCATCCTATAAATCTCATCACTGTTAAAAACAAATTATATATTTAGGTAGCATTTTTTTTTTAATTTTAATGACCCTCAATTCCACACTGGGATCATTTAAGAGAAACAATTTTTTTAAATTTTATAAAAAGGAAAACTACCAAGTTACTTCAGGGACAGATGCTGAAAACAGTATTTTCCAACTCTTAGGTTCTCTTCTGTTAGATAAACAAGACGTGAATTAAGAAGGCTGGCACAGAAAAACAGTATTGGCTAATAAAACAAAAATGGCTTCCCATGGCCTATATACACATCTGATAATTTAGCAAAGAAGAATGCTATCCATCTGTGAAAGCTGAGAATTCACACGGATTATGTATTAATCATTATAACAATGCTATTGACTATTTAAAGTGTGACTAATATATGTATAGCATTATTCTAAAGCTTGAAGTCTTTCTTTTAAAATCATTTATCAGCCTAATCTGATATTCTTCTTAGATGAAATAAAATAGTTGTAAAGCTTTCATCATTATGTTAATAATTTCATTTAATGAATATGACAACTGGCTCTAAAATCTGACATAGTCCTCCCTCCTTCTTCCTTCCCTCACTCCCTTCGTGTGTGCATGAAGCCAAAACTAAAGGGTAAAATGTCAAGTGGCTTATCCCCAAATTTCTAGCTCTAACATTTTAAATTTCCTTTATTTCAACATTTAGCCCCCAAGTTAATTCCTAAAGGCAAAGAGAGTAATATAAGAGTTATGAAAGCAAAGCAAAATCAAAGCAGGAGGGAGAACAGTAGATTGATTTTTTAAACTTTGGTCCTTAGATACTTATGCTGTATTTTTTCTGTCTCAAGGTTATCAACCATCATAAATCTGATAAATGAAATTACCTTTTGATACAGTCAGAGCTGGTGACCATTGTGACCTCAGGATATCAAGACAAATACTTCCATTACTGTTTATGTTTGGATGATAAATTTTTGTTGTAAAAGCAATCTAAACATAAAACAAAGCAAAATAAAAATGTGACAATCCACGAATCATGAACAAAACAGAACCAATTTGCTCTAAGATAAAATTTGACCCTAATAGAGAAAGGTACTCGACACCAATTGAATGAGCATCTACTTCATGCACACGTAGTTTTAGCTACTGAGAATGTGAAAGCAAATAAAGTCAGTTTCCTGTTCCCCCCCAACAAGAAATTGAGAAGTATTTTGGAGAGTGCAATAAATAAGTCTGTAATAGCTGGTATGACTGGTTGAGTGGCACCTGAAGTAATTAACCATGGCTTTCATCGTCACTCAAAAGAATCTTTATTTTGATTATCAGTGGCATGCAGAAGTTATACTAGAATCTAAAAATAGGGTGCTGACCCTGTTCTAAGGGAAGGTTGAGAGGCCTCAGGTATTTACCTGTCCTAGGAAATCCACCAAGAATCCTAATCTTCCACAAGAGTTGTTGTATCATTTTATATATGTGTGTATATGTGTTACTCAGGTGTTTTTAAAAATCTAAAATAATTATTTCCTGAGTGACAGGATTGATTAATGACTTTTTCCTTGATATCTCCATCATTTGTTTCCTCTTTAGATCTAATATAAATTAAATTTAATAAGAACATGTTTCTCTCTCCTACCACTCTAAATAAAGGGGCTGTGTCATATTTACTTTTGTATCCCTAATGTAAAAGAACATGGTAGGTGTTCAATAAATGTTTTTTAACTGGGCAAAAAAACAAAAAAGAAAATAAAAAATTAACTTTGGAAAGATAATCTCCTGAATGGAAAAGTCTGATTCTTGACCATAAAAAACTTCCCAAGCTACATATATCTAATTAAACAGAAAAAAGAAACTAAGGAATTAATTTTATTGCATAACAAATACTGCCTTTTCTTTTGTGGATATAATACAATGTTTGAATAAAGAAGCATATTTTAGGTTCAGTGACTTTACAGAACAGTTGGAACATGCTAACTGGTCTTGGACATCATAAAAATATCTTTGGATATATTTCTGACATAAAAGTCACATCAATCATAAAAATAAAAATACCTTTGGTGGTTTAAAAGGATAGTCTGTCGGAAAATGTACAGTGAGAAAGAAGACTCCACCTTGATATGCGCTATCAGGCTGAAATTACAAAATATCTGCATCAGTGTTTGATTAATATATTTATTTGGTAACCTAAAATGATCCCCCCTCCAAAAAAAGAAAGAAAAAGAAAATGTCTGTTTGAAAAACATGGCATATTTTCATAAGTTCAAATCCTTTACCTTGAAAACAGGTTTTCCTTTGCAGGGTTTTCCAACAATCATGACATCATAGAGTTTAAAACAAATACAAAATAGGATGACGCATGCAGTGGTGTGACTTGCCCAAACAAATATGAGTACAGATTTTTTAAACATCAGTATACACACAAGATTGCTGTGAGAAAAGATAACTTTCTGCAGCAGTAATCAGTATTTTCAAAAGGACTGGGGCTAGTGTTTACCTTCCTACATACGAAACTCAAGTTCTAATAGTCCATTTGGGGCAAGTTTAGAGTTGAACTGAACAAGTTATGAAAAGGACCTCAAATCTTCACTTAATAGCAGTTTATAAAATAATGTGGGAAATGTGAAAAAAGCCCAAAATTAATAAATTCAATATTCATGGAATTATCAAATTAGAAATCCACTTAACGAGAGGAATTTAAATTTGGCCACGTGTATTTATGGCAATTAGAAACTATGTTACAAGCAAAAGGAAAAAAGTTAAAAATTTGAAAAAGATAGCAAAAATATCTAAAATTTTACTTTAATTCCTTTGTATTTAATTAAATTTATCATGTTACATTAACATCTTGGTAGTAATAAAAAGTTTATCATTACTTTCTTCTTAAGTTTCTGCATACATATTACAGGCGGCACTATATAATTATTCTTACTATATATAGTTTAACTCTAGTTCACTAAAAATTATAAGTAATTCAGAAAATATAAGTAAATTACAATTGATAGACATGGTCTGCTTAGATATTCAAATGATGCTAAGGAGCAGCATGTTTATATTACTAAAATAAAGGGGCTATGAGTAACATAGTTGTAACCATTTACTACATGTAATTCACATAAATATTTTTGAAGGGCTATAATTCAAATGGTACAGATGGGCCTATAAATGACGGTATTTTGATTTTTAGTAAGCAACAAAAACAAACAGAAATAACTAGATTCTTATTGAAAGCTGCTGTTTAAATAAATACATTGTATTTTTACCCTTTAAAACGGTAACTTAAAATTTAGTGGTATGAGACACTAGCCCAGGACTCCTTCTCTGAAAATTCGATAATTGTTTTGTTTTTTAACTTAAACACAAGGCAATATGTTTAGAAACTCTATGGCTTATTAGATGAAGCTCTTTTGAGGAAGGGAGGAGAGAATGATGTTCACAGCAACATGTTACCAGTGTGCTCTCACCCAGAAAGCATATTTGAGCTGTCAGTGCCCATTCTTATGCAATCAGATTTTTGGTCATAGAAAGAAAAGGAAAGCTTGTTTCAAGTCATAACTGCCTTTCAGGTGTAGAAAGAAATAATCCTAACAAAGGTAATAAATGATAAGAGAAGCCAGTCATAAAAGAGTAGGTAATTTTGACTTTATAGGATAATGCAACAAAAGTAAAACCAGCCAACTCATGAGATGACAAAAATAGACCAGTTGCAATATTTTATTGATTCTCTCAAGAACAGGAGCAGTAATGAAACTTGTTGCAAACTGGTACTTGTTACTTGTAGAAATTCCATCATTGGGTTAATCAGACTTATTTCTGACCTACTAAAACCGCTGATGTGAAAATAATTATGCTTAGTTCTGGACAACTGGCTTTTTGTGTTTAAAAATAAAGGTAAAGGAAACACACAGCCTGGTTGCAAACTGTGGGTAACAATAATCATCAAAGATTTGACAAAAGAAAACACATCACAATCAACCTAGCAAGTATTTGACATCAGTGCTCTAAAAATTATCATGAACCCTTTCATCACATTTTATTTCCTGAGTCATTCAAATACAAGAAAATTCAACCTTAGCCACAAACATCTGATCAAAGGTGAAATGGCAAAAATGAATTATGGCTGCAGGGATTAATTTCATATATATGAATCATACTTACGGGCCCCATAATAGTTGCTTGCCAGTGGAACACTGAAACAAACAAAGGAGTTTTGGAGTCATTATCAAATGTTCAAACATATTATTAATGGTAGCAAAAGGCTAGCAATAAAGCAAAGCTTACAGTCATCTCCCACAGGTCCAGCTGAACAGTGAGCAGGTGGGTCACGTTGTAGATCACTTAATTCCTGAGGCAAAGAGAAAATGCTTAATTAAAGTAAATTCATTTTCCAGTGAAATAAGCATAATAGTTCATGAAGACACAAACTATCAGCTTCACTTTAAAACCATTTTTGGAAGTTCAATTCAAAATATGAAAACATAAAATATACTCTGTCACCGACTGGTAAAAGAGCAAGGAATAAGGTATTAAATTCCTTCATAACATAGCTCCAAACCTTGAAAATAGTAAATGGATTAAATATTGTTTATATTTAAATAGTATTTATATTTAATGAGCATCTACTGTAGGCAAGATAATTTATATAAGTACTAGTATATGAGAAACAGGTCTTCTTCAACAAGTTTACAATCTAATTTGGCAGAGTGAAGACCCACAAGGCTATGGATATTTAAGGAACAACCTGAAGGTTAAATGAAAAGAAAGAAGAGCAGCCAGGCCATATTTTGATGCACACTGATTCATATGCTCTTTCCTGCTCTCAAGAAAACAAAGATTAGTGGTGACTAAGATTTACTCGATGTTTTGTCATCCTCACAATCCTTGGAGATAAGTGTTATTATGCTCCCCATGTTACAGATGAAGAGCAAAGGTGACACACTTCACTGTGTGCTCATGTAACTAGCATGTATGGGGTGGAGCTGGGATTCAAACCCTCACAGTCGAACTTCTGGCTTTTCAGCTTCACAAATGCACAAATGTAAGTGACATTTACTGAGATGGGGGAATACTAGAAGACAAGCTGATTTGGAAAGTAGACATTTAGAATCTGTGACCCCTGTGACAGCAAGGGAAAATTTAGTTCAACATACAGGGCTGAAGCTTAAAAAAGGACTAGACTAGAAATCAGAAAATCACCGTATATACCTGGTATTTAAAACTGTGAGAACAATGTCAACATTTTCATGGAACACATGTAAACAAATAATGCATTTCATCAAATCTAAGATGCCATCTACCGTAAATCACATCCTTATTTTATATACCAATAATTAAGGAGGAATGCTGCAATTACTTTTAAGATACCATCAATTATAACATGCATCCAAATTTTAGAAATGTTAAAATGAAAAAGATGTACACATTAGAATCATTGCAATATGGTCATTATAGCAACGAGTTCAGCATTCTAAGAGGCAAATAAGAAAATATGGTAGGGAAAGGCTTTCATAAGAAAGTGATATATGAGCTAAGTAAGCCAAGTGCAAACTCTAATCTTCCAAATCTTCCAAGTTTTTCCAATATACCTTGGTACTTTCAGTTTTGATTTTGTTGCTTTTTTTCCCCCTCACAGTTTTTACTGTGCTTCTCTTCCTGACAAGAATTAACTGAGTTAGCAGCTCCTTCCATCCAGGTATAGTTAAGCGATAAAGAGAAAGATTTCAGTCTTCAACTTAGCAATAGCAGCTAAAAAGAAAGGCTTTGAAATTCAAGTCCAGGTGACATCACTCACTCACCACATAACCTTGAGGAAAACACTTTTTTTTCTCTCCTAATCTTAGTTTTCTTTAATGCAAAGTGGCATTACTACTTTCATCCATAGTTTCTATAACAAACAAGTGAAATGATACATGTGAGGTGTACAGCAGTCTTTGGCGCATAGCAAGCATTCAAATAAATGTAAAGATAATATGAAATTGATAATCATCCAAGTCTCTAGTAGCAGAATTATTTAGCTAGTTTAAATGATTGGGGGAGGAGCAGCTAGTTAAGTCACAGCTCCATTTTAGAATGACTGTACTTTATTTAAGTTTTCTAATGTGGACTTACAGGAGATTGTTTCTGAAGGTATTCAATGTGGAATTTTTTACATTAGTATAAATAGGTAAATGGAACATCTTTGTCCTTATTTTAACTAGAAAATTACAAAATGAGTTTCTGTATTTTAAAAAAAACTTAATGATTTGCATGTATATATTTTACATAATGTATGTGTTTAAATCATACACACACATACAAATTTATTTTGTTTACTATCAGAAAAACCTGAAACCATATTTCATTGGAATAGCCTTGAATCATGTTCAAATTTCAAATGTCAGCCTGTTCTTTAAATCCCTTTAAAACATTACAAAACATTTTATTTTTGTGCCCTGATTCTACCTTCTCTGTAAGGAGAAGTTAGAGCTAAGAAAGAGAAAGAGAAAATCTAACAACAGAACTGCTGCAGAGGCCAGGTTCTTAAGCTGTTTACTGAAAGCTCACTTATTTTAGGAAGGAGGCAAATGACAATATAACGAACATCAAACATTTTTAATAATCACATTGACCATTGCTACGAATAATAGCATTAATGCATTGGTGAGGAGCCTTACATACCCTAGATTTTTTAGGAAGGTCTAAATTTCTAATGTTCTATCCCCTGTCAAACCATGTGTCTAGAAATACACCCTGTTATATTGTTGGGAAATATGTAACTAAAACTGTGGTGCATTTGTACAAAATGACCAAAAGAAAAAAAGGTACAATATATACTTTCCCTCACCCACAAAAAGACAGATCTTAAATTTGAAAAAAGAAAAATGAAGAATTCTGAGATGTGCTAAGGTGAAAATATAAAACAAACAAAACCTAAAAACCAAAAAACCAAAATGCCACCTTTTTTTCTCTTAGTCTATAGCCAGTGTACTTTTAGATGAGACACTGGTCTGCCTAATCTCTCTGTAAGAATTAACACTGAATTATACAAATTGCTCAAGTCCATAGGATCCTCATAGTGGCCAAGGCTCAACTCCACCATTTCTCATCAATAGAAGCCTTTTAAATTACAGTTTATGATACTGACACTTCTTGAACACCTCTTCCTATTCTACCCCTACCCTGAAATCCAGGATGCACCCTATAGGTAGCCTCCTAATAATTGTTTCACTAGCCCCTCAGGCCTCTCACCTAGGGCTTCATGGCCATGATGATGAAAAGTAAAAGGTTCCACAGACAAAGCATTTAAAAACATTCATTTTTAATTAAGTATTGCATTGGGTGTGTGTGTATGTTTGCATGTTATAAAAGCACAGCAAAGCAAATCAGTGATCTGTAGGGAAAAAATAAAGAGCAATGTAGGTCAAACACCCATAAGATCATTACCCAAACCAAGTAATTGTCAACCTATCAGGATACTTCCATCCACAGCTTCAGTGGGAAAAAGCATGCCAGTCACTGATGGAGGAAGTCATAAGTTGAGATACAACCTTCTGGAGGGCTGGTAATAACTGTGAAAGTGGAAAACACATACAGTCTCTGACCCAGTAATTTAACCTCATAGTAGTTACTGTCCAAATAGTCAATGATACATACATATATAACGATGTTCAGTGAGGCATCTTTTATAACTATGAAAAACTGAGAATAACGTTAACGGCCCATCAATAAAGAAATGGTTTCATAATATAGCCATATAATGAAACATTGTACTGCCATTAAAAGAAGGAGATAGATCTCTGTATGCTGACATTAAATAATGCCATGTGAATATAACGTAGTTTTTGATTGAAAAATACAAGTTGCAGAAGAATATGTCCATTAGATCCCATAATACATACACATATTATATATGCATGGAAAATAAAAGAATACACACCAAACTATTAACAGTAGTTACCTCTGGGAGTGAGTTGTCACTTTTTTTGTCTTCTACATTGTTTCAATTTTTTTTACAGTACTTTTATAACTTTAAAAAAAATAATAAGACTTTACTCAGGTTCTATGGGCATTTAAAAGACATGAAATGAAACTGCTTTTTTTCACCACATATACTTTAAGGATCTCCTTTCATTAATTTTTTTGGTAAGGAAAAACTCAGGAACTGTCATATATTAGAGAGTACATATAGTAAAAAGACAACAGCTAAACCCAACATGTGATCCTGGACTGAATTTTCAAACAGGAAAAGAACAGTGAAAAAACTGGTGAAATCTGAATTAGGTCTGTAACTTACAGTATTATACTAATGTTACTTTCCTTTGATGACTGTACTATGGTTACATAAGTTGTAAATATCAGGGAAAATTAGGTGAAAGGTAATATGTAAACTCTGTTATTTTTGCAACTTTTCTCTAAAAACAAAATTCTTTCCAAGTAAAAAATAATGTAAAAAGTTTTATGTATATTTCAATACTTAATTTACTATTTTCTTTACCAAGCTTGCTTCTTTTTTTGTATTCCCTGTATCTACTAATGGAATATTAGTCTCCTAGTCACCAGGCTCAAAATATCAGCATTGTTTTGACTATCTCATCCTTCAAATAGAGTCAGATAGAGTACTATAATATAATCTCCCTCAATGCCCATTATACTGCTTACCATGGTTACCTGAAATTACAGTTCAACTGTAATTGCTTTCCAATACTCTATGTATTACCTGCATAATAATCTTTTAAAAGCACAACTCTGTTTCTTTAATTCTTTCACTTGGTAAATTTCAGTTCCCTATTTGCTTACTAAAGACCAAAGTCAAACAACGAAGGTCTTTTCATTACCTAGTCCCAACCCTACACTTTCAATTGGGTTTCCCTTCACAAATGTGACAAGTAAATCTCCAAAGAAACCTCATGGGGTTTCTAAAACACTTTCAGGAGGTCTATAAGGTCAAAATTAATTTCATAATAAACCTAAGAAGTTATTTGCCTGTTTCACTCTCAATATCTCCTGAGTATACAGTGGCACTTTCCAGTTTAATGACATGTAATATAACAGATTGAATGTATTAGCAGATGTGAGAACTCAACTGTCATCTAAAAACCTGACTATAATGAGATCTGAACATGTATAAAACAATGTTACTTTACTTTTTTGCTTTGAAAAAGTTATTTTTAATAAAAGTGATGTGTGTTACTATGTAATGAGTTTATTATGTTTAAATTACTAAACATATTAAAATGTTTTAATTTTTCACATGGTAAACATTAATAGATACAACCCATACAAACAAAAGCCCTTTGGGGCCCTCAATACTTTTAATGTAAGGGTGTCCATAGGCCAACAGGTTTGAGAATTGTCTGGTAAAGTCTAGTCTACTTAAACATCCCCATGTACATGTTCATAATTTTTTTTCCTAAAATAATCTCCCTTCTATTTCCCTATGCCCAAATTTCACCTGTCTCCTTAATGGTGGCTGCCTTCTCAACAGCCACTTGGAAAACATGAATTTTGGAGTTAGACCTGGACCAAGTTTGGCCTTGGTACTGACCCTTACTAGTTGTAAGACCTTAAGCAACTTACTTAACTTCTCTGAGTCTCAAGTGTCCCATTTAGGAATATTATATTGAGAATTAAATAAAAACACATAAGTAAAATACTTTGCTTAATACTGGTCATGTGAAATAGATGCTTAATAAATATTAATTTTCTACATCTGTTCTACTAGAATGTTTCTTTGAAAAATGGAACTTTTATGCATTTTATTAATGGATTCTTCCACAATAATTAGCACGATGTCTTTCTTTTAAGTATTTGAGTTAAGCAATAAAATTTAAGGAATAATGTGATGCAGAGCATTGATACCTCAAATTTCTCTTTTAGAAATAAAAATGATTAGATCTGGCAATAAAATGAAAATCAATTACTTCCTACATAGACATGCAGTGTGCATAAAATAAAATGAATATCATAATAGGTGTTAGGAAAATAGTACTGGTCATATACAAACATTGGGATGGCCTTTTAAATAAAATGACACCTAAAATTAATCTCAAAAGAATATTAATTATTAAGGCATTAAAAACACATGCCATTGCCTAACTATTTTCAATTTATGGAAGGTATAATAAATAGTCCAGCAAAGTGTCCAAAGCCACACAAACATTCCTGTTAGAAATTTTTGTTTGGGTTTTTCTGATTTAGAAGACCTCAAAACTCTAAATATTCCATCCTTATTGTTTATTTAGGATGCTTGCTGACCTACTTTCAGGACAGAGTTTTGGGTTGCTTTTCCTAGAGAAGTTAGGGGTTTGTTCTGAGCTGACCCAGTCTCAAAGTAAGTCATTTTCCAACCACCAGCAATCCTTGGTGACAGAGCTGGCCATAGACAGAGCTGCAGTTTGTGGGACAGAGTTTTTGTTGTTGTTGTTCTACACTCATTTAACCAGGTGGACTAATTATAGCAGAAGTTTATTAAGCACTCCCACATCCTTTCTAACAGAGATCATGATTCTGATTTAACACTCTCATCTCAAATCTGAACACTCTCAATGTTTTACAGGTTTAATTTAATCCTATCAGATTATGATACTAATTAAAATCCTCACCAGTCACTGGTCATGCATACTTTTGTTGATCAAAATGGAACATGAAATTTAAGGAGAAGTGATTTGTGGGAGAAAAATAATAAGATTTAGTTTAAAAGGTATAGGAGAGAGGTCCTCTAGATTCCTAATTTTAAAATAGATGTTTCTCCAAAAAAATACATGCAAAGGTAGCTATAGGCCTCAAGGGTCATCTCTTGAATGTGTTCATTAAAGTATAGAACATTCTAGGGAATCCAAGAAAGAAAGTTTCTACAAGAATAGAAACATGATGTAGTAAGAATCTGGTATAAAACATCTTCACTGACACAAACTACCTTCTAAATCAAAAATAAACACAAATGTGAAATATTAAAAAGTAAAGTTATGAAGTAAATTCTGAAAAGCCATATGGGTTGCCTCAGAATTTATTTCCTGCTCTACCTCATTAAACTTGTGGCACACTACAAGACTATACTTAAATATAACCTTTTATTTGTTAAAAGGCAGATTATGAAAACACAGAAAAAGTCAATGACTTTTTTTTTTTTGGCCAGTTATTATCAACAGTATTCAGGGTTGCTGCATTTTGCCAGAGAGACTATGTGCGTCAACTCCAATGTGTGCCATTCACACAAATTTCAATGTGAGTGGGGTCCCCTGGGGCTCTACAAAACTTCACTATAGAAGTTGCACATAAAAGAAATGGACAACATATCCTTTAAACCCAACTTAGGATATTATCATTATTTTGGATAAACAAGGAGCACTTCTGATGTAGAAGCAAAAGTGATAGTTTGATACCAGAATAGGACCATAAGCACTTATTTTAACTTTATTCTATCAATGTTTTGAGAATAAAGAGAAAACAATGACAAACTTGGAATTCAAAAACTAAAGTGATGACAGCAACATTCTGGGGGAGAAAACAAAAAATTTTTCAGGACATGGTGCTAGGTCAACTGGGTATCTATATGGAAAAATAAATGAACTGACCTTCCCCACCTCAAACCATACACAAAAATCAATTGTAAGTAGACTGTAGGTTTAAATATAAAAGGTAAAATAATAGTGCTTTAAAAAAAAAAAACATGTCTTTATGATCTTGGGGAAGGCAGAGATTTTTAAACAGGGCATAAAGATCACTAACCATGAGAGAAAAAATGGAAAATTTGGACTTGATTAAGAACATCTGTCCATCAAAGGACACATTAGAAGTGTGAAAAGGTAAGCCACTAAATAAGATATATCTGACAAAAGACTCACATCCAGAATGTGTAAAAATATTCCTACAGATCAATTTTTAAAAGGCAGACTTGAATAGCCATTTTACAAAAGAGGCTATCCAAATGGTCAATACACATATTGGAAGGGGCTCAGTTTCATTGGTCATCAAGAAAATGCAAATTAAAACAAATATACTATGCCACCACGAATCCAACAGAATTGTTATAATCAAAAAGATACAAGTACAAATGTTGGCAGAAACGGAAAGCAACTGGAACTCTCACACACTGCCAGTGGAAGAGGAAAAGTTTGATAATAAACACTAAAAGTGTACAAAGGAATACTCAATGACCCAGCTAGCAATGCTACTGCCAGGTATACACCTAAAGGAAATATACAAAATTATGTAATGTAAAAGGTGACTATCAAATAGTGACACATTATAAATCCATATATGAAAAGAACTCGTTATACATACTTTGTGTATACATATATTTTTGTTATGTTTCACTTCCAGTGACCTTTTAAACCTAAAACTAAAATACATAGTTCAATCCAATTTCCTTCTTCTCCTTTGAGACAAAGTTTAAAACAAACCAACCTTATACCTAAACATAGATCAATCATTATCAAAGTGGTGAAAGTGTACCCCAGACAAAAGTAGTCTGTGTCAATGAATCAATTTTCTTTGTGAGTCATAAAATTCCAATGTGATTAATACTAAAATAAAAAATAACTAATTAGGGTATCTAAATTTCAAAATAAAAATGTAAGATACAGTAATGAAAGGTATATTAGAAGATATTGTCTCTATATTAGGACTGGAACTAGAAAAGCACTGTGTCTACAAAAATGTGTTTAATGGATTTATATTTATATAGCCTTACATGGCGAAGCGCCTCTATTCTAGTTCAGATTTCTATAACCAACTAAACACAAAGAAAAGTACTGAGAGGTCTGAAACTGAATTTTAAATGGGCACAGATGGCATGTTTATAACACCCCCACAATATACTGAGTGTTCTTCATAAAACCAACCTAGACACAGTTCCTGCCTCTAGGGGACTTAAAATCTAAAAGTAGATGAGGCAGTCTAATTCAAAGAAAGTAAACAAATAAAGGAAACAAAGAAGGGAATGTAAGAGAAGAGAGGCCTGCATTAATCTCAGCTCCCAAAAGGGTAAAAGTCCAATCTGAACAGTGGAGAGTGAAAGCTAACAAGTCAGAGCTGCCTCACTTACCATCAGACTTAGTATGACACTATCTAGTAAATATTCTCTAAAAAATTATGCTGAAAATGCTTTGTTGTTTTCTAGCTTCCACATTCAGAAGACCTAAATCTCTGTAACAGATAAATATATTATATCCCATTGTGCAAAGGACATTATACAGCATATGCGTAGGGACTGATTTACAGTCCAAAAATCTAAATTACTGAATCCAAAGCATATGAAAGCATTATTCCAAAAATTCTGGCTCAACAGGCCATTATTAATATAACACAACTATCTTTATCTCAAAACTCCTAAAACAAAACAGTAGTTCTTAATAGATGGCATTTTCGATGTTGTCTAAAGGGATATACGAGCTATATTTGGTTTGTCTGTAAATAAACATTTCATAGGCTTACAGTTCAGACTCTGATCCCCTCATCCAGTTGACAAGAGCTATTTCAATAGAGAGATGTCAAACAACTGTCCGAAATGTCTCCGAATACAGACCCCTCTTTAAGCTCTTGAATTAAAGAACATCTTTATTTTAAACCATGTAGATTTTCCTGGAAGACTTCAAAATGCTGATGGCATCCAATTAATTAAGTTATAGGAACCAAACTCACTTCAACAGACTTGTCCTGGCAGCTTCACTGTCTCTTTGGATCAGGTGTCTCTGCAAAGGCTGTTTATTTAAAATGTGATGATGATGATGATGATGATGATGATGATGATTGATGATGATGACGATGAAGACAACGAAGATGATGACGAAGACAACGAAGATGATGACAACGACAACCACGATGGTGATACAGCCAAATTCCACACAAATGGAAGAAGATGAAGAAAGGAATGACGCTATTGACTTTGCCACATGAAGTTAATATTTTTTAAATCTAAACTATAAAGGTCACAACTTAGAATAAACATGTGCAGTCAGCATTAGAGACATTATCTTCCCAATGCCTTCGAACTACAAACACTTTGCCCCAATGCTCTCTACAGCAGCCATGATGACTTTCAACTTCCCAAAAAGCCATTTTGTCTGAAACATAGATTTCTTTTAAAGAGAAGACTCTCAATCACCAACCTGTATACATAATATTTCTATCACAGGAATTACATGAATAAAAATACACTCTAGATAAATTCAGGATATTTCAAGAAAACTGTATTTGAGTCTATTTTACTTAGTATAGTAAAAATGCATGAATTCCAGACACCCAAACTTCAAACCTTAGAATCACCATCTGATTCCTTCCTTCCTTCAGGTCCCATCCACCCTCCTGCCCCCTCACATTAATCAGTACCAAGCTGTTTGGATTCTCCTTCAGTCCTGATCCCTCCTACTGAAAGGGTCCCAGGAATAAGCACATCACATAGAAAAACTGAGGACCAAAGGGCAGAAGAATCTGAGAAAAGCCAGAGGAGACACATTTTAGAGTAGACAAAGGTTCAAACCAGGGAGACACTATTAAAGTGTCTGGAACAGACTGAGTAGTATGAGCAGCAGTCTGGAGAGACTGCCTAGACCACTGAGCCTTAGAGACTTGACCTGAAGTCAAGGATGGGTGGGTCAGGCCAACTCAAAAACAGTAAGTGGCACGAACACCCTACAATTTTTCTCACACACCCCTCTTTCAAATGTCCTAGTTTATAGTTCACATCTTCCTTAAATCTCACTTTAACAAGTACAATGACGTCTTCACTGACCCATTGTTCTTCTATTTCTCTACCAACACACTGCAGTCAAAATCATCTTCTTAACGTACCATGTCAAATTCTTTCAATGTTTTTCATTAGCTTTAATATAAGATTTAGAAATCCTTAAAATGGCTTACCAGACCTTCCACCATCTGACTCCTTCTCTCTAGCCTGTCTATACCACTTTCCCCCGATGTTCTCTGTTCCAGCCATGACTTTCAATTCCCCCAAATGCTATCTTTTCAAACATCATATCCTTTTAGACAGAAGACTCCAAATCGCTCCTCTCTCTTTCTATTTCACTCTCTCACTTAATCATTTTATTTATTTTTACTTTTAACTTCAGGTCTCATCTTAAACATCATTTTCTCAAGGAGGCTTTTCTTGACTCTTTCAAAGGGTCCCTGCTATATTCCCAGAGAACTCTGGACTTCCTTTTTCATGACATCTATCAAATTTATAATTACAAATGAAAAACAATCTCATGTTCTATGAGAGCAAGAATGCATATTTGCATGATGATTAAGAGTGTTACTACCTTATTCAAAACCTTCAATGGCTTCCCAAAATTTCTGCATTAAGTGCACATTTCTCAGCATGGGTCTTCAAGGTTCTCCACAGTATGAACTCTTATGGTCTACTATTCCTTAAATGCTTCCAAAAAGCAGGATTAACTGTTTCTTCCCATAAAGGCATAGACTTTCTAGTGCTTTCATTTCTGTAGCTTTCTCCATGAACTCGGCTTCTCTGTTTTCAAAAATGCTACCCTTTCTTCCAAACTGATATCCAATTCCATCTTCCCCCTATAATTTTTCCTTATTTTCCCCAAATAAATTTAGCCTCTCCCACCTTTGACTTCCTTCCTGCTAAATATGTCATATTTTTTTTATGGTACTCTCCTATATCTACACAGTCGTTACGGTACGTTTCTTACCCTTATCGGTTTAAAATTTCTTAGGTAATGCTGGCTATACGTTACTTTTCTATGTATCTCATTTCATTTTGTATTTATGCCTTATATGCAGAAGTTGCTCCATAAATGCATTAACTTGTATTTGTGTAATCCAGTTGTGTAAGGCAGTTGTCAAAATATATGGATAAAACAATCTTTAAAGTATAAAAGACACCTATGAAACAGATGGAAGCTAAATGAAATTAGAAAAGCATATTACCAGTACAAAAACAGAAATATACCTAATTTGCATTATATATAATTGCTCTTTAATCAGAGTAATACATCCTTAGAAACTCATTAACCTTATACATTAAGATGCCAACATTGAATTCAATTCTGACATATGAAAGCAAATAGAATTTTAACTCGTTTCATATAGCAACAGAACACAAGTGCCACTGCTCAATACTTATTTTTGTGTCCATTTTTGCTATTGGCTGAACAAAAACAAAGAACAAAAACATTTTTTGGTGTACCTAAAATTATAAATCAGATAAGACCATACAAATTATCTAGTTCAACCCATCCAATTTCTAGTTAAAGAAAAAATAGGAGATGAGTTTCCTGGACAAGGTCATGGTGCTAGAGCTAGGATGAAGGCTCAGGACCTTCTGACTTCCACTACAGCACTCTTCCCATCCTAAAACTATACTCACCTCAAGGCTGTAATAACTACAGCACATTATTCTCAATCAACATTGGCACCAACAATGCTCAAGTACCGAATTGAGGCCATGTGAACATTTTCAGCCATGCTCAAGAGAAACAAAAGTGTGAAGAGTGAAGGCATGAGAAGAAATGCTTTTTATCTTTTCCTAGGAGCCTAATATCTCATAAAGGTTAGAAACAACACTACTTCATAAAGTTTTAGGGAGTGTTTGAGTCCAAAGACGTCTGTGAGGCCAGAAATACATAATAGAAAATTACATATAACTTTTCAAAATATGTAATAGAATTTTACACAATGGAATACTCAACATAGAGCATTCTGAATGTTATATTATCAAAAGTTACTATTTACTTTACAGTAACCAAGAAAAATGATACTTCAGGGAAAAACAAAAAAATAAAAGAAAAAGGCTAGCAAGCTATTTCTTAAAACCTACTTAAAACACAAATATACCTACCAATATTTATCAAATACTTGTTATTAAGTATCATATCTTACAGCTCCACCCCTAATAATTGGCATAATAGTCACTTAATAAGTATATGCATAATAATCTCTCTTAATATCACTCAGTACTATTCTTGAATACTGTGGTTGTATATCAGTAGCTATAAAATGCTGCTATCTGTAGTAGAAAACAATGAACATTGACAGTTTGTGTCAAATAAAAATGTTTCCAAGGTTAGAACATTTTACATTATGTGTATGTGTATCTATATAATGCATGTGTATGTATATATACATGTTCATTTGCTCTATGTGCGTGTACATACACATATGTAAATTTATGACATATGGGATGTATTTTTGACAATGTTAATTTTACCTAAGGATCTTATGTTTTGAAACAGTATTTTCAAATTTTTTTTACAGTAATTCATGATTAAAAAAAGACACCACACCCTATTTACTATACATACCACATACACAGGGACATACATAACTAAAACAAGTTTCATGAAACAACACCACCCTTACTATACCCAAAGCTCTAATATTTTCTATTCCATTTTTTAAAATGTTGGTTGTGATTCACTATACTACTTTTGTTACCCTGTCTGGAAGCTAGTAAAAGTGCAAGAAGACATTGGGAGGTGTAAACCTTAGTTTGGCATTCATTCATTAGGAATAAACTAGACTCTTACAGACATCATCCAAAAACTGGCAAAATGAAGGCTAGAAATTATTAAACATTCAAAAGCTATGTTGAACACCTGAAGTGCATTAATATGGAGTAATACAGTAAACAATACAGACCATATTCTGGGCCATAAAACAAGTCTCAAAAGTTTAAAGGAGTCAAATAAAGACACATCTTCTCTGATCACAGTGGAATTAAATTATAAATCAGTAACAGAAAACAATCTATAAAATCCCACATATTTGGAAAATAAATAATATACTTCTAAATGAGTCAAGAACCAAAGAAGAAATCAAAAGGGAAACAGAAAGTATTTTTAACTAAATAAAAATGAAAATACAAGATATCAAAATTTGGAAGAAGCAAAACACAGGCCAGAAATTGTTACTGGTTTTGAAAAGAAGAATGAGCTTAGGCCATGAGGTCTGCTTGGTTCCCTCTAAAGAAAATCAAACCTAAAGCGGGTGGCCACTTGGAGTGGGAACTATCAGATTATCTTTACTACTACAGAAGTTTAAGGTGAAAGAACCAGCCCCCACCTCATTTCTATTGGAAAAGCTTTCCTAAATCTGAAAGACTAGGAATCTAACAAGCACTGTGGTGTCATTAAAGGAGAAAAGCCACACAAACAAGATAATACCAATAGAGAGCAGTGGGGGAAACATCGGGAAGGAGGCAAGACAGGAAGCTACAGAGCATGGTGTTGATCTGATGGGCAGCACTGACCTATAGGCTTCAGTCAGGATGGTAGCCTCCTCCCTATACTAAGGACACCTCCTGGGACATAGGAGCCTCTTAGTACTGCCTAATGTGTGTAACTGAAACCTTCATAGATTCATCCCAGAACCAAATTAAATGCAGAAAAACCACAGCTTCTCAAAGGCCATCTAAACCAATATAAGACAGAAATAGAACCTGTTTTGCCTTCAGACAGATGTTCTGAGGTGGCCTGAGGACTACCCCCACCTCAATCCCCAAACCCTGCAAATCTGTGTTATATTATATATCCTGGTATCCTTTATTCCAGCATCACATAGTTGAGAGAGGACAGTATCTCAATACAATTCAATGAAATATCAGTTCATCCAATGTTTAAAAAAAGGTGGGGTAAGAGGAGCTAATACATTGTAGGTAATAATTAACTCAGTTTGATGGAAGGTATTAGGCTTATAATTTTGATTAGTGGCACTCATTAAATACATGTTTTCTGTGTATTTCAGGGAACTAAAGTGAATAAGAATGCTACTCTGCTTTACTGGAGGCAATCCCACAATCTGCAAGGTTTGGTTTTTATAGTATGTGCCTGGCTTCCTAAAATAGGCATAAACAGCCTTATTTAGATCTATGCTATTTATTTCTACAAAGGAACTGCAGAACTTTTCAAGTATTAATAGGTTATCTTGTCTTTTTATACTTTTGTTATGATGAGAAAAAAATGCATGGTACTGGAGGCAAAAGAAAGACTGAGTTTAAATAGGAAGATTTAAAAGTAGAAAAATTCACATGGTAGTTTTCTTTTTTTTAAAATCACTTTCTTCCTTTCATCTCAAGGCAAACCATTTATCTACCAAGAAGCATAATACTGTGTTACTCCTTTTTAGATTTTTATTAAAAGTTATATCCTCCTTTATTTTAAGAACCTGGAGTATTATATTTAATCTTGTACTGTGAAAGTCCTCCTAACTTATACATGCAATCTGAACAGCTGACTACTATTCAAAGCCACCATGAGAACTAAACGGCTGTAACAATTCATAGTTTTCTCAAATGAAAACTCCAGTGAAATGATACTTTTGAAGGAAAATTCATGAATTATAATGAATTATTCTAAATCCTTTTGGAGAAAAAGTGATGGAACAAAGTAAACAAGGTTATAGTATTTCTTTATTCACCATGTTAAAGGTCTAGTGTATACTACCGCAGACAGAGATTTACAATGCATAATCAACCACAGAGTGATGTGTCAGTGAAAATGATTAAACATGCCAAGAACTTAATAATAATAATGCCACTTTACATTTTTATGGAACATTACAGTTTGCAAAGCACTTATATCATAAACTTATTTGACTCTATATGACCTTCAATTGAAGTACAATAGATATAAGATATGAGTCCCTCTTGGATAAGAGAAGCTGTGCAGTGAGTGAAATGGTTAACAGCATGTAATCTAGAATCAAGGAGAGCTTGGAATCCTAGCACTGCCACTTAGTAGATATATGATTCTGAGAACATTACTCAACATCTCTGTGCCTCAGTTTCATAATCTGTAAAATGGGAATAATAATCATTTCTACCTCCGGGGCCCACTAAGGATTAAATCAATTAATATGTGTCAAGCATTTAAAACAGTGTCTAGCACAGAGTAATCATATATTATTGCACTGGTTGTACTTATCAGAAACATCATTGTATGGACAGAGAAACAAGCTGGTCATCAGAGCCAGGAACAGAAACCAGATCATCTTTTCCCATTTGATATGCCATCCACAAAGGGCTAGGTGGTGGTGGTGGTTGTGTTTAAGTATTCTAAGGTTTTCCAGACTGCCAGTTTAATGTGGAATTACGCAAATCAAAAAATTCAGCAGCTTAAAGCATTTAAAAAGATGTATTGTTATCTGTTAATAAATAATTAAAAAATATATTCCATTTCAGGGACAGAACTATACAGTAAGGAATAGTTATCTGTGTTGCTATATTTGCAACTCTTTTACTTTTCAAAAGACAGACTAAAAAGGCAACAAGCCTATCATATGACACTGTATTAGTATGATGACCATTACTTCAATATATCAAGTAAAAAATAACCTAGAAGGAAATACAGTTAACCCTTGAACAACTCAGGATTAGGGGCACCAAGAAACATGCAGTAGAAAATCAAAACTGTGTATAACTTTTGACTCGTCCAAAACTTAGAAATTGGTTCCAGGAACCCTCCCCGACCCTCAACCTGCAGATACCTAAATCCACGGATGCTCAGGTTCCCTATATAAAATAGGGTAGATCAGTGCATACAGTGGCCCTTTCCATTCACAGACTCTCAACTGTAGACTGAAGACAGGACAGGTATTTACTGGAAAAAAATCCACACCTAAGTGGACCTACACAGTTCAAACCCAGATTTAGTCAAGGATCAACAAATACTAAGATGATCATAATGTATTATTTCTTTTTTCTTCTGGTTTTCAAAACATTCATTATGTGATATAACATTCATAATTTAAAAAAATGATTTCCAAAGTTTATCAAAGATTGAAAATAGTATTGATTTAACACTTAGAAATTAACTCTAGAAAACAAAAGATGCCCAGCTGAAAATTGCCTTTTTTCCAGATATGTTTTAGGTATCTTTCCTCAGACTTTGTTTAAACTTTTTCCCTTTAGTGACTTAGGTGACTGTGATAACATCTTCCACTGTATCTAAAAATAGGGCATGGGTGTGTAAATTTATGAGCTGACATGCAAAATTGGCACTGGAAGACTAAATTAGAGTATTAAATCATTCAGCATACTCAAGTATAAAAATATATTTTAAGCACTGATACTTGAATGCTTTGTATATACTGTATATACAATTTTAACTCAGTTATGTTTAATATTTTCATATGAAGTGAAGAAATGGGAAGTCATGAACTTTATAACATTCTCAAATATGTCAAATCACTTAAGAGATTAACCTGGACAAGCACTCTTCCATTCTAGGCCTCAGGATCCTTCCTTGAATAATATGGGTAGACTAGAACATCACAGGTTCTCAACCTTCTTTCCACCCCCGCTCATCTAAGGGATTCAATATCTCTCCTCCATTTACAGCAGCGGGGACAGGCTGAAAGTATCCCACTGGTGATTCTAATACATGACCTTAGAAGCTATGCCCTTGACCCTACCCTCCACAACACGTGACCACTGCAGTTCTCTGAGGTCCTTCACAACTCTACAATCTGTTAACTTGGGTACAGGAAAATCACAACCCAATGACCTGGAAGGTATCTGACAATGTTACTTTAATATGCTTAAAAAGAAGTGCCCGCAGTTAATAGGTATCTTCTCTTGTTAGAACATGCAAAATTCAAATAAGAATCTGTATACTGATATCAAGGGCTTCCTAACTGTTCATATACAAAACAGCACACCTTATCTGGAATTGGCTTCTAATCAAGGAAGTGGGTAAAGGAAGAGAAAAAGTGGGGAGTCAAACAAAATAATACCCTCTAAGGTTTTACGGAATGGTTTAAACATGTGAGGCATATTGTGCAAGTCGGCTTTTCTGATAACAGAAAAGGAAAGCCGAAGATTGACAGGCAGAGATGCGATGTTATGTGATCTCTAATTTCTTCTCCCAAATATCAATTTTTATCAGTCTGACATCAATTCTATATAAATGATTTTTACCAGACAATTCTATTATATATAAAAACTAATAACTACTAAAAGTATGGTTTGGGCATATGCTATTTTATAAATATAAGCAAAATAAATGGGCTCAGTATGGTGATCAACAATTGACCAGTATGGTATTTACAGTGTCCATTTTCTTTGAATGTCTATTTACTGTAGACGAATCCTACACTATTTAAAAGCTATTATATGTGAAAAGTCTCTGAAAAATTCCCACGACTAGGAAGAAAGGAAATGGAATTTTACAGCTTTCTTGGAAAATGTGTGCTGTTTAAGTGTCAGGTAATATTACACCATCATTAATAAGTATACAAGGCATGGCAAAGATTCTGACCGGAGCTTCAAAATTAGGATTATCTTTATGAAAAAAAAAAAATGGGTAAGTGCATTATCTCCAAACAAGAAAATATATTAATAAATGCTGATTATTAGCTATATGCTTTAAAGCAAGAGAACCCTTAAATAGCACAAAAAATACCAGTGATCCAAAAAAAGAAACTGGCTAGGCCTGAAAATTGCTGTCCTCTGCACCAGAAGATGCCACCAGTGGGGACTAAGAATATAATGCATACATACATCTCTATCACTACTCTATTGATTCATGCCTGGAAAAGTTGATAAAAATTTTCAGTAGGCATTGATTTCTTCTGAAACCACTTACAAAACATGTTGTCCATTGTTAGTTTAACTTGCTGAAAGCACTCCCAATTTAAAAAACAAATTCTCAGTGTTCTCCACATGAACTATACCTATAAAACCTAAAACTTGTGTTGGTGAACAGACCAATAAATAACCAACAAGAAATAAAAGAGAACAGAAAGAAAATGTCCCAACCCCAATTTTCTAAGATACTCACATTTGAAATGGTAGTATTAAGTATTATGCAAGAGAAGGCAATCCTTTACACAGATTTGGGATAAATATTTGTTGAATGAATATATCCATTTCTTCCTCATTCTATACCCATGTGTCAAAGCATCAAACAATTTAATTTGTGGAAGTTTCTACTGTGTCTCTAACTTTATACATAAGTTTATCATGAGGAGGAAAAAAAAAACCTGTTTGGCTTGACTCACCATGAATCACAGCCAGGAGGTCATCTTGTTGTGTATCAGCAACTATGTTTTCACTACAGCTATGTGACCTGAAGTGGCAGCAGGAGAGGCACCAAAATAGAAGAGGCAAGAGGCTTCTCCTCGCTTCTCGGCCCCAAATGGGCTCTTCCAGCCCATTCGGGCATCTGAGCGAGAGAGCCAACCGCAGAGGAGAGAAAGAACCAGCCCAAGAGCACCGAGGAGGAAAGGTGCAGGCCCACCACACCTTCGTTGCCCGAGCCGGGGCGAGGTGGGGGGGGGGGAGCAGGAACATAAAAGGGAACGGGCGTGAGAAACAGCGTGGAGAAAACAGCATGACAGGGGCCCAGAGTGGCCCGATGTAGGGCAAAAATCCAGCGGTGACCGTGAAGCACCGACTGCAGGGAGGTTTGGAGACCGAGGAGGATCCATCTCCCCACGGGGGCTGCGGGCGCAGGTCCGGCGCGAGCGCGCATCGGGCCCCCTAGCCTGCGAGCACCTCCAGCTGCCCGGGACCTGCCGCGGCTCCTTCCTCACCTGGCCAGTGCCCGCGGGCCCGGCTGACGCCTCCGGCCGCGGGCACCCGCCGGGACCCACCTGCCCATCCCGTGCCCTCCCCGGTGCGTCTCTCGGGACCACCGCCCGGGTCGGTGTGGGCAGCAGCCGCAGCCCGCCCCGCCGCCCCGGGCCTGTCCCCACCACTCACTTTCTGGATCCGCTTCAGCGCCATGGGTCAGGGAGGACGTGGGGACACCGGCCGGCGGGGGGCGGCTGCGGGGCTGGGGGGCGCGGGGGGCCGCGGGCTCGGCTCGGCACGGTGGGTCCCGGCGCGCCGCCCGCTCCGTGTGCGCCCGAGCGCGGGTGTGCGCGGGGGTGCGGGCGGGGACGCCGGCGAGACTCTTTTGTTTCCGCTTTTGCTTCTGGGAAGGAGCCTGTGCCCGCCCCGTCCGCGCCCCGCCCCGCCTGGCACCCTGGGAAGTGTAGTTCCACCCCCTCTCCCCGCCCCCCGGCCCTGGAGGGTGGGGTGTCCGGGGCACTCGCTGCCCACCTCGGCCCGTGGGCTGGGCTCGCAATGGCCAGGGCCTGAAGCTGGTCTCTGCAGGTTGATTTCAATCAGGTTACTGAACCGGGAGTTCCCGAGCTGTAAAATGGGGATAACGAATAACTCGTCAAGAGCTTGGGGGAATGATATGTGCTGTAACGGATCCTGTTGTTTTTTACCCTTACAGATGCCACTCTCTCTTATCAAATGTATGAATGTCTTACCCTCCGCACATGCACAGACTCCCACCGACTGTGACTCCTTACCGACTTCCTGAGTTACTATCGCAAAAGGCACCTCCTCTGTCCAGTGTAAATCCCTCATGTCTGCTCCTTGTAACTCTGATCCACCTTCCCTGCCACAATACCTGCTCTATATAGGCTTCTTATGCTCCTCAAAATCTCAATTCTTATGAACTTGCATGCTCATTAAAGCTTGGCTTCTGCTCTCAGCACAAGCACATCGGTTTTCCCCATGGTCGCTCTTGAGTTTCTAATTATCAAATACGATTCACTCGCTGATCCTCCGGGATGTTTTTCAACCATTCCATTCCATTGCAGGCCACTAGCATGGTTTTCATACTGCTCACCGCCTCTGCCTTCCGTAGTAGCATGGCAGTTGGGTCTTCTATTTGTCTGACTTTCCCTTTTTTGTCGCTAGCTCCTCTTCTCAAAATTTGGAGTGGCCCAAAATTCTAAGCTTTGGACTCTCACCATCAATATATTTCTAGAAGACCGACTTCACACACTCCTACAAACTGAGAGGCCACTGTGGTTGGAGGAACGTGGGGTTTGTAGACTGGCCCTATCCTGGAATGGATCCCAGCTCTGACCCCCACGCATCATGACTAAGCCACTTAAATTTGCTAAGCCTCAGTTTCCTCAACTGTCAATTGAGATAATAATCTCTATTTGTATTATTGTAAGAATTAACTGGTATTCACATATATACTGTGCCAAACATAGTACCTAATATGTTGAAAGTTCTCTGTAAAAATTATTTCCTATTCGTTTTTATCTCTGCAGTGATGACTTTAAAATCTCTCCAGCTCAAACTCTCACCTCAGTTTCAGCCTTGTATTTCCGAAAGTCTGCTGGACATTCTTACTGTGGACAGGAACCTGAGTCAGCTACTACAAGATGTGGGTAGAGGAAAGCTTTCCAGGAAGCTCAATAGCTACCATAGAACAAAAAACCCACTCGTGTAACTTAAAAGAAAATGTCCAGGGAGATAGGATAGTGAAAGAACGATAGAAATAATTAATGGGATCTGAAACTCAATCTGGAAGCCTCCATTCCAAAAATTAATAATAATAATAAATAATAATAGTAGTAGTAGTAGTAGTAGTAGTAGTAGTAGTAGTAGTAGTAGTAGTAGCAGCAGCAGCAGCAGCAGCAGCAGCAGCAGCAGCAAAAGTAATAAAAAGACAGATCTGGAGCCTGGCTACTCTCATTTTTCTTTCTATATGGCCTCACTTCCTGCTGCACTTTGGCCCACACTCCTTTTCCCAGTAACCCCTTAACTTCCCTTAACAACTTTGAGCTTGAACCAGCCTTACTCCACTTTTTGACAGTAACTATTCCTACTGGTAAATGGTCAAAACTTTTGGTATTCCCCATTTCCTCTCCATAAAAGGAAGATTCTCACCAATGGTAACTCATCATTTTTCTCTGGGCTACAAAGTGAACAAAGTGTGAATTGATGATCCAATCAGCTATGGGAAGTTTGGAGTACTTTTGTGCAAAGAGGCTTCTGAAACACACAAGCCAGGTCTTAGCATCCTTTTGAGAGGTGTATTTGGGCTCGCTCTATGCACAGCTTTGTACTTCAGAAAGTGGGATGCTACCCCCATGTTGCTCTTTTTTTTAGGGAAAGCATGAAAGTGTCCTTGTAAATAGGGGAGAAACAGTCTGGACTCAGGCACCAGCTGCTTGCGGGAGTTGCTTTCCGAAGCTGGTAGCATTTGAATAACATGTCAGAAGTGAGGCCATGTTCGGCTGCTACCACTATGGGGAAGCATTAGTTGCAGGTAGCTCATTGCCAGAAAAGCACCCCAAAAAACTCCAGGGTAATTCAATGGACAGTCCAGATCATCACTTAATAGATAGCAAAAATACACACTCAAGCTGAGGCTATGTTCAGGGAAGTTTTATTCAAAAGGCGTTGGGAGCCCAAGCCACTGGCATTAATTTCTCCCTATTTCAGGTTATCTTACATACTACTAAAAGACACACTACTCATATCACTCCATTGCTTAAAAATCTCAACTGGTTTGTATCATGGAAGCCCAATGTCTCAGCTTATAGAGAAACATGTAGCAGAATTTATCTCTAAACACCTCTGTTCCATCTTAAACTTATGCACTATAGGTAATTAATGTCATGTGCCTTTGCATAATGCATTCTCCCCACATAGAATGACCTGCCACCATTCATCTAACAAACTGCTATACATCCTTCAAGACCCAACTCAAACAACACATGCATTATGAGATCCTCTTCTACCTATTCACTGAGTTAGGTTTATTAATATTTATGTTATTCTTTTAAGACCAGAAGTAAGATATTTATATTAAGGATATCACTTATTTATGACTGGTTATTTCATTAGAACATGAATTCTGAAAACATATGGAAAATGGCTTTTTTTAGGGAGTTAAAATTTGCATACAGTAAGATGCATGCATCTAAGTGTACAATTCAATGAGTTTTGACAAATAAATATACATATTTCGACAAATGTGTAATGATGTCACAATCAAGACTCAGAACACTTCTGTCATCACAGAAAATTCCCGTGTGACCTCTTTCAGTCACTCTCTACCCCAAAAGAGAACCACTGTTTTGACTTCTACCACCACTGATTAGTTTTGTTTATTGACTGCCATGTAAATACAAAAATATAATACATATTTTTTTGTGTTGAACTTTTTTTAACTTAACATAATGTTTTTGAGATTCTTCTAATTTGTAATGTGTATCAATAGTTCATCTTTTAAAGTGAGGAGTAGCATTCCATAATATAAATATACTATAATTTTTTTCTCAGGTTGATGAACATTTGGGTTGTTTCCAGTTTGAGTTTATTATAAATAAAGCTGCTATAAATATTCTTGTACATCTCTTTTTGTAGATATATGCTGACATTTCTCTAGGACAAGACCTTACTTAGAATTGGAATTACTGGGTCATAGGATACTGTATGTGTAATAACATAAGACAAGACTAAAGAGTTTTCCAAGTGGCTGTATAATTTTAAAGCCTCAGTAGCACTGTATGACTTTTGTTCTACATTCTTATCAATCTTGCATTATGAATTACTTCTCTGTAAGAGGCTAAAATATTTTCACTGAGTGAACCATGATGGTTGTAGAGTTGGTTTAAAAAAAAATGGAGCATTGCCAAAAATGGAAGATTAGGTAAAATTACAGCAATTGGCTGTAAATTTGTGATTTGAACTTGAACTTTATCTATTGATGCACCTTTCCATTCTCAGCTCAGCTTCCGCCCCACAGAAAGAAGCATCTAAAAGTTATGGCTCAATTTTAAATTGATTCAACAACCATAGAATTTAGGGTATCTAATCAACTGATTTACTCAAATTAACATAAGCCTTCACATTTTTTTTTATTAGAAAAATTTTCCCAGGTGGGGAAACAAACTGAGACTGTGCAAAGGGAAGTGTATGGTATACAAGATTATGCAAGACAAGGTGCTTGAAAACTAAGAAACTTTAAAGGAAGTTCAATGTCTGTTACCCCAGTCAGTGCTGAAAATCTGAATTTTCAAAAAAATTCCTTAGGAGAAGTGATTTCTTCCTTCTCTTCCTTATTGCTCTCTGTCCTTATGTATGTATATGAGTGTAGGTGGGTGCGGAGTAAGATTCCTAGGCAGCATTCCAGCATAGGTCAGGATTCTGAAGAGCTGATGTAAAGGAATCACAAAAAGTGTGGAAAGAGGATGTCTCTAGCATGCAAGATACTTAAGTTTTTTAGGAATACAGGTGTCACCACAGTGTGCAACTCTGCATCATATTAGAATCAACGAGAGAACTTAAAAAATATAGCAACGTGCAGGCCTCAACCAGGGGTAAATAAATCAGAATTTTTGGTAGGCTCTGGCAAGGGCTGTTCAATTAATATTCTTAAATTGGTGTTTCTCAGTTTTAATGTGTTCTCAATTTTTAAAACCTATCAGAGTACCTGATTCAGTAGGTCTGGAGTGGGGCCCCAAAATTTGTGTTTCCAACAATTTCCCAGGTGATACTGATGCTGCTGGTTCTGGGACCACACCTTGAGAACTGACGCTCTGAATCTTTGCCATTTGAATGTGACCCATGCACAAGGAACACCAGTGTAAGCTCAGGACTTGTTAGAAAGGAGAATTTCAGGCCCCAACTCAGGCAAACTGCATCAGAATTTGCAGCTTAATAAGATCCTTAGGTGATTCAGAAAAACGTTAGAGTTTGAGAAACACTATGCTGGAAGCCACTGATGTACAAGAAGCCTCTAAAAGTGGAGATACCTTTAAAGAGTCTAATTTAGTAAATCTTGGGTAGAGCTCTGGGGTCTATACTTTCAAATAACCTTCCCAGGATATTTTGACCGAGAGGGATATGAGGACGATATTTTGAGAGAATCTCTACCATAGGCAAATACTTAAATCTGTTTAAGCCCCAATTTCCTCATCTATCTCTAAGTCAATAAATACTGTATTTGTTTCAAGTGAATGGACCTGAAACTTTTGATACCCTTCCAACTCAAAAGTCTATGATTTGTACCAAAAGGCGTTGATTTTTTTTTAATAAAAAAGAAAGCTTACAAAATTATTTTTATCTTTTCTTGAGCAAATTTACTTCTCAGTAGAAAAGGAATCACACTTTTAAAAAAATCTACTTTAGCATCTAATAATAATAGTTTATACTTTGAGATTGCTTTAAGCTTTTCAAAACATTTTACATGCAGTTTTGGAACATACAAATACATATACAACATATACTAGTTCAAAGTTTTTATTTAGTCTCTTGTTTTTTCTCCCAGGACATGGTTTCAAAACATTGTTTGTAGTCAAACACATAATCATTTCAAAAATATTATTTAATACCTACTATATGTCAGACACTGAAGGCATATGATGAAGAAAATAGATAAGATCTCTATCTTTCATTAGTACTTCAAAATCCTGTGGGATGGTAAGAGGAGTGCAAGACTTATTAGAAATGCAGATTTCTGGCCATCAGCCCACACTATCAATAGACAATCTTTGCCCCCAGGATTACCTTTATTTGGGACATTACGCTGTGCCAAATGATAAGAATTACACAAAAGAAAGATTAGACTTGTTCCTGCCTTCCGTAAATTTAATATATACAATGGGAGGAAGATATTTAAAAATAAACAAGATAAATAAGTAGCAAAGCAAGATAATTTTTATTCATTCATTCATCAAAATTTCCTGAGAACCAAGTAAATGGTTCAGAGGATAAAAGTTAAAGTGTTCGGAAGGGCATTATTATCAACTGGAGAGCAAAGTAAACCTCTGTAGAGATTATAGAACTTGAATGGAGAGAAGTATTTGGATTAGAACAGGAATAGGTAAAGAACTGTCTAAAATAAGGAAATGCACAACATGGAAATAAGCATGAAATGTTCCTCACAGAGGCCAAGTTTCCTGTTGAGAACTAGCAAGGAAATATAAGTAGTGACATTCAATGATTAGGATAAGATAGTAAAGGGCATTAACTGCTAGATCTAAAAAATGAAGTTGAGCCAAAATGCAAAAAGAGGTTTTGATCATGAGAATGATGGTGCTAGTGTGATATATTAACAGATTTGTATAGTAGAGGGACATAGGATGAACTAGACAAAGAGAAAACATGGAAAAGGAAACAAGTTCAGTTAGTATTGCAGTTTTTAGGGCCAAGATAATAAGAGCTATACAAGGGCCATGGCACTAGAAACACAGAGAAAAATCTTTCGAAAAAGAAGCCATGGAACTCGATTACAACTAGATAAAAAAATAGGAAAAAAGAAGAACTCCAAATTTATTAGTGAGTGACTGGGATAAAGTTGCTGATATTGCTGATCTTTTGGAGAGAGGATGGTAAATTGAGTTTAGGACATATACAATTTGAGGTTATCAAACATATGAGTTATCCAAATGGAATTGCCTTTTTGGTAGAGGCATGGAGCTGAAAATAAAAATTTGGGAGCAATCATGTGAGAAGACAAATTTGAAACTGTAAAATATAAATTGCTCCCCAAAGGATTAGGGGGAAATAGAGAAAAAAAAGCAAGACACTAGAAATTGAACTTTAGGAAATAGTTACTGTAAAGGAGTACGAATAAGAAAAAGGGCCAGCTGTAGAATAGTAGAAAACCAAGAAAGTCCTATGTAGTGGGAGCCAAGAGAAGCAGGAAAAAAAAAAAGCCAGCTGACTCAGAGAGGATCAGGATCTGAAGCTCTGGTTCCTCAGAAGGAGAGGACAAGGAGAAGAGTTGGGTGAAAGTCTGTATGAAAATCTGTACGAAAAAGAAGTTAGACCTTTACCTTATACCATATACAAAAATTAACTCATGGATTAAAGACCTAGATATAAGACCTAAAACTACAAAATTTCTAGAAGAAAACATAGGGGGAAAGCTTCATGACACTGGATTTGGCAATGATTTCTTGAATATGGCACCAAAAGTGAAGGCAACAAAAGCAAAAATAGACCCTCTTGAAAGGCTGTGAGAAGTTTCCTATTTCTATTTCTTTTCCCTAAATTCCGGACACCCTTCCTTTGAGACTTCTCAGAAAACATTTTAATACTAGTAACAACAGGAAAACTGATGAAGGTAACAAACAATCAACAACAGCGATCTGACAAACATAATAATTCATCAAAAAAGTAAGACAAACCTATTAAAGGCCAGTTCTCATTAACAAAGTAAAAAGATAACCCACAAATTTGAAGGAAATATTTGCAAATATAATATAGTTCTAATAAGTGACTTGTATCCAGAATATGTAAAGAATGTTTATAACTCAATAATATAAAGACAGCCTAACTTAAAAATAGGCAAGGAATAGGAGTAGACATTTCTTCAAAGAAGTATACAGATGGATAATAAACACATGAGAAGATGCTCAACATCATTAGTCATCAAAGAAATTCAAGACAGTTGAATAATACTTCATACCCACTGGTTATAATCATATGACCCAGCAATTTCATTCCTAGATATCTGCTCAAGGGAAATGAAAACATACATTCACAGAAAAATTTGTACATGAATGTTCATTATTCACGAGAACCAAAAAGTGGAAATGACCCAAATGTCCATCGACTGGTGAATGGAAAGACAAAATGTGGTATAACTATACTATGGAATATTATTCATCAATAAATGCCGGTGCCAGCCGGCTAGATGAGTTCTGGAAACAAGAGAGACACGGTGAGAAAAAATAGACAAGAGACAAAAGCATGGGATCGAGAGGATCGGTCCGAAGAGCCGATGTGGAACTTTATTTCAGACAGCTTATATACAGGCTTATGTTTATGATTGAGTTGTCATAGTTATTCTCTTGCAAACAGTATTAATCTTATTATACAAGGTATGATGACACTGTGTAAAGGTCACATTTGTATTGATACGATACTGTTACCAGGGAATGAGGTCCTGGCGGTCCTCCAGTAGCCCAATGTACAGAGATCTTACTTCAGGGCTAGCTGAATATTCGGGAACAGTGAGCTCAGGGAGCTATTGTCTGTAAACAGACACCATGGGTGCAATGGCAGCTCCTTGGCTACCGTTAGTGCTATGGCAGCTCCCTCGCCAGTCCTAGAATCTAACCAGATTCAACGGGACGGCTCCCCACAAATAAAAAGTAATGAAATAATGATAAATGCTATAACATGAATGATCCTCAAAAACATTATGCTAAGTGAAAGAAGCGAATCATAAGAGATTACATATTATGTGATCCCATTTACATGAAATGTCCAGAACAGGCAGATCCTTAGAGATGAAAAGCATATTAGTGGTTGCCAAAGGCTAGGGGGCAGGAAAGTCTGAGGGAGCGGAGAAGGGATGAAGAGTGACTTCTAAGGGGGATGGGATTTCTTTTAGGGTGGATGAAATTGTTCTAAAATCAGATTGTGGTGATAGCTGCAAATTCTGTAAATAAACTTAGTACCATTGAATAGTACACTTTAAGCTTTAGGCTATATAATTATATCTTAATAAAACTGATTTTAAAAAGGAAAAGTCAGTTCTGTTCACACTGAAATTTGAATCCTTAGGACTATTATTATCACTCTCTTTCCCTGGGATTCTCCCCCTGGTCATGCTATTCCAGCTTCCATCTCCAAGTTGCAGTTTCTGTATTTCTACCCCTCTAAATAAGAAAGGGAAAATTTCAGAATCCTCCAGTCTCCACCCTGGCTGTGCCTCAGAATTGCTCAAGTCACTCTTTAGAAACCCAGTCTGAGGCAGTGAGGCACACACAGGGAGGCACAGATAGTGGCCGATGGCCCCTGGTTAGCCTTAACCCCAAGCAGCCTTTGGAACTCCTCCCAGGCTTCCCTGCCTCTTTCAGCGTGCAGGCTGCAAGCCCCACCTGCCCTCTATGGACTGCCCCAAGGAGGCAGTCCAGGAGGAGAGGGAAGAAGGCAGTGGGGTGAAGGAGATGGCAGGAGCCAAACTCTGTGTCTCCAAGTGACCATCATCCACAACAATGAGAAGCCAGACATTCATGTCGCCCAGCAGCAAGGCTTCGTTGGACCAACTCTCCGTTTCTCGGAGGTTCAGCTTGTTGAAGAGGCCACAGTAATAGCACTTCCTTTCAGAAAGTCCTATTTAAGGAGAAATTTCTGCAGTCTGTGGAGCAGCTATTGTGAGTACTTGGAATACAGAGTGGTGTCCAGACCATGTTAATTGGGAAAAAAGAATGGTCCAGGGGAATTGGCATATTTGGGGAAGTGTCTGGAGAGGTTCGCTGACCAAGTGGAAGAAGTGAAGGAAGAGCTCCTTGGGACCAGGTAGGACATGCTGGCCAAGGCACACCTGATAGAGTCAAAGCGACAATAGGGTAGTTTATGAAGATCTTGGAAATATTGACACACTGATTTGGCCAGAAAATTTCAAAGAGAGTAGAGTGAAAGGGAAAGGTTTGGTGAAGATTCAGACATTTTTGACTGAGTATACCATGGTGCAGCAGGGCATCTGCCAGGCCCCCAGTGTTTGTAGTCCATGAAACTTGGTCTTGGCCAAGTGAAGCCAGGAGAGAGGGGCTGCCCTGCAGGAAACACCACCACCATCTCTGCTCATTCTGGAACTGAAGTTACCTGATTTCTTGGGTACTTCTGGGAACAGTCTGCTGATTACCAATTTTGCTTCTCTTTCACCTGTTCTCTGTGAAGACATATGTGTCTTTGCAGGTATAAGAAGAGCTGCTTTTGGTTTTCTCTTTATACTGTGGGTGCCTTTGGGGGTGCTGTTGAGAGCTCTTGTTTGTCCTGGGACAATTCTGAGTGTGTAGGCCACCATAGTCTTCAGATAAAACACCCCCTTGTAATCCTAACATCCCATAACTGTAAAACCAAAATCGCCAGGAGGTGGAGCCCAGTCAGAAGAACTAGGCTTCACAGAACAGGTGTTTGGCACACATATAGTTCAAGCATTCTTCATTACATGGTATTTCCAGAATAGCTGTTTGGGTTGTTGGCTTGCAGATTCTGTCCTTACCCCCACCCCCACTAACTCTATCTAGCTACACAGGCTGTAAGTTTTCAGGGGGACCATTCCCAGGCTTTCTTGCCCCCAAGTAAATCTCCATAGGGATAGAACCCAGTGTTGACCGAGCTTCTGCTTGATACTAGAATAGAATCACAGTTTGGGAAAGACAGAGCAGACAGCCTCAGTGGTGGTGAAGCCAACCATTAACTTTTCAGGCATGACAGACAGGTGCTTCTTTAAAAGGTTTTTCTGTTATGTGTACCCTTCTATGACCTACATTTCCTTCAAGACTGTTTCTGTTCATTTCATAGCTTATTTCTTTTTATTGTTGATAAAAACCAATTTAGGGCACTGAACAGCAAGCAGAAGAATGCTTAAACATTTTGTTTGTTTGTTTGATAATTTATAAGAAGAAAAAGTCTTCTATGGTTCTGCTAATAATCTTTTAATAAAGTTCAGAGCAGCCCTGGAGTATTAGTCAAGGTTCTCCAGAGAAACAGAACCTATAAAATATACATAGTTATATAAGAGATTTATTATGAGACTTGGCTCAAGTGATTATGAAGGCTAAGATATGCCATCTGCAAGCTGAAGAACCAGGAAAGCCGGTGGTATAATTCAGCTCAAGTCTGAAAGGCTAAGAACCAGTGGAGCCTGTGGTGTAACTTCCAGTTGGAGGCCGAAGTCCTGAGAAAAAGGAGGGAAATAGGGCAACACTAGTATAAATCCTGGAGACCGAAGGCCCCAAAACCAGGAGCTTCACTGTCTAAGGACAGGAGAAAATGAATGTCCGAGCTTGGCAAGAGAGAGAGAGAATTTTTCCTTCCTCAGCCAATTTGTTTTATTTCGGCTCTCTACGTTAGTGAGAGTAGATTTTCTTTACCTGGCTTAGTAATCACTTTCACAGAAATAATGTTTTACCAGCTATCTGGGCATCTGTTAGCTCATTCTAGTTGACATATAACTACATCTGAGAAGTTAAAACTCTTCATAAAAGAGCAACTGACTCCCCTCCCTCATTCTGCAACACAGTGCCCAGCAGACAGGCTCTTGACAGTCCACTCTGAGGCAGAGTGGTATTTCACTGAAGTCCCAGAGTTAGGATTAGGAATTGTGGGAGCTAGGACAAGGTTGTGGGGAGGGCACACAGGCAGATGAGGCTCTAGACCTGCCCCTTCTCACCCTCAAATGTAATTGGAACAGGTCAGTTTTTATGTGCTTTTCCAAACTATACGAGTGGACTTGGATAAGTTTCCTCACATAAGAATTGGTTTAATAGCACCTACCTTGTATAATGAAGTGAGGCAATGCATGTAATTTACTTAGCACATTGAAGGGAGCATAGGGCTTTTCAGAAGAATGCTAGCTGCTATTGTATGTAGATTCTACTTTAGAGTTTGTTAGAAGAATGGTTCTTGGCACTTGAAAAACGAGTTTGAAAATCACTGATCTGGTCCATACTCCTCATGTTTTTGAAAGATGATATAACTACATGAATTCATGTGTATAAAAAAACTTTTTTTCAAAGAAACAACAATGGCAATACAGCAGTTCCTCCTCTTTTATAATTTTTCTATAAAATGAAAACTGTTTCTATGGGAAAATGTTCCTAATCAACTCAGTTCAAACTTTTAATGCAGAGAAAATTAAAGCAGTGATAGGACTAATGCAGAAAGCTACATGTAGAGAGAATTTTATTCCCTAATTAGGTGTATTCTACTCTTTTGCAGATTCTTCCTTCCCAGACCTCTCCCCTGCCCCCACCGCAATTCCATTTAACATTTTTTTCCAATGATGGGGAATCTCTTGCCTCTCCAAAGTATTTTCAGAAATTTCATCCCTTCATCCTTTGATATGAATTGTCATATTAGGCTATGATATAAATATTCTGGATGGCATTTCAACTTCGCCCCCCATACTTCAGTGCTCTGAGAATTTTTGTTCTATTTTACAACAGTTGCACATTTTGCATCTGATATTGCCATGTAATAATAAAGACTATTCTTAAGAGGCAATAAATGAGTACCCCACTTAGTCAATTCCCCAAGTAACCCAGAACAATGTATGACAATTTATTGAGAAAGAGGGATGTTTGTAATTTTACTCCTTAAACAATATTAAGCATATTAATGCTATAAAAGTTGTTAAGCAAGTCTACATGATGCAGCTCTTTATCAAAAAAATTATTTATATGTGCCCTGATTCATGGTTGGATGTGCTTTTCTGCCAAGCCTAACAGAAACTAATTACAGGCAGTAAATAATCAAGAGTGACAAGGACCAAAAGCCAGTCCACCAGGAGGACCTTTATATATATATAAAGGTCTGACAGCCAAAGTGTAAATAAAATAAAATATGCATTTCTAATTATTTGCTGTACTTCTCTACAGAAACTTCCTCCCCAATATCCTTCTCCTATTTTCTTTCCTCTTTCCTTTTCTTTCTCTTCCCCTCCCAATACCTAGAACTTGAAAGGGTACTTTGCTTAACTCTATGGATGATAGATGCTGCATTGCTTAGCCTTTAAAAAACCTTGCGTTCAACCTAAAAAAAGAAGGGAATTCAAATACATGCTACAAGATAGATGAATGCCGAGGACATTATGCTAAGTGAAATAAGCCAGTCAAAAAAAAGACAAATACAATATGGTTCCACTTATACAAAGTATCTAGAGTAGTCGAAGTCATAAGAACAGAAAATAGACTGGTGGTTTCTATGGGTTAGGGGGAGGGAAGAATGCAGAGTTGTTTAATGCATATAGTTTCAGTTTTGCAAGATGAAAAGGTTCTGGAGATTGTACAACGTGAATGTACTTAACACTACTGAACTATACACTTAGAAATGGTTAGGATGGTAACTTATGTGGGGTGTTTTACTGCAATTTAAAAAAATTCATGTCTTATTACAAAGACAAACAATTTATGGGAGAGAAGGTAGACAAACTGAAAGTCTTACACACTGCTGGTGAGAACGTGAAATGGTTTAACCACTTTGGAAAAATATTTTGGCAGTTTCTTAACAAAAACATAAACTTTGCCGTATGACCCAGCAAGTTCACATTTATATATCTACCCAGAAGAAATAAAACATATGTCCACAAAAAGATATGTATATAAATGTTCATGGCATTACTCATAAAGGCCCTAGATTAGGCACAACCTAAATGTCCATCAACTAACTGTGAATAGATAAACTGAATGTGGTATATCCCTACAATAAAATATTAAAGCAATAAAAAAGAACTACTGACACATGCTACAAAATGATTGAACATCAGAAACATTATGCTAAGTGAAGAAAGTCAGCTGTAAAAGACCTATATATTGTGTGATTTCATTTACATGAAATGTCCAACAAAGGTAAATTTATAAAGACCAAAATAAAGCAGATCAGCTGTTGCTTAGCCTTGGGAATGCAAGTAGGGATTAACTGTAGATAAGCATGAAGGAACTTTTGGGGGTGATAGAAATGTTCTAAAACTGGATAGTGATGATAGCTTTACTTACTTGATAAATTCACTAAAAATCATTGATATGTACATTTTAAATTGGCAAATTTTATAGTGTATAAGTTATACTCAATAAAATAAAAATAAAAATTAAAAGCAACTCTGTGCCCCACATATGAGAGCCAGCTTAGAAGTAGATCCTTCAGCCCTATGCATGCCGTCAGTGCAAGTGCTTCCTGGGACAGAGGTAAGCTGTCTCAGCAGAGCTCTGCCCAACATGATTTGTGAGTAGAATAAATCCACACACACATACATACCCACATCCCCCCCAAATTAAATCTCATGTTCCCACAGATTCTAATGTGTTTCTTATACTTTTTCAAAAACATCATGGAAGAATTCCCACCAGCAAAGTGCACTTTACACAACCTGTCAGCTTCATAACGACCCTAGGAGGTAGGCACTAGTGTACATGTGACATAAAACAGCACAGATTGTCAGGTATCCCGATTTCATAAACATTAAAATCCAAAAAAGTCTGCCTTTCAATTAAGGAAATATAATCAACCCTTGAACAATACAGATTTTTTTTCAATAAATACATACAGTGTTATAAATGTATCTTCTCTTATGATTTTCTTAAGAACGTTTTCTTTTCTCTAGCTTACTTTATTATAAAAATACAGTATATAGTACATATAACATAAAATATGTGTTAATTGATGGTTTATGTTATCAGCAAGGCCTCTGGTCAACAGTAGGCTATTAGTAGTTAGGTTTTTGAGGAGTCAAAAGTTATATAGGTTAGGTGTCCCTAACCCCTGTTAAAGAGGTTATAAGCCCCATTTTACATATATAAAATCTGAGATTTAAAGAGAAAAAATAATTTCATGAGGTCACATAGCCTGTAAGTGACCAAGTAAAATCCTGCAGTTAGTCATGGTATTTTACTGCCTGCCGCCACACTATAATATGCTTATTCTAAATATATATGTTTCCCCACAAATAACCCCCATCTCTTGAGAACAGTCAGTTTCTCAGACAGGGGATTTTGTGTTTACTCTGCCACCCTGGTGGGTCCTGGATGGTCAGGCCAAGAACTACTGCTTAGCCGTTCTGTATAGAGAGCAGATAGTGATTCTCAACTCTGAGTCAGTCACTTTTGCATACCCATCTCTGGCTTTTATTTGTCAAAGAACTCCATCCACTGTTGTCATGGGGAAAAGGGACACACTCTATCATTAGATGATCAGGAAAGAGCAGAAATGAGGAGATCAAAAATGAGAGTGTCAATCCACTTTGTAAAACTTGAAAGTAAACAGAATATAGCAACAATGAAGAGAAAGTGTATTTGACCAAGAAAAAAAAAAGCATTGAGTTTTTGGGGAAAGGCCTTTTGTTTGCTGGGGGATAACTGTACTGTTCTGATACTTTGAGAAATGCCAAGAGGTGAATTGAAGAGAAAAGAGAAAGAAAGACAGTTTCTGGGTTTTGACAAAAACATCCCATAAAGGGTGCACTTACGTAAGTGACTGCTATGTTGTTAATTTCTTAAGTCTCTGCAGCCCACCACCCTGAGGGGGATAGAAACAACTGAATCACATCTTAACACTAACATCCCACCCACCTCAAAACAAAGCACATATTTGGTGTCTGGATTGAAGTTTTTCTTGCCTTTGCAGGAAAAAGAGATGGAGTTAGTTTGAATGTAGGTGTTGTAGCTACACAGCTGCTGCAGACTTTGTACCTTAAAAAAGAAAAATCACCTTATTCTGCGAGTGTTGAAAAGTCTCAGGCAACTGACAGGTTTAAGAACATTAAGCCACTTAGAATAATTTTCAGCTATTCTTAACACGGAATGCTAGGGAGAGGAAAGGGTGAAAGAGTGAAGGAGAGAGACACAGAGGGACAGCAAGACAGAAAACTCAATATCAGAAGCAGAAAAAATGCAAAGCCATCCTTGAATGTCATTTAATGCTGAATTCTACAATCCCATGGATTACTGTGGTTTTGCTATAGCTGCCCTGAGTTTAGAACTTAAAGGAATAAAATTTAATAATAGTTACAGTATATAGAATTATGGGCACACAAATTGATTCAGTGGTGTGCTAAGGGTGCTGTTCACCATGGTACAAACTATACAGGGATCATCTTGAGAAGTGAGGATAGTATCAAACTGCTCGTGATTCGAAACAATGTCAGTGATAAAATACTCCTACTCCCAAATCTTTCACTGACTTAAGTTCTAAACTACAGCTGTAGTTCCTCTTGAGGGTTTTTTTTTTACATCTTTATTGAGATAATTTACCTGCCATAAAATTCACTTATTTAAAGTATACAATTTATTGATTTTTTAAGTATTCTCACAGAGTTTCACAGCCATCACCATAATCTAAGTTTAGAACTTCCATCGCCTGTTGGGTTTTAGTAATATATATGTAAGCTTCTAATTAGCACGTTTTCATCACTAATCCTTTAATAGCTTTGCATACTACATGGAAGTTGATTTGGAGAATTTCCAACTATATTGTTGGTCTTTGACAAAACCTCTTTAATAGCTTTGCATACTACATGGAAGTTAATTTGGAGAATTTCCAATTATATTGTTGGTCTCTGACAATATAAGCTATGTGCATTTGTTTTGAAAGCAAGTTCACAATGACCTGCAATTGTTTTAGGTCTTTGGGCAGTTTTTGCCTTCAATCCTTGTAATTTTCACATTCCTACCTTTAAATGACAGATTTAAAATAAGCAGTGATATATGTAAGAAAAAAAGTTTTATCTGGTATGAAATTTTTAGATGAGGTTAGATATAAAAATATTTGCAAATAGCTTTTGCTTAAACTTGAATAATATATGGTGAAACATCAAGCTTTAAAATTGTTCAATTTCTATGAAGATCTGTGCATAGAAATTGAGAACAGGGCTATGCAACAACAAAATGTAAGAATATGGGACATTTACATAAAAAAAAAAACAGTAAAAGTTCAAAGAAGAATGCCAAGATAAACAATGAAGAATGTTGGCCTTAACTTGCCAGACTAAATCAAGTTAATGTTTGAATTTCAAGCACTGGACACTCATTTTAAAGCAATGATTAGAAAATGCCTGTATTTGCTATTATTCAGTCATTGTCTCAGATTTTTTTATAAAATGAAAAACTGGAAATTTTTATTATATCACATGAAAAGTAATTTTTGGCAAAGATAAAATCTTAATGGAATTTTTTTTTCTTTTTTGATTATGGAGATATTTGAAAGCCCCTAGAATCAATCCTGAAGACACACATGAAAGCTATTGTGATTTCTGGAATTTCTCATTAAATCTGATTTTTATGACTCTGCTAAATTTATCCTCATGTTAAGACCGTCCCTAATTCTTTATATATTTGTTGCTTTGTGTGAGCAAAACTTTTCCAAGTTAAAGTTGTTAAAATTATATTGTTCACTCCAAAGTTAGGGTGACAAATCTGGCCCTACAATCTGTTGAAGGTGAAGTTACAAAGAAGGTCAAATTTGGTGAAGTCACTGACAAATTTTTTAAGTTAACACTCAAAAACAGAATATAATGTTATTCACTTCTGTCACAGACCAATATGTAGGTATTTCCACCTTTTTAAAAAATATATATATTAATGTAATTAAAAATCATTAGTTCTCTTTTTCCCCTTATTTTACTGAAATATTAAAATTTTTATTTTTACCAGAATGCTTACATATACACAGTTAAATAAAAGAAAAATTTCTGGCCATTTATATTATTCATTTCTTCTTGTGGTATTATTGAAGCTCATTTTGTCATATAGAATGAAGGTTGCTTAAAAATAAAAACAAAATAATCTGCTCTGGATGTCGGATATGCAAGATATTTGATCACTACATTGATCATCTATGAAAATTACTTTAACGTATTTTTTTTACTCTAGATTATAATAAAGATATATTGATGGCTTCCTGCTAATTACTCTGCTAGAACATGGGGCAACAAGTCTCACATCTGATACTCATGCATGTCAGATTTCAGGAAAGGCATTTTCTCACATGGTGCTTGATTCAATCATCACAACTCCATGAGGTAGGTTTTATCGTTTTCATTTTACAGATAAGATTTAGCAAAGTTTCAGGGCTGCCGAAAATTTCCCCTTGCTCTTTTAGTCTCATTGGTGGAATAGTTCAAATGACATACAACAGATTAACGGAAAATCTAATTTTAATACATGCACATGGGGAAATCACATAAGCATGAAAATTCCAAAAACAGTGAGGCAAACAGAGTTATATATGTCATTTTGGGATAAGGAGAGGGAGGTAGACAATTTATAGGTAGATGAGAAAAAGCAAACATTTGGTAAACGAATTCTTGCAGGGACATCCAGAAATAATGGGACATAAAGAGAAATCTAGTAAAAGAATTTTTGCTTGAACCCTGCTGTCTGCCACACCTAATTCATATGCACTAGAGTGAACGTGCTAAAATTCCCTTCCCGAAGCAGGTTTTTCTATCTGAATCTCTTCAGGCAGGAAAGAGGAAGGTAAAAAAAAATCTTGCTGAGTTTGTTGGGCTTTGTTTTCAGCTGCAAATCTGTATGCCAGGGTGGCATATTCTGGGGAGACTCTCCTGACCCCCACAGTTCGCTCCTCTCAAAGTTCCCTAGAAGTTTCACATATTAAAATCTGCGCTGGTGGCTGTGGAGAGAAGAAAGGAGTTAGTAGCTGAGTGGTAAGAGATTATAAAGAGAGAAAAAATCATAGGTTAGCATGAAGAAAAAAAAAGAATAGAACAAATTGGAGCACATTTCCCACGATCCGTTAAACCAGTCTCCTATTCCTGGAAATAAGTCAGTCTAATAATACGTCTTTGCTTCATTTTTATCTGATGGAAAATGTTAATCTTTTCTTTTAACAGATTGAAGTTAGATACTACTTTTCCTGTTTAGGTTACATAAGAGCAACACGCTTCACCAATGATTCACAAGCTCCTTTTTCGGGGGGAGACTGTATCTAGAACACGACAATTTTGAAGAACCACAGAGGCAACGCTGTTAACTTCTGACTGGAGTATCTTCATAGTTTGTATAGTGGTATTGAACTTTTGTTTTATTACCATGAAGAGACTTCTGACTTGTAATTTCCAAAGTTTAGGAGTAAGACCCTCAGTGTTGGTAAGAACTCGGAGCTTGGGATACACAAGCAGATTTTCTACAATTTTTTGACTAGCACATTTGTAAACAAAGGAGCCTGAGTTTGTAATTTGGCTGGTATTTAAGATGAAGTGTTTGGTGACATAACAATCCAGGTATCCAAGTCCACATTGTTCTGACCATTTATTTAGGTGGGAACCTTTTATATACTTTGCCACCACGGAAGATGAAAAGACTTGTGTGGATTACAAACAAGGCTAAAATAGAATCTGTAATTCTCAGGTTCTAGAGTATTTCTTGACCTATGCCATTGGTACTGTTAGCATTCATAAATCTCCATTTTCCTTGTATGCCTGTCAATTTGTGAGAGCAGAACAGATTGAGAAATAGGTGGTATAGAGGGTCCGGAGTTTTATTTTGGCAATTACAATGCCACCTTAGTTCTGTCACCTAACCAAATAAGTCCAGGTTTTGGTCCATCCATATACAGTCTGTGGTATTGGGCAACTTAATTAGGGGGCAGCTGCCATGTCCCAAGTTGAACAAAGATAGCTTGTGAGTCATCAGAACATTTGCTGATTTGGCAGATTTCCGTGCCAAAAAACGTAGTGCTAGAGTCACTTACAATTTCCTTGAATGTGTATAAATGCCTTCTGTGGACTCAAACCACAGTTTGATTGCAATATTGTCCTGGTAGGCAATCTGGGAAAAGTTCAATGTCGTGTCTGTTTTCAAAGCAAAAGTATTTTCCCCTTTTGTCTTTACCTGGGCAAGGAACAGTCCTTGAGCTTCTGTAGGTTTTCTGGGGGCCCAAATGATTCATTCACCAGTTGAAGAAGAAGCAGACTGCTTTTTTTCTTGTTGCAGATACTGTACCTCGTCACTCATCCATCTTCTATACTCAGTCTGCCAGGTGTTCACATTAACTAGAGCAAAGACTATTTTAGGCTCAACCTAAACACAACCAACAGTCAGATTGATTAGTTAGTGTAGCCAGGGTTTGGTAAACTGGCTTAAAGGAATAATTGGTATATGGCTGACGTGTTGAAAAAGAGTTAATAAAATTAAGATACAGGTAGAAAGGGAAGCTATAGTGGAAGCTTTGAGATAGAGAAAATAAGTAGGGATAACCATTCTCCAATCAGCTTTCTAAGAAAAACTTATTAATAAATTGTGGGAGGAAAATGTTCATTAATAAGAGGAGGTGTGTGGGTTTTTAAAAATGTTGTTATGTAGGGGGTCTTAAAAACTGGATTATCAATTGTAAGGATGCAGTGGGGAGGGAAGGTTTCTTGATTTGTGATCTTGTGAAAAGCTGTCTACTTCACAGTGCTATCAGCTTCTGGGGCCTGAGAATTAGCCATGGAAATCCTTAGTTTAAGGTAACCTGTAGGGACTACCTCTCAGTTGTCTTGAGAGTGGTGGTCTGGGTCTATTTTAACATAGCTTGCATGGATCTAGGAGGGCATTTTTTTTTTTTTTTGATGGCAGTGTATGTAGTTAGCAGTATCTCAGAAGGTCCTTCCCACTGAAGCAATGGCATGTGTTTTCTCCTAAAGACCTTGATGTACACCAAGGCTCCTAGTCAAAAAGAATGGCGAGGCTTGTCAGTGGTGGAGGCCATGTCTCTTTTACCTGTTGGCGATATGCTTCAAGCATACTAGTTAGGGCCTGTATATAGCTAGTCATAGCATCAAATTGTTTACTCAGTTTCCATGTTTTCTTAATCCAGCAATGGAAGGTTTAG
The DNA here is from genome assembly GCA_030015415.1 of Cynopterus sphinx. Taxonomy (NCBI): domain Eukaryota; kingdom Metazoa; phylum Chordata; class Mammalia; order Chiroptera; family Pteropodidae; genus Cynopterus; species Cynopterus sphinx. Next base: position 34,304,149 of record CM057382.1, on the reverse strand, counting down.
AAATGCCTGTAGACACTGGATGTCCAAATACTATTTCAAAAGGAGTTCATCCATGTCTCCTTATTGGAATATTCTGGACCTTTACAAGGGCCAAAGGTAAAGCTTCTGGCTATTTAAGTCTGACTTTTTGACAGATCTTTCCTAAAGTTTTTATGCCCAGACTTCTACGTGCTACTTGTCCTGATAATTGAATGGGGTATGGGATATGAAAATTTTAAGAAGTACTCCAGAGTTTTTGCAAGCAAGTGGTCTCTCTCTGCTATGAAATGAGTTCCTCGATCTGATTCAATTCATAAAGGAATGCCAAAACAGGGAATCATCTCAGTTATTGGTTTTTTTACCACAGTTGTGACATCATTGTGTCTGATTAGATAGCATTCAGTCCACCCACTAAATATGCAGACAATAACCAGTGAGAATAGCCTAAAGCTGGGCACAAGTCTATAAAATCCATCTGTAGTGCTACAAAGGGCAGTGTGGGCCTACAAGGACTTCCTGAGTTATATTGATTTCTTCCAGAAAGTTTCATACCTCTCCTCCTATGTTCGTAACTAGCCAAATTCTTGAATCTCCGTAAAATTCTATTTTTCTTTTTAATATTTTTATTATGAAATTTTTAAAAATAAAAATTTTATTAATACAGAAAAGTTGACATTATATATGTCTCAGATACTTGCAAATATAGCCCCACCCCCCACTTTCTGGTTTATCTTTTGATGTTACTTATTGGGTGTTTGTCATGTAAAAGTTCTTTGATTTTTTAGAAATGATATAAAAAATTATGGCTTCTGTGTTTCATGTTATAATTATATAAGTCTTTTCTACTTCAAAAGTTAAAAGATATTGTCCTGTCTTTTATTTCGCAAGTTTACAACCTTTCGCTGTCTTTACACTTTGGGGGAGGATTATCAATTGTAAGATATTGTAAGATATCAGGTAGTGACAGGTATCCAACATTATTCTTTCTTTCCAGTTAGTTATAGAGTTGTTTCAGCACAATACGTTAAATTATTTATCCTTTTTTAGATGATTAGAAACACCACTTTTATTTCAAATTCTTACTTGAATTAAGGTTCTTTCTAAGCTATTCTGTTTCATATATATTTTTGGTGTAAATTTATACTTCATTATCACATCATTTCAACTTTTATTATAGTTTAATAATAGGTTTAACTATCTGAAGTTGCTAATTTGGGGTTTAATAACAGGTTTTATTATCATCCTTCAGCTATCTGGAGAACATCTCAGTAAATATTCAGGTAAAAAAAACTTGCAGTAATTTTCTCTCTCTAACATACTACATTCAATCCATCAGTAAACCCAATCCATTCTACCTTCAAAACATATTTTGAATCTGATCTATTCTCTATTACTCTATCCTAGACAAAACTGCCATCATTTGTCTCATCTGGACTGTTGTATTAGCCTGCCAACTGGTTTCCTTGCTTCTGTGCTTGGTGTTCCTGAAGTTAGTCTCCCTAAGGAAGCTAACCTTATATGTAAATAAGATGTCAGCCTCCTGCTCAAAAACCCTCCAGCAATATTGAATCTTAGAGTAAATGGGAAATACAAAGCCCCAGTGACTTTTCTGACCTCATCACCTCCCACTCCCTCCATCACTTAGCTTCAGCCGGAGGAGGGGCCTCCTTGCTATTCTTCAAACAAACACATAAACAAAACAACTGAGAGTAAGTTACCCCAGGTCTTCATAGTTGCTGTTCTGCTATGAGAAGAAACACACGCACTAACACAAAACAAGCATAGAACACATAGTCAAAATTTATTTTTAAAAAGCAGAAAATAAGAAAGAAATCATTAATAAAAAAGTAAGACTCATTTAACTATTATATCCATAGTTGTAAATATGCTAATACCTACTTATTTAAAAAAAAGGAATCTGGTTGGATTATAAGACAAAGAGAATTCTATATCGTATATTCTGTACATAAAGAGAGCACAAAAATGAACAAAAATATTCTAGGAAAATACAAACAAAAGGAAGTTGTGATATTAATATAAGATGAGACAAAATTCTGGAAAATAATTACCAAGATAACACTTTACAGAAGGTGCAATATACAATGAAGCTCTTACAGATATCCCAACTTATATGGACCAAAATTGTTAGAAGTTGCCGGTGAGGTTGGGAGTGGACAGTTACAGAGAATCTGGAGGCCCTTGGATTGTTTTCTGTGGACTTGGATCATCATTTAAGTACCAACTTCAATTTTTAGGCCATACCTAAGTACTGCCTGTACAGTGATTTACTTTATGTTTTTCTTTAAAGTTACTCATTTCTTAACGGAAATAAGTTTAATATAAAAATTGGTAAAGGCAAAAAAGTTAACATCCTATCTGAAAAATGTAGCTATTCCTCAGTTCTGAGTATGCATCTCTATGTTAGTAATTTATTCAAATAAAGCCAGAAATCCACCCTATTACATAAAATCTGATTTTTTAATGTTGGCTTAAAGGGACAAACAAAACTTGCCTGTGGCTTTTTTGGCCATAAGTCTACCAGTTTTCAGCTTTTGTGTTAGTAGGTGCTGGGGACACATAAAAGGAATCCACCTCCTTGTCACCTCCCTCCAGTCCAGCCAATGAATGGCTCCTACAACTCAGTGCCCCCTTATCTCTTTTCCCTCCATCCTCAGTCACTGCTACACCACTTACAACTTACCTGGATTGAAAACTCCTTAAATATTATATTTTATTTCACCCACCTCCTCCATCCTACCAGTTTCTGGTACTTAATAGGTGTATGTTCATTTATTCATTTATTCGACAAATGTTAGATGTCAGGGAAACAGAAACGACTCAGGGCTTAAGTGAAAAGACTTATAATAAGTGAAATAAGGACTTGGACAGAAAATAAGCAGAGTTTTGTGGGCTGCAATGAAGGGGCACCTAATCCTGACCGAGGGAGTAGGAACAGCTCCCCAGAGAGCCAATACTGAATGGATTCTTTGATTCTTGAGAAAGTTAAATTTATCTAGGGGGAAAAAATGGTATGGGGAAGCAATCTAAGAAGAGAGAGCAACTTGGTATGGAATCTAAGTTGTATTAGAATAGTTGATTCCTAGAATATAGGTTGGGAATGATGGATGATGGTGCCCGTGGGTAGTCAGGCTTGATCATGTAGAACTTCATTGAATAACTTCATGCAACACTAGCACACTATGCAACCTAAAGCCTCTTCATTTTTTTTCCCAGTGGATTTCCCCTTATCCCCACAGTCTGTAATTTTTTTTCTTATTATTCTTTGACTAGGAAAATCTCACTTATACTTATGTATCAGTTCAATTGCCACTGTCTTTAAAAATATGGTCTTAACTTTTCTAGAACCTCCAAATATAGAATTTGAATTGATTGAACCACTGTACTTTACACATACTTTTACCTTAGCTCTAATAATTTGTTTTATAGTTGTTATTATTAGTTTTCTATTTTTATTATTTGTTATAAAACCAAGGACCGTTTTTAGGTTCATCTTTGTATCTAAAACATCTGTAAAATACTTCATTCCTTGAATGAAGAAAAATCTGCATATTAGTGTTTTGAGAGTGCAAAAGAAACAAGAAATTGTCAATGACTTACTGGAGGACATAGCATTTGAGATGGATGTTGAGAATAATTAGACACTAAAAAAAAGTAAGAGAGGGCATATCATGCAAACAGAATTGCAGGAACAAAGATATGATTTATTAAATCATTTAGATTAAAACAATTGCTCACATGATGGAGTAGGGTTAAACAATTTGATGGCATTTGCAGAAATTGCATTTTACACTGAGCTCTCCTATTGCTTTGAACATAGGTTCAAACATTTTTGAGGTGGTGAGGGTATTTGTTTATTGGTGCTAGTATAGTTGAACACACTACTGTGACAGGTCTGTCTTTCCATTTGTGTGTATTTTAAGACCCAGCCCATGCAATCTTTTCCAGTTATTGAAACCCAAAGGGCTCCTTTCTCTTTTCTGAATCCCTCTGGACTTTCTGCTGGTACATCTTCCAATACAAATTATAGTCCCCAAAGACATATTTACTGCTTTTGTAATTGCATACCTTATACTGTGATTCATATTTGTAAAGTGACTTTTGACTTGCTATCAATACTTGTAGGAGATCATATTTACTGTATATATTTTGGACTTTTCATTTTACCTTCACAAAAAAATATGAATATATGAAGTTACTAAGAAGGAAAAAAATTCTCATTACTCTTTAAAAAATTAGATTAAAGCTAGAAAAATATGCTTTACTTAGGAATTACATTATTTTTAATATATCCTAGAACTTAAGATGTAGTAGTTGAAAGCAATGAAAGATTAGAAATTTTATTTGATATTACAGCGTGGATTTCTTGAAGATTTACTATGCAAGCGTGCATTTTTCTGTGTATACCGATAAAAAAAATAGTCAGAGATCAGCTTGCTTTGATCTGCTGACTGGAGTTTGATACTGCCCTAAGAGTTTACATTCTCCTCTTTTTTCCCTTAGGACGCTAATAAAATCTTAGCTGGTTGAAACTGCTTCTTTGAAATCAAGTGGTACACTTCCATTAGTCAACAGTACTGAAGTTTTTTCTAATCTTGATTAAATGTTAATGAGAAACTGACAAAAAAGGACTTTGCTCCACTATACCTATTACCTTGCCATAGAAAAGTGTGGCCAGGACTCCCCCTGGTGGGCGTGGTAACAAGAAATTGGGAATCTTCAGAACTCGACATTTCTCACTAGACTTTTATCCTACGGAGCAGATATTAATAGAAGAGGCCAAGGGACAAAATAAAAAGGAGACAAAATGTAGAAATGGTTAGGTTACTTCTCTCAGTTTAAATTTTTCAATTTCATCACCTTTGTGTGGTGTATTTATTGCTTCTGTATTTTCCAGTATCCTCTTTTGGGTCTTTAGACAGTATTGATCAAACAAAGTATATAACAATTAAAGCAACTTTCTACTCAAACCAATTATAGTTGATTGGCTATAGTTCTGACCAAACTATAATTTCTGATCAAGGAAAAGTTTTCTTTGAATTCCAATGGTCATGGCTTTGTAGTAGTAAAGATTCCTATAGCATTCTGATATGCTATTGAATAGCTAAACAATAATGGAGAATAATGAATAACTGAGCATGTTTACCAGGTGTTGGGGCACAGTGTAAAGTGCTTCATATGCATTTCATCTTCCATGACAGCCCTGTGAGATAGTCTTACTGTCCCTGTTTTATAGGGGTTCAAATAGCCACAGTCACACAGGGGCAAAGGCTCTTTAGGGATCCTCCCAGGTACTCACTTCAAATTACACTGTGGTGGAGGTTAAATTAAAACATCACTATTTGTATTGAGATCATGAAACACTTTCTTTTAGATCAGGTATTCTTTAGGCAGTGACAACAATACATAACACAATTGTTTTAATTTCTTAGCCTCTCTGGTGAAGTAATCAAATTTGAATATAAGACCTTTTAAGTTTTGGCCTAAGCAAAAAAGGCCAGCCTCCTCTGCCTGGGTTTAATCCCGTCTTTGTCTTGCTGTCTCACCTGATAAGTCAGGGATGATGTCCAGATTTCATCCTGCACATTAAAAGTCAGGAAAAAAAATATTTTTGAGATAATCCCACAGGAAGGTTCAGTGCAGACCTAACAAGTGGTGGAACCAATCAGGGCCATCTCAGAGGTGAGGGTAAGGTGGGCTGTTCCAAACTGGCTCTCAGGTCAGAGGCTTGAAACTTGCTTGGCCTTCTTCCTCTACAAACATTTACTCATTCTTCAGCTCTCACTGCTCTAACCTCTGGTTCTGGATTAGGCCCCCTTGTGTTCTTATACTTTTGTACTTGCCTCTCTCACCTGATATCTCTAATGATATTAATAATGGCCTCATTACTTGTATCTAACACTAATTTCCCCCCCTACTAAGAGTTGGGGGTTAATAAACTCCATGAGGGAAGTCTTGTTACTTATAGCCTGGCAAACGGTAGGTAGTCAATAATTATTTGTAGACACTGCTGTAAAAAAACGCCTGTAATTTAAAAAACTGCTCCCCCCACCCCATACAGAAAAATAGGGGACCTTTTTGGGAAACTGTCTTGGGAATGTTAACAAAATAAGTTTCCCAATGTTCAGTCATTTGAATTCTTTATGTAGAAAACAACTCTGAATATCTTTCTGTACTGCTTTTAGCAAGGGACATAACATTAGGGTCCAAATCCAAGCTAGTCTGTGTTAGGTATGAGATTCAACGATAGATGTTTAAATTCATTATCTCCAACCCTTTCAGGGTAGGTATTATGTGTTTTAAAAAGTAACGAAAAGGGCTGTATCAATCAGAGATCTCTAAAGTTAATACAGTGTGTGTGTGTGGACGGGGGAGGTAGAGTGAGATTTGTTATAAGAAATTGGCTCATGAGATTATGAGGCTAACAAGTCTCAAGATCTGCAAGGTGACTCAACAAGCTGGAGACCAAGAGATCTGATGGTGTAGTCTTAGTCTGAAGACTGGCAGGCTTGAAGTCTAGAAGAGTAGATGTTTTAGTTCAAAGGCAGACAGGCAGAAAGAATTTTCTCTTCCTCTGGGGAGAAGGCAGGGGTCAAACTTTTTATTCTATCCAGGCCTAGTCTATCAGTTTAAATGTTAATCTCATTCAAAAACATCCTCACAGATACACCTAGAATGTTTGACCATATATCTAGACACTCTGTGGCTCAGCTGACATAAAATTAACCATCACAGAAGTCCACAAAAAATTATTTCTTTAAAGTCTCAACTAATTAATGATAGAGCAGGGATTTGAACTTAAGTGTGAATTAAAAGCCCACGATGGTCACACTAGTTCTCTGCTGCTCCAGAGAGGCAATAAATGTAAATAGAAAGCCTTCCACATTGACACACACCAGCAGCTTTGGTCTTTTTCACAGTTGCTTTCTCTTCTCACAAAGCAATATCCACAGATTTTAAATATTCCAAGTGCCACATTTCCTTTCTCCATTATGTGCATACTAGCTTAAAACAAGCTGATCTGGATAGCAACATTATTCATTCATTGGTTGGTTTTTATACTAGGAAATTCAGGCACAGAAGTATTAATTAGACTAAATTACAGCAAATCTTGTCAAGATAGCTATACAGTAAATTTTCCAAATAGGCATGTTTAAAAGTCTATAATATTGGATGGAGAGGAATAAACGTGAAAACAAATAATTATGGTTTGGGGGTAGAACAAGACAGAAATACTTTTTGGCAATAACTTTTGTAATATTTTAAAATTACATTCAAATCTCTTATTGATTCAAACAAGTATTTATTGAGCACCTGCTATGTAAATGTAACTGTTCTGGGTACAGAATATATTGTAATGATAAAATTTAAAACATTTTTTCTTTGGGGTTAAAAATAGTCTGTAGCATTACCAATGACTTGGCAAACCAGATGACAAAAGCACAATGGAGTCAGAGAATGGTAAACTGAAAGCTGCTGCAAGTGACCAGACTTTGGGGAGTACAGAAGTACTTCTGGATTAGGGACTTCAGTGCATTCACTGGATGGTATTATTAAACTAAGAATTATAATTTATGGTTTAATAGTTTCATTATCAGAGACTCCACACTAGGTGGCGTACAGGGTCAGGATGGAAGTAGTAACCAGTTAATGTTATTTTAACCTCTGTGCTGGAAGCAGCTTCCCAACAGATTCTACATAGAAATGGTATTAAAAGAGGAAGGGACGTGGTTGTTCAAGTGATGATCAAAATACTCTTTGTTGGAATGTATGCTGAGCTAAGGAGATGAGGAAAAGGTTCCTGTGACAGCTACAGGGCGGACTGCCAAGTTGCAAAGGTGAAGGAAAGCTGTACAATTTTAAAAGTGTAAAACCATAATGGTATTGAGGTGAATACATAGCCTTGTTGTCTAGAAGGAGCCTGTGGCCAGAAAGTTGAGGATGAAGAAAAAGGACTGCTCTGCAGTTGGATTACATAAATGAAAGTCTACCTTTCATAGTATGGAGAAATAAAATTAACAGATTTAGCTAAGTTTAATGGATGATTGAATTGTAAGAGACATCATCTCTCATAACTATCTTGTAAATGGAGTTACATGAGCCACTATCTAAGCTGATAATGAAAATGATTGTAGGTAGTATTACCAGCAAAAAAATAACTTACTCTACCATAATGAGCAGGTGGGCAGGTAGGCAATGTTCAAAATTATTTTAAACATAAAGCTGGGAATTGACATAACTCTGTACACTTACAAATGAAAACAACTTTTGAAATAGTGTTTGAAGTCCAGATCTTGACAGAAATTGACTTCTGTTTATCTAAGGTTGGAAGAATTACAAAGAAATAAGACTATCCTCAGACATACAGGTATTAAAGTGAAGAACATTGTTTTACACAACAGCTACCTGAAAAACATTCTCAGCTTGGCATTCTTCTGCTCCACGTTTGACGCTGATCCGAGTTTTTTTTTTTTTTTGCTGTTCACAGACTAAGGGATAACACCATATCAATACCTCTAATTTATATTACTTGTATTCACTGATTTACTGATTAAAATCTTATTTCCAGTCTTTCTCATTTGGCAGGATTCCTGACTTCAGTTAATATATGCAACTCTTTTATGAAACACTTCTTCACAAATCCAGAAAAAATAAACTCTCCTCAGGAAAGGCAGTTGCTGTTAATAATCATCCTTTGAAAATCTCCGTGTTGAGTATCTTATTTAATCCTTATAAGTTATAGGTTAAAAAGATTAGGAGAGATTGGTATTATCCTTATTTGGATCCATGATAGTAGACTGAAGTGAAAACCATTTTTTTTTTTAACAATAACAACTTTGTATGTAGCTTCAATGCATTACGTTAATAATCACATGTGAAGAATTTCAAATGCAAAAATTAAATATCAATATCAATAAAACTACTAGGCTTAGTTGTACTCAGACTTTTGATTTTCATGGAGCTGATAACCTTTTCTTTTACTTTGTGGATACTGAAAATTTAGTCAGCCTAGAATTTGGGAACAGTTGCCTAAGATGTCATTTAAGTCCAACTACTTTAATTAAAAGACTGAGAGGTGAGTGGCCTGCCTGAAAACTGCAGGGAGAGAAAGCACATCTGCTGACAGGTAGTACAGTAATACACCCTCACAGATACCCAAGCACTAAACGTGTTGCTAATTAAGAACCTTAATTGACGTTTACCTTTAAACAAAACCAAAATCCTTCAAAACTAATGCAAAATCAAATAAATCCACCTACTTTGTAGCAGAAAGACTTGGTATACATGACTGGACCTTTTAAAATTTGTCAAGGAAAATAACACCAAATCATAAATTATATAATCTATGTAACAGGACATAATCTAAATTGTGAACTCTTAATTCTCCAAAATGTTTCATTCTCAATTAAATATCTATAGATGCTTAATAAATGTCTGTTGCATGAATAGATGTCACTCAAAGTCAATGCAAATCAAATTACATAACATTAGAAATTTCTCAATCTAGTACAAAATCTTATTTCAGAAATCACTGGAACATAAATATACAAAAAAAAAAAGATGATGGTGGTGTGGGGGATCTTCACTTGCCTGATTTCTCAATCAAATGAAAAAGCAATTAGAAGCTTTTGAGTGCTTAAATGAGAACAGTTAATTGTGCACTTTTGTGTGAAAACATCTCAATTAACTTAACCACACCCACTTTACTTTTAAGATTAACTAAGTAACGTGAAAAAGTTTTAATATACAAAGAAACTCTAGTTCAAGAACACATAAAATTTTAACATGATCCTAAAAAGAAATTTACCTAAATATTTTGCACTATCAAAACCTATGGTAGATCCACATTTGACAGTTAAGATGATCATTTCCAATTTCACAATAATTACACACACCCACATAATCTTATACCTCTGAAAAATAGTTTTGAAAATTGACATTAGTTTTCCCTATAGTTAGAATTGGCACTAAACTATAAAAAAATGCATGACTAATAATTTCAAATTCAAAATGCAAGTCTAGTCTGTAAAATAATGTCCCTTTATTAGAAACTTCGGAAGTTCCTAATTTCTCTTTAAAAGTTTTTTTTAAAAAGCATGATGCTCTCTTTTGCTGATCCATTCATACATATTTTTTAAAAAGGAGGAAGGGCTTGGAAAAAAACTCACCCTCAGAATCTGATAAAATCAGTTTGTATTATTTTAGATTTTGTACTGAAGATGTGCTTTAACAACACATCCAAGCAAGTCACAAAGGCTACTTACAACCAGTATATACAAGCTGGGTGTCGACTTTATCTACCACAATACATAAAACCGTACATCACGATATAAAAATGCCAATGTTTGGTTTCATTGATCCTTTGACTTCCAAGGTAATTCTGGGTTTTAGCAAGTAGAAGTTAGTGATTGATACCAACTAAGAATTCAAGTATACTAAATGAAATGAGAGGAATGTTTTACCTGTTACTTTTGTCAAATTGTTTGCATATATTACATATTTGTCATGCTTTTCCCTTTTGACCCATAAAATCCAAAAAACTTGCTTTAAAAAATGTTAACTATTCCTGTCTTCTTTTATTGTTCCTTAGTTTTCATTTTTCTTTCTAAATCAGTAATGAATGTAATATTTCTGGTTTGAGTCTTTGAAGAGTATAACAAAAATACTTTTCAAATTTTTACTTTTAAGAAAAAGATCAATTTAAAAGATGAATTTATTTTGTTCCCCCAAATGATTTTACTAGATTCAGTCATGTGCCTGATTATCAAGAGTGGGAAAGAAAAATGTTCTCGTGCCTTTGATCTTGCCTTGTGACTACTATTTCTGTCATGATGTATGGCTTTGCATTAGAGACTTGATGTAATGTGCTCCAACTCCTTCAATGTCCCAGCATGAGTGCTTGCCATGCCTTGGACTAGAATTCTTGAACATTATATTTTAAGACATCTTTCATGACTACTCTAAATCTATTATCACTGTGATCTAAATTTCCACTATTGATGACTTTAATGGATCAATTAAATATATTAAATATTCATGAAGATGAATACAAAGTTACCACCCTTTTATTATTAACCTGGCCCACCTATAAATAAGCTGAATAACATTCAATGTTCATTTTGATTGAAAACTGGGAAAACACAGAAGCCATATTTTCTGTGTCATTATCACTGCCAAGAAGAAAATCAAGGTCAAAACAGATTTTTACTAGATTTTAGTAAGAGATTAATGTAGCTTACTTACACCCAAATTACTTCTAGGTTAACTAAGTAATAAAAAATGATAATTTTTCTTGAAAGTTCCGAGTATAATCTGCATATACATGATTTTGAGAATAATTTAATACATTAGCTTCAACATACAACTGTATTCTAATGTAATTATATTGAATATAAAGAAACGGATCCTTACAAGACCAAAATAACCCACGGGCAATGAGGTTGGTTTCACTTTTTCCTTTTCTTTTTGTTTAAACAAATGTGCACCATGATGGTTCAACAAGTAAGGCAAATGCCATGAATGTGAAAGCAGTTTGCAATACACCACATCTAGAACCCAGAGGCGAATTAAACAGAACTGGTAGTCATTCTAATTAAACAATCAGGTAACATCATGACAAGTTGGTTTGCATCATTAAAACTGTCCATTTATTTTTTCTTAATGATCAGAGGTCCCACGTTGTCTCCAGTTTCTTCATTGTGTTTTATGTGAGCTCCATCACAGAATGGGAACTAGGAAGAGAAAGAGAATGTAAAATGTCTAATCACAAAATTAGTTATTATTTTTGACAGATGAAGTTCAATTCACATATATCTCTTAATACAAACTGGCATTTCCATTTGTGACATTTGATTATGTTGAAAACCTTTTTCATGTTTATGTACTAGTTACATGTCCTTTCTAGTGAATTAGCTATGTCCATTGCCTATTTGTAAGAGCTTAAGTTCATATTTAAAATCAATTTGTATACTATCCCTCTGTTGATCATCTTTGGAGCAATTTTCTCTCCAAATCTTTATGTTGCTCATTTTTATACCCTTAATTTTTCCACTTGCATACAAAGAGGCCAACATTTCCCTTTCTAACATCTTTCATGGAGACCTTTTTCTAGAGATGTAGATTTCCATCCCTTTTCATGATTTCGCATTTTAGATATAACTGACATTTTGGTGTCCAGTGAGAGAGAAAGGAACAAAACTAAAATTTTAAGTGTTTCCCAGAGCGTGCTCCAAAGTGTTACAGTATGTTCTGATATGGTTTCATTCTGTTTAGAAAACAAACATAGCTGTTTTGATTCACAACATACATTATTTTTAAAAGATCCTGCTATAAAAAACACTTTTTAACTCAAAATCTCCAATGCTGACTGAACTATGAACACTTAACTTTAATATCCATTATCATGGCATTCAAGAGTACAATTTGCAAAATGCTGTTCTAGATGTTGCTGCTTCAATACTATTAGAGGCTGTTGCTTCCAAAATTGTTACACCTTTTCTCACAATTTTATCAACATAATTCTACATATAAAGATGCCTATTTATATGCCTTCATATTACTCTTCATTAAACTTTACCTATTTATTCTTCCAAATAAACATAAGAATTTTTTTGCTAAGTTCTATTTTATTTCTCTTGGAGTTTTCACCCTCAGGTCTCATGCATATTCTCACGAGATTTCTGCCTTATATGTTTCGTAGTTATTATAATTAGGTATATTTTCTTACCTGACTACTTTTTCGCTCTCTCAGAGATCAATGGTTTTGCAACTATAACCTTCCTACCATCAAATGATAAAAATAATTCAACAATGTTTTGTTGGCTCCTCAGGATTTTTCAATTAGAATTTCTAACTATCAGTAAATTATTTTGTTTCCTTCTATAGCTTTTTTTTTCTATTTCATGCTAAACGATGATAGGTAGCACCTTTGTTTTATTTTTGGTGTCTGGAATGTACATACACTCTAGAATTAGAGCTTTGTGTTTAGTATAAGGTACACTGTTACTTGAAGGAGCCTATTTAGAAGAGTAAAATAACAAGTCTTGGCCTTATGAGCAAAATCGCTTTATTACTTACAGTGAAGGAAGTAAATTTTATATACCTGAAACTAGATGATGATGACATATAATCTTAAAGTTTAATATTTAAAGTGTCTAGTTTAAGATTAAAATAATATTTGGTTGATGTCAAAGAAATTCAATTTTTAATTTTACTATCAGTATCTAATTCTGAGAGGCAGTTAGTTAAAAATTACAGAAAACTCAAGTTCTCAGCATATCTTATATTTCTATGTATAAATTCTATCTTGGGGTAGAGGACAATATAAATGCAATGTATATAAAGTTTACAGTATTTCTTTTATTTTTGGGTCAGTAAGATATGGCAACCATTTAATCCACAGTAAAATCAAGTCCTTGCAGCCAAACATAAACCCAAGCTTTCAAGTTTTTTGTTTTTTTTTTTTTGACGAAGTTGATAAAAGAGGCCATAAAAAAAATCAGGCTAAAACATATCCTACAGCAAAGACCAGGATATCAAAGTGTCATATGTTTAATAAACAGATTATTTTACAGTGAGAATAAAAGTTTACATTGTAAAAGACTCCATTTTATAAATAGCCCACACAAAACACATCACTGCAAAGTCTTATGCACACAGGTTATAAAATGTATTTCTGGAAAATGAAATCTCTGTAAATTAAAAAGCTTCAAATAACTTACGATGTAGCATGTTTAACTTTTATTTCTTTTTTAATCTCATGTTAAAAATACTAGAAAACTATTTTTTTCAAATTATTTTTCCTCTAGATATAGTATCAACAGGAGAGAAATCTATAGAGAAGTAAAAAACAAAACAACAAAAAAAAAAACTTATAAAAGATTAAGAAAGCCATACACCAAAAATGAGAATGTAGTTGTTTTAACAATCTGGTTCTGCCTAAAAACTAAAAATTCACATGTTTCATCATGCTCTTAAAAGTACACAAGTAGAAAATAATTTTTTAAAAAGTAGTTATCAGTAGTCCTTGGCTATTTGTTAATACAGTTTCATGCTTTTAAAAGTGTCTAATGCATTTAAAATATAAACTAGGTATTAAAAAATCATATTTTTCAGGGGCAGATACCTTTGAATAGTACTATTTTCACTTAACCACAGGAATTATTGACTTAAGTCAGAATCATCTCCTAAATTTCATGTAAAGATTAACTATTCTCATTATATTTATACATTAGGGATTTCTCTTTTTAGGTTATGAAACATTTTATTTTCAAACCATAGCCAAAATGAGTTATTTGAAGATGACATTAAAATTTCTTAGAAATGCTTTGCACATGTCAATGAAATATATTTACTGAAATTACTTCATGATTCTTAATATAATATAAATGAATAGTAATTATTTGGCATTAAAATTTAAATAGTGAGGAGCTGGGGGAAAAAATAGTGTAGATGATAGAAGCTCTGTTTATCTCTCTGGCAACCAAATCACAGTTGTGACAGAAATAAGGAGCAAATAGCAAGGAAAAATCGCCTCTGATCTAGATGACCAAGCCATACAACTAGGAAGAAATCTAAGAAATCACTCTGCAACGGCAGATGGGGTGAGGACACAAGGCTGCCCGGCCCCAAGAGGCTGAGTGGGATGGAGGTTGCAGAAGCAGCAGTTGCACACTCATCTTAACTTGGCTGTGTCCGTGAACAGACTTTCACAGTGATGAACCTGCTCACTTCTGAGCATCAGTACCGGTTCAGCTGCTCAAGGACTTACAGGGGGACACTGAGTTGTCAGAGTGAGGCCCTAGGGGAGACTTGCTCTGTACAGAAGTGTGAGCGGTATCCATTGTTCCTCTGTTGAGCCTCCTCCTTCCCAGTGTGCAGATATAACTCTCAAAGTGATCACCTCACTAGATCTAGTACCATTTCCCCCCTTTACATATTTATTCCAACATCATTAACCATCTTCTGCATGCTACACTCCCCTTCTCCATGTCTATTCTGCAACTATCCATTTGTACCTCTTAATCCCTTTTGCCTTTTTCCCCCCTCCCATCTAATATCCCTCTAAACATTCTCTGTATCTATGGGTTTACACTTTGGATTCCATATCTACATGAATCATGTGACCCATTTCATTCAGCACAATATCCTCCAGGTCCGCCAAGGCAATATCTTTTTCCATTCTATTATGTTTATTAACCCAATGAAAAAAACTATGAATCTCAAATATCTTTAAAACTAGGGAAGACAGGGTTATGGAGAAAAGAGAATAAATGGTTGTGGGGAAAAAACACCACGATTCTTTCCCTCTACTTGGAAAGCTAACAGCATTATCAGGGTCTACATAAGAAACATAAAATGTGTTTCTTTTTAGTGGCCCATGGCTCAAGTTATGGTTGTTTCTGTTTTTATAGTGATTCAAGATGGAAATAAATATACACTCCTTTTTGACTTATGTCTTCTATATCCAAGAACTGAAAAAATTTTATCTTCCTTCTTCAGACTTTGTATTTTTAACGAGAGTATGGATTGTATTTCCCAAGGAAGTTGCCTGAGGCCATCCTGGCTCACTACAATAAACTGCTGAAACATGACTGCTTTGGTTGAAAGAAAAAAACAATGAGATCTTTGAAAGTTCCTGGGAGAATATAACATTTTATACCATTCTTATGAGCTCTCTTTCGTCAAACATTAAGACAGTAGATACAATAGGAAAATGTATAAACAGATATTAAGATTTTATAAGACTGTCCTTATGTGGACTGGCCAACATTCAGAATAGTTTCCATGAAAAAATGGACTCAGTGCAACCCATCTCTAAACCATAAATAGGATGGAGACTTTCTATAATACAGACACACATAACAAAACAAAAAAAAGCCCACCACTAACAAAACACCCCCAATTCAATTTCTGAAACTATAAATGAAAGAAAATGATTTTACATAGTATGTCCAGTTGCATTTCCTTTCAATTTCAGCTGAACTCCTAATGTTAACTAGCATGCCTTTCCTATTTGTTTATTTCTTAGTCTGCATTCTTCTGCCATCCTTGTTCAAACTCCTGCCTCCCAGATGACCGCCACACAACTGAGCCAATGATGTGACCTACCTGAGGTAAGTGGGAGTGGGATAGGAATTTGGCAAGACTATGTTTCATACTCTGCCTTCTTACATCAACATTTCCTCACCTTGTTTCCAAAGGAATACTATCTCTTTCTTTTAAGGCTGAGTTTCATGTCTTAGCCTCATTTGTTCCACCCGCTTTCAAGACACCACTGCCTCAAACAGTATCTTTCCCTGTAGTTGCTTTAATCATTTCCTCCCTACTGGCTCTTTTCATTCTCACTTCACATATGGATAATGCTTTTGTAAAATGTTACAAAGCAGGCCAGTTTTTGAAACAGCAGAGGGCATACCAATCCTGGGGGAAGACAGGAGGAATGAGGTGTGCTAAAAAAAATGTAACTTCAGCACACTACTAAGAGATATGATTCATTAGATCCGAGAAAACTGTTCATGTTAGATACACACAACAAACCAGTGATTGTACCTAAGAATTAGGATGCTTCAAGTGTATAATAATCAGCTCAATAAATTAAAAAAGAAACAAAAAAAACCTACATAAACGCAAAAACAAAACTACTAATTCAAAAAGACATGTGGTCTATGGCCACGCTACCCCGAACAAGTGCAATCTCGTCTGATCTCGGAAGCAAAGCAGGGTCGGGCCTGGTTAGAACTTGGTTGAGAGACCATCTAGGAAGACCAGGTGCTGTAGGTGTAAAAAATAAAAAAAATAATAAGATATTATGTACGGACAAGGTCCTTGCAATCTGTGAGGTCAACCAAGGTTTGCCTTGCCTACAAAATTTAAAATAAGTAAATAAATAAACAAAATTCTAAAAACAAAAAGATATATGTACCCCTATGTTTACTGTGGCATTATTTATAATAGCTTAGATCTGGAAACAACTTAAGTGTCCATGATGAAATGTGATATATGCACAAACAGTGGAATATTATTCAGCCATAAAAAGAAAATTCTAAAAAAAGAATGAATTAGGATTAACTAAAGTTTATATTGCATATAATTTATTTTGAAATAGGTAAAAGAGGCATTTATGCTTTATTATAAACCCAACTAGTTTGTGTAAGGAAAAAATACTGAATGTAAACTCAATACAGTTATCAAATCAAAGGTGTTAATTACAAGTCTTCTGTGCATTGATGCCAAAATATGTGCCTTGGCACCTGTGTAATAACATTAGAAGCCTCAGAATATAGGGAGCTTCCAAAGATGCCTGAAGAATAACAACATCCATTAACTTGAATAGTCAAAGTGAATTCTTAATTGATTCATAAGGGACTAAAAAGTACCCAAGAATCAGTGAAAATTCAGAATTGACAAATCCTAGATACAAAGATCACTAATGACATCAAAGATAAACCAATTAAAAAAAGACATTGAGGAAATTGAAAATAAAATTATTGGTTTGGTATTCCCTTCTTTAAAGTCTACCTATGAGAAATGGTAATCCCTAATTTAACCGTCTGGACACTCTAATGTGTATGATGCCAGAATCTTGGAACTTTTTTTTTGAACTATAAAATCTAATAAACATTTAAATCAGTAGCTTCTGTCTATTTGTGATTCTTCCTGAAATAATTGAGATCTTAGTCCATGAAAGTCCATATTTGCTTTACTGACCCTTTACTCTCTAGGAAAACCCACCCAAAGTAAACACCCTTTACATGACCTCGAAGCTAAGCTTTAGAATTCACTAAAGCTGTTACCTTATTTTTTTTTCCATTCACTGTCACATTTACTGAAATTCTGACATATACTCAGAATTCCAGCATTTCTTTATTAGTAATTCGCACTTTAACCCATTTGAATACAGCTTCTATCCTAACTATTCTGTTGAAATAACACCCAAAGGTCAATTGACTAATTGTTTAATCCAACAGTGTTATTACAACAGTCTACTCACCTGGTTGACATTGCACGAGCAGATATTCACAACAAAATCTTTGAAACTTTTCCCCTTTCCACTGTGATTCTATGATACTCTTTTCTTCTAACTTTGACCTATTTCCATCTCCTTTTTGGACTCTTACTCTTCTTTTCAAAATGCAGAAAATTCTCTAAAAGTTCATACTTAGCCCTTGATTTTTATCTGTATCAAGGATCTGTTGTTGGTTGCATTCCTATGCTTGACTCATCCGTTTTGCTGATCTCTATCTCTAACCCTGATGTCTCAGTTTAGTACATTTCAGATTGTCAGCTGTACATTTTCATTCAAATGTCACCTTTAATTCACTTTGTACTTGAACTCCCCATCACTGTACTAGGAAATCAATTTTTCGCCCTGAATTCCTTATTTCTGTTAACGGGACCACCTCTTCTAATCAACCTACAGGCTTAGATACCTCAGTGAGTATTAGTCCCGCCCCCCCCCCCAAGTCTTCCACATATACATAGGTCATTGTATTTGACTGATCCTTCCCTCAAAATGTTTCATGTATCTGTCCATTTTTCTCCATTCCTACAGATAGCATGCTAATATAAATATTAAGACTTTATGTCTGGAATCACCGACAAGGAGCTCCCCCATGTCTGGAGACATGAGCTCCTCACACTGGTATACTCAAGATCCTCCTCAATTTGGACTTATTCCTGGGGGGAGGGGAGGCAAAGACCAGACTAAATTCTTCATTGATCCTACCTTTGCTCATATGAGTCCTTTCCAGCAGATTTTGAGAAAGAGTCCCCAATACTTGCTAGTTTATTCAAATGCCACCAATCTTCCTTGGGCAATTTAACTCCTGTGTACAACACTGTCTTCCCGGGAAATTCCAGCCTACAATATAAGCTCTTCCATTTATTTAAAGTGCTGAGACTGCAACCACTATACACACCTATGATACCTGCTGTTTTACTATTTAACTTTTCTCATGCATTTATATATAGAATATACTAAATGAACAATTTAAAATTACAACTTGGACTTAGGAATTCTCTAATTTCTAAAGATATTACTTTCTATATTTTGGTGAACAACAAGAGAATAAAACTCATTGTAGGCATAATTTTAAAAAAGTGAACCAAATTGTCTATAGAATGTTATTGAGGATTATTTTCTAGCAACACCACTAGTACTTATGCACATTCCAAATGCACAGTGCTCTTAAGGCACAATTTGTGGTAATGACACTATTAATTTTTGGTTCATATTCCTTATGTTCAACAAGTATTTTTCAGATATAATGACATAATCTAAGTACCATATCACTGGATTATTCAAGATCAATATATTGGGACAAAGGGGTTAGTAGAATACACTTTCCAGTACCTACTATGTGACTTCTTCCTTATTTGTGATATATGATTTGTGATAATGGTTCTCCAATGTAGGAAGAGGTCCCTGACATAATGTGCTTTCAGAAATAGATACATCATTTTTATTGTCCATTTTCTTAGGTCTTTACAATATGATCTTTAGTGAAATCCATTTTATTTAAATGTTAATAGTAGCACCATATACGGTATTTCTCATAATACATCAGAAATTCTGAAGTCATTCAATGTTATAAAGCTTTTCAAGATGACTTTAAGAGAGCATGTTACCATCTTTAGATCACTAGCTGTTATCACTAAAAAAACAAAACAAAACAACAAAAAAAAAACTGTAGCTATCCCAGATGATACTTCCAAACAGAACTTGATGAAATGCAATTCTCACAAAAGAAAATAAGATTTTAAAAAATCCTGTGTTAGATATTTAATTATAGGAGCTGTAGCTTAAAGAAAGCTTAGGATGCAGGGTCACTATGTTAACCAGATAAGAAATTTTCAAGGCTGATTTTCCAAAACCTTCTCTTGAAAGTTCCAAAAATTGTCCTACAACCCAGGAGCCTGAAAGCACAAGAAAAGAATTTCTCTCTCTGCTTAGCCTGCATGCTCTTTCCTAGGATAGTGGTGGCTAAGATCCACTCAAGCAGGAAATCCTAAGAGTAAATAAAGGGATTTCTCTCTCTTGTTTGACTGAGAATATGGTTATATTTACCTGAACTCAATGACAGTATGATTTAATTTTACTGCACAGTGGATATATATTTTAGTAAACATATTCCTGAAGAGTACATGAACAACAGAGAATAGAATACATTAAAAAAGAAAAAGAAATAACATTATCTGGTGATATAAGTTTGATAGAATAGTTTAAAAAGAAATGTTACTTTGAAGATGGTCTTTCTATTAGGACTTGTTTTCCTCACCTTTTTGGACCTCCAACAACGGCAGTACACAGCTTTATCTCCCAAATCCTCCATGTCAAAAGCATGTACGACCTTGGGGTTGTCTTTCTGAATGTGAAGGTTAACCATAGATTTGTTGCGATGATCTTTACCATAAAATCTTTTGTAAGCTAGATAACCAACTGCAGCTGTCCCAGCAGCAATGGTAACTGCTGCAATCCATTCAACTAGAGCAAGGAAGGAAAACAGGAGTTATTATCAAAACCAAAATATATGCTAATAATCTAACATGACTGCTCATGAAATCAGTGTTTAAATATTAAGCATCCCAACAGCCCAAGATTTTTAATAGTAGCAGAATGATCAGAACACACTGGTGTAACAGTCCTTTGTTAAGACCTTCCCTGGCCTTTACTCAGTCAATTGTGTATTTTTTATTGAGTAATCATAGCCAAATTAAGATACGAGAGAAACTCAAAAATTATTTTAAGGTGGAAAAGGGAAAATAAGGCTTAATAATCTTTTAAAAGTATCACAGAAAGATTTAAAGATTTAAAATAATGTGAGCCTACAGGTACCTATTGCTTAAAATAAAGACACATAAAAAAATTCAGATTATACATAATACCTTCCCCCCAACCCCCAAAAGTCAGGTGATTATGTTAACAAAATGACTCATCAGAATTCATTTAAATAGTAGGTCCTTTAGTGGTTTTAAAACACATAACTAGAAACAGATTTGGTATTCAAAGAAAAAGGACAAATAAAACAAAATCAGGTTTAATATTAAACATTCAAAGGAATATATCCAGCAGGATTCTAGGCTTCCAAATCATTCAAAAGATTTTTTAATTTTCAAAGTGCTTTCTCATTAAAATAAAAATCAGAATGTACTAATTTTTTATTTCATAGAAAACATGACTACAATTACAGTTATATTCTCATTTAATAAACTGTAAATTTCCATTATCCATCCGTGGATTCCCTACAAACTTCATTTTAAATTTAATGATACTTTCTACTAATCATTTGCTTGATTAACAGGCCATCTATTATTTATCCATTTCACAGCAGCTTTTCAAATAGCCCTTAAAAACCCAAGCTCTTAACAACTACCCCAGTTCCAGAGAATGTTGGAGAGAAGAAAGTTCTGCATAGTCTGGTTAGCCTCAGCCTCAGAGGAGAGTTGTCTATTCTCAGCAAGGAGTGGACTGCAGGAAGAAGTTGAACAGGGGTCAGAATAAACGCACTGGACTGCTTCCCAGCACTTCCTGAGTCTGATCTTCACAGTGTTTGAAATAAATTCCCAGACTATCAAATAAAGCCCTAGAGAGATAAGTACAAAAAACACATACCAAGGCCAAATAAAAACATATAATGACTAATTAACTGCATGGCTTATTTGCACTATTGAGTCACATTTCTTATTGCACTAATATGATTAATCACCTACCTAATTGTGCCTTAAATAAAACTGGAGCTCATTCCTACAAAACTCTAAGGGAAAGGAACAACCATTCTCACAATTAGTTCCTTTTATCTTGGCCTTTCATCTAGCTTATTTAATAATTTAGCTTTTATCAAATGTTTCTCATTAGCATTTTCCTGGGATTCTATTTCAACCACAGTATTTTTCTCTACAAAGCAATTTAATTTGTTTTCCTTCCCCCAACATTTCCATTCCTCCTTGCTACAATTCCCTAAAATTAACATTAACTTATGTTCTTCCTAGGTGCTGTATGACTCAGAGAAAAAGTTAATAAGTCATTTGACAGCTTCAAATCTTTGGCCTCATTGAAGGTTCCATGGTATGTATTAAGCTGTGGCAATTCCAAGCAGGGCTGAAACTCTGCTCTGATTTCTAGCTTGATTCATGATCTTCCTTTTTCGATGCATTATTTAGCATGAGAAAATAGTCTATGTCAGGAGCTACAGTAATCAGCTTCTTCACTAATGGAAAACCACTCTGAATAGTTAACATACCTATCACAAAATGCACTAAAATATTGCTTTGTATAGTGTACTTGCAATTATGTTTACTGAATGTTATCTTTAGAATAAACTTAAAAGTGGAAATATTCCAAAAGACTAAAATAGCACAATTTCCTAAATGCTGTTGATCTTTGTTACACCTTACTTTTTAGGTGAATTATGAAGTAACCTCTAACAGATTTGTTTTACATATTACAAAAAACGCCTTAGATCCAAAGAATAGCTTCAATTGGCTAGTATTAATTTATCTCATGATATAAAAAAAATCCAATTGGAATTTCTACCTGAAACTCATAATAGTCCAGGAGAATCTCTCTTAGCCATTAAAACATTCTCCTCTTTTCTTATATTTCCAACTAAATCCATATAGTGACTTATTTTTTTTAAACATTTATCTCCCTGGATTTTTTGATGGTAGAAGAAACGACGGAACAGACATAGAAAACAGGGCACAGAAAATGAAAGAAAAGGGAACCAACTCTAGATATTACCCAAAAGTGACTGCCCCATGGGGGATAAAAACATGTACTCTGTGACCCTATTTTCTAGCAAGGGTCACTCATGACCCTACATAAATGTAACATACACACAAGTGTGCTAGAAAAATGGCTATGTATTTGTTCCCATGAGTTTTTTAGAATCACAGACCTAGAGAAAGTCTTCAGCACTTCCATTTCTTCCTTTTCCCCCTTCTCAAATTCTAATTCTCTAATCTCATTAGAGATAGTCTAAAAGTTCCCACAATAAAAAAAATGTTGCTGTTATCATTTCATTACTGCAGCCTGAATCAGCCTTTTCTGGCAAAAAGCTATGGATGCCATTGTCAACTCTAGGGAAAAGGAAAAGGATATTATGAAGATACACGAGAATGATGACAGATTCAAAAGTTAACAATTAGAACAGAAAAAGAATTATTGAAAACACAAGACAGTAAACAAAAACATTAAAACCTAAGTAGCATATAGTCCTTGGTAGTGTAAACGCCTATTAAGAATAGATACGATCTTGGAGGCAATAAGTAACTTTAACAAAACCTAATTTTTTTAAAAGATATTTCAGTTGACACCTTTCAGACACTCTAAACTGGAGTCCAGAAAAATCCTGTGTATTATTTCCACCTCTTCTGGTTTATACTCATTTCTTTTTTCTTTCTACAGACATCTCTCAAGGTACAGTATTCCTATAGTTAGACCAAGCCCCATCTTATCCAAACTCGCTTAACAATGCTATCTTCACAAAAACCATTAATAAACCAGTATAAAGAACAAAATACAGAATATATATTGCTAAGTAATCTATTTCTCAATCTTCCCCTGGCTTACTACTGTATAATCTCTGGTTTCCCTCAGTACTATTCAGAGATAAAGAAAATATGAACTTATTCCCAAATCCTTCATCCTTTTTTATAAGCCATAGTATTCCTCTGCTTATCTCTAGGATTATTTTGCTTTAATTTACACAAAAATCTCACCCTGCTTCTTTTCCTTTAGCCTCTTTTCTGCCCCAAACTATCCTTTCTTGCCCAGTGTCAACTGCCACAGAATCAGAATGTTTCTTTCATCTCAGAAGAGGGGGAGGGGAACTGTGTTTAATTCTTTCCCTCCCTTAGGTTTCCCCCAGATAGGTAGGGCACACCTAATATTCTTTCAAGGTCTGGTGTCTGGAATACAGGTGATGTTCAATGTAAATTAAGAAAAAGAAAATAGATCACTAATACGAATTTGCAGATCCAGATCCATCTGTCCATCCTATCAGCATATCGCTCTTACATCAAAGGCCTTATCTTTGGCCTTGTTTTATGCTATTATATCAAAGTATGGAATTTAAATACTTCCTGAGATTAAAAATAAAACTTTATTATGAAACATTTCGGACATACACAGGGAATACTATAATGAACTATTTACCCATCTCCAAGAAGTATGAACTCACCACCAATCTTGTTTCATCTTTATCCCTGATCACCCATTACTTGTTTATAACTCATAGGAGCTATTCTCAGTTCGATCTGTACATTCCTTCCCAAAAAACCAAACTCTTAGTTACTTTAAATGACTCAATGCATTTATTGAACCTAAATAGTATTTTCATATGTTGAGGTTAAATTAATTAGAAAATTATGACAGTTTCAATAAAACAGACAAGGGTATAAAAGTCAAAAAAATAAAAACTTATGATATTTAGTTTTGGTTACATGCATTGTAGTGTTCACAGTTTGGGATCGCTAATAAAATGCAAGATAGATAGATTAACACCTATTTTGTAACCTGAAGGTGAGCAAAATATGAAAAAAAAAAAAGTGATTTGAGGGGATACCAGGTTAAGGAAGGCCAGGCCGTTTAAAATATTTGGTTAAGTTGATGTTTTAAGATGAGGGCAAATTATGAATGGCTTTGAGCTGAAGAAAACCCCTGTGACTGAGAAGATGAGAACAATAGGTATTAGTGAGGCAAGAGTTTAAGGAAGCAGGAGAAAACCAACATCTGGGGGCCAGGGAGAATGGCCTCAATTAACCTCTTCCTTGCAAATGGAAGGGAGGGATTAAGGATGAGAGCAGAATCAGTGAGTTTTGGAGTTTATCAAGGAGCAGAATGTTTAGTAAACTTCCTGAAAGTCTTCTGTTGGGTATGAGGAGTCAATGGAGACTGAGGATGCCATAGTAGTAAAAGCCATTTAATGTTAGAAACTATAATAAAATATTTGGTATCAAACAAAAAATAAGTTTGGTATACACATGCCAATTTTACCTCAACAAGGAAAAAAAAAGTTTGGTATTATAGGCCAAAGGGTATCAAGAACCAGTTCACTGACTGGGATCTCTGGATTTCAATTCCAATCACTCATCTCTATTACATCTCTCAGATTCCTGGCCCAGATAACCCACCTATTATTTTTCTTCTCAATATAAACAAGAATTCTGCATGCGTATGAAGGACTAGAGTAACTCCATTTTGTTATGTAGACTCCAGATTAAATTAAAAAAAAAAACAACCAATTTTGCTGACCAAAGCCATTAATCAGTAAGCCATTTCCTTTCTTGCGCACAGCGCTCTCTGCACCCGGCCTTTTTTGCACACGGCCCTGCTGCACATGGCACTCTGTGCACACAACCCTCTTGCGCAGTTTTACCCTTTAAATTCAGTCCCAACCCCTCAGTCGGGGTGCCTCTCACCCACTGCTACGTCAGTGAACGAGTGGGGTCCAAACTCGAGTTTGTCAATAAACTCCCTCTTATGCTTACATCGGTGTCAGTTTCCTTCTTGGCTCATGGAGTTCCAAACCAGGGCATTACACGTACACATACCCTTTTATTTTTTATCTCACATACATAGTGCTTACCGTTGTTAAATACTATTCTATGCCCTTTATGATCATTAACTTACTTAACTGAGGAGACATTTGGGGAAGTCTTCTTCCCCAAAATAGAATGATTTAAATTGATTCCCAATCTATAGAAATTAGGTTTGGTTTAAAAATTGAGAGAACAATTTGAGACCTAAACATTACACGGTGGATTCCCAAGACATTCTTTATCAGTCTCTACCTTGTCAACTACTATATTTAAGAAAGATGGTTCTGGCAGAAAAGATTTCCAAAGGTTTTGGGCCTCTCCCCACAGTTCTCACAATAAATTTTATGCTCTTAAGTGAAACAAAAAGTAGTTACTTCTTATAACAAAGTTGAATATTTCAAGTTTAAGCTAATAATCCTCTTCACCAAGCAATTTCCCATTCCTTAGAAAATGGCAAACTAATGGGAAAGTCACCTTTGGATACCTGGTTAGATTTAAAAAACAAACAAACAAACAAACAAATCTTCCTTGATTGCAAGGAAGATTAGCCTGCAGGTAGTATTAAGAAGTTCTAGGGTTCTTCACCTATTTCACATTTCAATAGTATACTACCTAAAAAAAATTTAGTATCCATTTACACAAAGTGACTCCACTTTTTAAAGACACATTTCGGAATCTTTTCTCCCATGATCACACAAGTGCAAGCTGTCTTCCTATGAAATTACTAATGGCTCAAGTCACATGAATACTTTTATGCAATAGTCTTATTCGTGAGGTGTACTTAAAAAAAAAAAGAACAAAGATCACTCCTATTTTAAATGCATCAAAGCACCTCCACTTAAAGGAGACTCAAGAGGAGTGTTTTTTGAAATAATTTTTGCAAATAATCACCCCCTCTATACCTCATAGAAACTTAAAAATGTCATGGGTTGTTGCGCTCACTCTGCTAGGTAACTTTTGGCAACAGAGTGGAATTTTCAAATTTATAAAATCTATTACAAAATTAGGGCTCAAGTTAGTAGGGACCTTCTACAAAATCTGTACTCTATATGTTAACTATTTACTAAGCAATGGGGTAATTTTTAATTTCTGGACAATTTCTTTACCTTAACTATTACAGGTAACCAAACCTTGATACTGGGCAGAGAGATCATACGTATCATGTAGCTGGTGCACAGTACTGTATTAACAATTATACCACCACCAAGAACTGTTATGAAGTGAAACTCATTAATTAATTGACTTCTAAAAAGTCTCTTAATTTTAATTGGACTTCCTGTGAAGTAACGTTTCCAAACGCTAGGTACTAGCACAAGGGAAGCAAGGCTGAAAAAACTGAAGGTTCAGTAAACTCGGGGTTTAATCTCTCCTGGACTATACTGCCTACAAGCGCCAGATGCAGAGGTATAATAATAATAATAATAATAATAAAAAACTGGGAAAACTGAAAATCTTGGGCTGGGTTTCTTCCCTTTAAGAAAATGTGCAACACTAAAATGTGATTAGTCATGCATCCCTTCAGGGTTGCAGGAAATCCACTTTCTGGCTCCGCAGTGATTTAAACGTGAGAAGGAGAAATAAGGTTTTCGTTGTTGTTTTCCTTCTCCCTTTTCCCGAGCCCCGTGACTTAAAAACAGAGGCGTCTCAAGAGAGCACAAGAAAAGGAAGCAGCGGGATCGCTGGGTTTTAGGATTTGGCTTCTTGGGGGAAACGCGATCCAGACCTGCGTAGATGCCTGCATCGCCCCCACGCCAATTAATTAAGCCTGGGGATACCACCGATCCCTTTCACTTTCCCCATCTGGCCCAAGGACCCCAGAG
Organism: Cynopterus sphinx; assembly: GCA_030015415.1. Classification (NCBI taxonomy): domain Eukaryota; kingdom Metazoa; phylum Chordata; class Mammalia; order Chiroptera; family Pteropodidae; genus Cynopterus; species Cynopterus sphinx. The sequence goes on along the minus strand of CM057382.1, from coordinate 34,276,790 downwards.
AGCCCCCAGGCCGGCCAAGAGCTTGTTGCCCTTTTGCATCTCAAGGTTACTTGACAGCAGGCGCGCGGAGCAGCGCGAACAGCCTAGAGAGGAGCTGACGGAGCTGCAACCGGGGCGCGGGGCCGCCAGCCTCACCCGCTCCCAGGCCCCACTTCACCTCGCACGTTGGAAGTCAGACTCATGGCGCCGTCGCTTGCAAGGCGTGTGCAGAGGACACCGGACGCAGTCGGGCTGGCGCGGAGCGATGGAGTCAAGGTGCGAAAGGCGTCCGGAGGGCATCGGCTCCGGGCTGCTAGCGCGCAGGCGCCGCGGCACGTGCGTCTCCTCCGCCCACGCTAACGTCGCGCATGCGCGGGGCTCCGCTCCGGGCCCTGAGGAAGTCTACGGCCCGGACCGTGCCAGCGGCAGGAGGTCGGAGGAGGAAGCGGCCGAGGAAGTAACGACCGAGTTTGCGCAGCCTTGAGGGGCGGGGCCCTGAGCCCGGGGGCGGGGCCTTGGGAACAGGGAAGCCAAGCCCGGTTTTACGTCTCTCCCAGGTGTGCGGCTTTCTCCGGGCGGTGGACAGGTGGTGTCAGTAGGACGCGATCAGACATCTCAGATCTCACCCCCAAAATGGCTTGTTCAGTCCAGTCCCTGCAAGGCCAGGACTACCTTTTACATAAAATGCCGGTGGCGGACACAGGAATCAATTGTAGAGTCCCATTCCGGAACCTCTCCTGGCTACCAGGGTACTCCTCTTCTGCCTTTGACCCCGTTGGTCATCCATCGGTCGTTGAGGACCTCGGACCCAGCACTCAGGGTCGAGAGGGAGAAAGGGAGAAAACAACTTTCTTACAAAAAAAAAAAAGTGCCCATTTAAAAAGATGAATTCTGCAGTCTGAAATCATTATCCGTTCCGTTTTTTTTTTAATACGCCGTTTGTAGCTACCCATTTGGGGAAAGTGCCTAGGAGTAACTCGAAGGGTGTTTCGAAGCCGCTTCTAAAGGAGCTGCCTGCTTTTATTCCCATCGGTTCGGTGTGGGGTGAGAGTCGGAGAGAGCTGACTGCAGGTAAGGGGCACCCCCCCGGCCTCCCCCCCCCCGGTCCCCGAGCCATCCCCGGCCCCGCTGCTTGTCGCGTAACCGTCCTAACACGGGACTGACCGACCGTTTCTCGCACTGGAAGCCCCGGGGCCTTGGAGCCGACGCCGGGAAGCGCCCTGAGGAATAGAGGCCCCACAGCATCGGTGGCCTCGCACCGCGGGCCCCGGGGTGTGGGGGGGTGCGCGTCTCCGAGGGGCTCGCCCGCCCCGGGGGCCCCGTCGGGCGGCCTCCGGGCATGCTCAGTGGCGCCGGCGGCCGCGGGCCGCGCAGTCGGAAGCCGGCGGCGGCGGCGGCGGTGCGGGCGGTGCGGGCGGCGCTGACGCGCACGCCGCCGCCGAGGGGCCTGGAGGACGGCGGGAGGGGGCGGGGGCGCGGGCGCGGGAGGTGGGGCCGCCGCCGCCGTCAGGGCCCTGGGGAGCGCGGGGCGCCGCCGCCGCCGCTCCTGGGCTCGGTTCCGTGGCCAGGGCCGCGCCGGGGCCGGCAGCTGCGGCGGCGGAGCCGCGGGAGCCGAGAGCCGGCCCGGGCAGCGCCCGCGCCTCCGCGGCGTCATGGCCCCGGTGCCCGGGCCTCAGCGGGCGGCCGCCGCGGGAGCCCCCGCGCCTCCTCGCGGCCGAGCCTGAGCGACCCCCGTCTTCTCCGGCGCCCAGTCCCTCCACTCCTGTTTTTCTTTTTTTTCTTCCTGCCCTCGCTGGCGCTAACGCTTCACCCCTCCGTTATGGCAGCGGAGCCACCATCCCCCATCCGGCTCGAGGCGCCCGGGCCCCCCGAAATGCGGACCCCACCCGCGAGCGACGCCGTCTCCGAGAGCACCCCGAAGCCGGGGGGCGGCAGGCTCCGCTTCCTCAACGGCTGCGTGCCCCTGTCGCATCAGGTGGCCGGGCACATGTACGGGAAGGACAAAGTGGGTAAGTGGGGGTGGCGCGGGGCTCGCGGCTCCCGGCGCGTGTCCGTGAGCCCCCGGCCCGCCTGGGGCCGACCGCCGGGCGGGACGCCCCTCTGGGTCTGCACGCCGCCCTCCCGGCCTTTCCGTCCCCCCACCCACCCCGAGAGCCTCGCGACCCGGCCAGCGAGGTTTCGAAAAGTGGGGCGATTTCTAGGGTGTGGGGCCCCGGGCTTGCAGCAGGGGGTGGCGGGGAGAGGAGTGCCTGGTCTCCTCCCCAGGGAGGGTGGGTGTTGATTGTGGAGACGGCGTTGTTAGTGAAAATAAGGAACTTCATTTTTTTACTGGACGGGGAAGTAAATTCTCCCCTGAGCACAAGGTCTGTTTATTATAAGCGGGTAGCTATTGCAAAAGAAAAGGAATGAAATGCAGATGATGCTAATCTCGTGTTTCTTTTCAGTGCATAGCTGGAGGGAAGGAAAAAACAGGTTTTTTTTGTTTGTTTGTTTTTGGAGAGCTTGTCTTGGCTTATCCAGGATCTCTCCCTATCATCTCCTGGAGAGGTTTTTTTCTGATATTTCGTGGATTTCTCCTGGAGGTGTGGTTCCTTTAGTGCTGAAATTGAGATTCTTGGGAAAAATACCCTATTCTTGTGCTAGAATGGTACACAAATCAGACATTCAGTTATTCTTGATCATTTGAATAAGACTGTATCCTGGTCTGTGCAATACATTTTTGGGGGGCTCACAAAAATGTACAATACAGGGCCTATCTCAGTTTATTATATTAGATATGTAAAAGTTCATTTTAGGAACTGTAATTCACCTAGCTACTCACTGGTTCCTGGGCCATGATTACTTAGGGAATATGATGGATGAGTATGTGAGTAATGTGGGTCTTAGACCCAGAAGCCACTAAAAAGAGTTTGGTTTATGCTGGTAAGATGATTTGGGTTTATGCTGGTAAGATGATACTGACATTTTTAGACGAAGTAACAGGCCAGGTCTGGTTAAGTGACAAGCCTAAAGTCACACAGCTGCTTTCTATGTGTTAGAATTGGGAAACCAAGGGTCCTGCTTCAGAGCAGTGTTCTTCACTCACACCGCTTCACTCAGGATGTGGTGCTTGCAATGACAACTCAAAGAACGATTTTCGAAAATGGATGAGTACTCATTTGAATGTCATTTCTCAAAGAGCAACATTTCCCACTATTTATCTACTTTTCTCGTTGAAAGTTAGGTGTTAGCGATGTTGTCATGTAGGTTGTATGCCTTTCTCCCCACTAAATTTTGAGTTGAGGTCAGAGACCAAATCTGTTTATTCCCATAGCCTTGTACACTGGGCTGAGTTAAACTCTGGAAAGAACCAGAGTGAAAATTAATCATTTCTTTTAGTACACCAGATAAGGAAACAAATATTCTCCAGGTGCTTAGCATAGACATATTCTCATGTGTGTCACTTCTGGTAATGAGAGTTTCAGTACTTACGGAATTACTGTTAATAGATTTACATGCATATCTGTTTGTTTTTATTTATTGTAATGATGGTATTCCTAATAGAATTTTAGAGGCCTCAAAAAAATAATTGTTTCCATATTTCTAGACATTGACTTATATTTATATGCTAAGGAGAATAGATAAAAAATTCCCACCATACACATAATCTCAGTGATTGTCACAAGTGTAACAACTGCTTATCAAATAGTGAGCCTATTCAGAGTTATCGCTGATTCATTACAAATCTGTTCATTACAAATGTACCCTGAATGTGACTTAAAACTACATTGCAAACAGTGGCTAAAAGAATTTGTCACTCAAATTACGTATTTAAGGGAGTAGTTTAGATTCTAGAAGAAAGCGTCCTTCATTTTATTTTTGCATTACAATTAAAATACTTTTTAAAAAAAGTTTTAAGATTTTCTTGTTTAAGGGACTGTTTTTGTATCACTGGTGCCCAGTGCCTCAAACATACTGTGCTAACAACTTAATATTTGATGAATTTAATTCTCAGTTGCTTAAGTCTTGCTTGTATTAGTAAAAGGACACCTGAATGATGATTTTTCCTATTCATGAAATGTATAACAAGATGGTCAGTAATTTAGAGTTTAAGAATTTATATGTCTTTCTACTATTATAAACCATTTATAGTTGTAAAGTACATGCAGATCATATTTGGGTTTGGCTGTCAACTGAATTCTCAAAACAAACTTTCTCAAAGATGTGTAGATAACTTTTTAAAAATGTTTGTTACTATCATTAAGTAAACAGTTTTTTGTTGAGGTGGTTGAAAAAGGGGTTCTATGGAAAGTAACCTCACAGAGCATATAACTAGGCATATAACTTCTTTAATAAAACGGTTATCTTTGCCTTAAGCAAGCCCTGTCTATTGTTTTTGTGCCTCTAGGATTAACAGACCTTTGAAATAAAGACCCTCAAAAGAGCACATAATCTTGTTAATTATCCAGTAATCCAATCCTCCCACCCTTGCTTTCTTCTGTGTTCATGTAATCTTCCTTAATTTCAAATGCATAAAAGAAGCTAAACTGCCATTATACAGATCATTTGAGATTTTGCTTCTCAATTGTCAGTTTTGGCTTGAATCCTCATAAAAATTGTCTACATGTTTGAATGTTTCTTACATTGACATTGGCTTTGTTAAATTAAAAATTAAAACCATGGAACCAATTGCATAAAGGTACTTGAACAGAAAGATCTTGTTATAGTTAAGTGACAACAAGAATGTTATAGTTCTGATATCAGAATTATATTTTATGTTCTTCATTGAAATCATATTTCATCAAAGTACATATTTTTAGTGGCAAATGTAGTAGTATATGATCTCTCTGGTAAAAAATTCAAACACTAAAACAGTATAGTAGTGCCCTTCCCCCTACTCTCCCTCTCCCAGGGAGCTAGTAACAGTTTTGGCTCTATCCTTTCAGATCTTTGTTTCTGGGCGCATATACAAACACATACACAATTCTGATGTTTTGTGCAGATATATCAGCAACTTTTGTTTCCAGTCTATTATGTATTGTATGTATATTTATGTAGTTATGCTATTCTAATTTTAAAAAATTGTTGTATTCTATAGTATGGAAATCAATCAAAATTTATTCGTCTAATGTTGGATTTTAGATTTTCACATTTTTTTGCTATTATATTTTGTATTAAACATTTGTGTACATTATAGTTTTCCTTGCACATTGTGAAGCTTTCTATACGAAAGTTTCACAAAAGTGTGATTGTTATCAATTTAAAATTCCAAAGCACACCAAAGTTATCATAAAATCCTTTTTCTGTTTTAATACTATGTACCATTAATATCTTTCAAATGTCCTTGACATTTTAAACAAATAGATGAAATCTGGTATTTGTATCCTGATCCAATTTAGGATATAGAATGAGTTAGTCTTTATGGAAAAGAAGGGTTTAAACTGGTACTGTTTTGGAAGAAAAATTCACAATCACTTTTTTGGTTTATTCGTCTATTTTATTAGATATCCTCTGAAGTGAATTGACTTAAAATAATTTCAAACTTATAGAGAAGTTGCAAGAACAATACAGAAAACAAAATTTTGTTGATACTTCTATTATCTCTGTGAATTTATTTTTTCTAAACTATTTGAGAATAGGTTGTATATATCATGCCCTTTATACATTAGTACTTCAATATGTATGTTTAACCGCAGCATATTTATCAAATATGGGAAATTTAATAGTGATATAATACTTTTATCTATAGTCCATATTCTCATTTTGTCAACTGTTCTAATATCTTTCATCGTATTTTTTTTTTTTCGGTACACAATCTAGTCCTGGATCACTCATTGCATTTAATTGTCATTTCTCTTACAATCCTCTAATTTGCATCAGTTCCTTAGCCTTTCTCTGTCTTTTATAACATTGTCATTTTTGAAGAGTACAGACTCTTTATGAAATAAAGAGTACACAATATTATGAAAAATTTTTTATCATTTATCTATCTATCTATCTATCTATCTATTTGTTTGTTTATTTATTTTTAGGTGCATTAACTCTTGGTTGACCTCACAGATTGCAAGGACGTTGTCAGCTTACAATACTTTAATTTTTTATTTTTTATGCCTACTGCACCCGGTATTCCTAGGTGGTTTCGCATGCAAATACTAACGAGGTCCGACCTTGCTTAGCTTACGAGATCAGATGGGATTGGGTTTGTTCAGGGTAGCATGACCGTAGACTGAAATATTCTTCAATTTGGATTTTTGATGGGTTCTTTAGGATGGGATTCAGGTCATGCATTGCTGGCTAGAACATTACACAAGTGTATCTTTAAGGTATCACATCTGGAGACTCACAGTTTCCGTCTGCCTGTTCTTAATTTTTATCATCTGGCCAAAGTGTGGTCTTGCTTTTCCAGTAAACTAATATTTCCCCCCTTGCAACTAATAAGCATCTGTGGGAAGACATTTTAATATCATGCAGATATCTGGATCCTCATAGTTCACCCTTAGATTTGACATCTATTGATGGTTCTTGCCTGGAGCAGTCTTTACTCTGATAGTGGAAAAATTCTGATTTTCCCTGACCCCAATTCTACTTCTTCTTCTATTTTAACAACATCTGTTATAGGAAATAGCCCTCCCTTTACTCCTGTGTGTGTATGCCCTTATTTAACATCAGTTTGGACTCATGGATTCTTACTTTATAAAGTGTCATAACCCATTATAAAACTTATTTAATTTTACTGTTCAAATTGTCCATATTTGATCAGTGGCACTTCCTTCCTTTCTGTTACAAGTTACTTTAGACTCATTTCTACTTTCCCTTCCGAACTCTAGAGTCTGCCATTTCTCATAGGATCCCCAGTTCATTTTTAGTAGGAAATGGTATTTAGAAACCAAAATCTGGTTTTAGGTGTTCTCTTTTCTATTGGAGTGCCCTTGCTTCCAGGCCTTTTCAATGGCCATAACTAAAAAAAGTATGTATAAATATATTAGATACCACAATTTCATACCGATACTTATAATTTCAATCCAACTCCCTGGAGTTCTTTCTTTCTTTTTCTGATTATAAATCTGTATTTTCTGTCTATCTTAATGAGAACCCTGGCTCTCAACAATATATATTTTGCTCAATTCTATAATTTTTAGAATATCCATGTGCATACTACCACAGAAAAGAAACTTAGACTAAGGATTTCCTTATACTGAGGATATGTGGTTGAAAACTCTTAAAAAGTTATTTGGATTAGGGTTTTTGAGAGAGTTATTTTAATTTTAATTTAATTTTTTAATTTACAGTTAGAATTCAATATTATATTTTCAGGTGTATGGTTATGCATTGATATAATTTATGAAGTGATCTCCTCCTGGCATTATACATAGTTTTACATTATTGACTATATTCCCTCTGTTGTACTTAACACCTCTGTGACTGTTTTGTAACTACCAATTTGTACTTCTTAATCTCTTTAACCTTTTTTACCCAGTCTCCCAATTCCTCTCCTCTCTTAGAACCATCAGTTTGTTCTCTGTATCTTTGAGTACATTTCTTTTTTGTTAGTTTATTTTGTTCTTTAGATTCTACATTTAAGTGAGATCATATGGAATTTGTTTTCTCTGATGTTATTTAGCATAGTATTTGGGAGTTTATTTTACCCCCTCTTCTCTATGGTAATATTCTTTTGAAGTACAATTAGATTGATGTTTCTGTTTAAAATTAGTTCTCTTCCTTCATTTTTGTTTATTTAGCTGGGTATTTTCCAATGCCTATAAAATTAACGTGCTTCCAAAAGTCAAAGCTATACAGAAAGGTACATCAGAAGTGTCACATCGCTTCCTATCACTCTACCCCATTCTTCAACATCCCTTGTAAGTAAATAATTTTATTGCTTTTTGATTTTTTATTTCCAAGTTTCTTGTTGCAAAAATAAGCAGATCTATATTTTCTCATTGCCCTTTCTGACACAAATGTATTGTGCTATATACGCTGTTTTGTAATATGCTTTTTAAACTTAATATATCCTAGAAGTCAGTAGGATTAACTGATCGAGTGCTTCATCATCTTTTTGTTCAGCTCACTTGTACTCTGTTATGCGTTATACCCAATTTTTTCCATCAGTTCTCTGGATTAGCTTTTGGACTTTTATTTATTTTCACTATTTTATTTGTTTTTCCCAGCAGTAATAATACCTCACTGTCTTAACTCAAGTGAATTTATAGTAAGTCTCGATGTGTGAAACAGTAAATGTCCCACTTTGTTTTTCAAGATTGTCTTGACTTTTTCTGGCTCTGCATTTCCATACAGATTTTAAATTAACATGTCATTTTCTCTAAGAAACGTGATGAGATTTTTTATCTGCTTTGAATCTATAGACTGCTTTAGGGGAAATTAATTTCTTAATAGCAATACTTGAACATGGCATATCTTTCCTTTTATTTAGGCCTTCTTTAATTTCTTTTGGTGAATCATAGTTCACTAAAATTTAATGTAGGGGTCTTACACAGCGTTCAGCATTTTCCCTAAGTATTTATTGGTACTGAAAATTATATTGCCTTTTTAAAGAATTTGTTTTGAAAGAATTTCAAACTTATGGATAAGTTACAAGACTAGTACAATGAAGAAATATGTACGTACCATTTATCTGGATTCACCTATTAATACTTTGCCACATTTGCCTTATACTCTGTATTGTATGATAATGATTTTTTACATATTTTACATATAAAAGACTAAATTCTAGGCATCATGATTTCTTTTCTTCAAATAAGTGTGTATGTATCTGCTAAAAATAAGAACTTAATCATGGTAAAATTATCGCATTTAGAATATTAAATATTTGTCTTTAGCCATTATTTCTATAATATCCTTCCTAGCAATTTTTTCCCCATCCAGGACTACACATTGCATTTAGTTGTTATGATTCCATGGTTATCTGTCATTTGGAACAGTTTTTCACTTTTTTTGTCTTTCATAACTGAAATATTTAAAGAATACAGGCATATGACTTTTAAGAATTTTCTTTGTTTCCTTATAATTGGTTTCAGATTAATGTATTTTTGGTAAAATACTACAAGTTGTGTTCTTAAAGCATCATATGAGACACAGAATGTCAGTTGGATTGCTGGTGATATAATTTTGATTACTGGGGTAAGTCATATTTGCCAGATTTTTCACTATAATTTTTCCCACTGTAATTTAAGTAATTTAGAGGACTATTTTGAGACTGTTAAATATCTTGTTCCTCATCAGAGTTTTCACCCAGCATTAAAAGCATCCATTGACAGTATTTGACCAACTCACTGCTATGACAGTTGCAAAATGGTAATATTCTGTCATTCCTGTTACATTTATTAGTTGGCATACTGTAAAGAATAGTTTCTCTCTCTTCTCCCCTTTTTCCCCTTCCCCTCCCTCCTTCTCCTCCCTTGCTTCCCTTCCTTTCTTTCGTTATTAGGAATGACTAATGGATTTTTCTAACTTCAGTGGATGGATCTTAGCCATTGTTTTTGATGCTTATTTTGATGCTCATGTTGTCCCAGATTTGGGCAATGGGAGCTTTTACAAGTGGGCTCCTGTGTTTTTTAAACATTTTCCATTTTTTTAAAAGTATTTTCTTGCTTTCTGCCATAAAAAGATGTTCAGTGTTTATCTTGTACTTTCTCTGGTCCAGCCCTGAAATGAGCCATTTTTTCTTCAAGAACCTGGTTCCTTTAGGAATAATGATGTTTAAAAACCAAGATCTGGCAACTAGGTATACTCATTGCTTCTTGGGTGTGGTTGCTGTGTGTCCTTGCAGCAGATAGGACTAAGACATACATAATTTTACTTTTAAAAAATTGGGTTCATACTTATACCTATAATTTAAATCTAATACCACATGGTTCTTTGCTTCCCCTATTTTGTATTTGTAGCTCTCTCTTTTCTCACTGAGAACCCTGTTTCCCCAATACATCAATATGTTTACTCATTTTGAAATATTTAAATGAATCTTTCATTCCTGAAACAAAGTCCACATAGTTAGGATATATTATCCTGTACATATTGCTGGATTAGGTTTACTAATGTTTCATTAACTATTTCTATGACTCTGTTCATTTGAAATAATCGTAATTTTTTAAAGCCTTTGATGGGTTTTTAAAAAATTAAGACTATCTTGGCTTTGTAAAATGTGTGGGGAAATGTTTTCTCGTTTCTGAACAAATTTGATTAAGATTAGTATAATGTTTTTCTGTAAATGTTTGATAGAATTTACTAGTGAAGCCATTTCAGCCTATGGTTGTCTCAGATTATTCAAAATTATGAATTCATTGTTTTTCATAGACATAGGACAACTCAGATTTTTCATTTCTTATGTCATTTATAATAGAGTCTAAAGGAATGTATTCATTTTATCTCAGGTATTGGGTTTATTCATATGAAAGTCCTAATTCTCTTATGCTTTTAATGTTGTAGAAATTGTAGTGATATCTCTCTCATCTTTTATTCTTGATAATGATAATTTACATTTTCTTTTTCTTGGTTTGTTTAACTAGAAGCTTATCAGAGAACCTTTTAGTTTTATTGGTATTTATTCATTATCCATTCTTATTTTTTATTTTTTTCACCTCTCTTTTCACATATTGGGTGTTAATATGTTCTTTTTCTAGCATCTGAGGTTGAAACCTTTTTACTTTTCTATTACAAGCATTTAAAACTACACATTTTCACATCTATGGCCGTGCCACCCAGAACGCGCCCAATCTCGTTTGCTCTCGGAGCTAAGCAGGGTCGGGCCTGGTTAGTACTTGGATGGAAGACCACCTAGGAATATTGGGTGCTGTAGGCTAAAAAAAAAACTAAGCACGTGATGCTTTAGCTGCATTCCACAAATTTTGATATATTGAGTTTTCATTATCATTCAGCTAAAAATGTTTTCTAATTTTCCTTGTGAATTTTGATTCATGTATTAATTAGAAGTGAGTTTACTTTTTATCTATTCGGCATTTTCCCAAATATCTTATTGTTATTTTCATTATGGTCAGAGAATATTTTCTGTGATTTTAATACTTTTAGATTGTAGACTTGTTTTTATAGTCTAGCACGTGGTCAGTCTTAGTAAATGTTCCATTTGTAAAGGAAAAAAACATAATCTGTTGGATATAGCATTTTGTAAGTGTCACTGTGGTCAAGTTGTTTGATATTATTGTTCAAGTTTTACATATTATATTAAGGTCCTGTATAATTTTATCCGTTATTGAGCATTACTGTAGGCTTGTCTGTCTTTTCAGGTCTCTGTTTTTGTTTCATGTATTTTGAAGATTTAATATTAGGTACACATGTTAAGGATTGTTTTGTCTTAATAAAATGACCTTATTGTTTTGAAATGTTCCTCTTTATATATGATAATTCTTTCCTTGAAGTCTACTGTGTCTATTAATACAGTCTGATATGCAAGATACCACCTTTCTTATAAATAATACTTCTAGTACATCTTTTTTTCCATCCTTTTAATTTTAACCCATCTATGTTTTTATATTTAAAATACCTAGGAAATTTTTTTTTATATACTATTTAGGATTCTCTGAATTTATTGGCTCTGTGGTTTTGTTTTTCATTAGTTTTAGAATATGTTAGCCATTGTCTTCTTAAGTATTTCTTAAACTCTGACTAAAAATTTTTTCGTCTTTTTTAATAATTTGTTTACATGAATAAAATTATAAAGAATATATAATTCTTTTAGCTCATATGTTTTATTATGTAGTCTACTTAATAATAAAAGCAGTGTATATTCATTATAAAAACTTCTAGAAAAAGTTACCAAAAAAAGGAAAAATTGCCTAGATAGACATTTTAACATGCATTTATTTTACATAGTTGTAATCTTACTGAATACACAATTTTTTTTTATTGTGGCCAAATAAAAGCAGCATAGAATTTTCTATCTTAACTATTTTTAAGTCCATGTACAATAATGTTAATGCAGTATATGTCTAGGACTTTTTCATCTTGTAAAACAGAAACCCTATAATCATTGCACAACAAAACTCTCTTTCCCCATCCCCACAGCCTCTGGAAATCAGCATTGTAATTGCTGTTTTTAAAAGTTTGACTACCTTAGATATCTCATATAAGTAGAATCATGCAGTATTTGTACTTCTGTGACTGGCTTATTTCACTTAGCATATATGCCCTCAAGGTTTATCCATGTTGTGACATATAAAATAATTTCCTTCTTTAAGGCTAACAAGTGTGTGTGTGTGTGTGTGTGTGTGTGTGTGTGTGTGTGTATCACACTCTATTATTGTTTATCTATTGATGGACATTTAAGTTGCTTCCACCTCTTGGTTATTGTGAATAATGGCTGCAAAGAACATTGGTGTACCATTTTTTTTTTTCTGGGATTCTAATGATAGTTATCTTAGACTGATATTCCACAGATTTTGAATGCTTCTGATTTTTTTCTATTCTCTTTCTTTTTTTCTTTGTGTTTTAATTTGGGTAATTTCTGTTGACCTATCATCACATTCACTGACTACTATTTTGTGTCTACTGGTGAGCCCATAGAAAGCATTTTTTGTCTCTGTTACCATGTTCTTTATTTCTACCATTCCATTTGACTCTCAAAATTTCTCTCTGCTGAAATTTTCTTTTCATTCATGTTGTTTACCTTTTCTGTTATAACCTTTAGCATATTAATTATGGTTATTTTGAGCTTCTTTGATAATTTTAACATCAGTGTCATTTCAAACTGTTCTGTCCCATTATCTCTTGACAGTGTTTTTTTCCCTTGCCTTGTCATTTATCTTGTAATTTTTTGCTAAATTTTAGACATTATGTGTAGTTCTGAAGCAACTTAGGCAAACAGTATTTATGCCTGAAATTAATATACCTTTTCTGCTAGGCTGTTAATGTTGGTCCTTGAGCCAGTCTAATCAGAAGTAGAACCAAATTTGAATTTTATTGTTGTGGTTACCTTCTGTTATGGACTGAATGTTATCTTCCCCAAAATTCTTATGTTGAAAAACTAACCCCATTATGATTGTACTTGGAGATAGGGCTTTTATGGAGGTAATTAAGATTAATGAGGTCATAAGGGAGGCTTAGTGTTCTTATAAAAAGAAACACAAGGGAGTGTTCTCTCTCTCTCCCTCCCTCCCTCCTTCCCCTGCTCCCTCCCTTCTTACTTCCTTCTCCCCCTCCCCACCCTAATGTGAGGACAAAGTGAGAAGGCTATGTACTAGCTAGGAGGACAGTTCTCTGGCACTTTGATCTGGGACTCTAGGTTCTAGAACTATGAGAATATAAATTTCTGTTGTTTAAACTATAGACTGTGGTATTTTGTTACCGAAGCTTGAGCAGACTTAATACACCTTCAAAGTTCCTCTGTTGTAATCTTATGTTTAGAGTGAGGCTGATTGGGCAAATAATTTTTTTCAGTATTCTTGTTTAATCTTCTGCTTTAGGTCTTCTTTAGAATTTCTATTTCTCTCCTGGAATACCTTATCAATTCAGCATTTATAATCTATTTTTTCCTATAATTTCTTTAGCATTTTTATAATTGTTTTAACATCATTGTTTGCTACTTGCAATTACTTGTAACCATCTGTTACTTACTTACAAATCATCTATTTGTTAGCTTCTATTAACTGTTTTCTCTCGATTATGCATCCCATTTTGTTGATTTTTTTTCCTGTGCTTTGTAATTTTTAATTGGATTTTTCATGTTTTATATTAAACAGTGGAGAATGAAGTGCACTATGGTTAGCTTTGTTTCGATCCACATGGAATCTAAGCCCTTTCCTCTGTTAGGGTAAGAAGCTGATAAGTAATATTCCTTCTAGAATTTAGTTGAGCTATTGCTGAGGTACAGTCTTAGATTCAGTACATCTGTTATTGGCTCAGTCTTCCAAAGTGCTTCACGTGTGTGCGTGCGTGTGTGTGTGTGTGTGTGTGTGTGTTTCTATATATCAGCAGTTTTTCAGCTGGGAGGGATTTGCCTTCCCTTTAAGATAGATATTATTGGTTTATTTTTGGATCCTGGAACTCATTCACAGGGAGAATGCCTGGGATTACCATCTTCTCTTTCATGGTTGCTTTTTCTAATAACTTAGAGGGGTGTGTTGCAGGGAATAGTGTGAGAGAACTGCTGGAACAAGCAATCTGTTTTTATGTTAGTACTGTTGTCTCTAATTTACCATGCTACCCAACACTGTTGTCTACAGTCAAACTAATTTTTGCTTGCCCACTAAAATGTATTTGTCTAATTGTAGATTTGCCTGTATCTAGACTAGATGCCTGCCTGGCCATGGTTCTCTGCTTATTTATGAATGTTCCATGTTCCACACCTTCTGGAATTTAGTTTATCAATACTTCTTTGCATCTACCACTCTTCATTAGCCTCTAAAAAATGTCTCATCATGGGAGTGAAGGCCTTTCTTGTTCTACATACCAACCTTCAGGAATAAAATTTTTCTTTAGTAATTTTTAGTTATATCAGACTACTTTTTAAATCCCCAGAATCTTTTGGCTGCTTATCAACCAAACTTATATATGTGGGTTAATATTTATATACTATACCTAAGTCTTAAAACAAATAACTCAGTAACTGTAGCTCTTAAATTGAGACTTTCTGCTTCTGGTGATTAAATTTTATGTTTTTATTATGATTAAAAATTTTTAACACTGGCCAAAGGAGTATAGAAACTTAAGTGGCATGTTTTATCAAGGTTGTAAATAGCTTTAATTAATTAATTGATTGATTGTTTTTTAAATTTTATTAAGTTTATTGGAGTAACATTGATTAATACAATTATATAATTTTCAGGTGTACATTATAATTTGACATTTGTGTATTTTATGTGTATTTACCACCCAAAGTCCAGTTTCCTTCAGCTACCATATATTTGATCCCCTTTACCCACTTCACCCTCCCATAAATAGCTTTATTTGAGCCCTGTTCTAACTAGCATGATTTTGTAAAAACTCAGTATATGAAAATTTAAGGTTTTAACATTCATTTTTGGGAATGACTTCATGGTATATGGATAGGGCCAGTGCTAGTACATATGATGACTTGAGAAAAAGGCTCCTTTGAGTAGGCAGATTATAAAAAGGTATCCTGTCCTGCTTCAGGCTTGGAGCCCCCACTTTTCCTATTGGCTAGGTGCCCTAATTCTATCTCTACAACTGTACATAGTGCACCTGAATCAGGAAAAAAAATTATAATGAAAATTATAATTTGCTTTTTTTAATAACAGATGAAACATAAAAAATGAAAATTAATGTAAGACCAGCATTAACTTTTTTTTTTTTTTTTTATAAAAGTGGGATCATATTTTATAATTGCTTTTAACTTGCTTCTTGTTTAAATTTACACCTCCTGGAAAGTCTATTACTGAAGAGTCTCTATAAAAATGTACACATATGTTATGTTAATTAGAAAGTCTGAGGGGTTGTACAAGAAATAGTAGTTGGAGACAATAAAATTAAGCTACTTAGAATTTGTATTCTGGTGCTTTGCATATAACAAGCCCTGAAACATGTTGGTTGAATGTTAAAATTTCTGAAATAAGTAAAAGGAAACCCTTAAATTGATGGAAGTGGTTTATCTGTAACTTCAGGAACAAATCTAAATATGTCCTAGGATTCAAGATGCACTATTATTAAAGCATTAATAATACAGTTTTTGTTCTATAGGTATATTGCAACATCCAGATGGCACAGTTTTGAAACAGTTACAGCCACCTCCAAGGGGTCCAAGAGAGCTAGAATTCTATAATATGGTAAGTGAGGTAAGATTTGTTTTTTTTTGTATTCAAAGTGTTTTTCAGTGTTCTGGTGGTGACTCAGTCAGAAATATATTTGACAGCATGTCTTTGTATATGTGTGTGTATGACTGAAACAAAAGTTTTCATGAAATGCAATGCTTATCTTTACTGGTGCAGCCTAGTATTTTCTGTTCTGATCCACTAAGTTGATTTTAATTAATGGGTTGTGACCTACATTTTGAAAAACACCTGAGAGACTCTTTATATTTCTCTTAAATGCCTAGTTTAAATAAGTTTTTACTACAGAATTTCTTATAGCCTAGTGTTAATGTGCATTGTGAATCTCCACAGAAGGGGAGAAAGGGTCAGACTTAACATCTAATAAGCCACATGACTAGGAACACTTTTCAGTACATTCACAGTGTTTTGCAACCACCACCTCTGTCTAGTTACAAAACATTTATCACCCCAAAAGAAAACACTGTAATGCTTAAGGCATGGTGCCCTATCCTTGCTAACCTGTCCTTGGAAACCACCTGTCTGCTTTCTATGGATTTACCTTTTTAATATTTCATATAAATGGAATTATACGATATGTGACCTTTTTCGTCTAGCTTCTTTTTAGCATTCAATTTGTACTTTGTAGTATGCATTTATACTTTGTTCCTTTTTTATGGCTAAGGAATAGTCTATTATACTTATATACTTACATACTTATACTTACATACCACGCTTTATCTTTTCATCCATTGATGGACCTTTGGTTGTTTTCACCTTTTGACTTCTATAAATAGAGCTTCTGTGAACATTCATGCACAAGTGTTTGTTGGAATACCTGTTTCCAGTTAATATGGGTATATACCTAGGAGTGGAGTTGCTGGGTCATATGATAATTCTACATTTAATTTTTTGAGGAACAGTCAAACTGTGTCCCCATATTGGCTACACCATTTTACATTTCCATCAGCAATGTATGAGGCTTTAAGTTTCTTCACATTCTCACCAACACTTGTATTTTTTTTTCTTAATGGCCATCTAAGTGAGTGTTAAGTGTTACCTCATTGTTGTTTACTTTGATTTGCATTTCCCTAAAGTCTAATGGTGTTAGACATCTTTTTACATATTTACTGGCTATGTGTTTCTCTTTGGAATAATGTCAATTCAGATCCTTTGCTCATTTCATCATTGGGTTATCTTTTTTATTGTAGGAGTTCTTTACATATTCTAGATACAAGTCCCTTATCAAATATTTGACTTGCCAATATTTTCTCCCATTCTCTGGGTTTTTTTTTTTTTCTTAGTAGTGTCCTTCAAAGCACAAACGTTTTCAAATTTTGAAGTTTAGATTTTGAAGTTTAGTTTTTTCTGTTGTCACTTGGTAGATCTAAAGTCATGAGATTTATGCTTATGTTTTTTTCTAAAAATTTTATGGCATTAGCTCTTAAGTTTAGGTACAAGTAAAAATACAAGCTGACACAAAAAACAAGTACTGCTATAAATGCTTTGCCAATATAAAAATCATTTAATCCTTACAACTATTTGTGAGTTAGGTACTATTATTATCTTCATTTTGTATTTTTGCACACTAAGCCATAATTAGTTTAAATAATTTGGCCATGATCATGCAAAAGTTAACGGTGGTCCCAGGATGTGAATGTAGGAAGTCTGACTCTGGAATATATGCTTTTAACTGCTACACACTGCCTCTTTTTTTGAAGAAAGTATTTCATATTTACTTTTTTAAAGTTTTATATGTAATTTGTTAGTTTTTTTCTAGGTACCTTATTTTTGTTTCATTGTAAACATTTTTAAAATTGTTTTCCAATGATAGCTAATATATAAGAATGAAATTGATATTTGTCTAATGTTCTTATATCTCGTATTCTTGCTGAACTATTTTGAACTCATATTTATCTGAGATTCTCTAACATTCTAATTGTTTTCTCAATAGTTAGTTATATCTTCTGGGTTTGGAAGTTTGGTTTGTCCCTTTTGAATCCATATACTATCAGCGACTTCCAGTCCAGTGCTCAGTAGAAGCAATGCTGGGGGCATTTTTCTCTCATGTAACAGAAGTGCTTCTAACATTTCCCCATTAAAGTATGACTTTATGCATCTAATATTAACAATGAGTTTATGCTTCTAATGTTTCTCCATTAAAGTGTGACTTTCTAAGGTATTTCTTCTCAGGTTAAGGAAATTGCCTTTTGTATGAGTCAAGGTTCTGTCAAGAAATAAATAATACACTGTCAGTTTAATAAAGAGATTATTTACAAAGGTGTGGTCAGAGTTTAAGGCCATCTGTTAGAGATAATGTTATACAATCCCTGGGCCTAAAGGAGCAAAGAAAAGGGAGTTGTTACTGGAACCCAGGGAAGGTAGCTTTATGAGAAGATATGAACTGATAAGGAAAGAACCAGAGATGTAAATAACCTGACCTCAGCTCTTCTACCCTCCAGTTGGTTGTAAGACACAATGACAAGAGGTCAGGGGACCCCATTGATGCAGTTGAAGTCAGGTTCTTCGGTAGAAAATTGTGGAAGTGGAAAAGGGAAGGTATATAGCATTCTTTCTATTTTTATTTCAAGAAACAAATTTAAAATATGAATAGATATTGAATATTTTTTAGCTACTTTTTTATATCTATTGAAATGATCACATGAGATTTCTCCTTTAATCTGTTAATGTGGTAAATACTATAATAGATTTTTAATATTACATCACCTTTCATTTTTGGAATAAAACCTACTTGGACATTTAAAAAAAATTAATAGCACGCATGACTATATTTTGTTTGCTAGTGTTTTATTTCAGATTTTTTTCCAGTTATGCTCATAAGCGAGGTCGAACTATTATTTTCTTCACATTTTTCTTGTCTGATTTTTATATCAAGTTTATTTTAGCTTTGTAAATTGAATTGAGGAGCATTTCTTTTTCTATTATGTGGGAGAATTTGTATCGCATAAAAACTTTGTTCCTTAAAGCCTTGATAGAACTATAAATTCATCAAGGCAGGCTGTTGCCTATCTCCATTTCTCTTGCTTCCTTTTCTTCTTTCCATCCTTCTTTCCCCTTTCATTTTTTTCCTGAAAAGGGATATATTTTTAATCAGTGATTCTTTAACCAGTTACTTAAATATCTTGATTTTTTTGTTAATGTGATAGTAAAATATAGGTAGATTATATTTTTATATAAAATTGCCCACTTGGCAAAATTTTTTATAGTATTTAAAAATCTCTGCTGTATCTAGTTGTGACTCCCTTTTTATTTCTGATATTGTTTATTTGCTGCTTCATCTCCATCAACTTGGCCATCAGCTTTCTTGCAGTATAGTGGTCAGGGAAGAGAAAAAGATGCCAAGGTTTTTAAATGTTCAGTATTTAAACTTTTATTTTTTGCTCTTCTTATTTTAGTAGAATAATTCTGTCTTCATCTGTGCCTGGTCCCTAAGTTCAGAGATCCTTTGGTTCAAGTCTTCAGTGGACCTCTGAAACCCAAACATCACTGCTTAGGTTAACACTTTTCGTTTCCTCTTTATTTTAGATCCCTGTGAATTTCCTTTTTTACTTTGGGAGCTCAGCTATGCATTTAAAAAAAACGTTCGTTACATTTTATCCTTCATTGCCAGGTTATCTTGTCTGGCTTGTTGTAGTAAATACCAGTTCTACTACTTTAAAAACTATTTACAAAGAAGAAAGTTTACCTCTGCTCTTCTAGTTCTTTTATCTTTTTTTACTTATAAATGTATGATGAACTTCTTTAGGTTAGAACATAGGGATGTACTTGGTTCTTCCATCTTGTTACCTCATCATGAACACTCCGCCTCTACTGTCATTATGCTGAACAGAGGGATAATAAAGTATACCCTGCTCTTAATCAACTTGGCCTGGAAGTGACTACTATCACCTCTGTTTACATTTCAACAAGGGAGGCTGGGAAATACAATGTAGCACATAGATATTTGGTGAGTCTCTGCCAAGCTTGAGTTTATTCTTTAGAATTGGGCTGCGTGTAACTACTCAACATGAATATGGCTTCACATATATAATGAGAATTCTAATACTAAGATTTCATAAGCATTTTATACTAGTGAACTTTAATGGTTTTGGATAATTAGGTAGACCATATTTGAAAGAGTTAATACAATGTCTTACAAGTTGTTTTTAAGAAAAAAATTAAAGATCTCATTCCAAGGTATCTAGACATTTCTAGTATTTCCTAAAATTGTTACTGGTTGTAAATCAAGGAATTAATGAGCAATAATTAGATTTATATTGAGATAAAGGGTAATTTTTTAAAAGTAAAATCACAACTGTCTTTCATATTTGGTTAAACTCATTATTGAATGAGGGAACCAGGCAGATGTTAAAACTGGTTTGAAAAAGAAACCCAAGAAGCACAGATTTATATGAAATAAAGGGAAGATGAAATGAATTTTTACATGTGGGCACTAAACTCCCACTTTCTATAGGGAGTGGAGGGAAGTCAGTTGAACCTTCTCTGGCTAGAATCTATTTGAGTGTATATGGACAAGAATTGTATTCACTAAGCTACAACTTGCTTAGTTGGAAAATAGTTCAAGGACAATGAAAAGCTAGAATTAGATAGTTGAGACGCTCAACTATCATTGGAGATACACAGTACTGTTTTTATACTTATTCTATATTTGCTTCCAATCGAAACTCATACCAGATGAATTATGATTCAGTAGTATTGTTTATATATTATATATAAGGCAGTTATAAGAAAGCATTATAAGAAACTAACATGCAAGTGTTATATTTCTCTGTTTCAGGTTTATGCTGCTGATTGTACTGATGGTGTTCTTTTGGAGCTACGAAAATATTTGCCAAAATATTATGGCACCTGGTCACCTCCCACTGCACCAAATGGTAATTTTTTCCTAAAACTCTGTCTTTTATTCTTAATTGATAAGAGTGGCTTTTTAAAAGTCTTTACATAAAAGTAACCTAGTATTATAAAAACAGCATATATGTGTATTTTTTTCTAATCTTTCTCTGCTTTATTAAATAAAACTTTTTAATACTTTTGCTCTTTATAACCAGTTTCATAAGTGACATATGCCAATTAACGACCAATCTATTATGATTCAATCTATTATGATTGAATAGTATTAATTTACAGATGTTCTTTTTTCCTAAATCCCTGGGATTTTTTTCCTTTTTTCATTTCGAGTAGGAAAAAACATTAGGGAGTATATTTTCTTTGCATAACTTCCTATCTCCTTTCTCACTCCTTCATCTCCCCCACCCCCACCTGTGGGCTTTAAATTCCAGTGTTTTAAAAAATACCAGTAAGTTTCATAGTTAGAAGGAAAACTGATCTATGTAAGGACACAGCATTTCTCTCTTAATATTATTGCTTGAAGCACTATTTCCCATTTTAGGGCCTTTGACTGAGCAGACAGTATTTAAATTCCAGTGTTTTAAAAAATACCAGTAAGTTTCATAGTTAGAGGGAAAACTGATCTATGTAAGGACACAGCATTTCTCTCTTAATATTATTGCTTGAAGCACTATTTCCCATTTTAGGGCCTTTGACTGAGCAGACAGTATTTAATTAAGCAAGCAGGTTTATGAATGGGGTAAGAGTTTCAAACTTGATGGAGTTTAAGAATAACCCATAGGCTTATTAAAATGCACATTAATAGGCTAAACTTCCAGACATTTTTATGATGTAGATTATGTTGGAGTTCAGTGATATGCTTGTTAAATAGAAGCTACAGGTTTTCTGGATGTAATGCTTAAACCACATTTTGAGAACAGAAAAGAAGGGGACTCAAGTTTTAGCTTGTTCCTTTTCTCAGTTGTCTTCCTTTGACTCCTTGACTGTGCATCAAGTTTCATTAATAGGGAATCATGGCCTCCCTTTGAGTATCCTCAGATAATACTAAATTGATGGTTCCCCTGAGTATTTAGGATTCTCCTATACTTCAGTTGTATATATATATAAAGAAAAGAGTTGTTCTTTTCTTTCTCTTTTCCTTTCCTTCCCTTTGCCTACTTCTTCCTTCCTTTCTTCCTCCCTTGTCTTTTAGTCCCACATATATATATATACACACATACACACACGTGTGTGTGTTTCTGATTTAGATCAGTATGTTGCTTAAATTATTTCACAAATTATGATCAACTTTGCTTTGTACACATTTCCATTATAAGGTAAGATACATAGATTCCAATTAACTTTGCTACTGATTGCTGTTTTATTTGGAGCAAATCATTATTTCTCAATAAAGTGACATTGAAAGATTAACAGAGGTTGTTGAGGATGGTGTTAGATTAGATATCTAGATAATTAAGTGCTCAATTTAAAAAGATGGTTTAGAAAGGGATAGAATAACTGAGCAAACAGAATCATTATTTTGAAAAGTTGAGTATACAGAAAGAATTTGGATAAGGGAAAAAATATTTTAATTAAAAATACATTTTTTTAATGTAGTTTGGATTACTGGCACATAATTTAAATTTAAAAATCAAGGACTTGCTTGCAATCAACAACCTTTTTTGGTCCTCTAAATAAACTTGATGGATGTCTGTGCTGGTATAGAAAGAGCAGTAACTTTGAAGTCAAAAGACTTGGCTTTTACCTTGATTGTTTCCAAATTTTGTGAACTTGGCGATTCTGGGAAACATGACAGAATAAGAGATTTCCTCTGATCTCTCCCCTTGAAACAACAATAAACTGAAAATCTAAAATTGAACAGATAACACCCAAACTGCACACTAACATGTCTAAGTGTGGGATCTGCACATAAGACCTACCAGAGGTTAGAACTGCAGGGTTGTTGGGCAGTGGACTGGGAGAAGTAAAGAAGCTGCCTCACGCAGCTGCCGGAGCTCCTTGTAGGAGGAGGGTGAGGGATGAAGGTGCAGCAACTTCCCTGATCAGCCTGCCTGGAAGTGCTGGAACTTCTAGCATCTGGCACCAGGGCCCAGTCATCAGGACAGAAAGCAGAAAAGCGGGACGAGACCACAGAGAAACAACAGTTGATTTTTACCAGCCAAGGTTGCAAAACCAAGGCTGAGCCACAGCCCCTAACTCCCAACTCAGAGGGCCCCTCCCTCCATACCCTTGAGACCAATCACCGCAGAGCCCTAGGAGAAGCTGAGCAAGCGCTACCAAAACTGTTGCTAACACTGACAGGGACTGAAACAGAGTAGCAAGTGTGATTAAATATCTACAAGAAAATAAAATAGACACTTAGGTTTTATATGAATCAGAGATCCAAGAGGCTTAGACGCCACCTACCGGAAACTAAAAGAAAAGTGCCTGTTTGCAGCAGGCTAAAGAGAGACCTTTATATAATAAATCTTTCTGAGAAAACAACAGAATACACTCCATTAATGCCCAGGTGGATAAATAGTCCATTAAACACCATGAACAGAAAGAGAAAAATCTCCAGAAAATAAGCTTACAAACATAGATATATGTGACTTAAATGACAGAGGATTCAGGATGGTACTTTTGAAAAAACTCAATGAGATCCAAAACAACTTAAATCAACAATTTCAGGAATTGAAAAAAACAACTAGATGACCAGAGCAAGGAGATTGAAACCCTCAAAAGGAACCAAATAAAACTTCTGGATAGGTAGGACACACTGCAAGAGTTGAAAACAAGCTTGGAAAATAAGAGTTGACCAAATTGAGGAAAGGATTAGTGATACTGAAGACAGAAATCTAGAAATAAATCAGAAGGAAGAAGAGAGAAACCGAAGTATGAAAAATAATGTAAGAGAAATACAAGAACTAGCTGATACCATCAGGAGGGGAAACATAATATAATGAGCATTACTGAAGGTGAGGAAAAGGAGCAGGGACAAAAAGCGTTTTCAGACAAACAGTGGATGAAAATTTCCCAAATCTAAAGAATGAGCTGGAGTTTGGGATTCAAGAATTCAACAGAACACCCAATTATCTCAACCCAAAAAGACCTTCACCAAAAAACATTGTATTAGAGTTATCAAAAATCAACAACAAAGACCGAATTCTCAGGGCAGCCAGGGAAAAGAAGATGGTAACTTATAAAAGAAAACCCATTAGATTATCCTTGGACTTCTCAGCGCAAACCTTACAAGCCATAAAGGAATAGAATCAAATATTTAAACTATTAAGTGAAAAGAACTACCAGCCTAGAATAATGTATCCAGCTAAGCTCTCCTTTAGATGTGAAGGAGAAATTAAGAGCTTTCCAGACATACAAAAATTGAGAGAATTCTCCACTACAAGGCCTACACTACAGGAAAAACTGAATGGTGTCAGCCTATCTAAAACAAAATAACAAAGCAAAACAAAAATACATAATTAGGAGTAAAGTGACTATCAGGCAAATAGAAGTGCAACTGTTACTAACACAGGGCGTTATAAGCTAAAATAATAAGAAGAGAATTGCTATAGCAAGATAGTAATGAATGTTCAGCATACTTAGGGACAAATTACGATAATGACTGAAAAGGGGAGGATTCAAAGATCCAAATTTGCAAAGCTAGAAGGAGATATAAGGCACATACAGAAGAAAATGGTCTACTGTATATATATCACCTTTTCATATTCGTAATGGTAACCAAATTTTGTGAACTAACTCAACCTTTCTGAACTCTACTTTTTCTGTAAATTGAAGCTTATACCCCATAGAGTTGTGAAATGTAGGTTATGTCATGTGGTAATGATTTGCAAACTCAAATACTCTTGAACATAACTGGAAATATTGGTGATATTGATGAGAAAATGAGGTGAAGAAAATGGAACTAGAACGGGGGGAAAGAAGTTAAAATTAAAAAGTATATATGTATAGAGTGGTTCAGCAATACCAACAGTTTCCTTAGGGGATTTCCTATTCCTTTGTCAGCTCTGGAAGAAGTTGCACAAAACTTGCACGTTGCAGATTATTTAGCTTTGATATTGCTAGAGAGTTCTGCAGTCATCTTTCTGATTATATAATGAAATAAATAGAAGATGGGAAACTTATACATGTTTAGCCCACAAGATTATGAAAACAAATAGAGTTGACCCTTGAATAGCGTGGGGGTCAGGAGTACCAACCGCACCCTCCCCCCATGCTGTACAGTCAGAAATTTGACTGTTAACATTTGATTCCTCAGAACTTAACTAATAGTTTTCTGTTCTGGGTCATATGGTAGTTCTATTCTTAATTTTCTGAGGAACTTCCATACTGTTTTCCAAAGTGGGTGTACCAATTTACATTCCTGCCAGCAGTGTATAAGGTTCCTTTTTCTCCACATCCTTCCAGCAGTTATTTTTTGTCTTATGGATAATAGTCATTCTCATAGGTGTGAGGTGGTGTCTCATTGTGGTTTTGATTTGCATTTTCTTTATAGCTAGTGAAGCTGAGCATCTTTTCATGTCTGTTGGCCATTTGTATGCCTTCCTGGGAAAAGTGTTTGTTTTGGCCTCTGCCCATTTTTTAATTAGATAGTTTGTTTTTTGTTGTTGTTGAGTTGTATGAGTTCTGTATATATTTTGAATATTAGCCCCTTATTGGAGATAACTGTTTGTAAATATCTTTTCCTATTAGGTTGGTTGCCTTTTTGTTTTGTTGATGGTTCATTTTGCCTGCAAAAGCTTTTTAGTTTGATGTAGACCCATTCATTTATTTTTACTTTTACTTCCCTCGTCTTTGGGTTCAAATTTATAAAATCCTCTCTGAAACCAAGGCCTTTAAGTTTAGCACCTATGTTCTCTTGTACATATTGTACTGTTTCAGGTCTTATATTTATGTTTTTGATCTATTTTAAGTTAATATTTGTGTGGTGTCAAATAGCAGTCTAATTTTATTCTATTTCATGAGACTTTCTAATTTCTCAAAATCATTTTTGAAGAGGCTTTCTTTTCTCCGTTGTTTGTTTTTGGCTTCCTTGTTGAAAAGGGAATGGTAATGGATTTTGTTCATTGATTTTGTGTCCTGTAACTTTACTGTATTTATTTATTGTTTCTAATAGCTTAATTAGCGAAGTCTTTAGGGTTTTCTATATAAAGAATCATGTTGCCTGCAAAAAGTGGCAGTTTTACTTCTTCATTCCCAATTCAGATCTCTTTTATTTCTTTCTCTTGCCTAATTGCTCTGGTAGGACTTCAACACTGCTATGTTGAATAACAGTGGTGAGAGTGGGCATCCGTGTCTTGCTCCTGATCTTAGAGGAATAGCTTTCAGTTTTTCACCATTGAGTATAATAGCTGAGGTGAGGGTTCGTCATATATGGTCTTTATTGTGTTGAGGTACTTTCCTTCAATACGTATTTTATTGAGTGTTTTAATCATAAATGAATATTGTATCTTGTCAAATGCTTTTCTTCATCTATTGGAATGATCGTGTGACTTATATCCTTTATTTTGTTAATTTGGTGTATCATATTGATCATTTTGCATATGTTGAACTATATACTCAATGAACCTCGATTGTGATATATTATTTTTAAAACATGTTGTATTTGATTTGCTAGTATTTTTAAAGATTTTTTTATATCTGTATTCATCAGAATACTGGTCTCATCTTTCTGTGCTTCCTTCATTCAAGGAATGTGTAATCTTATACTTGTAGAATTTTATATTATCATCAACAGCATGAAGTATACAAACATTTTGTACATGGTAACCATATCATTGGTAAAGTCACTGGGAAATCTTAATAGGCTGTTTAGAACAGTATGAAGTGTATTTTGCAATACCTGGTAGTTATTTTTATGATCTTTACCAAAAAAATTAAGGAATTATAGAAAGTCTATATACTTTGCATAAATTAATAGATAAATAATAGATATGTCTCTTATAGCTATGGCCTCTTAAACTTAACTGTATTTCTAGTCACTGTAATGAGCTTTGTGTATTTTTTGGGGGAGGGGGTGTCCTATGTTTTCCTTATATTTTTTAATTTAATTTTTTTATTATGGTGACATTGGTTAGCGAATTCCAGTAGTTTCACGTACAATTCAACAGTAAGTCATATATATATATATCGCATTGTATTTTCACAACCCATAGTTAGATTTCTTTCTGTTACCACATATTTGACCCTTTACTCCATCAACCTCCCCACTACCCCCACCCTCTGATAACCACTAGTCTGTTGTCCATGAGTCTCTGTTGTCATGTTTGTTGCTTTTAGATTTGTATTCTACATATCATGTGGTTTTCAACTTTTTCTGTCTTGCTCATTTCACTTAGCATGATTATCTCCAGAGATCCATCCAAGTTGTTGCAAATGGCAGTTTTCATCTCTTCTTATAGCTGAGTAGTATTCCATTATATATATGTACCAGAGCTTCTTTATCCAATCATCTATTGTAAGACTTCAGTTGCTTTACGTCCTAGTCACCGTGAATAATCCTGCTATGAACATTGGTGGGCATACATCTTTTCGATTATGGGTTTTGAAGTACCTTGGATGTAAATACCCATTAGAGGAATTGCTGGATCATATGGTAGATCAATTCTTAAGTTTTTTGAGGAACCTCCATACTGTTTTCCATAGTGGCTGTACTAATTTACAGTCCGACCAGCAGTGTATAAGGGTTCCTTTTACTCTACATCCTCTCCAACACTTGTTATTACTTGTTCTGTTGATAATATCTATTCTAACAGGTGTGAGATGGTATCTCATTGTGATTTTATTTGCATTTCTCTAATAGCTAGTGATGTCGAGCATCTTTTCATATGTTTGTTGACCATTTGTGTGTCTTGTGAGAAGTGTCTGTTCAGGTGCTCTGCCCATTTTTTAATTGGATTGTTTTTTTTTTTTTTTTTGCTGTTGAGTTGTAAGAGTTCTTTATATATTTTAGTTATTAGGCCCTTAGTGGAAGAATTGCTTGCAAATGTATTTTCCCATTCAGGTGGTTTTCTCTTTGCCTTGTTGATGGTTCCTTTTGCTCTGCAGAAGCTTTTTAATTTGCTGTAGATCCATTCATTTATTTTTGCTTTTACTTCCCTTATCTTTGAGATCAAATTCATAAAATTTTCTTTAAGTCCAAGGTCCATGAGTTTAGTTCCTTTTTTTTTTTTCCTATGCAAATTATTGTTCCAGATCTTATCTTCAGGTCCTTAATCCATTTTGAGTTAATTTTGGTGTGTGGTGATAGACAACAGTCTAGTTTCATTCTTTTTCCAGCACCATTTATTGAAGAGGCTTTCCTTTCTGCAGTGTATGTTTTTAGCTCCTTTGTTGAAACTTATTTGCCCATATAAATGGAAATTTACTTCTGGACTCTCAATTCTGTTCCATTGGCCCATGTGTTTGCTTTTCTGCTAATTCCATGCTGTTTTGATTATTGTCACTTTGTAGTATAATTAAAGTCAGGCAGAGTGATGTCTTCAGTCTTGTTCTTTTTTTCTCAGGATTGCTTTGGCGATTCAGGGTCTTTTGTGCTTCCACACAAATCTGATTTTTTGTTCTAGTTCTTTAAAAAGTGCCAATAGGATTTTGATGGGGATTGCATTAAATCTGTATAATGCTTTGGGTAATAAAGACATTTTAACTATGTTGATCCTTCCAATCTAAAAACACGGAATATCTTTCCATTTCTCTGTGTCTTCTTCAATTCCTTTTAATAGGGTCTTATAGTTTTCATTATATTGGCCCTTCACATGTTTCATTAGGTTTATTCCTAGGTGTTTTATTCTTTTTGTTGCAGTTGCAGAAGGAATTGTTTTTTCCATTTCTTGTTTTGACACTTCATTATTAGAGTATAGAATGCTATAGATTTTTGAACATTGATTTTGTATCCTGAAACTTTACTGTATTTGCTTATTATTTCTAGTAGTGTTTTTTTGTGGAGTCCTTAGGGTTTTCTATATAGAGAATCATGTCGTCCACAAAGTGACAGTTTGATTTCTTCATTTTCTTTTGGATGCCTTTTATTTTTTTCTTTCGCCTGATGGCTAGGACCTCCAATGTTATAGTTAATAAAAGTGGTGATAGTGGACAGCTTTGCCTTGTTGCTGATCTTAGAAGAAATATTTTTAGTTTTTCACCATTAAATATAACGTTGGCTGAGGGTTTGTCATATATGGCCTTTATTACATTAAGGTAATTTTTTTCATACCTATTTTAAGTGTTTTGATCATAAATGGATGTGTATCTTGTTGAAGGCTTTTTCTGCATCTATTGATATGTTACAATGATTCTTATTCTTTGTTTATATGGTGTATCATATTAATTGATTTGTGTATGCTAAACAATCATCCCTGTGTCCTTGGGATGAAACCCACTTGATATTGTGTATATTTTTAATATGTTGTTGTATTCAGTTTGCTCGTATCTTATTTATGATATTTATATCTGTGTTCATGAGATGTTGTCTATAATTTCCTTTTTTGTGTTACCTTTATCAGGTTTTGGTATCAGGGTAATATTGGCCTCATAAAATGGGTTAGGAAGTATTGCCTCCTCTTTGATTTTTTGGAAGAGTTTGAAAAGAACAGGTATTAAATCTTCTTTGAATGTTTGGTAGAATTCACTGGTGAAGCCATCTGGTCCTAGACCTTAACTGTTTGGGAGTTTTTTAATGAGTGTTTCAATTTCCATACCGCTGATCAGCCTATGTAGATTTTCCAGTTCTTGATTCAGTCTAGGAAGGTTGTATATTTCTAAGAACTTGTCCATTTATTCTAGGTTGTTAAAGTTGGTGTTATATATTTTTTCATAGTATTCTTGTATGATCTTTTGTATTTCTGCAGTATCTGTCAACTTCTAATTCATCCCTGATTTTGTTTATTAGTATCCTTTCTCTTTTTTAGTGAATCTAGCCAGGGGTTTGTCAATTTTATTGAACTTTTCAAAGAACCAGCTGTTTGATGCATTTATTTATTATTATTATTATTTTGGTTCTTGATTTCATTTAATTCTGCTGTGATTTTGGTTATTTCTTTTCTTCTGCTGATTTTAAGCTTCATTCGTTCTTCTTTCTCTAGTTTTTAAAGATGAAGTGGTAGGTTGATTTTTTGAGCTCATTCTTGTTTTTTGGTATGAACTTTCCTCTTAGGACTGCTTTTACTTTGTTCCAAAAGTTTTGATACGTTGTGCTATCATTGTCATTCGTTTCTATGTATCTCTTGATCTTTTTTTTTTCTTTTGTGACCCAATCATTCTTCAGTAGCATGCTGTTTAGTCTTCATATATTTGTGGTTCTTCTTGCTTTCTTTTTACAGTTGATCTCCAGCTTCAAAACATGATCAGAGAATATGGTTGGTATGATTTCAGTCCTTTTATATTTGTTGAGGCTATCTCTGTGTCCTAGTATGTGTTCAATCCTTGAGAATCTTCCATGTGCACTAGAAAAGAATGTATAAGCAGCCATTTTGGAACAAATGTCAATTATGTCTATTTAATCTAATGTGTGAAAAGTACATGTCTTTTTATTTATTATACAAATACAAACTGACTAAGCCTTACAGAATATTATGGAATAGCTTTCTTTGATGTGAGGTTCACAAATGCGAGTCCTTGGACCTCTGGCATACTGGCTTTCTCAGAATCTGTTGCCCTCAAAATAGCTTTCCAGAATTAAAAAAATAAATCTAGTCATTATGCTATCTTTATGATTTATATACACACAAATACACATTGTAGATGTGTATATATGTAAAAATCAGCTCTCATTTTTTTAATAGAACTCTATTTCTACTATGCTACAGGTTATAGCATAGCAAGTAATTATATCATAATTATTTTTTAAGCATCATTTTAATGTAGTTAATTTATTTCCTCTACCTTGGTCAGAATGAATCAAAACTATTCCAGATGGAACATTATCTTAGTCTGTCAGCCTTTTTGGATGAGTTTTAGAACTTATTTCTTGTTTATCTAAAAATTTAAAAAAAATACTGTTTCAGTGTATACTCTGAGAGGTCTAACTGAAAAACTTTTTATTATTATCCAGTATATGGTATCACCTTGTAGGTGAGGCTTCACTGTAGTAAAATGCCTTTGATCATTTAAGTTAATGAATCTCAAGATTGCCCTACTTCAAATTAAACTATTCTGGTGAAATAATTTGCTAATAGCATTTTTCAGAGAGAGTTAGTATTCAGATTTATTTCTGGTGATGTTGATTTGTAGAAAAATCGGTAAAGCTCTCAGGGCTCAGATTATGTCCCATTTTTCTATTTACATGTTTTATTCAGAAGCACTTATGGCAAGTTGCTAGGTACTTAAAGTACCCTTTCTTAAAAACTGCATCTCTAAAGCAGGTTTTGGTGTTTATAACTTAGAGAAAATGATAGAAATGACAATCTCAAATTTTTACTTTTCACTGAAAAAAATTGAGGCCAGAGATCTAAACAAAAACACTAAACCAACACTCAGTAGGCCTTGATTTAAGGATTATTAATTTAAGGCTAATAATAATCTAGCAGTTATTCATTAATTCCAATCATATAAAATATATCAAGAACCTGAAAGTATGGTAAAGAAAAACACATTTGGCTAGTCAAAATAAATGTCAAATAAAACCATTAGTACTCAAGCTTGTTTACTGAAGGAAAAGTTCAATTTATTATAGTGTAAAGAAGGCTAAGCCCAAAGCCCCACTGGGGAGTAAGAATGAAAAAGGCAGACATTCATTCATCCATCAAACATTTATTGTAACCCTGCTGTATATAGAGTTTGCATCATTTTCTTCCCAAGAAGAGAAGGAAGAAATAGGGATTTTATATTCAGATTTGCTGTACCCTACTGTAGCTGTTATTTCTGTCTCATTATAAAAAAGCTTGTTTTTAATCACTACCAAATTGGCAAGTAGAAAATAATAACCCTATACTGAGATATTGATGCTGTAATAGTCAGCTAGGTTCACTCACTGTATATTCTCGTATATAGCTTCACCTCAGTAATACTTTTAGGGTCTCTTGAGAAATTAATGTTAATTAATTTGTGGTGCCAGTGATCTGTTATATTAAGATCTATTAGTTTTTTCTTTATTTGAAATAAAAGCCTTGTTACTGAAATTTTTATACAGCTATAGAGAGGATGAATCATTTTCCTTCCCTATTGCTCAAGGTAGTTGGAGATGGGAGGAGAGAATCCGAAGGGGGTCATCCTATGCTTCTTCATTTTCCTTCTTTTCATGGTAATCATGGATGGGAATCTGTGATTATCTTTTAATGTGCAGAAGCTAGGAGTGGGATTGAGGGGGAGGTGTTCCATTTTCTTAATTAGGATATTTCCATTTGTCCTGTTACCTTTCACTGTTAGCAATTTCATGTCTGTGTCCAGACTTTTAGTTTTCTCTTATCATGTTGAAGATATCTGTTTGGGAGAGCCTTTCTTTATAATGTGAAGGTTTTATAATGCTGGTGCTAGTCTCTTAGGCTGCAGTTCCTTCTTTGTCATATTTGGGCTTGACTTCACCTAGTTCTACACAGTCATAATCTTCCCACCATCATCTTCCTTTGATTAAGGGATATAATTTATCTATTTCTTATCCTTAAATCTTCCTTAAATTTAAGGAGCTTAAAAAGCTTTCTCAAACCCTATCAGAGTTGTTCTCACTTTTGATTCAGCATTGACTTCTTGTTATTTAATAACTATTCTAGTCTTGGTGGGACAGGGAAAAAGAAAATGCACAGTTGCATTTGGTGTTCATTTGGTAGTCTTTTATTTAATTCATAGAAAATATAAATTTTCTGTAACTTTATTTGTTACTTTGATAAAAAGCAGATATAATCTCTTTTGTCTTTGAGGACAAGTTTTTAGGAAAAATACTTGTTATGTTGATAACTTAAAATTACTGTATCATTCAGAACTTTGGGGAGATTCTTTCACCCAGGAAGGGCAGTAAGAATTTCTTGCTTTACTTCCTTCCCTCAGTGCACTTGTACTTTTACTTTCAAACTAAAACTGTCACTAGTTCAGTTAGTGTGATAACTGTGGCTTTTACTATTTTTGACTTGAATCTGTATTTATAATCATTTTCTTTAGGAAGGTGTATGCAGGTTGCCAAAGTGATACATAAATAAACTTATAAGGAATGCTTGTATTCTAAAAAGCATGATATTTGTTTTTCCTTTGAGACTAGTAAGACTAGAACGTATATTTGGCAGTGACCATCATTTGGATTGGTTCACCTTTCTTAACCTATACTTCTATTGTGTACTCTGTTGGAAGGTTTTGGCCCTATTACTTATTTTAAATGAAGACTAAGCTTTTAAAAAATTTATTAAAATACTAAGAAATCTACTGAGGCATATAGATGACATAAATTGTATTTTAAAAGGGACTACATTCTGGAATAGCTTTTGAAATAATCTCATTGCCTTTTCAATGTCCTTGGAAATGTTATATCTACTTGCTGCCTTTTGTTTATTGTTACATATTATTTAATTCACCTCCTGCAAGAGACTCTCTGTGATATTTGTACTGGTTATAATTTTTTTTTCCAGGTGGAGTAATAATAATTGAAGACTGGATTTGATTGAACTTTTTTATTAGTTTTAAGTTTTTCTCATTTCGTTTCCCCTGGAAGTTACTAGAGTAGTAATATGTTTGCCTATTACTAAATAAATTTTTTCTTTTATTACAGATTTATACCTAAAACTGGAAGATGTGACCCATAAATTTAATAAGCCCTGTATAATGGATGTAAAGATAGGGCGAAAAAGCTATGATCCTTTTGCCTCATCTGAGAAGATTCAACAACAGGTCAGCAAGTACCCATTAATGGAGGAGATTGGGTTCTTGGTGCTTGGCATGAGGGTAAGAGTGATTCTTAGTATAATATACATATTCTTGTTACATATTCATCTCTTGAAAATTATAGATGTCATTATAATAACATACCAGAAGATAATATATTTTGGAATTGGGTTGTCTGTAACTCCTCTGAGTATGGGTAGAGATTTTTATCTCTTTTATTCACTGATATTTGGTCAGTGTCTGCAATTATTCTGTTATGTGATTAATAAATAAATGAGCAAATGGCTGAACCTCAAGAAGCTAAAATTAAAGGAAGTTAAAAGAAAAAGGAAGCTAAAAGACTGATTTAAAACAGTCATTTCATTTGCTTATGATTCTGTGAGTTGGCATTTGAGCTGGGCTCAGGTAGACAGTTCTGTTCTGCTAATCTCACATAGGGTCGTTTATGTGGCTGCACTCATCTGGTGGCTCGACTGGAGCTAGATAATCCAAAATGACCTCACTCTTATGTCTAGGAGTTTGTATAACTTTTGGATGGGCCTTTTTCCATATGGTCTCTTATCCTCCAGGAGGCTAGTTGGAGCTTCTTTGTGTACCATATTTCAAGAAGGTGAGAGTGGAAGCTATAAGAGCTCTAAAAGTCTAGGTTAGAAAGTTACTTGTCACTTCTCTAGAACTGTATAGATTGGAGTATATCACAGGGTCAGCCCATATTATTGATAGGGAGGATAAATAAACTCCACTTTCAATGGTGGGAACAGGGAAGTCACAATACAAATAACAGTGTGCACAGGATGGGAAGGATTGTTGAGGTCATCTTTGCAAACAATATGCCACAGTTAAGTAATGTGGAATAAAATTCTCTACACAAATGATATGTCTTTTAGATGTGTGGAGGTAAAAT
The DNA here is from genome assembly GCA_030015415.1 of Cynopterus sphinx. Classification (NCBI taxonomy): domain Eukaryota; kingdom Metazoa; phylum Chordata; class Mammalia; order Chiroptera; family Pteropodidae; genus Cynopterus; species Cynopterus sphinx. The sequence continues at coordinate 34,242,524 of CM057382.1, read as the reverse complement.
TTTTAGACATGATCATTGCATACCTATATAAGCATAATGAGTAGTTTTGAAATTCATCATGTACAACAATATACAGATCTTCCTTTTGAGTTTCAAACAGTATAGTTAATAGGCATTGTAGATGAATTATTAATGTGATGGTTACAACAGCACAGTTGCATTTGGTGTTCTGATTGTAAATAAAACCACAGAAATTATTGATGCAGTTATTTCAAAAACTGTAATTGAGGGTATATAGTAGAAGGAAAAAGGATAATGAAATAATTTTAAAACAAACAATAAAAAGTATCCCACAGGAATCTGAATTGGCAACTATTTAAATCTTCACTGTTTTCAAATCTCATCCTCCCACTTTCCTTCTCACTGTTAGCAGAGGACTTTGCCTTCTGCTTCAGAAAAAAATAAAAGCAGGATTTCCTTTAATTTCCTGCTAACAGATGTACACACCTAACCCACAAGTACTTTCATTCTCTCCTCTTCCTGTCACATTGAAGAGTTTTCCAACCTCCTGTCTAAGGACTTCCCTATGCCCTCTGGATCTCATTCTCTCCCACTTCTTCAGCAACTTAATACTGTTGATTCTTTCTTGTCTTATATCTCCAACTTCCATCTCTCTTTACTCCTTTCTTTTTGTTTTATATATGTTCAAATCACTCAATTTTTAAAAAACAAAATATCAAAACTCGCCTTTACCTTGCTCTGCTCTCCAGCAGTGGATTTAACTTGCCTCCCCTTTGCAGCCAAACTAGTTATTTCCATTGTCTTACTTCCCACCCAGTATTTTTCAACCTCCAGTCTAGCTTTTGCTCTATCATGCCACCACATTGATTTCTCACCAAGGTTCCTAATGGCATCTCCATGTCACTAAATCCAAATGGCATTTTTCATTACTTACCTTACTTCACTCTGAAAAGGAGATTTTAAGGATGACTAGGTCTTCCTTGAAACATTCCTCTTCATGTCCTTAATACTACACCCTCTACTGTTTTTATCCAAAGTCCACTGAGTTTTTTTTGCCAGCTTATTTTTTTCCTGTTTATTCTTTAAACGTTGAGATATTCTACTCTATTCCATTTTACTGCCTCCCTCTTTTTTCTATTTTTAAGTAATATCATTTGTTATTATTTTGTTCACGTACACTGGTAACTCCCAAATGCATATCTTCAGCTTCTTTTTCCTTGATCTCCTAATCTATATATCTAATAGCATCCTAGACATTTTACTTGGTAAGTTAAAAACATCTAGAACTAATACATAAAAAAAATGATACACTCATCTCTCTCATAGACTAACACCCACAGCAAAAGCAATATATCTCTATAATTTCTTATTTTAATAAATGGTGTCACCATATATCCAGTTTTACAAACTAGAAACCTTGTAGTCACCTTTCGGAGCCATCTGTTAATCTTAATTGATCTTAATAACCAAATATCTCATGAGTCCTATTATCACCATATCCTACTCCAGGCTCTAGTCTCTTCACTGATATCTCAAGTTCAGTTTTGCTCTCTTCTGATTTGTTCTCCAAACATTCCCCTGTTTACAAACTCTTCAGTGGGTTTCCATTGTCTTAGGGTACATATATAAGATAAATAAGGCATTGGATGATTTGGCTCTCCTGGGTTGTGTCATTTTGCCAAATAGAGGTTCTTCTGTCTAATGTATGTATTTCTTAATAACAACTCATTAAGATATAATTTATATGCCATTCAGTTCTCTCATTTAAATCATGAGCCTCCAATCCCCAGACCACAGACCAGTGCTGGTCCCTGACCTGTTAGGAACCAGGCCACACAGCAGAAGATGAGCAGTGGGCTAATGAGCAAAGCTTCATCTGTATTTGCAGCCCCTACCCAGCCACTGGCATCACTACCTCAGCTCCACCTCAGATCATTAGGTATATTATCATAGGGGCACTGGTCCCTGGTGCCAAAAAGGTTGGGGACTGCTGACAAAGTATACAGTTCCTTAATTTTAGTATAATCACAGGATTGGACAGCCATCACCATATTCAACTTTAGATTGTTTTATCACCCCCCCCCAAAAAAAAATGCCATGCCTTTTAACATTTAAAATTATGCCACTTAAGACAATGTGGCTAGACCTTGAGAACATCATGCTAAGTGCAATAAGCCAGACAAAGAAAGACAAATACTGTATGGTATTATTCATATGTGTAATAATCATAGTAAAAGCTGATTTCATAGAAAAAGAATAGAATGGTGGTTTCCAGGGGCTTGTGGGAGAAGGAAGTAGGAGATGTAGGTCAAAGGGTATTAAGTTGCAGTTAGATGAGTAAGTTCTGAAGATCTAATGTATAGCATGGTGACTGTAGTTAAAATACAGTATTGTATGCTTGAAATTGGCTGAGAGTAGATCTTAAGCATTCTCACCACACACAGAAAACTAGTTAACTATGTGAGGTGATAGATGTGTTAATTACTTTGATCTTGGTAAGCTTTCCACAGTGTATATACCAAATAATCATGTGGTACACTTTAAACGTATATAATTTTGTCATTCAGTCCTCAGTCAGTTGGAAAAAATGTAAATGAAGTATGTTTTACTATATGATGGAATGGCAAGGTTAGTCCCTCCTTATTAATCTTATTTCAATTATCCTGGTTATTCTTACTTTTCTATATGAACTTTAGAATTAACTTATATGGTTACAGAAATTATTGGTGTCTTACATCATTTTAGTTCTGGTTAATTTAAGTAGAATTGGTATCTTTTACGATGTTGAGTCTTATCTCTGAGAACATGGGTGTGTGTGTATATCTCAGGAATGTGTAAAAATGTCTTTATATAGCTCTTTATTTAGTTTATTTCTTTGTTTTATTTCCTTTTTGTGGCATTTGTAGATGGAGTCTTTCATTAGGTTTCTAATCAGTCATTTGTATATATCAAAGATTATTTTGTGTTTACTAATTTTATTCAGTTATTTCAAGTTTTTATATTGTGTATTAGTTTTTCAGTTGATTTTCTAGTATACAACCATTATCTACAAAGAGTAATATTTTTACCTCCTCCTTTCCAAATTATTATACTTCTAATTTTTTTCTCATCTATTTGCATTTGCTAGAAACTACAGAACAATATTAGATAGTAATTGTGATAAAAGTACATTGTGGTAGAATACTTTTTGTGAAAGCTTTCTGTATTTTAGGGCAGACGCTTCCTTATTTTCACTTTAAACTTGAGCTAACTTGGATTGAAGTAGATAATTTTTCATATTGAAAATACTCGTCATTTTAAAGAGTTTCTATCAAGAGTGAATATAAATTTGTTAAATACCTTTTTAGCATCCATTGAAATGGTGGTATGATTTTTTTCTTCTTCAATCCATTAGAATGAATTATATGAATAGATCTTCCCATCTTAACCGTCTTTGCATTGCTGGGGTAAGTCCCATATGGCCAAGGAGTGTTCTATTTGATTTTAATATTCAGTGCTTTTTCTGACAGGTTTATCATGTTCATTCTGACAGCTATGAGACACAAAATCAACACTATGGAAGAAGCCTAACAAAAGAAACTCTAAAAGATGGTAAGGATTAAAAAAATCATATCTCAATGTTTTTATTATTACACAGTTATCAAAACAATTCTAAAGTGATTTCAGTTCTTTTTTTTTTTTTTTTGGTATAATGATTCAATTCACAATAAACAAACTTAAAAAAAAAATGAACCTTAGATTGACAGAATTAGTCATAATCCCTGGTTCATGGTGCACCAAAACCAAGCATCTGTGAACTCCTCTTACATTTTAATTCATTTATTGTTTATTAATATTCTTTAGCCCATCTCCCATTTGCCCTGAGAATATTTGCCAGTGGTGCTTGCAGCTGCAGTGTTTATCATGAGATAACTCGCAGATTACAGTCCTAACCTTACCCCCAAATTTTGCCACAGAATATCTTGCTTTAATTATTACTTTCATATCACTCTAGGGTACTGATAGTCTTTGGAAACAAATAACATTGTTCTACTTACAGCATTCTGTTTTTAGTCATCGTATTTCCATTTACAAAATATAGTAATTCTAGATTGCTGAAAATGTCAAATCTTAGATGTTCTCCGCTTTGTGTTGTTCGATGCTTTGAAATTTACCACACAAAAAAATTATTAAATACTGGTCATCATATACATTTCTGTAACATTAGGATTAGAGGCAAGTTCTGTTTAGTAATAACTCCAAGAAGTTTTTATATTTTATTTTCATATTGAAAACCAGTCAGATTTTCTTCATTCTTAAAGAGCGTGTTTATGTAAAATTAACACTGGCAGCAAGTTGCACTTATTTTTTTCTAAATGAGAAATGGGTCAAAAAATGAGCATATTGATCTAATCATCTAGTCCAGGTTGTTTTTAGAATCTTAGTACATTGACCATAGTATATTAAAACTGGTTTTGTTTTGTTTGTTCATTTATTTTGTTCCTTAGATACCACTTTTAAAATTTTACTTTAAAATGTGTGTTGTTCCATGTAATTTATTTTTATCAAAATTTCCCATATATAGTTAGTTGAGTTGTATATTATAAGCTTCTAGAACTATATTTTAAATAGACCAGTGGCAATAAGTAGTTCAAATAAAGTCTGTTAACATATATGCTCCTAAAATATTTATGGACAGGATATTACAAAAGCAATGATATCCTAGATATCTGGAAATAATATTTTGTTGTAAGTTTATTCTTCACTCTACCTAAAATAGGGAGCAGCTTATGTATAGTGTGAAGAGTTTGAAGAATTTTTATTTTATGTGTAGAAAAAAGCATCCTATAGTGTGATTTTAACAATTAACATTTGCGTTGGCCTATAGTAAGATAATAGAGAGATTGGCTCTTTATTAAAATATTTTCCTAGCTAATCTGAATATATTTAGTAGTTTCTTTCCCAAAGCTATTTAAAAACAGAAATTAATTTGTAAATGCCCATAATTTGTAAATATGATAAAATAGGCATAAAAAATTTTATGCCTATTTAAGAGGCCTAAATATCTGATAGGTTAAAATATGTAAAAGTCTCCATTTTGGTTAACACTCAAACTGGAGTAGTGCTGATCCCCAAAGTGAACCTAACTTGTGAAAAGACTGATTTAATCAGTAGCATTGAGAACAAAAATTTACGACAATTATGATTCGGTATTTTGGTAATGGGCTTCTGACCCCTTAAAAATGGTTATGATTTGGCTCTAGGTTTTACAAGTAATCTTACTAAAAATCTCTTACAATAGTGAATGAAGCAAATTTTAGAATCACATTTCTTAAGAGAACATTATATAGAGAGAGAACTAAACTACCGGTCTATCTGTAATAAATAGTTTTATCTAAATTGTATATTTTCACTTGCTATAAGTGTCTTTAAATGTTTTCTAATAAGAGTATCTTAAGCAGAAATTAAACTGAAGTTCAAGTTTCTACGTCTGACTATAATTCTTGCCCGTTCAGTTCATTGCAAGGGATGATGGAAAAAAATTGGAGAATTGTATCTATGAAGAGTTTATTTCCCAAGTCATAACTATTTCATAATTTTATTATAGTCTTAATAACATAATAATTCTATATTTTCTTTTTTATAGGAGTTTCCAGGTTTTTTCATAATGGATTCTGCTTAAGAAAAGATGCCGTTGCTGCCAGTATTCAGAAGATTGAGAGTATTCTGCAGTGGTTTGAAACCCAGAAACAGCTTAACTTTTACGCAAGTTCATTACTGTTTGTTTATGAAGGTTCATCTCAGCCAACTACTACAAAATCAAATGACAGAACTTTGACGGAAAAGTTTTTGTCCAAAGGACAACTCTCAGACACAGACGTACTGGAGTACAATAATAATTTTCGAGTGTTAAGTTCCACAGTGAATGGAAAAATAGAAGCTTCAGTAGGCAAAAGCTTGTCCAAGATGTATGCTCGTCACAGAAAAATGTATTCAAAAAAGCATCACAGTCAGACTTCATTGAAAGTTGAAAAGATAGAGCAAGACAATGGGTGGAAAAGCTTGTCACAAGAACATTTAAATGGAAATGTACTTTCTCAACTGGAAAAAGTTTTTTACCATCTTCCCACTGGTTGCCAAGAGATTGCAGAAGTAGAAGTACGAATGATAGATTTTGCTCATGTTTTCCCTAGCAACACAATAGATGAGGGATATGTTTATGGCCTGAAGCATTTGATTACTGTGCTTCAGAGTATTTTAGACAATTGAATCCTTTACTGCAGTCTTTTTAAGGGGTGGGGCAATCAGTGAAGATCAGCAGTCAATATCTCTGCATTTCTGATGCTATGTAAAAAGTTTGTATTGTGAGTCTACATTTTCTTTGTCTTTATACTTTTGGTAGAAGGGTTAACTTTTTTATAATCTTACTCAGGAAAACTAATTATTTGTTCATTTGAAAACTATGAAGAATAAAGAAACTTTGGAATGTTAAGCAGGGAATGTGGTGGTACATGATTTAAACACCTATTTGGCTCAAGCAAACCATCAGTCATTAAGTTTAGTTTTCTGTAGCCAGTTTATCATGAAATCTCTGTCCACCCGTAACCTTAACAATGAGCCATATCTAAACTTGTTACATTATGAGAACACTTAAAATCTAGAAAGCACATGTTGATACACTTAATATTGCTATATGAAGTTATTAAAACTGGAGAAAATTCTATTTCAGAAATAAGTACTGTTTAGGTTTTATATTAAAAGTTCTGACCAGCATATCACAAGGTGCTTCTTAGTAAAATGATTTAGAATTATTGCATTGCAAAAGCAGATTTCCCCTTTAATTTTCATTTACATTCATATTTCAAAATATACTTTGTAAAAAAGGTAATTGAAATATACAACAGCAACAACAAAAATCTTGAAATTAAGGGCACTAATAATTTTTGCTAGGACAAGAAGAAAGAAGTTACTTGGAATCTACAAAATGTTTTTCTTTAAAATTTTTTCATTTATGGGCAAATTGGAATATTTATTTACTACATTATGAAAGTTATGAACCAATTAATAACTTTTCCTCTAACTGCACCTTCAAAAAAGTAGATGATTGAAGCATTGTCTTATTTCTTCTTTAAATAACTTGAGTTTTTGAAAAATTTATATGTTTCCATTTAGTTAAGCAGTAGTATAAATGTGTATTGCTAAAAATGGTGTTTCTCAGAATTCTAATAAGCAGTGAAGGAAACATTCAAAAGTACTATAGGTATTGTCAAAAGTACTATGTAAATTAGTACATTATAGAGAATTTGGTGTATATCTAAATCCATGCTTCTATTTCACTCTTACTCAAAATAGTTTCATATTATATTGAAGAGAGAAATTATTTAAATTCATGTTGGGGAGCAATGTTATTTTTTCTGGATAAATTAAGTTCTATATTATCTGTTTCATATCAACCACATTTTTAAAAATAACAACTTCTTATTGAAAACATTTAAAACTTTGAGTTTAAATTTGCAAATGTTAGATGTTTATGCTCTCATTACTTCATTTTGATTCACTAATAACACATCTAAGTAGTTATCAGTTTTGCCATATTCCTGGGAGTTGTGAATTTTTGATTGCCCCCTCTGTTTTCCCAAAAAATTACAAAAAACTTTTAAGTCAAGCACCTTCTTTTGGTGTGTGGAAGATAGTATCACAATTATCAGTTTATCTCACTTTCCTAACTTTCTCTGAGGGTACTTTGCAAACCCTGAGCCCAAACAGAAGTACACAATGCTCTGTGATTTTTGTGCTTAGTGAATATATTAAACATGAATAACTTTAAAATTTATATGCATTTTGTTAACAGGAAAATATGATTGTAATTTTTTATTTAGAGTCATTGTAAGTATTTTCCATAGGGACTTCTTATTTTTCTCTACTACCTAAATAGGTATTGGCTTTTGCTTTTTTTTTGTAGGGATGAGTTTTAAGTCATAATTAATAGTCACAAATTTTTTACTTTATTTCTCCTACAACATAGACTTTTGTTGTTGTTGTTGTTTGGATAGTGGTTCAATAAATCTTATGTTCAGATATTTAGACACTATTTTGAATCTGAACAAAACAAGGCTTTTTTTATATGGGATAGTATCAGCCTATATACAATGAATTAATACATTTAAGTATTATTAGATTTTTTTGCACATTTTAGCTCAAGAAAGTGTGAATCAACTGTTCCAGATTTTCTTTATTCATATTTGGAAATATAGTTTTGTAAAATCAGTCTTACCTTTTTGATACAATAGATCATGTTTTGTTTTATTTTAATAAAAAAAGAAGCGCTTTTATCTTTTGTTTTTCAGGGAAGGGATTAACATTTAATTCTGTTTGTTTACATTTTTTTATCACTGTTATCCAATACTCATTTTATGTTACTTTATAAGTAAACTTACACATAACAGAATAAGTGTCTGTTTATGTAATCTACATGTGACTGTTTTACTGTCTAGTCCAGTCATTTAGCATTATGCTGAAATTTACCACTGTGGAAATGAATGATCACTATTCACCAAGCATATTTAAAAATGTAAATGTTTAAGAAATAAGCATAATAAGTATGTAGTTTGGGTTAATAGGATTATCAAAATTTTTTCCAGTAGAAAACACAGATAATGGTTTTAGTGTATTTCTTATGGAATGCACTCATAAAAAGAACTTTAAGAAATTATGGAGAGTAAATAATACATTTCTCTAATAAAAATTTAAATTGTATAATAGTTTTATAATAAAGTATTTACATTAATTGATATTTTAATATGGATGGAAGATGCATAGATTCAAATAAAAATTGATGATAAATATTTTATCTAAATAGTTTTTCAAGAAACAGTTGTGAAAATGTATATATTAAATGGCTCTAACATAGAGCTTGTGGTATTTTCAACTCAGTATTCATTTGTTTCATGTGTCTGGACAGATTGTAGTATGCCTCTTACACTACAGTTTGCTATTATGGGGTTTTAGATTGTGTTCGACTGAATAAGAACTTTTTTTCTGATTTTGATTGAGTATAAGTTACTATTTTATTATTTTCAAGGTGATGTCCATATCCTCTCTAACATCTGTCAAATTTATAACATAACTTAAGAAAAAGGAATTAATTTTCAGAGATATTTCAGTTGCAATTTTCTTGTTTCATTCATCTGAAAACATTTGTTTTTAGGATTTGGAATTTTGTGGAAGATGTAAGATAAAAGAAAATGGTAAAACAATGAAAGAATTTTGTGAAATTACATAAATTTTGTCCACTGTTTAAAGCATTGTCATCGTTTTAGTACTATTTTCCCGTAGCAGTGTGGAATTTGATACTTAAGCTTGATTTGCTTTAAAAATTGTTTACAATGCTTTGTAATAACCTTTCTTATCCAGTGCCTTTAACCTTGATTTGATACATGTATAGTCTCAGTTATCCTTCCATTACAACTTATAATGTTAGCATAGACATCAGTTTCTTTTAAAATATTGCCAATTTGATCATGAGAGGAGGTAAATGTTTTGGGAAATAGAGTTGCCTATAGAAACTAGGTTGCTTAGTTCATTCAAAAATATTTACTGGTTATTTACCATGCACCAAGCATTTTTAGCCCTTGAATATACAGTCGTGAACCAATCAGACAAAGCCCTAACTATTTCCAGTATTCTGTCTAGATGAGGTGGGGTGGGATTGGGGATTGAATTAAAATAAAGAGACAGACAAATATTCATTTAAAGATAATAAAGTTAAAAAGCATTTGAGTCTGTGTAAAGATAAAGTAATAATTATTGAGGTGAGGTGAAGCAACTAACAATGTTAGAGGTTAAATAATACTTTGTAGCTCTATAACCTTTATATGACTTTGAGTTCGGGTAGTAATTACAGACAGCATAAAAAGGCCTTAATTTTTCATTTTTCTTGCTGGCAAAGGTACGTTTACTTAGACTGTCCATTTAGAGTAGTGTTTTAACATAACATTACTGTGAAAAACATTCCATTATATATTCACAATGTGCAAATTACTGCACATTTTTTACATTGTATTTTACAATTTTGTACAAATGTTTTAGGCCTCAATCCTCAAATCACTGGTATTTTAAATTTGGCAATGAATATGAAATTACTTTTTGACTTACAGAGTGATTTTATTGTTACTTAAAATGCTTGTTAATATTTTAGGAAGGTTGGAGTTTCTGTTTTTTGGGAGTTAATATTTAAATTATTACTTTGATAGCATCCAGTAAGAGGAAACTTCATGCGATTAAACAAATAAAATATACTTTCAATATATTTTTTTAATTGTTAAACTTTGTCATTGGGGTTAAATTTTGTCCTAGTGTTCACTTACAACATATATTAACAAGTTAAATTATGAAGTGAATAGTCTTAAGTATGATGTTTGATGCACCTGCATATAAGTGAAAATGGCGTGCACAAAGACACTTTACTATGGGAGCTGTACTGGAAGATTTATGAAAGCATGTGAAATTGCACCTAAAATTGTGTTATTAGTGACTATGCTAAATTTATTGTACTTGATGAATGAATGTATTTAGTCAAAGTTACTTTGGTTTAAATGTCTTTTTTAATGTGTTTGTAATTTGTACTATTAATGGGGGGTATTCTTGGACTGCAGGGGTTATTGTCAATGTGTGATTTTATTTTTTAGAATCATCTAATGTGATATACTGATTTTTATAAGTGATATTTAGATAATTCTAATAACTGTATATTTGACAACCTATTAAAATGTTTTGCATTGGAGCTGTTTTTATTGATTGTAATGTACTAACTTATGGTAGTTTAAAAAATAATTTATTCATTCAACAATTATTTGAGTACATATTATATACCAAAAACTATAAGGATCATTAGGGATTCAAAGATGATTAAAGACAGGATATTAATAGAAACATATACATTTGAAATGAAAAAATATGTAAGCTTTTGTATGAATATATAATTTTTAACATGTGGACTGAAATCATTGGAACCAACCTAAAAGAAGTAGACTCTAAGAGGAATAAATTGACTTGGCTGTGAAAATACATACTACAATTTTAAAACTTCAGAAGTAGGTAAGATATTTTTGCATGTATTTGAAATTTCATAAATTAGTTAATCAGCAACCAAGTAAATATTTTCATTCATTAATTAAAAAGAGGGCACTGTTGAAATCCTACCTTTTACCAGGCACTGTATTAGATTTTGGAGATTTAAAAAGTTGAATAAGAGATTCAGTACCTATCCTGGAAATATGTACGTCTGGTAGAAAGAAAAAAAACATGTAAATGTGGGATAAAATGTTATTGGGTCTGTGATTGATAGTTATCAATATATAGCAGGGCTGTGAAAGAGGGAAGTCAGTCTGATAGCATGCAAGGGGAAGAAGAGGATGTGTGATTCATAGCCTCATAGCAATTGTGAGTCAAGGCTCCAGAAGGTTGTATGGCTTTCCTCTTGTGCCCGTTGCTGTGCACTATGGGGTTGAGCAATGCCATGTGAAATAGTTTTTTTTCTTATTAAGACTAGCTGCCTTACTGCTGAAAAAAAAATGGTGAATCTCATTGCCATAGGTCCCAAGTTACAGCTAAGTGTAAGAACTAAAAAAAAAAAAAGTAAAAATAGTCATTAAAAATGCAGATTGTAATTCAGCAGGCATAGATGGGGTCTGTGATACTCCTTGTTTATAGACCACACTTTGAGTAGAAAGATTTTTTAAAAAGTTCTTTGGGGGTAGAGTGTGCAGTAGATCTCGGATCACTTTGATCTAAGCAACCAGAGCTGTTTGAAATCCACGTGAGGATGCCAAGAAAGAAATGGGCCTAAAATGTGAGAAAATACATCTAACAATAGCCAAGACAATACTGGCTCTTCTCATTGAAAGAAAAATTCATCGGCTATGTAAACCATTGAACCTTTTGCAACAGTTAAGAATCCTAAAATAGAGTTGTGGTTTTTAAATTATTTGTGCCGTTGGCCTTATGTGTGTGTGAATGATGACTGCTTTGCCAACCAAAGAAAATATTCTGCATATACTTGTTAATTATGTTGTATTTGCCATCTAGCAACATTCTAAAGAGACGCTTTAGGCATAAATGACTGGTGCAATTGGTTTGGATACTCTAAAATGTTTTTAAGTCAAATCTATAGAAGCATCATGAGGACACTTGTCAGTTTATGGAAGAATAAACAGTATCACTTTATACATTTTGAAGATTGTAAACCGAAGGTAAATAGAAGCCTATTGGGCTTGGATCCAGTTCAAAGAATATCCTCATTTTTGTAAATTTGTGAAGAAACCACACCGTAACTTTTAGTTCTCAGTCTTAACTCCCATTTTCCACTTCATATTATGGTTCACCTTAAACCATCTAAGTTATACCAGAGTCAGAGAGGACAATATAATGGGCTAATCCGACTACTCTGTCAGCAATTATTGCTGCATAACACCCCAAAATGTTAGTAGCGTAATCACCTTTTTAGATGAAAGGACAACTTAATTCTAAAATACTATTTGAACTCAAATGTGCTGTTTTATTGTTAGTTTAACCAGATTTTAGTTTTTCTAAATCAAAATTTCAAATTGTCATTTTCTTCCTGCTGTTTTTTTCTATTATATACCAGCAAGAGTGAAAACTTTTAGAAAGAATGTCTGCTTCATAATTTCTCTTTTCATTTCCCTTCCATTTTCCACAGAGGGGATACTTTTATGGTTTTCACCCTTTTAATTTGTTCTGAGTATATTATGGGGGAGAATAAAATTTAATAAGTTTTCTTTTAAAAATGAAAACATCTTGCATTCTGGACTTAACTTATCCAAAGCAGCCAGTGGGTTTATCCTTAATTTCTTATTACTAGGTTTATGGTAATTCTGTGTAATCTCATGTAGTATGACTAATCAGACTTGTGCTCAGTAACTTCACAAATATATGCTATGTAACTTTTCCTCACTGTTTAATTTTTACTTTTCTTTATAGCATTTGTAGAAAACTTGCTTTTATAAAAGGGCTTAAGCATTTGTTTGAAATTCATTTATATACTTTTGAGTTAAGTCATAAATAGCAGATAATGTAGTATAATCTTCCACTAACAAATCTATAACTTGAAATATTACAATGTTTTTAAATTGTTTATAGTTACCTTCCAAATGGCATTGCACAATTCCTTCTATTTTCAGAAGATATTGAAGGTAAGTGGTGCTTGTTTTCACCCCACATCTACATAACTTCAGGCCAGGAGGTGATGGGGGTTCTGCAGCTACTTCCAGAATCATCATTATTCCTGCTTCCTTCCTTAAAACAGGTAAAAGGAAACTCTTATGAGGTACCTGCTCTCCTTTATTGCAGCCATCTATTCACAGCATCTCCAGTGATGTCAAATATGGCACCTGACTTAAGTCATAGTCTCTACCAGAGTTTCTGAAGTAATTCTCGGTGGCTTCCATGTGCACATATGTTTTCCCAACACCCTGCCCTCTCAGTCCAGGACCTCCGGTTGCATTGTTGCTAACTTTGCACTCTCCATCATCTTCATGTCCTCATTTTCATCCTTACACGTCTTGAATTCCAGAGCCCTTCATTGTGTCACTCCCACATGTAGCCGCAAACTCCCTAACCCAATTCCCTCCATCACATTTACCTGGCAAATTCCCAACACTGATTATCTTCAATGTTACCACCAACTCAATATCTGTACCTTAAAGCTAAAAATGGTTAGAGAAAAATAGAGTACAGCCATATAACGGGTACCACTTGAAATCGGTGACTTCAAACTGCAAGTGGTCAGTACTTTCAAGGCAATCCTACACTTCCTAAGTCAGTTCTCTCCACCATTCTTCCAGACAGCTGACCATCATGTTTCCTCCTTCGTGTTTAGTTCATTATTTTATTTTTTCACTAAGAAAATGATAGCAATTAAATTTCCCATCACTTTCCCCTCAGAACTAATCATCTACATCATAGACCCAACCATTCTTTCTTTTCTACTGTTAGAATGGATGAATGTTGCCAATTTCTCTGTAAAGTCAACTCCTCCACTGTCACCCTTAGATCTGATTCATTCACATATTAAAAAACATGACTGGTATAATTCTGCCTCCTTCTGAAACTTGAATTTGTCCCTCTCTACTGTATTATTTCTATCAGTATACAGATAAGATCTTCCATACATGTAATACACCTACTTAAACATCTTTTACTAACTTCTTGCCCTTTCATCTGCTACCTCCTTCCCTTTGCCCCTTTTCAGCAAAATTCCTGTTTATCTTCAATTCTCCCATTGACTCATTCTAGTTAGGTTTACCTAGCACTTATATTTTCTGTGTCGGGCTTGTGCCTGTTTAAGTACACTAGACAACAGTTCAGCACTATGCTTGGGGGACCATTTTAAACATCACGAAAAACACAAAATTTGAAAAACAGCACTAAACTGCAGAGAACATTTATATTATGAGAACTAAAAAAGCCAGAGCGCAGCTATACCATGGCTATGCTGGGAATGTATGTATTGGATGACTCAAATTTTTTTTGCTGCTCTACAAATGACTGCAAAAATGCTACAAATAGATTTTAGTGAGTAGGTGAATTCATGAATAATTGGCTCAACTATATACACATTGTGTGTGTGTGTGTATGTGTATGTTATCAGCCACTGTACTAATAATTTACATATTCATCTATAACCCAATTTTTTTAGTTAGGAGTCTAAACATAATTGCTGAAAGCTATCTTTCCCATATCCTACAAGAAGTTCAATGTGCTTCCTAAGAATTCTGTGAAATCCTAGAGGCTCGTGTTGAATAAGAACTAGCCCCAAGTTTGATTCTTCCTAAGCTTTTGATCTTGTTTGTCTCTGCAGCTGCTCTTTGTGCTCCATAAGAAGCCAGAAGTGGGACTCAGCTTCTTTGTCTTGATATTTTCTAAAATTACTCATCTGGGGCTTTTGTTTATATAGCAGGCTTTAGAGAATCTTGGGAATAAAAAAATTGGTTACATTGGAATAACACAAACAAATTAGAATATTAAACATCTTTGTCTTAAACTTTAGTACTTTAGTTCCTCCACCCTAACTCTTGGAATTTTTGATGGTTGTTATATCTAAGTCTTTATTTATATTTATAATAATAGGATATTTGCTTATTTCAGATTATAAATTTAACATCATAAACCAAGGCATTCAGACTTTGTTTTTTTTCTCTTTTTTCTCAATAGAACCTGTAGATAGAGAACAGAGATTTAGTTTTGCTGAGATGAATTATGCCACTCTTTGAGAAGCACAATTGGCTATGGTAGTTTTAGTAACATTTTTTTCCTTCTATGTTACTGATATCAAACCCATTTAATCTTCACAGAATCTCTATGAGAAAGTTTTATTTCAAATTTACAGATTAGGAAAAGGCCCAGAGAAGTTAAGTCATTTGTCCAAGTTTGTAGAACTTATTACAATGAGTTCATCCTAGGGCTTAAGAGGTCAAGGTGCTTAATTTAACCACACTAGATTTGCTATACTTCCCAGTTCTCTAACTTTCCAAACAAGGGATGTCTGGATTGGTGAGAATATGTTGTACTATGTACTATTATTGTAAACAAACAAACAAACAAACAAACAAACAAAAAACCCCTATAATCAAATTAAATACTGGATATATTATCCAAATTAAAAATGTGAGTTTACTTTTATTTTTCATGTAGACATTCTGCATGTTAAAGATGTCAAAAGGCCAAGAACTAAAAATTGAATTGTTTCTATTTGTACACCACTAAATAGCCCAGAAAAAGATTTTAAGTATGTACTTAATTATACTGCTTAATTAGTTACTTGCAGAATTATCATGGCTTTCTGTCATAAGGCAATTTTGAAAGGATGCAGATTAAAGGAATATAATGGTCAATGCATGTTTAGATTATATAAATGAATTTAAAATTTTGAAAGATTTGTAGCTAAGCAGAGAGCTTTCTTATGACAAAGTAAACAATGCTCTCAAGAAATAACATATATGAAAAAGTTAATTTTAGCTTTTTTTCTTATAGATTTTGAGGTATAATTCAAGACTTTTTAAAGTAAATTTGTGATTTAAATTTGTAAGCAAGCACCACAATTCAACTTTAGAAATTTTTCATTGTGCCCCCAATTTCCCTCAAGCCTCCTTACATTTTTTTTTTAAGTTCTTAACAGGTCTGAGGGAGAAAAACACAACACAATTTTACTATTTGAAGAGAAAAGAAAAATCACCTAGTACCACCTAGTGTTGTTTAAGTAGATAGCAAGTTGATGTTAGAATTCTTTAAATCCTCTGATTTAGGATTCTTTCTATGGGTTCACTAAATCAAGTACAAATATTTATGGTTAATAATTAAAGTTCAGCTCAAAAATATCCACAAGCTTATCTAAAAATTTACTACATAAAATTGTAAAACTTAAAATTAATGATATATTTTTTTAAATGAGAATTTACTTGGAGCCTTAGTATGTTTAGCTGATCAGTGCTTACAAACTTTGTTTGAAGCAGGGATAGGAGTACAGGATCTTGGCCCACCTGCTCCCCCACCTATTGCAATTAACTATATAAAGAAAAGATTGTAGAGAAATAAAAAGGGAGTGGTTATCTTTGGGTATTGGAAAATGAGTGAATTTTTCCTTTTGACTTTATTTTTCTCTTGACTATGTATTTATAATTAAAAAATTGTAATAAACTTTATTTTTTAAAGTGAATTTTAAATTTCAAAACATTGCAAAAATGCCTAGCAAAGTCCTTGAAAGACAGTAATTTTCCATGCCTATTATTCCCCTCCTGGATTCCTACCTATTGGTGGCAGTAGTTCACCGGATTCAAGGCAGAAATTACTGGAGGTTCCTCCTGCCTCAGCCTCATAGAATGACTCCTTGTGGGGACTCTACCTCTCACCTGGCTTCATGGGAGCTCAATATCCCAAGATTAATTAGATATTAATCAACAGTGTTCATATAGTGAAATACACATGATTCTGATAGTGTTATTAGAAAAATGCTTTAATTACAGAAAAATTATTCAGAGAAATGATAATTTTGGCAAACAGTTATGTAGTTAGAGATGACAAATAGAATAAAAATAACAAATGCCTTAGATTCCACTTCTGGCTCTGATTCTTACTATCCATGTGAACTTGGGCAAGCCATTTGACCTCCTTCTGTATTTTTTTTTCTCAACTGTAAGCTGGGTATAATAAAAAATACCTACCTTATAGGATTGTTATGGGAATTAAACGAAATAATACATGTATACTATATATCAAGTGCCCAGTAAACTTTAGATATATCTTCTATTATTTTACTATTAGTTTTATTTTATTAAAGTGTTGTGGGAGAGATCTGAATTAATCTGTGACTGGGGGAAATCTGATGACATCACTAGTATAGGTGTAGACGGATAACAAAATATGGGAGAGATGGGGCACAGGTGCTGTCCTTGGTTCTGAAACCACCATCACTCAGCATGGATGACTGTTCTGAAACCATAGGATATTGGTGATTCCTGGTTTAACCTCTTCCAAGAATTTTGAAGCAGGTGAGGGCAAAGTGAAGGGGAATGCAAGAATGCATGCTTACATACACACAGACACACACACGGGGCAGGGGGCGGAGAGAGAAAGAGTAGGGAGGGAAAAGGAGAGAGCTCCTTTTGGCGTCTCTTCTTGTAAGTACACTAATCACATTACAGGGGCTCCACCCTCAGAATATCATCTAACCCTAATTACCTGCTAAAGGCCCTTTCTCTAATTACCGTCACATTGGGGGATAGGGCTTCCACATATGAATTTGGGGGGGGGGATAAAATGTTTAGCCCAGTCCATATCAGCTTATAAAGTGGAAGCACAAGAGTTTGTCACACCAAAGAACCTCAATAAATGATAGTTACCTGTAAAGGAGAAGCTGTAACCTGGGCCTCATAACTTTAATCTCGCTGTATAATTCTACTTTTTTCCCATGGTGCAGAGCATTTAATATGAACCTGATATCTGTATCTACAAGTTTGTCATTGTCTTTGTTTCCTTAGCCATGTGCACCTGCTTAGCATAAACCATTTGGTAATGTGTTGGGGGTGGAGGTGATCCAAGTTGTGAAATCCATCGGGATGGAGCCTGAGTGCCAAAAAGGCCTGAGTCTAACTATATTAAGGGATGATTGATGGTTGGAGCCCATATGAGCTATATTTGAAAGGTAGTTTAATGTAATATACAGGAATTACTTACTAAACCTTTCGACAGCACTTATTATGTGTCAACTGTTTTAAGCATATTATATATCTTGAGTCATTTTAATTATTACGAAACCCCTAAAGGATAAAACAAATAAATTGCAATTATTATTGCAATTTTACAGATGAAGAAATGGAAGCAAAAATATGAAAAGGACCTCAATTAAAGTCACATGGTGAATGTCATAGGGAAGGTTTAAACCCAGAGCAGTCTTGTGTTAGTACCTGTACTCTTAACCACCATGATATGTAGTATCTTTCCTGAAATTTAAGTCACATACTATGATTACACATTTTCCTCTTGGGTTAAGCTCCCTAGTAAATACTGTATCTTCCTCTAGTTAATATCTTAATACTATGGGGTGTGGTGGGACAGAAAGATTGGGATAGGCATTTAGAAGTGATTTCCTTTGGCAAAGTGATTCACTCATATGAGGGAGTTACAGTGTCTTTATGAAGGTTGCAGTGCAGGGGTCAGTTTTATCAGGCAGGGGCAGAGAAGCTGATTCATTTGTCTGGAGAGGTTCATGGATGGGGTGGATAAGGCTTGGGGTAGTCCACATCTTCCAAATCCTGCCATATATCTTCAGTCGAATTCTTGGCATTCCTCTCCTTTGTGACTAATACCGTAATTATGTGAGAAGTCATGAGATTGTCAAATCAACAACCTGAAAGTTTGGTCCTCAGTTATCTCAGCCTTGGTGCTAAATAATAATAATCTTTAGTTCATCCTTGTCCAGAGAATTTAAGCATTTGAACGTCTCTCTAGTTAAATTTTTTGGTTTTGTTAGAAGAGTACATCTTACAATTTTGAATTTCTCATGCTACTCATATTATTTTGTGGCCAGAGAGCAGTTCAGTTTCCCTAAATCCCTTTCAAAGGCCAATTAATTTCAGGTGACCCCAGAAATTAGTTTAATTAGTTATTAATTAAACAGGATGCTATGAGCTGCTAGTTTCATTTCCAAGCATTAACATGGTTTTCATTTCCTTCAGGCCAGATAACCAATGCCAGATTTTTTCTATTTCCCTGAGGGTCTACTGCCTGCAACTAACTCCTGATTATGTAATATAAAAATCTAACTTAAAAATATAATTTTCATCTACATTAGTTTCTTAGGGATGCTGTAACAAATTACCATGAACTGCGTGGCTCAAAACCACAGAGGTTTATTCTCACACTGTTCTGAAGATTAGAAGTCTGAAATCGAGGTGTTGGCAGGGCCATGCTGTCCCTGAAGACTTGTGGAATCCTTTCTTGACTTTTTCTAGCTTCTGGTAGCTCCTGACAATCCTTGGTTTTCATTGCCCTGTCTTCATGGGTCTTTTTCACCCTTCTTAATGTCTGTGTCTCTGTGTCTCCAAATCTCTCTCACCTTATAAATTTGGATTTAGGACCAACTCTTATCCAATATGACTTTATCTTAACTTATCTTTATCTTAATTTGGAAGATATTATTCAACCCATTAAAAGGCACAGTATAGTTACCATAGGCATAATTGCTTGCTAGAAGTCCTCTTAATCATATCCAGTTTTGCACATCTTATACCTGCAGATTCCTATCAAACCTCTTCCAAGATTCTGAAGTTGGAGAGGGGACAAACTGATAGAAAAATGCATGTACACAAGCACAAGTTTCAGAGCTTGGGACACAGGAAAGTGTATTTGTCATCTGAAAGAAGCTAATTTACACTGGCTGTATTTAGATCTGTCCCCAGGGCATAATAATTGCTAACCTGATGTTGGGCATTGACTCTGCCAGCCACCCATGGTATCCAAATAAAAATATAGCATTGCCAGTTCCTATAGTCTCTCCCTTTTTTTTACATTTTTTTTTCTAACGAATGTAAAATTTTGGTTTTAGTCATATATCTACATTTTTTGAGTGGTTGGGGGAGTGCAAAGAAAAGGTATAATAGAAAGTGACATTTCATCCCTGTTCAATCAGTGGAGTGAGGATTTTGGGCCTGCTAAACTTTGAAGTGATTACAGTGATCTTGAACTCTAATACTGGCACCCAAAAAGTAACAGCTCTTTGCCTTTTGTCATAGCCTTCTCTCTCTGGACTTTCACTTTTCTCCCCATTCATTCTCATTTTCCTGCCTGCTTCTACCATGAACCATAGGTGTCAATGGGTCTCCTCATTCTTTCATTGTTTGACAGAAACTTAAGATTTTTATCTTGAAGGTTGAATAAAATAATTCTGAATAAAGAAATTAGGCTTTTATAACTATAACCCTTGGTCATCTTGTTTCTTGAAAAATCATTGGGGATATTCTGTGAGAAGGAATTATGGCATTTCAAATTAGTTGGGAGGAGTAACTCTCCAAAAGAAAATATGCTATTTTGAATTCAATTAAACAAGTAATTGATTTGTCAAATGACCATTTATTTTCCAGACACTGTATTCTTGATACAAAAGAGATATTAAAAATCCTTGTCACTGCTTTCAAGTTTATATTTAACCTCTTTTTATAGTTTATTTTATATACATATATATGTATATATATGTGTGTTTATAAAGAATTGAAAAAATAAAACTATTAGTAAATCATAAACTATCATAAACAGAAATGCAAAAAAGTTTGATTTTTAACTATAAGTACATCGTTTAACTCAATCCCCAGGGTTTGAACTCTGTCAGTTGCACTTTATTAGGCCTCAGATAGCATTGCTTCCAAAGCTCCATGAAAGGTGCATGCTTAAAAAGCTTCAAGTAAATAAATACTGGACTAAATAAAGTTAACAATTTCCTAAAAGAAGGGTTGCACACATACTTTTTTTCTTTCCAAAGCTACTTTTGGTCTATTTTTGAAACTCCAAATCTTGAGGAGCAAAGACTTTTTCACAACTAAATGAACTATCTGAAAACATAATAGAGGGAGGGCTGGATCTTCCACAGACTGCTGAGAGTTAAAAAAATTTCTCTTAAGTGTGCCATATGTGTCATACTGGCTATTTATTCAGTATCCATTCTCTGTTTCTTCTACAGTACCATGGTATTCATCTTGTTGCATGGAAGCCTTGCAATAAATTATACATTTCCTATACCCTCCAAAAGCGCTGAGGTGTAGTCATGTGACCAAGTTCTGGTCCATGAAATGTGAACTGTGGTTAGGTGTGCATCTTTCAGGTCATGAGGAAGGGTACCCCTTTCTTCTCCATTTTCTTACTTCTTTTTCTAATGGTTAGAATGCAAATACTATAGTAACAGCTATCTTGGACTATGCAGATGCATGTAACAAACCAGCCTTGGATTGCATTGTCTTCATTTGCTTACCTATGAAAACTAATGAGGCTGAACATCTTTTTTCATATACTTATTAGTTATTCAAGCACAACATTTAACTCAATGAGTTAAAAAAGAAAAAGGAAACACATTCAAAGAGATAAGAAATAAAATAACAAAATCTCCATTTTTAACCATTCTTAATTCCTCATGCATGCATGTAAAACAATAAATTTTTCGCTAAGTACTGCCTTAGCTATGTCAAATAAATTTTTATACAAAATATGTTTCATTTGTATTCAGTTCTAAGTAGATCTTAAATTCCTTTAGAATTTATTTTTAACCTCATTGATTGCTTGGTCATAAATTATTTGTTCCCAAAATTTTGAAATGTCCAAATAGATATATTTGTAGCATTAATTTCTAATTGTATTGCGCTATGGTTAGAACAAAAAGCCTGAATTATATACTGAACTTTGAAGTTTATTGAGATTATTTCAAAGGCCTAAAATGGTTATTTTTATAAATGTTGCATGTATTTCCAAAAAGTGTCTATTTTTCATTGGCTCTGTGTGTGTTTCAATATATATTTAATATATTAATAGATTTAATAGATCCAATTCGATATTGATTATCCATGTCTTTCATAGAATAAGTCTGAAGAATAAGTGAAGACTTATCCTTTTCTGCTTGTTATATCAATTTTGGAGAGAATTATGTCATAAATATATAACATAATTTTAGGATTACAGTTTTTTTTAAATGCCTTTTGCATTTATTTGATGACATCTTAAACTTATTTTGTTTTTTTTCAGACAATTACAGAAATTGATTGTATTTATATTTTAGCATTTATATAAATTGTTCAATTTTTTTGGCATTTTGAGTGCATTCTTATTTTAAAACGAGAGCTTTATTTTTGTTATTGTTTCTCTCCTGTTGTGCTCATCTGTTCTTCTTTAGTGGTTTTGCAATTATAAAAAGAAGGATGGAATTTTAATAAGAAGAAATGTTTTCAGTCAGTTTTATCCAGAGTGTCAGAGGTTTAGCTGAAAATCAGTGACACTGCAGAATGAATATATAGTTATGATGGTGCTGGGAATCTCTGGGAGAGGAGTCTGGGAATGTAAACTGGATCCATAATGGTAAGGATCTTTGAAATAAGACTTTATTTTATTCTGTAGACTATGTAGAGCTCCTAAATACTTTGTTATTTTGGCATGGATTCTGATTCCTTAGTAGTAGAATAAGGAAAACGTTACTTAATATTATTCTCATAGTTGCCACATAAACTACTTGTTACTATTTGTGACATGATATGAAGATATGAAATGAAACACTCCCAATATCTAAAAAAATTATCTCATTATTTTTCTCAAAATTATTTCTTTGGTGAATAATTAAAGCTATTGAAGTCTCTGGCTGCCTCAATTTTATCATTATTTAGCAGTATCCTAAAGATATTCAGGTGATGTGCCTGAGGTATCTAAATGCCACAATTTTATTTTTTATCTTTAATATTCTTCTGGATCAATAATTCCCTAATTTAGCAGTGTTACTAGGCAACCAATTTGAATTGTAGCTGTTTGGTGTTAGATATATAAAGCCAAATACATCATCCTCTTATTTTGAATTAAAGAACTTACTAACTTGTATTATAAATATTTATTTAAACCTGTATGGTAAAAACGTCTAGTTTTCCCTCAATATTTATCTTCCCCATCTTCTATAGTGATATCAAACTCAAGTTTTTAGTTTGGCACTTGGTTATTCAGAATAAAGATTATATTTTCCAGCCTCTTTTGTAGCTAGGTATGGCCAAATGACTATGTTCCACTCAATGGGATATAAATGGAAGTGGTTTTTAAAGGTAGGAAGGATCTGTATTTTTTGTATTCTTCCTTCTATTAGTTGGGAAAAAAATAAAGATGTAATAACTGGAGCTACAGCATCCATATTGGGCTGTGAGGTAACATTTTGAATAGAATGGAAACCCCACTGTGGACAGCAACAAGATAACTGAGCCTGGATCTCTTTTACTCTGGAGTGCCTTAACCGTTTTATTACAGGGCTTCTTGAAAGTGTGAGAAATAAACCTCTATTTTTATTCAGACCACTATAATTTTGGGTTATTTTGGCTCTCACATTTTAACATAATCTTAACTAAGTTACTTGACAGTGGTTTTGCATGTCTAGCCAACATTTTCCATTCTTCAGGAAACAGCACCCTAATTTTCCTATATTTATTTGTCCATGTGGTTAGATGAGACTAACCATATAGTTTCCCAATTTCGGGGAAGAGAACGTGAGCCTTGTCTCATCAATCATAGCTTGCTATGTACTGGGCCTCAGTGATTGATTTACGGATAGTCACATGATTTATACCAGACTAAAAAGATTCGACCTAGGATTTTCATTATAACTTATGGGAAAGAGGAGCTCTCTTCCCACCACAGTTGTGAAACTGTGAGGACATGAATCTAAGGCTCTTAGATTCAAGGGAGAACCTGTTTGAAAAAAAAAAGTTAATACAAGAAAAATGCTGGAAAGTTCGCACACACACACACACACACAGATTATGACATCACTTGAGCATTTTGATCTAGCCACTCTTGAAGCTAAATATTCCTGTACTTTAACTGCCCATGCCAACAAGTCCCCACCTTTTGTTGTTTGTTAAAGCCAATTAAGTTTGTCATTTGTGACAGAAAGATTTGTGGCAACTGCTTACCTTATTTATTTAGATTGTTATAAAATATTTCACATGTATCATTTTATTTTAATTCTCAAAACATACCCATCAATTAAGTATGAAAAAAAAAAGACTGGGTTATTTATTTTTATACTTCTCACAGGGCAGAGCACTATTTCTTCAAAGAGAGCAAACAACGACTCGATCAAACATTGTCAGACATCTAACTGATTTTCTTTCAACAGGCTAGAACTCAGAATGCATCTCATCATTTTCAGAGTAGTTACTTTGGGGTCTTTCAACATACTTCAATAAATATTACAATCACTTCTTAGTATATTTTGAGAAACAGTCTTGTGAATTATCTTCAAAATCTGAGGCAAGTTTTTTGTGACTCAATACTGATAAATCTCATCCTATGAAAATGGCTTGACTTCTGTAAACAGCCAAACTTCAGTTGAAATTAAGTCTCGTAGGTCTAGGAATAAAGAAGCTGTAGGGTATAAATAGGTTTTCATATTATCTCTAGTTTACCTGTGAGAATTTGTATAAATGAGATGTGGATACCTAGTTCGTGCTGGCAGGGCCGGGAAGCAGCCCCAGATCTGACTCAGCCCCAGATCTGAGTCACTCCAAGGACTGTGGCTTTTCCGTTCCACCATTCTGCCTCCTTAAGGCTGGTTTTATTTGGAATAGAAACTACTGTAAAGTGAGAAGACTTATTTCCTCTTAAGTTTTGTCATATAAGTGTCATGTCATAGGGCCGGGACAAACACCTCTAGTGACAAAGGGTGTGGTTTGTGACAAAGTGAGATTTATCGAGGAAGATTTTTAAAAGGTCAGGCCATTGTGTGGAGGGTGCTTAGTTTAGGCACAGCTGGATGCACAGTGGAAAATGCTCCATGAGAAGAATCCTATCAATTTACATATATAGAGAGGATACTGTGGTCTAAATGTGTCCCTCCAAAACTCATATGTTAAAAACCTAGTGCCCAAGGTGATAGGACAGTAAGTCCTCACTAAACGTCATCAATAGGTTCTTGGAAACTGCAATTTTAAGCAAAGTAACACCTAATAAAACCAATTTTATGACAGGCTAATTGATAGAAACAAAAGTTAGTTTCTGGTCACAAAAACTAAATAAAGATCCCAAATGCTTCTAATGGTAAACATCAAAATAAATATGAAGTATACATACATTTAAGAAAGATGAATGAAAATAAGTAAGGTTTATTTGTCCCGGCCCTGTGACATGTTAATTATTCTACAACTCTCTTTTTCCAGTTCAGGGTCATGGGTGGCTGGAGTCTGACCTGGCAGTTCAAGGTCCTACACAAGGTGGGACCCAACCTGGACAGGACGCCCTTTATCACAGGGCCACTCACACACCCACCCATACTCACTTGGGACAATGCAGCCACCCCAATTCACCTCATGTACACTTCTTTGAGGTGTAAGAAGAAACCAGAATCCCCAGAGAAAACGTACACAGACATGGGGAGAATGTGCAAACTTCTGGAAAGCTATTTTTTCTCATCAACATTATAAAAAATGATGTCGAATGCAAAGATAGTATTTGAAGATGTGCTATATTTAGAAGGTGAGGCCTTTGGGAAGTGATTAGGTCACGAGGGCAGAACCCTCATGAATGAGAGTAGTGCCTGTATAAAAGAAGCCCAGAGAACTAGCTCAGCCCTATGCCTCACGCTAGAAGCAGGTAGTCTACAGCCTGGAAGTGGGCCCTCACCAGAGCCTGGCTGTTCTGGCACCGTCTTGGACTTCCAGCCTCCAGAGCTGTGAGAAAATTTTCTTTTACCTATAAGCCACCCACCTGTGCTATTTTGTTATAGCAGCCTGAACGGATTAAGAAGTGGCCTTTTTGAAAAAAGAGATTAGCTGGAGCCCAGAGGTTAATAGTTTGAGTTCACATACAGAAGCTGGTATGAACTATTTGTCACACTTCAGCAGAGCCTACTCAGTCTTGCTAAGCTAGCTCCTTACTAGAATACCTAAAGGTGGGCAGTGTGAAGGGGAAGTGAGGGTGGGGTCTGGATGGACAGGGTCAGGTACATGTGGAACCTCCAGGGCCATCCAGCAGGCATATGGTTTTTTTTTTTTTTTCAGCAAGTGTATAGTTTCCTAACATGACTATTTTATTGAATGGCTATGTTTGTCTTTCTCTTTTTTCTTTTTTTGGCCTCATTAATACTCATCTTATCTCCTCTCTTATTACTTTACTCCACATTGCATATTTCTAAGGTATGCTTCTAAATGGTAACAGATTCAATTCTCTTTTGAAACTGAGCTGCCGGAGAGTGTCTTGGCCTATACTATCCAGGAGTTTCAATTTGTTGTCTATTTGAAGTCTCCCAGGAGCTTCAGTAGAGAAGAGGAGTATCTCATTGTTATCTTGAACATACGTGGTGGTATTTAGTAGCCAGGACATTCCAGAATAAGAAAAAGACAAAGGGTTCTCTGACAGCATCATTTTCCTTTATTTACATTCTGAAACTAATCCAGAGACCGGGGTAGAGGCAAAGAGTCAGGCGCCCTGATGGATGAGCATGTTGTTCCCCGAAAATAGAGGCTGGTATTGTTGTTTAAAAGGACAGCTAACGCTTTTGGCAGGAGGCTTTCATTTTACCTGCTTCTTCACTAACACTCAATGAAATCAATTTCTCAGTGGTGACCACTGAGTGGAGCACTGTTGCACCTGTAACTCTGTGTGTCTGCCTCTTTAAGAAATGGCTAGAAATTTTCTGAGATTGCAGCATGTAAAGAGTAGCTCTGCTGTGATGCTATAAAGATAAAGATGGGTCAAGTGCCTTCCGGATTTCAATGTGGCCCACAAAAAACACCAGGGGCACAATGAAGGGAAAGGACTAGAAGTAGATAGTTGGGAGATACAGGGAGGTCAAATATGATGTGCTAAAAGGCACATCTGCTTTTGGTTCCATCATTTCCTGGCTGTATGATTCTGTGCAAATTACTGAACCTCTCTACTGAACCTACTAAAAATCAGGATGCAAGAAACACTCTGAAGAGCTCAGCCCGTAGACCACGGGTAGAACAGGGAAAGCTTTCAGGGCTGAGAAAATCAAGAAGCATCACATGCCAGGCAGATACTTCTGCAGGTAGAACCAACCCCTTACCAACGAGAAGGCAAGTTCTCTAGACTCCACAGCTCCTCTTCTATTTCTCCACAGAAGCAGCCAACAACCCACCCCGCTTTCCCCTCAGGCCCGAATGAAAGTTTTGTTGCTTTGTTTTATTTCTAACCCCATGACATAGATCAAATTTGGAGAACTCACATTTTTTATGAATGTTTTCCAGAATAACACTGCCCTCCACTCACCCAACTCTCCTGATTTGTTTGTATCCTTCCTCCCTTCCTATAATATCACTTTAAAAAAAACCTACATCTTTTGTTTTCCACCAATTCAACTTACCCTATTCCTTTTGCTCTTCTTTCATATTTTCCGTAACTGTGCTATATATAAACTTCTTCATTTTAAATGGTAAGATCTATGAGAGCTTTAATTTTTCACTCCTCTTTTGCTCCACTTACAGTCTTTCAATACCTAAATATGGCTCCTTGCAACCAGAGGCTACTGGCTTGAGGCTCTGGCCTCTTCAGGCTCCATCCAGATTGAGGGATCAATACAGCAGCAAACCATGACCGATTTGTAGCACACCACTGGTCTCTGCCCAGGGATGGGAATCCTGGGGTAGCAGAGCTCGTGTGGGCACTCTCTTTTCTTTCTATGGGCTTACCTTGAGGCAGAACTCAGTTTAATACAACCCACAGCTATATCCAAATTCCTCCTGGGCTCATGAGAATTGAGTATTTTCCTGTGGATACATAAATGAGGATTACATGGCACAACAGAAACCAAATTCTACTTTGCTTTATCTTTCCAGCTACCAGCTATCTTTCTTTCATCTATTTTCACTTATAAGCTATCAAATCCTCTCTGTGGTCCTGAACAATTAATTTCTCATCCAAGCTTGTATATTCCACTCAGCAAAACAGAATTACTGTCTTATAGATGAACAGCTACCAGGCATCTTGGATGGCATGGTCCAGTACATGACACCTACTAAGGGAGTTTTTCACTTCCTCCTGTTCTTGCTATCACGTTCTTAGTTTGACTGAGCTGTGACTCCAACTCTGGCAGGTTATGTCAGTCTGGGTCCAGTCGAGAGGCAGAAACTACAAAATGATTTAAATAGGGGAATTATAATACAAAGTATTATTAAATTACAATGAAAGAACAACTGTAAGGTATAAGAAAAACTTACAGTGTACACTAGGGTTGAGGGAGAGTATATAAGAAAGACAAGCTTAGAAAAGAGGCTCAACTCTTAAGGCTGGAGTTCAGATTCTGTCAGAGAAGACGTAGTTGCAGCCCACTGGATGGAGGGGAATTTTGCTGGTTTGCATGGGCCAGACCTGGTCTGCAGACATTGGGCAAGCAGGAAGCAACTCTTCAGAAATGTGTGGAGCACAGGAGAGCTGTGGTCGGTGGCCAGGCATGCCGGTGTGCAGGGGGCATTAGGGTACCAGCGCAGGTTGCCGTCAGTGTTGCGAGGGTTCTGGGACAGTGATCACTAGGGCGGGACAGGGCTGCAAGGTCTTTTCAGAAATGTGTTTCTGGGCACATGGCTGGGGCCAAGCACTACCTGATGTCCTCCCACCAACACCACTGACTGACTGTGTGATTACAGGAAACAGCAGAAGACCTTCTCCCTTCTGGAAAATCAGTGTAGCACCCTCTACAGAAAAAGGTTAACATCGTGTTTGCTGTAAAAGAGAAGTGTGGAAGAATATTTCTCTCTAATTGCAGAGCATATATGGGTGAGTAGAGGGGGGGTGGAGATTTAAAGCTGAGAGGCAATACATTGATAATTGGCATACGGGGTTTCCTTGTTTTTGCTCATAATAAATGTTCAAGAAATGTTGGCTTGATCCTTTGAACCAAGCTTGCTGGATGAGTCAGAGGTATTTGACTTAGAAAGAGCACTGGTTTGAAAGTCGGGAAGCATGGTGTTCTAGTTCCTCCTAGAGCATTCATTTTGTAACTTTGAATGAGTCACTTACCTTCCCAAGGCCTTTGTTTTCTCATCCGTAAAACAAAAGGAGCAAACTAGGTACATCGCTTCCAATGTTCATCTCTAAGACATAAAAATATCACAGTACGTTGGAATTTAAATAGCACAGTTCCTTTAGTATTGCTGTGATATGATGTTATGTTAATTGTCTAGTTGAACATCATTTTGCAATGGATGAGGAAGCTGATTTATTTCCTTTAACCCTTATTAAACATTCCAAGGAGTCTTCACACATGACACCATTAGGGTATTTGTAATTGTGTTTTTCACCACTTGGCATAGAAATTTTACTCTTCTTTTTTATTCTTTTTCACATGATTTGAGCAGAACAAGCATAAAAATACATTTTTCTTGTCACTATCACTCAACAATTGGCTTACTCTCTAGGAAGAGATTTAATAAACAGCAAAAACTATTTAGAAGGATTTCCTTCTCAACACTTTCATAAGAAAATAGCAAGTTAGTTAAATTCCCCTCCCTCTAGATGTGATCAAATATTCTTTATGGATTCCTGTTCATTTTTTGATTAAAAGGATATCAAAGAGGTAATCAGATTTCTTGCTATCTTATAAAAGCAACTAGCGATACATTATTCATGTCAAAGTAGGAAAATCACATGGAGGAATACATTTTTGATGCAAGAGAGGAATAAATTTGGAATTTGGTGGAAGAATTTAACTTCCAAATGTCTGAAGTTATAGTCCAAAGTACCCTAAAGGTTCAAATTAGATATTTCTGCTGGTAGTCAGTGATCTTCTATTTATATAAACAGAACAATATTCCTATAGGTGAAAACACATTTTCTTTGCCAGTTAATGTTTTCTTAATCTGACTCTTATATGAAATTGGATGATTTCAAAATTTCCAATTAAATAAGTCTTGCCAGATAACTTAAGAATATTAATGCCTTTGCTATGAGGCATATATAAAAATTGCAGGATCAAGTCTTTAGTGACCCTTGGTAAATATTGTATGCATATATATATAATGTATTGACATCATTTATTTCTAAATATTAGCCGCAAGGTAGACAATATACAATTGCTCTTAGTTAAAGAAAAGAGCAAAAGAGCTGCCACTAATTTAGATAAACTGGGTGGGAAAGGTCTATGTAAATTGAACAAATTTGAAAACAAAGATGTAACTGAATTCAGTTGAATATTTTCAAGTGCTTGCATTCACATCTTCTTAGAAGACTCACTTTAAGGAATAGATATGTTTGTAAAACCATTAGCCCAAGTGTATTATGGTTGTATATATAGTTATAATCTATCAGCTATCATATCCATTTTGTTGTCTATATGTATAATAAAGTGATGAACAGTGAGATCTGTTAGAACTATGTTCCAATTTTGACTAGAACTGTATGACAATCAAATCAGTGCACAGTTCTCACCAGCTCAGGACCATCTCCATATATGTCAGTCAATTTTACTTTGTGTTAGAGTCATTTTTCATTATAGCTGAGTCCTGCAGGAGGCTCATGGAAGAAAACGAGAATCAGTTAGAACATTCACTATGGCAGGAAGTATTATTTTGTTGCTATATCAGTATTTTTTTTATTTCCTAGTAAAGAACAGCATATAGGTGTTAATATGTAATGTGGCTATAGTGTTTGCTTCACTACTTTTTGCAAAAGAATTTTATAAAGTTTTTGAACACTTTTTATTTCTCAAACTAAGAAGCACTCTCCCATATATGTTATCAATACCATCGATTTTCTTCATAATCCCTTTCTCCTCATAGGCAAACAAATTTAAAAAACAACCGCCATGTGAGTTACAATCAATTTCAAGTTGGTAAAGTCAAGTTTGATGCATGTTGATTGTATGTATGGTAGTTAAACTCTGATGGAAGATAATTTGTAACATTAGGAGGCTGTTAGTCTATCTTTTGGCACCAGAGTTGCTTCCTGGTGTGACTCATTCTTTTTTTCCTTATTGCTATACTGCCAATACACTCTGAAGCTCCTCATAAAAGCATCCCCAACACAATTTGGATTGAAGAGTTTTGAAAGATGTGTTTACTCCTCTAAAAGAACTCTACCTGGTTCAATAAACAGTATTTATCTTTAAACTGAAAAAAACCTGGACACTTTTTTTTTCAAGTGTAGATATAAAAACTACCCCTCTATTTCTACCTGTAGTGTAAAAGAGATAGTAAAAAGAAAGCTGATATAAAATAGGAATTTGAAGTATTTTTTTATAGCAATCATTTTGGAAAAGCTGCTATTGATCTTTTGTGCAATAACTACATATAAAATTCACCCTGAAACACATTCAGTAGAATTACAAGCCCGATGTACCTGATTTTGCTGGGTCAGGTGACCCAGCTATAGGCATAGCCTTAAAAGTGAAGGGTGTGTGTATATGTGTGTGTGCATGTGCGTGTGCATATGCACAATGTGTGTGTTGTGGGAGAGAGGAAAGAAGAGTTAGGAGGATTAGTCCTCTATCTCCAGATGCTGGTAAATCTGGCTTCCTTGAAATAAAATAACTGATAGAATCTTTTTCTGTTTTGTCCCACACTATCTCTTCATTTATATATTTCTAACCAGTGGATCCTCCCTTACCTCATCATGCCCTACTCTGGATCTCCTGATACCATAGGTGAGGTTTGGCTAGGGCATCCAGAAAAGCACCCTTTACAAAATTATTGCCTGTTTCAAGGTTGCAACTTTTTGTTCACTTTGAGGCTTGTTGTATACTCATTTCTTAATTAATGGTGAAATGCAGCATGGGACTATTTAGATGTGTTTTGGCTCAATACCAGGTCGTGTGGATTAGGAGTTCTGGAGGATCCAGTTAAGCAGTAGATAGAGATATAGGAATCATGTGGAAATTAAAATGCAGGATCCATTTTGTTGTCTTTGTAGAAGCCTCCTTTTTACCTATATGCAAATCTAGACCTTGCGACTCTCGTGTAGGGAAAGGTGAATTTGTATGGTAGATGTTTCTTTCTCCAGGTAATTTAAGGTAATCATAGTCAGGTAGTAATAGTCTGCTCATAGCCCTTCAAGTTAAAATAGAAAAGGGTCAGGGAGCCAAGAGAAAAGCCTACCAAAAAGGAGCTGATTGGAGAAGATGCTCCGCTTGTGAGAAGGCTTGCTTGGGAGAGAGCAACAACCAGCACCCAGAGGACAGGCCATGCAGGTTCAGTGACCTTCCCCGAACTTCCCCAACTGGGGAGGTCATCCCTTTTCCTGTGTGGGGCAAGTGAGGGGGAGAGGAACCAATGACTGGCAGAAATGTCATCTCTAACACTTAGGGTAAAACTCATGGTGGAAGTTTCTGTTTCATGAGTCAAAATAGAAACAAAGAGGAAGAAAGAGAATGGCCCCTCGTACTGTCTGGAGCAGAGGATTTCGAACCAGGCCAACCATTAGAATCATTAAGAGTCATAAAAAGTTACAAATTCTTGGGTCTCACCAGAATCAGGTTCAGATGTTCCAAGGTAGGGCCTGGTAATCTGTAACTGTGAAATCTGATCAGAAAGTCTGATGAATAGTCAGGTCTTGCACCACTGACTTAAACCCTGGGTACTCCCTCTGTATTCCTAAAGCTTTTCCGAGGGCTTCACATGGCAGAATTACATTCTCTTTGCTGAAAGGAAACAGTCTAATCACCTGAGTAAAATACCCAGTACAAGAAATTACAACTATAGAAAATGGTCAGTCACTGATTTAGATTGTCTTTAAAATTTTTGTCTTAAATGACCCAACAAACTAAATGTTTACAAACGTCTAAATCAACCATGGATGCTTTATTATCCATATTGTCCTATCCAGAAGAAGGGAACTTAAATTGCTATATGATGGTCGTGTCATATAACCAGGAGAAGCACTGACGCTGTGAGACAATGATGTACGCCACTGTTAGAGCTGTGACCGTTCAGGCTTGCTGATGTCAGTGATGGTGTCCCAGAAATTGGTTTGTGTTTCATTCATTCTTCATCATGGCACTGAGCTGTGCTTTCAGATACCAATTGCCTTTTCCACTGGGAAAGAATTAAAGATTTCCATTATGATTTTCCTGTTTTTATTATT
Source organism: Cynopterus sphinx (assembly GCA_030015415.1). Taxonomy (NCBI): domain Eukaryota; kingdom Metazoa; phylum Chordata; class Mammalia; order Chiroptera; family Pteropodidae; genus Cynopterus; species Cynopterus sphinx. Next base: position 34,209,251 of record CM057382.1, on the reverse strand, counting down.
ATTATTTTAAGGAAAAGTGTTGTTTAGTTTCTGATTTAAATGGAAATGGTAACACATTGAGATGTCCATTTGTTTGTTTCTATTGGGCTGTCAAGGGAGAACATAGAATGTTGCCAAGGGCAGTGTAGTTGAGTGTTTGAGGGCCCAGATTCGTAAGCTGACGGCAGACTGCCTGGGTTCAGTCCAGTGCCATTGATCTACTGCCAGCTTGGGTCATGTGCCCAGCAAAATGCTCCACATTTCTAGATTTGGCTGACTGAATCTTCATGACATTGCTCAGCTTGTCTCCAGACCCTCTCATTTTCCATAAACTGGTGATTAAATCTAGAAATTTAATTTTTAAGAAAGAATACTTCATACTACTACATTCTTAAAATTCAAACATAGTATTTGTGCTTACGTTAAACTACTACTCTGTTATAATAAGCTTGCATCTAGTTTATGACAGGCTCAGATATGCCTACTAATTTAGGGGAGTCTTGTGACAAAAGAAGGAATTCTCCTGAGAAGATGGCATTTATTTGGAAGCCTCAGTTGTTACTCAAAGAAAGATTTTCTTTCATGAAATCTCTTGCTAATTTATTTAAATGTTTATTCTAGTTGTGGAAATAAGTCAGAAGAAACGTTTACCTGCAATAAAGACAAGGCAACTTCATAACAGAGTCAGAAAGAAAAAAAGCATTTTAGAGACAGGAACAACTAGCTTTGGCCAAACTTAACTATATTTTAGGTGAGCTTTGGCCAATTTTTATTAAATATAGGTTTCTCATGTACAAAAATGGAAAAAAATTTTCTAGGGTGGTTTTTAGGAAAATAAAAATTTTAAGACAACTAAAATAGTGCATATAAAACATCTACCGCAGAAGTATGCACTCAAAACTGTTAGTTTTCTTTCTTTCTTCTACAAATGTTTCCTGAACAATTTTACACCTGGCTATCTGTCAGGTGTCATGCTAGAGGTTAAAAGAAGTATTAGACAGCATAGCGCTGGCACAAAATAGATTTTTCTATAAATATATTTTAATCTGAATTGGAAACATAACTTTGCCCCAAAGGTGCTTCATCGCAATGGGGACAAACACACATGCCCCACACAATGTGAAGGCTTGAGGAATTCTTTGGTCAGAATCACGGTTTAGGGTGAAGCTAACACATTGGGGAAGTTCTCATAAAGTGGGTGAGACTAGAAAAATGTGGGAGCAACTACCTAAGCTGGATGGATTGGCAAGTTTACTCAGGAGCTAAGAAATATAGTAGGTAAAGGAGCAGAAAAATGTAAGCAAGAACATTTATGTCATAAGCAGACACATGTACCCAATTAAAAAAAGATTTATGAAATAGAACAAAAGAATAGGCTATACTTCAAGATGAGGTAACATCGAGGAAAACCTCAAATGCCACAGTAAGCAGTTTAGATTTTTATCCTAGACCACAGGAAAAATACAAAAGCTTGAATGTGTTTTGGTGAAGTTGATATGTAGAAAAATTAATTTAGAGCAAAATAGTTTGGGAGAAAACCCTAACGAACTGAGAAAAATCAGTTAGATGATTATTGCTAAAATTCTGTCATCAAGCAAAAGGATCTTAGGTGACTTTTTGCTCATATGGGTTTATATCATGAAAGTAGTAGTACCAGATTATAGAAACACGACTGGATAAGTAATTTGAAGCATGTGTTTGGAGCGCTCAAAATTTTTTTACCCTGGTGCCTAGAGCCAAGGTGACTTACTGTACCAAGGATGAGCAAAACACTGGAATTCTCTGGATATCAATAAGACCTCCAGATCCTTTCAGTTCGATTGGTGCAGGGTATCTGGAAGGGAATGGGCTTTGCTGTCAAGCAGTTAACGCTATCTCATTGGTAGGATGGGAGTAGTCACGTAGATAAAACTCCATCCCTGGTACATAGTAAGTGCTTCATTATGCCAATTAGTTCCCTTTGTGGCCATATGTACTAACTGGATGAAGGGTCAGATTTTGAGTACTCTTACAGTGGTGGCTCAATTCATTCCCCTGATGGCCTTTAGTCCCTTATTTGTTCCCTGTGGGTCATAGCTATTTCATTAAAAAATCTTTTTTTAAAAAATTTTTTAGGTGAGGCAACCCTTGGTTGACCTCACATATTGCAAGGACCTTGTCAGTTTACAATTCTTTATTTTATTTATTTATTTATTTTTACTACTAAGTACCTGGTCTTCCTAGGTGGTCTTCCACCCAAATACTAACCAGGCCTGACCCTGCTTAGCTTCCAAGATCAGACAGGATCAGGCTTGTTCAGGGTAGTATGGCCATAGATGCCATTTCATTTTTAACCTGAAAAAGTGCAGAGGACAGACTGCATGATACGGGTGGAACCATGAGGAAGAAAAGGCTGGTTTTCCTCTTAGGCTCCTCTCTCTGAATCCATTACCTGGTGATCCCTCCCTAGTCACATTAGTGATAGCACGGCTTTCACTGTGGCTGGGGGAAAAGCCAGTATACCACATAAGGTACATCTTTGCTTCCTTAAGACCTTTTAACCTTGGGTATAATTGCTATTCCTCATCACCTCCTTGTAAATTAAGCTCAGGCTCATTTTTCCAGCTGAGGTTGAGAGATTAAGCGTCTTTATCATTATCACCTGGGGATATAGGACAATTTGGTCCACTAATCTGTAAACTCAGGCATTTCTCAGGAACAGAACATTTTGATGTAAATTGATATTGTGAAATATAAATCTCAGTACCAAATATGGCAGTTCTCACTGTTACTTTCTTTATTGAAATTTAAATTTACTGTAATTGGATAGACTATTTTTAGTCAATGAGGAGCAAAATTTCTCAAGATTTTAGATATGCATGTAGAAACCACATATTGCCAACTACAGCAAGAGTGTGGCTTTGTAAATGTGCTCTGGTCACCAATATTGTCAAGACAATTTAATGAGAACAAAGGTCAGGCAGAGGCATCATGACGCTTCTGATAAATTTTTATGGTCTTCAGTGACTGAATGCGTGAGTAATGAGTGTTTGTGTTTTTACAGGTTTTACACAGGAATAATACCTATTTCCCCCATACAGAATTAATTCCCAGAATTAACCTTAGTCAAAGAAAGTAAAACTGAAGAAGGCTAGAGAGAGAGGCGCGGCTTCTCTCTGAATGCTGACAAAATTTAATGCTGGCTTTGCACACAAGGTGGCAGACGTGCTCTTGCTAAGATTTGATGATCTAATTCAGAGAGCGACTTTGTCCAGACAAGGACGATGTGCTCTCTTAGTTGAATAGTCACACCCTCACACACAAAGGCTACATAGGATGTTCCTATGGAAAAAGACGTCTCTTTTACAATCCATGGGGAATGTGTTTTTATGTAATTGGTGGCTTAGTCAGGGATGCTTTTTTGAGGCCTTTGAGTTCATTTCAATAATGAAGTCAGTAGGACCTCAATCTATCATTCATCGATGGTAAAAGGAGAAAAATGAAATATGATTTAAAATTTGGACATTATGTTTTGTACTAAAAGATTTTTGGCTAAGAATCTCGGGTCCTAGAAGGGGTAAACAGAACAAATTGTTATGATGTTGTCTTATGACAGCGGAGAAATTCTTCATTGCACATCACAGAACTTCAGGTTCAGGTTGGTCCACAGTAATCATCTCATGACTAGAATCACTTGGAGAGGGAGTCAACCTTGGCTGTGGTTGAAACTCACCTAGGTGTTTTTAAAAATTACAGATGCTGGAGTTGGGGAACAGGCCAGGTCGTCTTCCATTTAAAAGTCTGCACAAGTGATTCTGGAGTGAAAACTCCACCCTCGGAGTAACATTTGTTATTTCTTAAGCATTAAGTGTTAGGTCGGCAGGGGAAGGGCCAGCCAGGTGCCTGCCTGGAGACTCCCCAGCTTGATACCAGGATTCCAGACCTGAATAGGGCCCACCCTAAAGCCCTAGGCGTCACCACCCTAATCCGGAGGCTCAATTAGCATCGATTAACGATTAATGTTCCCCACCCTATACTCCTACCCCCACAAAACCCAAAAAATCCACGCCCTCCCACCTCAGGGCGTGACTTCTCTGGCCCCTCTCCTCTCTGGACCAGAGAACCCCGGGAGCCCTCTCCCAATAAATGCTTGCTTCTAAAACTTATGTCGGCGTGTCACGCCTTTACCTTACATTAAGTAAACATATTCTCAGGATCACTTTACCAGGGTTAACAGCCCACAACTATGGTTTCAGGAGCACGGAAAGGACTCTGGGGCCCCGAATGCATTCTCTCCTTCAGCCAGGTAGGAAGTTTGAGAGTTTTTCCTCTGATTACTCTTTTGTATCTCCTTGGTTAAAGTGCAACGAATATGGGGTGTCATTCATTAACCGCCTTTAGCTTTGTAGTTCTGAGTTGTTTACAATCAATAAAGCAGTGGGCATTAAATACTAGGTAGATCAGAGTTGAAAAAGGTTTAGGATTTTGGCATCCTTTTGGGAAGGGCAGGCCTGACTATGGGAATGCATAGAAATTCACTGGTCACCAATTAGCAGATTTCAAGCTTCACCTAAACTTTGTATGTTTTCCAATGCAGTGGTGTGCTGTCCAGGCTCACTGCTTAGTTGGTGGGGGGTTGGGCTGAGGGAGGGGTGGTCCTGTGCATTGGTATGATTCTTCCTTGGAAAGGATCAGAGAATGAGAATCTGGTGGTGTCAAAGGCAATTTCTGATGTGTGAGTGGTGATGGAGGTGAGGTCAGGTTTCCTGGCCATGAGTGCAGGGCTTCTCTTTCCGGAGGTCTTAGGGACAGAGTTAGTTACTGCTAAAGTTTTTTCTCTAAGATATTATAATTGTAGCTTATGAAGTAAAAAATTTGTCCATCAGTCAAATGCATAAGAGCACAGTCTACTTGGTCATTATTTTTCCTCTAGGTTGATCAGTTATTTCAGTGTCAATTTGAGTCAGTTGTATCTAAAACTAGCCAGTTATGTGAAAACAAAACAAAACAAAACAGTTTCACCTTTCATTTGGCATGCACATAGCATTAATGTAAAGTACTAAAACATCTGTTTGATTATAGCTTTTGCTTTTAGCATTGAAATGGCGTGGTAGCCAGTCTAGGCTTTAAAATACCTAGAAAGTATTGTTCACTTCAAAATGGTTAATTTATGCTATGTGGATTTCAGCTCAATAAAAAACACACATAGTTCACAAAATAACTAAAAAGGGAAACATTTCCCACTTGGGGGAAAACTTCCTATCAATTAGTTCTAAAATAGCCATTTACTCCATTTGTTTTTATTGTAAATCACTAGAGTCGTTCTCTGTTATGGTCTTTATTACAATCCAGGAAAGCAAACATAGTGCTATAATATAGAACTATGTGCTAGTGACATTTGGTAGTCTCTGGTTGCCCACGTGGTTAATCGATTTCAGAAATACATGCTTTGGAAACTGATTTACTTAGCATTCCAGTATTTATAGTGATCTTGTTCCAGTTCCTAATTCATGGGCAGATTTCAGCCATAATAAAAAGAATCAGGATCTATCAGAGAAACCTTCAGCCAAGGAAGCTAAATAAGCTCTTACAGAAAGCAGCCTGTCTCTGAGTTTTGCATACAGGCAGTGGTCAGGGTTGGAGAGGTGAGCCCTAGGGCCTCTGGTACCATAGATTCTAAAGTTCCATGAAACCAGAAAGAAACATTTCCTAAACTCAGTTTTATTTTACAACCGACATTTTTGGAGATTACAATTCTTTCTCAGGGGAAAGAATTTAGTTAGAATTTAGTTAACTATTTATAACTTTAGCTCAGAGATGAAACTGTTAGCGACTGTAAATATTTCTGACATTATGCCTTAAAGCTTCACCTCTTCAAAGTCACAGGCAACATGGTCCTGTGCTCACCATTCTCTTTGGGCAGAGCAGGTCACAAAGCTCAGAATACACCAGACTACAGTGGGATGGTTTGCAAAGCTAGCTTCTGACTATCAGGCTGAACTCTAAACTTAAGTTAAAAATTCAAAATAATCGGAAGCTCAATGGTTATAGATGAGATCTGAAAGGTCCTTCTCTTAAAAAAAAATTAAAGTGATTTACTTTATTCATGGAGAAAACAAATTTCTCTCCTATTTTTGATTTTCAGCCACTAATCAGTTATAAATAAATTAGCTAGTGTGGACATTTTCTATTTTCTCACTATTGACTGAATAAAAAGAGTTTTGCTTGGCTTTAGGCCTTCCCAGTCAGGCTCCTTTGCTTAATAAAAGGTGCTCGTAATGATTAACTGACTAAAATATCACGTTTGACAGAAAAGATTGAGATATTTGCATAGTGCCTCTATGGCTCTGCCTGATAAAAGTGAACTGCTTTATCTGGTTTTCAAATAAATAATTTGCCCACATTGTAATGAAAATGATAATGGAGTGTCCTGAATGCTATGCAAATGCCCTGCCCATCATGAATTATCCAGGTAATTGCAACAGTTTTTTGCATTGTGTGAGCTGCTGTGATCAGGCCAACTGGTGCTTTGTAAAATGGAAATTTGTTAACATAATTATATTGGGAAGTAGGGAATGCTGATGATAAATAATGAAAATCTCTCTCCCTTAAATACCCATAAATCATAAAGCACATTATGGTCTGAGAATTAATTCGAGCTTAGCTTTGAAGTGAATCAGAAAGTTTCCTCTGTTTTGCTTTATTTTGTTAATTTCACCTAGTTGAAAGTTGATGCTATATATGCCAAAATTGTCTTATAGATGTGTTATGCTGAGCTTTCTTGTTATTGTTTTAGAAATTTCCATTTATAATCATCTTGCTTTTCTGATAGCAAATTTAAAAAGTGCAATTATGTCTTATGAATATTTTTCATCAAAAGTGGAAAAATAAAATCCAAACTTAGAAGGCCACAGGTTTTCTAGAAAAATTGAAGAACATTGTGTGTGTGTATGTGTGTGTGTACCTGAAGACTAGTCTATATGCAAAGGGTATCTTTGTTTAAGGGTAGACTTAAGCCCCATCCTATAAAAAAAAATTGCCTGCTTTTTCTTAAGGTTTTCTGCCTGGTCCTTGTCAGTCACTTTGGTTTGAGAACACTATTTTAAACAGGAATGGGGTTTTCTCTTGATGTTTGGTCCTTTTTTTCTCCTTCATGCTTTCTTCTGTTTGTTTGTCTCTTTAGTAAAAAGTAATCATTCAAAAACAATGTCTTGATTTATTATTGGTTGTCTTCCTTTGCCTAGGCCATATGTAGTTGTCCAGTCTGGAAGCACTGCTTTAGAGTATTGGGTCTTAGTCTTAGCTGAATACTGGTGTCCTCTGGGAAACTTGAAGAAAACAACAGCAACAACAAAACACATCATGTATGGGTCTCATCTCTACAGATTTTAGTTTAATTAATTTTTAAAAAACTCACCAGGAAGTTGTGTGAATGAGGTTGAGAGCCACTGCCTTTGGCCATGCTTGTTTCATTATGATAATGCTGTTTAACTTCTTTCTCTGCAATAATTTATTATTTTAAAATTTTTCTCTTCGGCGAAGAGAGTCTGTGATTTTTTTCATAGTTACAGGACAAATAGAACGATGATTTTTGTTTCATGATACACACAAATAGAAGTTTGGCTGACCTATTATGCTTCTGTTAGATACAAACACTTCCTTCTCTTGGAAGTGGTTCTTTGATACTTTAAAAAAATAATTTCTGGTATTTCATGGAATTATGCCATAATTAGAACCTAATTCCTAGCAAAGTGTTGCTGAAGACTTGAGGGAATTTAGAAGGGGAAAGAGCACTTCTCTAATTAGAGAGAAATGTGGCTTACTTAGCAGTTTGTGAGAAATATTATGGGGTAAGAGGGTGAGAGGTGAGACTTATATTTGACCCAAACCTTGGATCACTATTTCAGTTTAATTATTCAAAGTCCCCAAAGAGAATATGTATTAACAGAATAAAATGGTGGAGCCAAGGAGCATTTATTATGTTCTGGCCCTAAAACCTACTGTGGAACATTAATGGTCTATATTGAGCCATATGGAACTTAATTTTTTTCCATCTTAAGGGCAGTTCTGAGGTCTAGGACTAAAACAGGTTCTACTCGTGGGCTTCTTTGTTAGTTGCCCATTGGACTGATCTGGAATTAAAAAACAGTACTGTTGCTTGGGTGTTTTCCCCTGCCACCAGAGATAGTGACTAAATTGATATAATATTGGGCTTTGCAACAGAATTTAAAAAGCTCAACGAGGTGGATTTTAATATGTAATAAAGGATGAAATGACTAGTGTATTCGGTTTCTTTCCCCTTAAGTGCACCCTGAGTCTCCGATCTCTGTGGCAAGGGCCAAAGCAGTAGCAGTGAACAAAAGAACAAGGAGTTCTAGAAGCCCTCAGGAAGGATCCATCTTCAGACTCACTTTTCCTCACCAGTGGGGATGAGGAAAGTCTTAGAAAAGAATAGAGACAAAGAAATTGTTTTCCAGAGAACAGAGTAGACCCTGTTCCCCTCTTCCTCTCTAGCTTCAAGAAATCAAGGGAATGCAAAGAAAGAACATGCATTGCCCTCGAAAATATGCATTCAAGGACAGAGGTCAATCTGGAAGCAAACTTTTTATCCTTAAGAGTAGAATGAGATGCGAAGGTCAAGAAAAGATCCGTCTTGATCTCACTTCTGGGAACCCACTTGCTCAGTTTCTGTGAGATGAGTGGTTCTGTTTCTCACGGCTTTCATGAACGTCTCCGAAGTTGTCCCAGATGCCTTTCTGAGGGTACCACCGGCACCACACTGTACATTACCTGAAAAGTCATTTGCTTTTTATTTTTGACTTGGATTTTGTTTAAATATATTTTATTTGATACTTCTCCAGATCATAAAGCATGGAGTCGTATTGCTGGGTTTAGTATCCTAGGGTCACTAATTACTACCTAGGTTGACCTTAGTAAAATGCTTACTCTTTCTGAACCTGGGTTTCATCATCTTTAAAGTAATGGGACCTACTCCATCAGGTTATAGTGAATAAATAATAAATAAAAATATACACATAGTTCTTTAATAAATTTTAAAAATAAAATAATCTACGTCCTAGCTCTCAGAACAGTCTCAGCATATAGTGAGAGCTTATTGCTAAATGTTTCTCCTTATTTCTTCTCTACCCTTCCAACCCCGCTCACCAAATAGTGTTTTACTATTTGGCCCAGAGCAAAGTTCAGAGGTAGATAATAATAATAGTAATAATAGTATCTAACATTTATTGAGCAATTATTTATGTCCTAGGCACTTTTCAGGTATTATTTAACTCAATTCTCACATTAACATTCTGTGATGGTTAGTGTCATTATATATCTATCTCATTTTCTAAGGGAGAAACCCGAGGCTAAGAGAGGTTAAATAATCTGCCCAAACAAAATGTGAATAAATTATGGATATAGAATTTTAACCCAGGTTCACCTATTGCTATAACATAATAAATTAGAGCAATGAAAGTTGAACAATAAGAATTTCCTTTGTAAGTCAATTCTTTGTTTCATCAGAGAAATTAGATCTCTTTTCTTCTTGTTGCCGTAGAAAGATCATAGTCCCTAAATACCTGTAAAAACAAAAAAATTTCTCTTTTTTTTCTTGGTTGACTCATTTTCTGTCAGTGGTGGCTTATTTGGAATCTGTATTTCTTCTACAGTAGCTGTTTTCCTCTGGAATTGCTCCTTTAGCACTCCCAAACATAAAAAAATTGCGATTAATGTGATTTCAACTTCCACTTGTTTATGGTTCAAAAGTACCAGCAATACAGAACACATAAAACTGTAGCAACAAATATTCCTCCTTTAGCAACTTGTGAGTGGAGCAGCAGTTACTTATACGGCAACATGTCCTTTGGCAAAGTATTAGTTGGAACTTAACATATATTGTATTCTAGATCTACATTGTTGATCAGGACCTAGACTAAGACAGAGATTTTATCTGGGAGAACTTGACTGATGAATGAACAGAGGATGGCGAAAGACACAGATTTCTTGGCTCCAGCTTTGCCAGGGGGTAATCAATCTATGCCAGTTTCCCAGAGTAGAGGACCTGTGAATTTACAACTCAGTTGGGAGGAATGTCCCATCAGGAAGTTAATTGTGACACAATAACTCTTGTAGTCTGGAAGGAAATTACAAATTGTCTTTTCTTCACGGGTGGCATCTAAAGCTTCTGTCTTTTTACTCCTGATTATCGCTCCTGCTCTAGGGGCATTGCCCATCCTCAGGTCTTTCTTGAAGTCTTCTTTTTGGTGTTTATTTTGTTTGTTTAAAACTCCTGAATTTGCCGTGTTAAGGACACATTTTCTAGAGCCATGTCTTGTAGCATAGACAGCAGGCTTATATTGTATATTGCACTTTCTTGTCTTCTCCGAATATGTCTCTCTCTCTCTCTCTCTCTCTCTCTCTCTCTCTCTCTCTCTATATATATATATATATATATATATATATATATATATATATATATATATATATATATTTTTGTCCTTGTAAAAATAGATTCTGTTTGCTTCTGACCCTTAGCCGTAGCTAGGGATTTCAGAGAAGTTCGACTTTCTAAGTAGCCAGCATCATCAATGAAATATGTCTCTGTTGGGGTCTGGCTGACTATTGTGAAAAATCACCATCTATCAAGTGAAGACATACACATAATAATTAGTGAAAAGAGAATCACTTCTCATGTCTCCTGTGGGGTATTGTTCTTGCTTCTGCTATGATGTAATTATTTCTTTTGTATGCTTTTGCCTAACTCAGGTCATGGACCCTATTTCTAAAAGGTATCTACTTATTTGTCATCTCTTCTACCACGATGTAAGCTTCACGATGTAAGCTTCACGTAGGTAGGAACATATTTGTCTTGCTCCCCTTTGTATCCCCAGCACTGAGCATAATGCCAGTGTATGGTAGGTACTCTTGTAGTCCACAAATGAATGATCAAGGCATTGGCTCTCCCACTGGTTTTCTTGATCCTTCTGCAAATCAAGAAAATTAGTTGCAGAAGTAAAATTGCCTAACCATCCATTTTCTCTTATTCTTATTTAGATAAGATACTTACACTTGAGACATCTTTGTTTAATCCTCTATAAATTACTTCCTTTGTCTCTAAGAAGAATTTGCTATCACGTCTTATTTTAATTGTAAATCTAAGAAGTCAAACTTCAACCTCCTCTTATTTCATTCAGAGTTTTGTGATCCTCCCATGTTTAATTCATGCTGATGTTTTGAAAGCTATCAGCCAAGAGCTGAAATCTAAAGTACTGGAATAAGACATCCCTTAAAAAAATTAACAGACTAGCATGATGTTCATACACCTGCAAAAGTAATTTCATACCTTATTCTGTATTCAGGTTTTCTAATGTTATATTCATATTTGGATGAGATGTTAAAAATAGGTTTATCTCTTTCCCTTTCCTTTCCTCTTCAATTCTGTGTATTTTTTTTTTCCAGTTAGAATTTCATTTTAACAGAGACCCATCCACACATCAGAGTATTTAATGGCCTGCCCATCACTGATTGGATCGCTCACATTTTCTAAGATGGTGAGTTGTTATGCTATAAACCAAATCTCATGTGGAATATTTCATGCAGTATTCAGGATGTCTGCTTTCTTATCCTCTTGATTTCCTTGCATAGATGCTTAGAACATATATATCACATTTTATTTCTATGTCTTGCCAGTAGAATTAGAGGGGCAAACTATCATTGAGGTTCTCTCCAATTTACCAATTGTTTTAATCAAGTTACACTTTTGCTAATTGTATTGGTCCCAATACATTTTCAAAGAGTGCCAACAGCTTGTTAGTTATTCTCCTAAGAATTATTTGTATCACTGCTAATTAATAATAACAAGTGGTTCAGTGAGATTGATGGGGTACAAACATTTTAGGGAGATAATCTGCACTCATAAATTGAAATGCCATTTATTAGTTCATCGTAATAAACAGCTTTATAATTCTATGAGCCTTGGAATGAAATCAGCAATTTCATTTACTATATGATGCTGTTTGTTGGGATGTTGAATACCCAAAATCAATATCTAATAGGATTCTACCTTAGGGTGAGACCCTGACAGTTTATTTGGATAAGAATTTAATATAGCTATTTATCTCTCTTCTAAATGACATTTATTAAATGGCAGTTAAAGCTACCTAACTGTGATCTAGGTCAGAGCTTTTAAAATTGGCATGAAATTGGAAACTTTTAATGAGTTTGCAAATACCTACTCTGAAATTTGCATTTAACCTATTTTCAGGATAGAAGTTATCTTGAAGAGCTAAAGTTATTCTCTTGGGTTTCCTTATAAAATTGCTCATTTCTGAGTTCTGGAAATGGATAGTGGTGATGGTTGCCCACCATCGTGAATGTACTTAATGCCATGGAATTGTGCACTTAAAAATGCTTAAAAAGCTAGATTTTATCACAATAAAAATAAGGACTGCAGCCACAGAAAATAATAGGAATGAACAAAACTAAAATTGGCAGACCTTTGACAAGATCAGTTTTATTTTTATTTTTTTTATAAAACGAGAAGAGATACAAAGAAAAAAAGCAAACAAACCCTAGGATAAAAAAGGGGAAATATCTGTAATTCAATAGAGATTTAAAAAAATAATAATAACCTTGTTTGGATTCTAGCTTGAACAAACTGCTTGTTAAAAAGTACTTCGGAAATAATTGGAGGTAACCCAAGACCTACTAGTATTGAAAACTATTAATGAATTGCTGTTAATTGTACTGAACATGTTGTTGATGTAGTGGTTATATGTATATATTAAAGGTCTCATTTTTAGTGATAAAAGCTAACATTTAAAGAGAAAATTTTTAAGATGGCTGGGATTTGCTTGAAAATAATCTAGAAAAAAATGTGGTGGAATGATAGTGGAATGAGAGTGTTGATAACTATGAAACCTGGTGATGGGCACATGGAGTTATATTTTTCTTTTTTACTTTTGTATTTATTTGAAACTTTCTAAAGTGAAATATAAACAAAATTAAAAAAGAAACATTAAGAACAAATAAAAAAGTTACATGTTTCCGGGCTTTGAAAGTTCCTTCCCCCACCTTCCTGAAGACAAACACCAAGGAAGACAGGAAGAGATTTGTTCACATTCAGAATATTAACATTCAATTTCATGCTTAAAATAATTGTTTTTTACTGGGTGAAACTCCTTGAGTAAAGCTTTCAAAATGAATTTTAAAGGAAAATATATTTAGTGTCACCAGACACTTTGATTTCTATGATTATTCTCTGGCTCTGTGCATCAACTGAACATGGAAAAGCTGCTTGTACAAAAGGGACTGTTGAAAGTTAATTGGTCAACAAAGAATTCTTTTTGTGGAAAACAGAATGAGCACAACAATATCCTTGACTCCCTAAAATGTCTGAAATTCCGTAGCAGGTGGCATTATCTTAAACATGATTAGAAAAATAAATCAACTTTAAACTCCTACACAAATCCTAAGTAGAAACATGCTTAGTGCTCACCCTCTGAGGAGGTAAGTTTCCATGGGCTCCCATGGTAAGCTGAATAATGGCCCCTGAAGACATTTAGGTTCTAATCCCTGAAACCTGTGACAATTGCCTTATATAGCAAAGGAGATTTCATAAATGTGTTAAAAGGTTTTTGAGATGGGAGATTATTCTGAATTAGCTTGGTGGACCCGAAACATCCACAAGTCTCTTTATAAGAGGAAGGCAGTGGGAGATTTTGTGATAGATGAGAAAGTAATGTGATAATGGAGTAGAGAGGGATTTGACACAGAGGCAGAAGATGATGTGGTGATGGAAACAGAGAGAGATTTGAAGATACTACTGTGCTGCCTTCGAAGTTGGAAAGGGTCATGAACCAAGGAGTGCAGCTCCAGAATCTGAAAAAGGAAACAGATTCTCCTGTAGAGCCTCTAGAGAGAATGAAGCCCTACCAGCACATTGAGATTGATTTTGGACTTCTGGTCTCCTAAACTGTAAGAGAATAAATTGCACTATTTTAAGCCACCAAATTCGTGGTAATGTATTCTGGCTGTTATAAGAATCTAATATATCACCCTAACTCTCCCACTTATGAGAATGGTGGGGAAAATGGGCGGAGGGCGTGGCACTTGGGGTGTGTGTCAGAAGCACATGAAGGTAATTATGATTTGGTTGATTTTTTTTGCAGATACGGACTACAGCTGAATGAGAGGCCTATTATAGTGGTTTCCACCTTAACTACAGGGGCTGTTTACAGGTTCTGTTTTGTTATTCTGCCTGATAATCTGTTCTCCAAACCCCCTGGTTCTGAAAGCAGGATATAGGGATTAGAGATACTGATGAGGATTTTTAAGGTGCTAGAAGCTACATTAGAATAGGTATCTAACATCCTGGACTGTGCCTGCCTACCAAGAAGTAGCTTTGGAGAAGATTTTTAACTTTTCCTAACCTGTAAAATGGGTTAAAATTACATACCCTGCCAACATCATAGTGTCTTTGAAGGCTCAAATGAAATGGAAAGGTCCTTTCAAATGTAAAAGAAAAACCCTTCCTCCTAAAGTTATTAGATGGGGCCAAACAAGGTAGGCATCTGCCAGTGAGCCATGGTGGCCCAGATCAGGGTGCTGGAGACAAAGTGGGCTGAGCAGGTTGTCCATCTGGGTGGACAATGGTGATGGCTTGCCGTGAAGTGTTTGAACTTGAATGAGCAAAGGAGTGTGAGAGCACAGATGTGGGAGTGGTGAAAGTAATATTGAGAAATTGGTTACAGTGAATTGATCTGTATATTAAAGTTAATGTAACCCAAATCTCTATTAAGGTATAAATATTTCCATTATCCCAGATAGTGTCCTTATTCCCTTTCCTGGCCAGTTTCTGTTTCCACCCACCAGAGACAACCAGAGTTCTGATTTTTTCCATCATAAATTATTTTGCCAATTTTAGAATTTTATTAAAAATTTTTATATCAATTTATAAAATATAAATTATAAATTTTATTTTAGGCATTCATTCACTTAGCATATTTTTGATATTTATCTCTTTGTGTGGACATCACTACTTTGTTCCTCTATATTGCATTATGTATTATAAAATTGTATTGTGTGATTATACTGTAATTTAATTCATTCTTCTGTTGTGAAGAGGAATTTGCACTCAAAAGGCTAATCAGCTCTTTGTTCTACTTCTGTAGATGTGTTTGCTGCATAGGCCATACTCAAAATTAACTAAATAAAGACTCATCTTCCCTTTTGCTTGTTCTGTCTAAACAACTGCTTGTACCCCCTAGCAACTCCAGAGATTTGTAACTTTTTGGAATTGGCAGCAATTCATAGCAACTCCTGAGCTTTGTAAGCATCTGAGGACAAATTAATAAATCGGCCCATGCCAAATAAACTCTATATAAGCAAAGTTGCAATTGATTTCTGGACCCAGATCTTCAGAGTGCTAGCTCTTCTGGGACCACTGGCATAATAAACCTGAGTTCTCCAACTCTCCGAGTGCTACTTGGTTTCTTGCAGTAGTGATTTTTGCAACATTTCTGTAACAGATGGACACTTAATTTTCTTTCTTTTTCTCCTTTGAATAAAGTTTTATAAATAAAGTTTAAATAAAATTCTTGTTCCCTTGGGTATATACCATGAAGTAGAATTGCTGGATTATAGAGAAGAGGTATATTTATTTTTATTGAGGCTGCCAGACCATTTTTCAAAGATGTAACATTTTACATTTCTCTTAACAAAGCATGAAAGTTCTCATTGCTTGACATTCTTGCCAACATTTGATATTGCCAATCATACTTATTTTATTCTTTTTGGTGAGTGTGTAGTTTACCTCACTGTGGTTTTAGTTTGATTTGATGACTAATGATGTTTAGCATTTTTTCATTTGCTTTTCTGTCTTTTTTCTATAAGACTTTTTTTTTTTATATACCCAAGATACCAGTTCTTTGTCTGATATATACTTTCAAACCTTTGCTCCCAGTTGGTTGTTTGCCTGTTAATTTTTTTATTAGTATCTTTAGATGAGCAGAACTTTTAAATTTTGATAAACTCCAATTTCTCAATTATTTTTTTCATTCTTATTTCTTCCTGTGTCCTAAGAAATATTGGCCTATCTCCAAATCACAGTGACATTTCATGTTTTCTGTTTCTTACCCTTGCTAGTCTGTTTGCCTGCTTTGCTAACCCACCCTTCCTTCCTTCCTTCCTTCCTTCCTTCCTTCCTTCCTTCCTTCCTTCCTTCCTTCCTTCTTTCCTTCCTTCCTTCTTCTTCTCCCCCCTCCACCTGCCTTTCTCTCCTCTCTCTCTCTCTCCCTTCTCTTCCCTTCCCTTCTTTTCCCTTCTCTTTCCTTTCCTGTCCTATTTCTCCCCACTTACTGCACTGATTAGGACCTCCAGCATAATGTTGAATAGATGTGAAAGAGGATATCCTGGCTGGTTCCTGCTTTTAGGCTGGAAGCTTTCCCTCTTTCATGATCAAATATGCTAATTGTAAGGTTGTCATAGATTTCTTTATGAGGTTGTGGAAGCTTCCTTTATTGCTAGTTTTCTGAGAATTTTCACTACTAATGAGTGCTGACTTTATCAAGAGCTTTTCTGTATCTAGTATGATGATCATATAGCTTTTCTCCTTTATTCTATAAATAAGAATTACAGTGATTTTTTAAAGTAGTTGGAAGTGTATACTACATAATTCAATGTATCACACAATGGTTTTTAGTATATTCATGATGTTTTGCATTTATCATCACTATCTAATTCTGGAATGTTTTCTTCATCCTAAGTAGAAATTGTGTACCCATTCAGCAGTCATTTCCCATTTCTCTCTCCCTTCAGCCCCTGGAAATCACTAATCTTCTTTCTGTCTCTATGGATTTGCCTATTCTACACAGTTCATATAAATGAAATCATATAATATATAATCTTTTGAGTCTGGTTTCTTTCACTTAGCATGTTTTAAAGGTTTATTCATGTTATAGCATGTATTAGTAGTTAATTCCTTTTTGTGGACAAATAATATTCATTACATATACCACATTTTGTTTCTTCATTTACAGTTTCATGAACATTTGAGTTATTTTTACATTTTGATTCTTATGAATAATTCTGTTATGAATAATAATGTACAAATTTTTGTGTGGACATATGTTTTTATTTCTTTTGGGCATATGTTGTCATTCATTTCATTTATCCATAAGCTATAGCCACCCAATACGTTGTTGCCATAATTATTTTAAATAAATTATCTTTAGGTCAATTAAAATACAAAAAATAAAATATATTTTAGCCTTTGTTTATTTCTTCTCTAAATCTCTTCCTTTCTTTATATAGATATGAAATTTTGACATATATTTTCCTTGTCTAAATAATTGCTTTTAAGATTTTTTGCATTTCTTTCAAGGGAGTTTATTGGTGACAACTTCCCTTGGGTTTTGTTTGTCTAAAAAAGTATTTCTCCTTAATCTTTGAAGTATGACATCACTGAATACAGAATTTTATATTTGTGAATTTTTTACTTTCAGCACTGTAAAATATTTTATTTCATTGTCTTCTCATTTGGATGGTTTCTGAAGAGACATCTGATGATTTTCTATAGGTAAGGTGATTTTTTTCTCTCACTTGTTTTAACATTTTCTTTTTTCTTTGATTTTCCACATATTAAATACGATATGCCTAGACATTGTGTGTGTGTGTGTGTGTGTGTGTGTGTGTGTGTGTGTGTGTGTGTGTATTTTTTCCTATTTAAACTGCTTGGTGTTGTCTGAGATTCCTGGATCTATAGTTTGTATCTGTCATTAATTTTGAAAAATTCTCAGGAATAATTAAATCAAATATTTCTTCTGCTTCATCTCTTTCTTCTCCTTTTGGTATTCCCATTATGTATATGTTACCTTTTGTCATTACCATTTGTAATTCATCCATAGTTCTTGGATATTCTCTTCCATATTTTAAATTATTTTTTCTATTTTTCATTTAAGTTTGAGAAATTTCTATTGATATAGCTTTAAGCTCACTGACTTTTCTCAGCTGTGTGTAATCTACTAATGATCCCATGAAAGGAATTCTTCATTTCTGTTATAGTGGTTTTGGTTTCTAACATTTTCTTTTGAGTCTTTCTTATCCATCTTTCTAATTACATTACCTGTCTGTTCTTGTATATTGTCCCCTTTTTCCATTAGAGACCTTAGCATATTAATCATAGTTATTTTAAATTCCTGGTGTGACAATTCCAAAATATCATATGAGTCAGGTTCTGATACTTGCTTTGTCTCATCAGCCTGAGTTTTTTTCTTGCCGTTTAGCATGCTTTGTAATTTTTGTTGAAAGCATGAGTAATAGAAACTGAAACAAATAGGATTTTAGTGTGAGATTTTATGTTTACCTGGCTAGGAGTTAGGCTGTGTTTAATGTTTCTTATAGCTGTGTCAGAGGCTCAAATTCTCCTAGCATTCTTTCTTTTGTCTTTCCTGTTGTCTGGGGGTTTTCCTAGAAACTCCTTAAGTAGAATCTATGCTTTGTAGTCCTCTCAGTTATAATCCATGTTATCATACTGGAGTCCCATTAATATGACGGTAAGATATTAGAGAGGGAAACCATTCTATAATCTTATGATTAGATCTCAGTGTTTTCAATGGGTCTGAGTTCCTAGAGTGTGACCTTCAGAAAAGTTTCTCAGCTTTTATTCTTCCCTTACATGGGACAGGAAGCTTCAAGGGGGCTAGAGGTGTTCTGACTGCCCTTTCTCTAGGTCAGATAAAGCTCTAGTAAAGTAACTTTCTTGAGGTCCACCCTTTGTTTTGAGAACAAAATGCTCTAGACTTATTTCAAAATTGTTACTTCTTCTGCTCCCTACCCCTTGTCCAGCTAGAATCAGGAGGCTATTTTTCTTTGGTCTTTAGTGGAAAAATCTAATGAGACTCCTGGAAGCAAAACACAAATATATAGGAGTCCCCCTAAAACTGGATCCTCAGAGTTTTTTATCTCTCAAGCTAGTCCACACTCAGGCTCCAGCAATTTGTCGATTATTGTTTAAGTGTTACTACCAGTCTGTAACTTCTGTGGACTCTGCTCCTGGTAAGCTGTGATCCTCTGTATTCATGTGTCTCTCCAGTTTTCAGGGTAGTGGTGTGCCCTGTGACCTCAATTCTCTGATGAATCTAGGAGTAGTTACTGATTTTCAAATTGTTCAGTTTCTTTTTTTGTAGGAGAACTGGAGAGGTGACTTCCAAGCTCTTTATATGTTAGAACTGAAACTAGAAGTCCAGGATATTATTTTTGAATGTTAAATCAACTTTGCATTCCTGGGAAAAACATCATTTGGTCATAATTTGTTATTTATTTACTTATATTTAGTATTTCTGGATTTGATTTACTACTATTTTACTTGACTTTTGTCTTTGTGATTATTATTTGTCTGTAGCCTTTTGTAATGTTCTTTTCATGTTTTTGTAATCAGATTAGAGTGCATTCCTTCCTGCTCTATTTTCTGAAAGGATTTCTGTAAGATTAATATTATTTATTTTTTAATGTTTTGTACAATTCACCTATGAAATTCTCTGGTCTTCTGTCCCTCCTTTTTTGCCTTGTTTGGGTGCATTAAAATTTTATTATTATATTTTATTTCATGTAATGACCTTTTAGCTATATCTATCTTTAATACTTTTAAGGGGTGCTCAATTCCAGAGATTATAATGTGGTCTAAATTATTGCAGTCTATCTTCAATAATATTACACTATCTTATGAACTTAATGAGAGCCTTACAACAGTCATTTCCACTCCCCACATTCCCCACTCATTTTATTCTTATATTTTAATTCTAGATATGTGATAATTACCATAATACTTGGCTGATATTTTTAAAACAATTTATTTTTAGCAAATTAAAAACATGCACACATACACACACTTTGCTTGGTCTTTACATTTTCCTACAGATTTAGAATTACATCTGTTATAATTTTTCTCAGTCTGAAGAACTATTAGCATTTCTTTTTTATTTATTTTTAATTAATTAATTAATTCTTTTCTTAACTCTGAGATGAGACGAGATTGGGCATGTTCAGGGTGGCATGGCTATAGACGAACTTTTAGCATTTCTTGTCGTACAGGTCTGCTGGAGACTAATTCTCCCTGCCATTGTCACTCTGAAAATGTCTTTATTTCACCTTTGTTTTAAAAGGATATTTTCTCCTGATATAAAATTTCAGGCCGAGTGTTTTTGTTTTTCATTTATCACCTTTAAAGATTTTATAGCATTTTTCTATATCCTTCATTGTTTCAAATAACATGTTGGCTATTCTTTATGTGGATTTTATCTTGTATATGTTATTTTTTTTATTTTGCACTTTGCTTAAGAACAGAAAATTTATTTTTAAAAGTTAATACTTAAAAAAGAACTACTGTTTTTTAAGTAGTCTGAATATTGTTTTTGAATGGATGTGATGTTTGTTTTTATCCTGGTTGGGGATCATGGAACTTAAAAAATTTATAAAGTGATACTTTTTATCAATTTTGGAATGTTTTCAACTATGATCTTTTCAAATACATCTTCAAATAGCTGTTTTGTCATATATTTTAAGCTATTAAGTTTTTGGACAGTTTGATATACAACCATAAGGAACTGAAACAGATTGATATGCAGGAATGGAATGTTGGTTCAATAAGCATCTGAATATTTAGCATTATTTTTAGGGCTGATTAGTGGTGGGAGGTTAGAAAAATGGTGAGGAAACTATTATAGAAGACTGAAAAAATGGTAACCCATTTGATGAAATAGTTATTTGTGATATCTTGGAATATGGACAATGTACTTAAATTTTGGATTTGAGAAAGAAGAGCTCCCAGTGCAATTTTGAAAACATCAGCTGCTTCTATTTAGCTACGTATGAGGAAATAGAAGAAAACAGGAAGAACTCAGAACTGACCAGTTTGTAAGCAGAATTTATAGGAAAACTTAGGAGTCCAAGACTTGTTGAATTGGAAAATAAAATTCTCATTTCTACCTTGTGCAGTCAGTGACATGTTCCCAGAGAAGATAAATTTGGGGGTAGAATAGAAGTCAAATCTGGGGTGCTGTCAATAAACAATAGCCTTAAAGTCCAAGTCAAAAACGTGCAAGACCTTTCACTGACTTCTGAAAAAATCAGATGCCTAATATACATGCTCTGCAATACACAGGATTCGTAAAAATATTAAGGTTTTGGTCCATAGCAGTCTGGTATAGCAATCCCTTCAAAGTTTAGAGATAGGTAGATATCTAGAAAAATTCTCAAAAAATGAGTTTGGGCACATGGGGTAAATGCATGAAATACATCTGAAATCCACAAAATTTTTGAGAGGACTTTTTGAGCAGAAGTGCCATTTGCCTGGATTAAAAGGGATTGAGCAGTACAAAATGTTAAAAGGCTTCTGAGTCCCTAATTTTCTATGTCTAGGAAGCAGCACAAATTTTCTTTTTCTCAAAGCACCTATTGTAGTGAGCTCTTTAGAAGTGGCAAAGGAGGATGATGGAAAGGAAGGATATCCTTAAGAGTGAGGCCAAGACATGGATAGCAATGGATCCATTGAACTGGGAGCCACTTTCAGTGAACAAAACCAGGGTCAAATTAAGGAACATTTACCACTCCTGAAGTGGAGGGACCTAGAAGCATTTTTCCAGCAGGATTTCAGACTTGCTATATTTCAGTGATTGTTATGTGCCTCTCCCCTCACCCTCTTCACCCCCTTTTGAATTGGAATGTTTATTGTAATTATCCTCCTGTCCTTGTTTCACAACTGTAGGCTATGTGTTTGTGAAGCAGCTATGTTGCCTTTTTATTCACAGGTTTCTGAATCAAGAGGATTTGGATCCACATCTATCATATAGGATACAAACCTCATATTGTGTTTGATAAATGTTTTGAGGGTCCTGGGTTGGGGATTAGCATATTTTTCAGATGAGAAGAACATGAATAACTCTTGCCTGATGTTGGATTTGTGGTAGATTACATTGATGACTCCAATCCTTCACTCCTCCCTGTATCCATGCTCTCTGTTATGTAAATTTGTGGTACCCTTCCTCACCGACTCTGGGCTTGGTCATATGACTTTCTTTAACAAGAAATGTGGTTGAAATTCCAGTGTGCCACTTCTGAGCTTAGCCTTTTAAAGATTTTGCTTTATGTACTTTGTACTCTTTCATCTCTGCCATCACCATGAGAAAGTCATGCCCAGCTTAGTTCACTGGGCCCTGGAGTAGGACAGTCACATGATACAGAGCCAAACCACATGAATTGAGTGAGCAGTCCAGCCAAGATCATCATTCATGTTTAGCCTAAATCAGCAGAACCCCTCAGAAGTGTGAAAAAACTCTTGTATAGTATGGAGACTTAGTGGTTGATTAGCATACAGCATTTTTTTGTAGCAGTAGCCAGTTGATAAAATGAGTATCCTGAGAGGTTAGAGTGCTTTTGTAAATTCTGAGAAACTAACCAGTTGTAATTCTCCAGGTACATGTAGTGCAATGATGGATTACACAGTTTTGGGCCCTGGGAAAATGGGTATGCCAGGAGGAGTTGGGCACAGTGTGAAGTGAGAGGAAACTAAAAATAAATATTGCTTCTTCATAGTTTTGTCTTAAGATCTACCCTGTCTTAGGGTAGTTAGGGGGTTAATTTAATGAATTAAATAATATTATATATAATGAATTAAATAATATATATAATTATATTTATATAAAACATTATACCATATGATTATATATATCATATCATCTAGTCTAACTCTTTTTATAGATAATGAAACTGATTTCTAGTGACCCATAACAACTGGTGAGAGAAAAACAAACTACTGATGCACTTGGAAGTAAGTTTAGGCAGTAGCTTGGATCTGAACCATCAAATTCAAGTTCTCCAGAATATGGATGCAACATAGATTTATAGTATTTTTTTTTTTTTTTGCTTACTGAATTTTACTCTGCTATTGTTTTCTTGGGCACTGCCAGTGTTTTCTTTTTTAATTGTTCAATAGCTGTTATTTGGGGTGTTGTCTCCTTACTCAGATCAGAAGTGATGCTGTATTGTTTGCTCTTAGTATGGAATATGAGGTGCATTCACTGTGCCTGTCAGATATAATGTTTTGAGAAATGTTGTCCTTCTGGCCTGGGTCCACTGTTCTGGGCCCTTTCCACCATCTTTGGCTAAAGATCAAGTTGAAGGTGTTCATAGTAGTTTTCTAGGCCTTTATGGGGGTATCTTTCAACTTCTCTGAGCAGAAGCAAATGACTGAGCTATATATAAAACAAAAACCACAAAAATTGACGGAAGTATTTTTCCTCCGACAAATTGTTTTATTTTTATATTTTTGTCTGGAATACTATTAAGAAACAGTTGAATCTTATCCCTACTGGTGTTTAGTCATCAGTTGGTCAAGTTCTTCTTTTTTTTTTTTTTTAAATAATTTATGCAGCAGAATGGTTGGAACCATATCTATGGTTCACTTGTGGTTAAACTCCATAGGCATGACTTCAAGATTATTCTCTTGGTGGCCAATTCACCACTTCCCCCACCCTCTTTTAAAGCTAAGGTAAGGTAAAATGATGATGTTACATAAAAATATTTACTTTCTTATTTGAGCAGAGAGATGGGCTTTATTTTTTAATGAATAAAATAATTATAGGGTGGCAAACATGCAAAAATTCATGTGTTATTAATTAGATAGAGTAAGGTGTAAGACTAAAGAACTGTGCATGTTTTTTGTTTCTTCCATTTCCTGTAACTTGTGGAAAAAGAGCACCATAAGCCACTTAACAGCATGCTCTCTTGCTGAATGTTTTTCAAGTTTAGATGTTCCCAGGTGGAGGAAGCTTCATGATACAGCAACACCCATGGTCTCAGTAGGATGAAACTGATTGTCCAGAGGCTCCCTGAAACATCACTTTTCATGCTATCTTTGTAATTAAATTTAATTCAGTTTAACAAGCATTTCTTATCTGCTGTTTGATTCTAATACTTGGCTAGTGTAGGCTTAGTGTTGGTAGCCATGACATCATCTAATATTCAAGAGTAAACTTTCATGGTGTTACATAGAAGTATCGTGTTTTCTTTGCATAATTAGGGAATTTGTCTTCAGTTGGATTCCACCTGGGTTGTGACTGCCCACTAAAGTGCTGCCATGCCAAGGAACACAAAGAAAGTGGGGTTGAGTTTAAAGAACAACTTCAGAGAGATAAACACCATTCCTATATTGGCAAGTAAAGTAAGCAGGTCACAGTTACAGGTAATAACAGGGGAAAAAAACCTATTTGTAGGGACTTTATGTGTTTGTAGGTTCAGAGACTTACAGGGAACCTGAAATAAGAAAATGGCCTCCTCACACCAAACATCATTGGAAAAGGTTTGGGGCACATAGAGGGAGATAATGGTGAGGACATCAACTTGAAATTGCTGTCCTCTTCATCACTGTTGTGATCATCATTATCGTTATCACCACACTGATTTATTTAGTACTTACTGTTACTTATGTTCTGTGCTAAGTGGTTTATGTTTTAGTTTACCTCATTTTCCAAAGGACTCTGTGATGTAGATTCTCTTATGGTGGTTTTATAGGTGAGGAAACTGGAGAGGTTAACTACTTTGCCCACAAAAACACAGCTGTTAGTGAGGCCATTACTCAACAAGATTGTTCTGCCTTAAAATCTTAATTATCACACTACATGAGCTTACCATTAAATAGTATGTACTATATAGTTTCCATTTCAGCATTTGGGCTCATTCTTCTCAACAAATCTGTTTGTCTTCTTCTATTTTAGAGTTTATGTCATCCAGGTATATTTATGCTTAGATTCCCATAATGGATGGATATTTTCTACCCACGTGCACTCAAAATTCTGGTAATTAGAGTTGATACAAACAGCCTCTTTACTGAATGGTCTGTTTACAAGACTTAATATTTTCAGGATGTGGTGTTATCATCTTTACCATACTTCGAAGGCCTTTTTCATTTATAAAGGAAATTGCAAAGACAAACATGTAAAATCAACTACAAAGACATCTTTTCTGTTGAAGCAATAGAAATTGTCTTTTAAGGTGAGACTGCATTGAACATCTTCCATACTTTCTCTTCACCATTTCTTTTTTTAGTGTGTTTGAAACATCAGTATAGTCTCTGGGTTCTCTGGAAAGAACTGACTGGTATTAAACCATCTTGATAGCAGGGTTCTTGCTGCATCAGCAGTGACAGCCTGCCAGATTTTTTTCTTCTATGTAGAATGCTGTTACTAGCTTTTTAATCATTATTTTCTTCTAGAGATTTTTCTTCCTCTGAATAAAAAAAAAATGTGAGTCTTTTCTGTTTGTTTTGTTGGCATGATTGTATTTTGAGTATGGTTTTGAATATGTCATTTAAATATGATTTTATTAGAGTGATTATCTTTGGGTCTTCATATTGGAACTAGAGATGCCTGTCTGATAATCTAAGTCTTCCGATGATTTGCTTCTCTACCCTTTTTTTGTAACCTTGCATGTTGGGCCAAAAAGCCTCAAAAAATGTTATTTTCATACACTATTTTTTCCTTTGAGTTTTTCCTTCCATTGAGGGTTCAGGGACAAAATGATCCACTTTTCTTTCTCTATATGTTGTAAAAATAATGAAATTGCTTTTCTTTCTTTCTTTTTTTTACTTTGCCTGTTCAACATCTTTCATATAGAACTCACCTTATTGAAATGTATAGGTATCAGTGCTTTCTCCTTGGGTAACTTTTAGAATATTCTTCATTATTTTGAAGAATAAAGAAGAGAAATAAAAGAAGTATATCAGTGTATATGAATATCAGTGGAATTTGAAATCACTTTGAGCTATTGTTATCTGTGTGTGAAGCTAACTGTAGCTTTCTCAAAGGCGAGAGTTAAATTTATCCTTAACATCAATAAATCTGTAATTGATGTTAAATCTGCATGTTTTACATGCAGATGTGTATGTGTACATGCATTTTATTTTAGAGTACAATTTTGATAATTTGTTCTTTGTCCTCTCTTTTCCCAGAGTTTTCTTTTTCTCTTCAGAAGAGTTTTGCCCATCCAGGGGCCATCTGATTACAATAGGAATGTATTTCTGTAGTAACTAATCATACTGCTCTAGTCAAAGTCCTTTAACTATGAGAATTTAACAAAATTCAAGAGACATTTGACAAGAGAATTCAGAAACCTTATTGAAACAAAATATGTATAGATATTTCATACAAATTATGACTGCAGACTGCTATGCCATCAGTAGCTACCCAGGTAGCTAGCTACTCCTCTCTCACTCTTGGATTACAGGCTTTCAAGTGTCTGTCTGCCTCTTTGTGTTGCTCCAATCTTTGTTTTGCAAATTAGTATCTGTTTACAGATCCGTCTCCACCAAAACGATGAGCTCAGTCAGAGTAGCATGTTCCTTTAGTTCAATTGCAGTCTACCCACTGTGTACAGTTGAGATATCTCTTAAATTCTTGAAAAAGCATTGTGATGGGGTGCTGCCTAGACAATGAATTGCCTGGTCTTGGCCCTAGTGCCTACGGTTGATGTAATCAATTATAGCAATCCTGCAGTGGATAACTTTCGCACTTTAGACTGCTTTAGGGTTGAGGGCAGGGCAGGCACATTGATTAGAATGGTCACAGGCACTGTCACTGGCTAAGGAGGTAAGTGGTGTAGAGAAAAACTTTTTCTTTATAGGCTAAATTACCATTCTTGTTTAATTTGTAAAGTCAGCTGTGTGAAATTAAGTACCCAATCTTTTTAATCTACCTTCACTGACATTTTAGGTTCTTTCAGTTTTATTAAAAATAGTTGTCTAGGACCCTTTTCTTGCTTTCTCCCAATTTTGTTATTGACTTTCTGATTGTCTCCTGGCCCTCACCTTTTCAGTCATTGCAACCCCTTGGGTGAGAAGGCAGATCTGCCGGCTTTTTCTGAACCCTTGGCATTTTGCAGCACTACCTACTTACTCTTTTCTGGTACCTCAGGGAGATTATCCCACTTTCCAGTGTTTAAACCCAAACTCCAGTACTAAACTGGTTCTTGGACTCTCTTTGAGGTATTGTTTGAATATTTAGCTTATGCATGTGATTCTCCAATTTTTTTATAAGAGTGAATGGGAACATTTTACTGGCAGGGCAGTTAATTTCTTATAACTTTGCTGGTTATGTCTTAAAAGTGGGAGATAAATTATTTTCTGAAACATAAATGAAAACTAAATTAGCACTTAGGCAGGAGGCAAATAGGACTATTACAGTGAGAAATCTAGGTCAGCAAAGTCATCTTGTTGGAAGGGCATCCTAACTGGGAGGACACCTTTTCAGGCTAAAGATGTTAGTTAATTGCACTTATAAATTCCTCGTGTTCAGATTTTTGACATTTTATCTTGGCTACCTTTGAGGCATATATTAGAGTTTTATTTCAGGCACAGAGAGATCGCTCATTTCACAATTATATTGCAGGCTTCTTGATAAATTCACTGTTGAGCTTTCTATCCAAGGAGGGTTTAATAATAAATCTGTGTCTTTTAATGGCAGTATCAAAGCGCAGATGTTCTTTCTCTCCTGCCCGAGATCTATGCCCTGACATAGGATATTGTGTTACATTCTAATCCCAGCACACTGAGCAATTATTCAGTTTGTACAGCAGCCTGAATGAATCACTTTATCAGCCTTCAAAGTCAGAATTATAAGCAGAATTGCTTATGGAAGTTTCAGCATTCAGCTGTCCTGCACAAAATGATTTAAATTGGAGTTAGAGGGCAAAATTTGGGGACTAGTGTGAGCAATGATGAGGTATCCTTTACATTCCTCAGGCTGTCTTTTTCTACTTGTCTCAAAGGACTTGGCTAGAACACAGTGGGCCAGGTATGAGGAAACACATAATGAAGTTGCCACTTCATCTTTGGTGAGCCATTTGGCCTCTTTGGAGCTCCATTTCCTCAGAAATTTAAAATGTTGGGTGGTATTGGCAGTTTCTAGCTCAGGCCGTGGGTTGCTCAGGTGTATTGTGATTTCAAAGTGTGTCACAGGTAATTTATTACAACTTACATTTAAAATAGTGAGATTTGGAAAATAATTTTGTTTTTAACAAGTGAATTCAAGGCTGTTCCTATAATATTGTTCCTCTCGCTTGCTCGCATTAATGTATGCTTTCATGAGTAAAAGATTAGAGACATAGTTTTCTAGGGTTGCTGTAACAAAGGATCACAAATTAGGTGGCTTAAAGCAATGGACATTTATTCTCTCACAGTTCTGTAGGACATCAGTCCAAAATCAAGGTGTTGGTAGGGTCATGCTCCCTTCGAAGCCTGTAGGCTGCAGTCTAGTGAATCATGAATCCTAAATAATGTCGGCACCGGCAACAGCCAATGGGGAACTGTTCATACACTTGAGAACAATTAGCCAATGTCATTATTTGCTTCCATGGAAGCAGATTTCTCTTGAAAAATCAGTAAAATATACTGAATAGTTGAGGACATTAACTCCTCTGACTTTTGGATTGTTTTTTTGCGGGTTCTACATTTGAGGCTTTGGGGGCCCAGCTGTTAACAGTAAGATGAACTTTACCGGAACTGGGATTTATTCCATCTTACAATTTCCCAGAGAAGGCATTTTCTTTAAAATCCATTCCAATGCTAAACGCTGCCACTCTCAATAGTTTCCATTCAGGATTTAATATATAATATGGTAGAGTAAGTGGGGTTTCCTCTGTTTGTCCTTGGAAGAGTGAACTGCATTTCAAACTCCTTAGGAAACTTGGAGTAATTACCTAATTTTATTGAAAATGCGCAGCAAAATTCGATGCAGACGTCTTGAGGAGGGCCCTTTGGGATCGCAGGCGGGCACCCTGCGAGCCGGCGTCACGGTGGCCCAGGCGGACAGCAGAGGCCAGGGCGTTCTCCCAAGACCCAGGCACCGCCGACTGTGTCTGCGTGGAAGCTGTGGCTCCAAGGTTGTGACCTGTCTTCTCTCCCCCAGACCCTTTTCCGAGCTTTTGTCGAGCAGCTGCTCCCTGAAAGGGGCCGCCTGCTGCCGGCTGAGAGTTTTCCAAGAAGAACTCAGCTCAGGCCTTGCTCCTCCCTGGCGGCTGCAGCCTGGACGAGCCCACCCCAGGGGTCCTCCCAGTTGGGTTTCGGCCCAGCGGCCTGTCACAGACCACCGACCGCCCAGAGGTCAGCGACGGCGTGGTCGCCAACAACAAGCTCATGATATCCAGCAACCAGATCACCTCCGTCATCACCGTCTGGGCGCGGGCCGAGAACACCTGACATGAAGACATCCAGTAGGTGCAGGTGCTGTGGCGGATGCACCCATCTTGGGCCCCTGCGACTTCCTGGGCCTCATGCCGAGGGCACCCACTTCGTGAAGATGAAGCAGGGCCGCACCCTGATGCTCCACAGCCGCGGACAGCACCTCCCCGCGGGAGGGACTCCCACGCCTGGACCAGAGCCACAACGGCCGCCCTCCCCCCCAACGGCGGCTCGGGAGCAGCCCGACCCGAACGCGTTTCTTCGGGCTGGCTGGATAACCGTGCGCACCTGGTCAGCTCCCGGTGCGCGAGGTCCCCGACGTTGCTGAGGAGGTTGGTTTGATGGCGGCCAAACCACGGGGCTGCCCACCCACGCCAGAAGTGTGGCTCTGCCGCTGATCCCACACCAGGATCTGAACTTGAACTTTCTTCTTTCGTAGATGCTGAAAATCAATTGATGGTTTTTCTAAAGCCGAGAAAAAAGGGAGGTTGACTGCGGCTTTTCACCTTACAATCCATTTCTTTGACGAATAAGACTCAGTAAATGTAAGATGGTGAAAATAAGTTTCCTACCATGTGAGTTTCAGGGCATATCAGCTGGGGCCAGGCCAGAGAGGAGGTGAGGCAGGCGATACCCACTCAGTGCTCAATGCTGTGGACAGCCTAGACCCCTACAGGCCTCCCCTTAGGTGACTACCCAGGAGCTAGTCAGCCAGAATCCCACCTCATTCTTTGGAACCCAAAGCCAGAGCCTTAGACATCAAGGCACCTCCTGTACCTCTCACAGGAAGTGCCAACCTACTGGATAAAGAGCCTTTAAGTGGTGCCTCTTCTTCCTCAGGCCACCACCCTTGCCCCTACCTTCATTCAACCAGAGCAGCCTAGCTCTGAGTTTATAAATTGAACATAAGCATAAACTTGAAGAAAGTATTTCATTATGTAAAATTAAAACATTTTTGACTGCTGTTCCAAATGACAAAGTCTCAAGGTACCTTTGGTGAAACATACCAGCCTTTGATGAAGAGTGGCATTAGTCCCTTTACCCCAGGTTCATGCTGAGAGAGCAGGCCAAATGTCAGATCTGAAGGTTTCCTCACAGGCTTTGGCACAGAAGGTTGGAGCTGGGGTCTGGGGCCCAGCTCTGTCATCTCTGTTGCCTCCTCTTTAGGTAACCTGGGACCTGTTGGAGGTTCAGTTTCCTCACAGCCAAAGCAATGGCATCCCTTCTCTCATGGGATTGTTGTGAGAATTACACTAGCACTACCAGCGTGCCTGGCACTTGGCACATGCTTCAAGGGTGGCCCCTGTTATTAATGATACTCTTGGTCCCTGCTGGTCCGTGGTCAGTACACTCATCTTCATAACAGCATTTTCTCAATCTGTGCACAGTTTTTTATTTCCAAAAAGTCATTCTGTGTGTGTGGGTAGGGTGGTGGGAGCTAAGTTCCTTTTAGACCCTACTGCAGGAGAGGCCTAGACTTAGCAGCCTTTTCAGAGTTTCCATGGTGAAACAGGGAGCATGATTCTAATTCTCTCTCAAATGTCTTGTTTAGTATCACTGACAATTAGGAACAGTGCATTAGTCTGGCTAACCACCTATATTACTTGCCAAGGGATAAACGAGTTAGCTCCATGACTAGGCCCTCGAATCTGGGATTGTTCAAACTCCTGAGGTGCCTAGAGCTTGGGGTCATCTATTCTAATTGAGAGGTATATGGAAAAAACAATTTACAAGACAAAATAAAGCACAACTGCTTCAGTTGATGGAGAGATGGGGGGCTGAGTGCCCAAAGGGGCTGAATGTTCTTTCTTTCCATACTTCCACAAAGGGAGTGCCTGGGGACACAGTTTGGGAGAAAAATGAATGGAAGATGACTGCTCTGGATTGATCTCATTCTGCAGATGGAAAAAGAAGCCCACAAAACACCAAGGCAGGTGTGACAGAGCTCCCTACCTCCCAAAGCAGTGTTTCTGGCATAAACCCTGATGGAGAACTTTTATTAGAGAACTTTTAAAGAGAAACTTATTTTTAGATATTATATACATATGTACACACATATCCACTTAAAATTTCTAAATTATATTCCTAAATTAACATACCATAAAATTAACTTTTTCAGATGTATAGTCCTAAGGGTTTTAACACATGTATGGTTTTATATAACCATCACCACAATCAGAGCGCTCCAGCACTCTGAAACATTCTATCATGCTGTCTCCTTGGTAGTAAAGCCCACTCCCCACCCAACCTCTGGAAAACAGTGATTTTGCCTTTTCCAAGGCGTCACATAAGTATAATGCATGGTGACCTCTGGAAGCTGGCTTCTTTCACTGGGCATAATATCTTTGAGATTCATTCATGTGGCTTTTGGTGGTATTCCATTATATAGAGATGCCATTTAGTTTTACACTCACCCAGTGAAAGATACTTAGATTGTTTCCATTTTGGGGTGAGTGTAAATAAAGTTTCTATACATATTTTTGTAAAAAACAATTACTCATTGGTGTGTATTTGCAAGAAATATATGGCAAGCCATATCTAAATGGAAATAAGAACTCTAAAAATTTTTTTTGACAGTATATCAGGTATAAGAATAAAATTTTCTAATCTGTAGTAATTATGCTAGATTAATAGGCTGGATTCATGTGACTTGTTCATTTGCACAAGGCCCTGTGCTTAGAAGGGCCCCTGCTTTGTGTAATCCTCTGCTGTAACTGTCTTGAAGTTTTGTACTGGGCCCTACAAATTATGCAGTCAGATTAATAATCATTATCAATGGGAAAATTTAAAACTTGCTACTTTTTCCAAGTCTTTTGGTTATTCATAGTTTTCTCTCCCTTTATTCTTTTCTTTCCCAGTTAATAGAAATGAAATATTCTGTCAAAGAGGATCAGACCCTCTAGAGATAAAAGGAAGGTTACAGCAGAGACCTAGCTCTCCCAGTCGGCACTTTTGAGGTTGTGTCTTAGTCACCAGGGAGTCCGGTCATGCCTGACTTATAAGAATTATTAAGATATGAGATGACTTGTTATGACAAAGAAGAATATCAGCAGTGAACTGTCCTCTCTTGTAAATTTCATCTGCCTCCTCCACATGAATGTACATAGTTACAGTGTTGCATAATTTTCCAAGTTATTATTTTATAGCTTTAAAAGTTTTTGAAGCTTCCTTTTTGGTGCCATTTTGACCCGATCTGATTGTCATCAGGCAGTATATTAGTTTCCTAAGGCTGCCATAGTTAATTACCTCAAACTTGGTAGCTTGAAACAACAGAAACTTATTCTCTTACAGTTTGGGAGGTCAGATGTCCAAAATCAAGGTGTCAGCAGGGTTGGTTCCTTTTGAAGGCTTAGAGTGAGAACTGTTCTCCTGGCTCCAGGTGGCTGTCGGCAATGCTTGACATTCTTTGGCTTGTAGATAGAGCACTCCAATCTCTGCCTCTGTCTTCACATGGCCTTCTTCCCTGTGTCTCTGTGTATTCTCTCCTGTCTGTGTCTTTCCTTAAAAAGATGATCCAGGATTATCTCATCCCCAAATCCTTAATTTCATTAGCAAAGACTGTTTTTCAAAATAAGATGACATTCATTGGTTCCAGTTAGCTATACTTTCTGGGGATACCACCATTCAACTTGTACAGGTAAGATATGCCTTTTGGTCAATAAAATATTTTACACTTCCATGAGCCAAATAGTTTCTGTCTTAAACAATGTTACCAAGCCCTTTAGTGGTTGTAGCTATAGTGGGGGATGGATCCTGGACTCACTGGCATCCACTGGTACCAGCTTGTGCCAGTGTTCAAAAGCTGACTATTAAATTTTCAGGAATTTTGCATGCCAGTTGTTTCACACAGTTATTATTAAAAAATTAAATTATAATAACTTACAGTTAAATAAGTTACATTAAAACCAAAATGACATTTACTTAAACTCACCACTTCCTAATTATTTTACTCGATTTTATTATTATACGCTCTTGAGGGTATTTACACCTTTTATATCTGTGTGACGTGTTACTGAGCATCTCTTCCTCAACTCTAAGTGCAGTCCCGGTGATAGCTTGAACTAGCGAAGGTGAGAGTTTACATCATGCAAATTGGCAAGCACTCTACATCGGGGCCTACACTTTCACCCTGAGCCAGTTGTTAAACATTTTCAGCTCACTACTGATCCTGGTAACCATGATACTGTGCACCAGAAACTTCTGAGCAACAAAGTCAAAGCACCCTATGACTGTGACTGCATACCCTGCATGTCTAAAGTTAGCTGTGGTTTCCGTGAGCAATTCATTAAATATGTATAATTTGATTTATAATGTTTTTTAACTTAAAAATGCCTACCTATTACTAATTTCACAAGTCAAAAAAATCCTTTGCCAGTCTACATGTTCTCACTTTTGTTTTTGAAAATAATGTCATTGTATACCAGATGATAACAAAGGTTTTCGAGAGTGCAGAGTTGATGGTTTATAAATGTTTGCAAACCTTTTATTTGGGACAGTTCAAGGAGAAGATGACAAAGATACCTCCTTATGTGAAGCTCGAAGTTAGCCAGGCTTTTAACTTGCTGTGATCTAATGAAATATTTCAGTTTGATCGACTTTTCCTTTTTCCTTTGTTATGCCCTGGCACCCCAGACATTAGCTGGAAGTGATTTAAATGGCCCCAGAAGCTGCAATTCCACAACCAACAAGATATTAGAGTAGAATTAATTATCTAGAAGTGTTTGCATATGGAAGCAGCCCTCCTACCTATTCATTTCCATTTTAACCTAAGAGGTACGTGGGAAGCTCTTTAATACCCTTAGAGGGTTTGATACTTCTGCTCATGTGGATTCTGAATCAGAGATGAATACTTAAAATCTATAAAAGGGAAATCATAACTAAAAGCAAATATGACAGGAAAAATACACTTCTAAAAATATTAGAAACTATAACAGTTACATAAGTTATATTAAAACAGTGTCAAGTGAAAAAACAAATCCAGAGTTAGATAAGAAGAGACTTTATTTGAAAACACTTGCAATTAAGGGAGGAAGATTATTACAATAGGAGAGGAAAGGAATTATTGCAATAGAACACTCTGACCATAATATCCACAAGTTTCTCAAAGACCAAGCAGGGAGGGTTTTTATTTTATAGGGAGAAGTAAATAAGACTAGAAAGAACTGTATGGGGAGTGAGTGAGCAGGTGGTGTGAATGAACAGTTGAGCAGAAAATGTCTTTTTTGTGTTAGTCGATTCTGAAGAGAAGCTCTTAAAGGCTTTTCTTCCTGTTTTCTAGTGCATCCTTAAGCTCCCAATGCTTGCTTAAACTCAAGGGTGAGCCAAAGTCCAAGGGCCTGGAGGTACAAGAGGAGCCTGAGGAAAGTTTGGTCAAGTCAAGTTAGTGGGTGTTTTTCAGATTATTCAGTGGGGACAAGCAGTTCAGCTAATCATTTATAAGACAAAGAATGGAAATTCAGATGGTCTGTGTCTGCCCTTGTCATAAATAAGCAAGGGGGTCATCCATGGGCCTTTTATAAAGTCATATGCATATTTTGCAGTCTTAACAAATAAACTGAGGCATATTAAAAATGTTAAGAATTTATTTGAGCAAAAAGCAGTTTGGATTGGGCAGCACCAAACTGGAAATGATTAGGAGTGCTCTACCAACCTGAGCTAGGGAGAGATTTTCATAGAGTAAAGGCACACAACAAACTAAAGAAAATATTGATTGGCTAGAGCTTAAAGCCTAGTTGGCTGTTTGTAATAGGTCGTCTTTAGTTTTCAAACAGAACGCTTAGGCATTTACAGCCTTTGGTTTGGGTTTGCTTATGTAGCACACCCAGGCATTAGGGCCATCTCAGACTAATAGCCTCCTAATTTAATTAATTTATAATATTAAGCTATTTTTTGAAGGCAAAAGGGTAATGGTGGTGGCTGTAGTGTTTGATCATCTTTGTTTTCCAGGAGTATGGGGTTCCGTAAAGTTCAGTATCATCAGTAGATAATGCAGTTCACTTTCTACTCTACATTAGACTTTAGCTCTAATGCTGTGCTCTATTTGAGAAACTGTATCAGTTTTCTATTATATATAACTTTTTAATTTAAAAATGCCTCTGAAATTGCTTGGTGGTGGAAGTAAAAATTTCGCATGGGGCAGAGCTTATAACTTTTATTGCTGTCACAAAGAATCTGTGTTGTCCTCCAACACAAGTTCCCTAAATGCTATCTACAAGATGTGAGCTCTCATCAAGATATTTTTGTAATTGGAAATAACTGTATTTTAGACTTTGCAATAACCTCACAGTGTTCTGAAACCTGGCTAAGTTTCCTTTTTGATGCCAGCATAAAACCAACATTCCTTTCTTTCTTCTCAGTTTCTCCCTCTCTTGTCTCTTTTCTCCCTTCTAATAATATCATTTTTGTTGTTGTTGGGAAGAATGATAGGCAAATTATCTTCTCCATAAAGAGTTGCTGTACTTGGACTGCTCATTTTCAATTAATACTACAACAATATAGAGCATAACTTAATACTACTTTGTTTAGAAAGCACTTAAGAAATTTTGTCATTAGAACTATAATCGTGAGCCTATCCTACTTCTTTCAATGTGTGCTGGTTAGTAAAGATTTACTTGTTTTATTTGAGACATTGAAAGTATGCATATGTACCTACACATTTTATATACATTTGAAATGAGATTAAATAAATAAATATTTAGGACACTGGTTTGTCCTGTTGAAAGAATACAGTTGTAAAACAAAAAAATTTAATTTCCAGAACTGAAAGCTTGTTTTTCTCTTCTTTTCTCTTCTCTTCTCTTCTCTTCTCTTCTCTTCTCTTCTCTTCTCTTCTCTTCTCTTCTCTTTCCTTTCCTTTCCTTTCCTTTCCTTTCCTTTCCTTTCCTTTTCTTTTCTTTTCTTTTTTTCTTTCCTTTTTTTTTCTTTTTTCTTTTCTATTTTTTTAAAGCATTTAGTGAGCTGTTGCTAGCAAAGAAAAGACCAAGTATTTGAGGCATGAAGTCTAAACCACCAGCATGGGTAGGTGGAAAAGAAGCATGTTTGCTGTCCTGGCGTTGATGACCTTCTTTACATATTGAGTATAGAGAACAAAGATATAAGTTGTTTTAAAAGAATTTGCATTGACTACAGATGAGGGGAGTGGGATATGGTGAAGTGGGGGCAATGGCAGGGTAGATGCACAGTTTATAAGGAAAAAGTGGTTGCTCCTTTAGATTGGTTATGGAAAGTTCTTGTGTAAGCAAGAAATTGAGGCTCCTGGGATATGGTGGCACCTGGCTATTCTCTTAGATAATCAAGGAAATAGCCACCTGAAAGTTAAATTAAAGTTCCAACTGATACTCAGAAATGTAAGCAGTCTTTTGTTGCTTTTGCCCTGCAATTGTTAACCCTTCTTGTGTCTACCTTCTACCCTCTGGCCTTCTGTAATTTAATTTAGGACATCTCAGAATTTTCTCATCATGGCCTTAGGGTGAGGCACACAGACTTGTATTTTTTAAAGCTCCTTTAATATCTTTTTGTAGATAAAGAACAATTTCATATATTTTAAAAATTTTCACGAGACATATTATCCTTCAGAGGAAGCTTCAGTGTGAGGTACAAATTTGAAACACTCTTCTAAAGCAGGACTAGAATTAGAATAAGCAGCAGATTATACTGGCAATCTCTGACATGATAGCAGGATATAGACAACTCTAGGGTTCAAAGTATTCATGGAAGTAATTATAACACAGTTAACTGTATTCTCCAAATCAGAGTTGTTCTCATCAGATAACTAATGCTAAACTTATTTTGAGACTTTTTTTAAAAAGCCCAATGATAAAAGAATAAGCTTCATCTGGATAGAAAAAATAATAATTTTGGCCTAATAAAGGTATATCTATTGATAAAATATAGGTTTGTTCCCAAACATGTAATAAATTATTACCCTAATGCATGGTTCCTATATGAAATAATCACTTGAATAGTAAAAAATTATATATATCTTATAGTTTTTCAGTTCAACTGGTTTGCTTTTGGTATAAGGAAAAATTTAATGATTGGCTTAAAATTCATTTTTGGTAATACAAAATATGTAAGCTTTATTATATGTTAAAGAAAATAAAGATAATATGACCCAATTTTATTAAATCTACAATAAAATACTTTTCAATGAATACAAAAATTGTAAATTAGCTGATGCTTTGTTAATATAGATACCAGATACATTTACTGACAAGAGAAAACAAAGGTGTGTTTAATGACTTTTGTTCTATTTTTAAGTCACTTTATTGAATGATATATCATGAAATCAATAATTGTACATCTAGGAAATTTACCAATGGAGCTATCTTCCACTGGTGTATATATTTTAATTTGTCTCATGTGGTTGTCTCTTCCATTTTGGAGATTGGCTAGAACAGCAATCTGTATCATGAATGTACAAGTTGCTTCTTATGATTATCAGTTAAGGGAATGTGAATCCAGCCACTTGGTTCCATCAATTCAAGTTGCCGAATTTCTTAAGGTTGTGGAAATTATTTCCTACTCTGAGATCTTGCTTGGAGTATAGCTTTCATCAGATTTGTAGTTGGCATAAATACATAATGTCTTCACAGTTGTTTTTCTTCTGAATTGGATATTCACTAAATGAGGTTGGGAGCCATCTGATTATCAGTAAGTTTCTAGATTGTCATCTCCTAATTGATCTACTCCAAATCCTGGTTTGCAAAATGAGAGTGACCAAACAGCTTGTGACCCAATTTCCTGTACTGTTCCAGTCCTTTCCAACTGATTAGAGTCAGCACTAAGAGGTGTCTTGTTTGGTGTGGTCATTTAAAAAACAGCTGCTGACCCGGCATACTTCAGCTCAGGGTTTTAGGATTCCCTGCAGCTCCACACCATTCCCACTTAGCTTCTTGGGATAGCCTGGTTTCCCTAATGACGGTGAATTGGGGTCCCAGACCTGTATTTGAATGTCACTTCTCCCACTTACTATCTTTACGTCCTTAAGAATGTCAGTAAAACTTTCCAAGCACCTTTTCATTTCTGCAAAATGCAGATAATAGGATGTGCTAATGAGTTCATTGTGAGGATTAAACTGAATTAATTTACATATGCAAAAGAACACAGACTAGTTCCTGAGCAAATGTTAGTTTTCTTCTCTAATTTATTGAATGCAAGTACAGGTAGCACACTAGACTAGACACTCTAGGGGCCCTACTGTTAAAGAACTTAAAATTTAGCTGTGGGGTCATTTAGACATATATAAGAAATGTATATGCATATCAATTTATGCTTTCAAAAACTGACCCAGGATTTGGCAAAATTTTATTACCATTTGAAATTAATTTTGTAACTTTATCCTGGTACTTACCCATAGTTTAAACTTAGGCAGCTCCTTTTATCACCATCTTCTGGCTTGAGCACTTAGCCCCCTTGACATCAAAGTTTTTCTTTTGGAAAAACTGTGCTCCTCCCTGCTAGCACTGTATTAGTAGTCATTACTGCAGTTGCATTGTGTGCAAGTAGAGCTGGAAAGGAATCTTTGTCTCCCAGGCTGTCATTGCCCCTGCTGGCTTACCTATCTCCATAGTCCAGCACAGATCAGTTTCATTCCCTACTAGCTGCCAAACACCAAGACAGTCAAGGGAAATCCCCTGCCTCCCTGCATGAATAGGAAATTATGGATGAAAGAAGAGAAGCATCCAGGGGACCCTGGATCAGTCAGCCCCTATTAGTGGGGGTCAGGGACGGAAGGAACCACATAAAAACACAAGGGAAGCCATAGAAGAGCAGGCACAAGTAGGTGCAGGACTCGGGGAACATCATGCTCTCCTTAGGCAGTGCAATGACAAGGAGACTATAAAGGTGGCCTAATTTGTGTTTTGCTGCGCTCTAATGTCTCTTTTGTTCTGGGGGCAGAAGGTGGGAATGAAGCCTTAAGGCTGAATGGAGGCATTAACTCAGCAGTGAAGATTCTGAAAATGATTTTGTTTTGCACTTGGTATAGGTCACCCTGTTGATCACAGCCATGAGGGGTGCCTGTGAATTTCTCTCTAGGCTCTGTCTGGCTCTGAAAAAATTTCACTTTGGAGGCATAAAAAAATGGGGTCAGCACCTTTAAGAGGCAACACGAGGATTTTGTAGACATTTTAAATAGTGAGAGAGGGACTCAATTATCATCTTATGACTGCAAAAATGACCTCGATAAGGAACATTCTTAGCAAGGGAAGACCTTTTTTATTTTTACAGAGTCCTTCAGTATGACAATTACTAAAGGGTTAATACTATGTGTGTTCAGGCATGGGATACACCTGCAGAACAGAGATTTATGGTTAGAAGTTTCTTTTGGTGTCTGCAAATAGAGCTGACCATGATTAGTCTTTTAAAGGTTTTGGAGAAACATTCAGAGGCCCATGGATTCTTAAAAAGGAGCACAAACTTGCCAATAGAAAGTCTGTATAATATACTAAATATATAGTGAATAAGTGACAGATACTGATCAATTTATTTGGTTAGGTATAAACTAAAAATAAGAAGACAAAACAATTTCTAACTCATGCACTTTAAAAAACCTTTTATTTTGAAATGATTGTAGATTCACAAGAATTTACAAAAACAGCACAGAAGGAGGTCTCATGTATCCTTCACCCAGCTTCTCTCAATAGTAAGATTTTGCATAGCCACAGTATAACATCATGACTAAGAAAATGGCATTAGTACAATTACAGAGATTATTTAGATTTTAACAATTTGAATGCATGTGTGTGCAAAGTTTTATGAAATTTTATCACATTTGTAAATTTACGTAGCTACCACCGCAATAAATATGTAGAACTATTCCATCACCAGAACACTTTTTCTTACTATTCCTTTATGGCCACCTATTCCCTCCTCTTCATTCCTAACTTCTGCTCACCACCAATTTTTTCTCTATCTGTATAATTTTATTATTTTAACTATTTTATATAAATGGAATTATACAGTACACTTTGAGGTTGTTTTTTTAAAGACTCAACATAATGCCTTTGAGATTCAGCCAGGTTGTTGCATGCATAACTAGTTTGTTTCTTATTATCTGAGTGGCATTCCATCGTATGGATGTATAAGTTTTAGTCCTTAATCTGTTGAAGCAAACTTGGGTTGTTTTCATCTTATGGTTATCAGAAAAAGCTGTTGTAATGGTTAATTTTTTTATGCGTTAATTTGGCTAGACTGTGGTACCTAGTAATCTGATCAAACATCAACCTAGATGTTGCTGTGAAAGTAATTTTTAGATATGATTACTATTTAAATCAGTAGACTTTGAGTAAAGCAAACAGATTACTCTTCATAATGTGGGTGGACTTCCTCCCATCAGTTGAAGGTCTTAAAAGATTGAGCTTCCCCCAAGGAGGAAAGAATTCTGTCTCTAGATAGCCTTTAAAATCAAAACTGCAAAATTAGCCTCCCCTACAGGTTTTGGATCTGCCTGCCCCTTAAAACTGCATAAGCTAATTTCTTAAAATCAATTTCTCTTATCTCTCTCTCTCTCTCTGTATGTATGTTTAGTGAAATGTCTATTTATGCCTCTTGTCCATTTTCTAATTGGATTGGCTTCTCTTTTTTATTGTTGTGCTTTGAGGGTTCTTTATATTTTATGCATACAAGTCCTTTGTCAGATATGTGGTTTACAAATATTATCTCATAGTCTATAACTTGTCTTTTAACAGAGTCTTTGTCAGAAAAAAATTTTAAATTTTGATGAGGTCCAGTTTATCATTTTTTTTTCCTTTTATGCATTGTGCTTTTGGTATCAACTCTGAAAATCTCTTCATCAAACCCTAAGTGCTGAAAATTTTTTTCTAAAAGTGTCATAATTGATTCTGTGATGTATTTTAATTTTGTATAAGGTGTGAAGTTTAGGTCAAGGTTTTTTTGTTTGTTTGTTTTTTTGCCTAAGGATATCCAATTGCTCCAGTATCATTTATTAAAAAGGCTGTCCTTCCTCCATTGAATTGCTTTTGCACCTTTGTTAAAAAACAAGTTGACATATTTGTATGGGTCTATTTCTGGGTTCTCTGTTCTGTTCCATTGATCTATGTGTCTAGCCCTCTGCCAATATCACTCTTTTGATAACTGTAGCTATGTAGTAAGCCTTGAAATTAGTTGAATGATTTTTTCAACTTTATTATTATTTTCCAAAATTATCTTACCAATATTTAAGTTCTTTGCCTTTCTATATGAATTTTAGAATAAGCTTGTTTGTCTATTAACAAAATCATACAATATTTAAAAAGGTTTATTTAATTTTATTTTAAAAGCCATATATGTTTTTCATTGAAAATTTAGAAAATACAGATAAGTATTAAGAAGAAAAGCTATAATAGAACTCCATAGAAAGGCTATTAAAGTGACCAAAAGGCCTGTGGAACTGCCCTATACTCCAGATTAAACTAACATTTCCTGAGGCATCTCATGTGGTTGGTGATATGCTAAGAACTTAACCAAACATTATCACATTAAATCCACATTAAAACACTGGAAGAAAACATCTGTATTTGACTGTGAGAAAGCTGAGACAAAGGTTAAGTAATTTGTCCAAAGTCACCCATTTAATAAGTATCAGAGCCACTGTTTTACCTATAATCCTATGAAGCCCTTTGTAATTGAGTTGTCTCAACTCCCATCACCCTCTTACACTTGACATGCTTCCCATACTGACTTGCCTCTTTCATGCCTTTGTGATTTTAGACATGAGATTTTCTCTGCCAGGAATGTCCATTTCCATTTTGATGGCCTGGGAACTCATTTTCCAAAATGTAGCTCAGATATTCTCTGAAGAGCATTATAAGCAAGCAGCTTCCACACCTAACCTCCTACCTTGGCTTTATTCAGTCTCTCCTAGCTATTAAAGCTACCTTGTAT
The DNA here is from genome assembly GCA_030015415.1 of Cynopterus sphinx. NCBI lineage: Eukaryota > Metazoa > Chordata > Mammalia > Chiroptera > Pteropodidae > Cynopterus > Cynopterus sphinx. The sequence goes on along the minus strand of CM057382.1, from coordinate 34,167,181 downwards.
AAAGCTCTAATTGCACTCACTAGTGTTCTAATTTATTTATTTATATGTCTGTCTCTAAGAGGCTTTGAGCTCCAATAAAGGCAGAGACTGTTTTATTTGTGTTACTCCAGCAAATAGCACAGTGTCTGGCCATTAGTGACATTATAGATTTATCAATTGAAAAAAAGAAGGCTAATCACTGCCCGTAGGCAGAGATCATAACTTGAATGTATATAAAGATCAGGCAGGTAACATATATGTGAGTTGGGTGAAAATAAGACTATAGAAAATGGTGGGGTCTACTGTGAATGGAGGAGCTTCATGGCTTCTCTTAGACACATTCAAATTAAATCTGAAAAACCATCATGCCCTGTAAACCACAAATGCCTGCAGACAGAATAGGCATGTGGGTTGCAAATTTCAAACCCTGCCTTGAGAATTTATTATCTCATTAGGGGAAGAAGATTCCTAAGAGAAATAAGAAATGACTGGATAAAAAAAGTTGGTCCATAGAACTCCAGCATTGAGAAGCACTAAGGAGCAGAGATTATCAGGCAAGCCACAAGTCACAACTTTTATGTGGTTTTCCTCACCAGAAACATTTACATCTACTTTATTTAGTTAAAAATTATTGTATTTATTTTTATTAAAATATATAATTAATACATATTATATCTAATTTATAGATAATATATAATTTATGATTATATTTATTTGAATATACTTTTATTTATAGTCTTTATTCCGGGTATGATATATTATTATTTTATAGATTTCTTCATATACTAGATATTAATCTTTTTTAGTTACATGGGTTATAAATATCTTCTTCAAACTATAGTTTGATTTTTTTACTTTGTTTATGGTCTTCTGTTGTAGAGAAATTTTAAAATTTTAATATGCTCAAACAGTAAAAACGCAACCTTTTTTATGGTTTGATTTTTGTTCTATTTATTTAAGAAATCCTCTATGCATTAAGGTCATAAGGCTACCCTCGTATATTTTCTTCTTATTTTTTCCAAGTTTTTCTTTTTCATATTTAAGTCTAAATTAAATTAAAATCTTGCAGCCTAAGATCTAGTTTTTTTTTTTCTTATAAGATAATTGTATTATCAGGATAAGATAGTTATGCTACAGTAACATATTAAGCTGTATATCTCTGTGGCTAACACAACAAAGATTTGTTTCTTGCTTATAATTATGAGTCCAACATTGGTGACCAGTCAGAGTGGGTGAGCACAGTTGGATCTCTGCTTGACAAATGTCTCTCAAAGACTTGGGCAGAAATGGCCCTGCTGTATTATTCTCGAGTATGCAGCTTCCTTTATTAGCATGTAGGAGGAGTGACTGCAGGGAGATTTCACTCCTGCTGTTCATATCACTTCTCTGCACAGGTCATTGCCATAACTTGTCATATGGTGATGTGGATGTATGGACTTTAGTCTGTCCCAAAGTAGAGGGATGTTGAGCACTATTAGTATCTACTAGATTAACTAGCTGTTCCAGCATCATTTATTGAATAGCCTATTCACCTCCTTGATTTGTGATGTCATCTCTGTTGTACTATGTAATCTTGTGTCTATTTAAGCAAGAATTTGGTTCTGGCTCTCTATTTTATTCCATTGCTCTAATGGTCTATTCTTGGCAAATACTGTAATTTTAAAATTACTAACTCTGTATAATGTCTTTATATGTGATACGGTGAGTCACCTACATTGTTCTTATTCTTCAAAATTGTCTTTTTGCTTATAGTTGGCCGGTTGCCTCTATATAAATTTTAGAAGCAGCTTGTCAAATTGCATGAAAAAGCCTGTTAGATATTGACTGGAATTATATTTATTTTTAGATTAATTTGGTAATATGTGACATCTTAAAGATACTGAGCCTTGTGTCCATAAACACTTAAGTTTTAAGTCCTTCTGTAGAGTTTTGTGTTTTTCTCAATAAAATCTTGGTACATCGTTTGATATATTTATTTCTAAGTATCTTATTTATTACTTTAAATAATTAAAATAGTGTCTTTAAAAAATTACATTTTCTAATTGTGATTTATGTATAGAAATGTAATTAATTATTTTTCATTATAATTTTATGTTCAGCAAACATCTAGATTTTCTTTTGTTTCTAATTTTTGGTCTATAGAATCTCCTGAATTTTCTGTGTAGAAAATTACACTTGCGAAAAATGATGCTGTTTTTTCCCCTCAATCCTTATTTCTTTCCTTTTTTCCCTTCCCTTGCCCACCTGTTCCTCTTTTTGTTTCTTCTCTCCTCCCACTCTTCTCTTCTTTCCCTTCTTTTCTTTTTCCTGCAGTGCCTAGGACCTTCTATTCAAATTTGTTTAAGAATGATAGCAGGCCTTTAACCTTCTTACTGACTTCAGAAAGGATCCCTGTACTACATTATTTAGTTTGCTGTAGGTGTTTCATAGATATCTTTAGCATGTAGAGGAATTGCCCTTGTCTTCAAACATGCTAAGGGGTTTTTGTTATCAAAAATTGGTGCTGAATTTATTCCACCAGGATTTCATTTGAAAAAAATCTGTAACTTTTCTTGCAAAGCTTCTGCTGCCTATCATTAAGTTTTGTACTGGTCTTTCCATTATCCTGGACTTGATTTCCAGAGAATGTTTCCAACTACATATGGCATTTTTAATAACAAACAAATGTCTTAATGGTTTGATTATCACAGACAATTTTTTTCCCTATATCTGATTTTTTTTTTGTGCATCCGACATTTAAATCTGTATGTATAAATAAAATCCATGTAACCTGATGAAGTTTTTGGCTGATGAGACTGCTAAACAATGCATAAAAAGACAGAATGATAAGTTTAGACTAATCCTATTCACTTTATACTTATGACTATTCAAAATTGACATTTTCATGATATTATCAGAAAGTTTTAATTCATTTGCATGAGATAAAGCCTCTTAATATTTAGAATACCAGTAGTGAAATTTTACAGAGTGAGCCAGAAGGGAATAAGGGAGTAGCCAGTTGTTATTTTCTATTTTTTGTTTGTTTGTTTATTTGTTTTTTGCTATAGTTGAAAATACCTCTCAGTTCCTCCACCCCTGAGGGTTGCAAATTCATTGTAACTACTCAGAAGTAAGGGCACCCTTTTTAGAATTCCATTTGTCAGCAAAGATTATAGTGATTCAACTGTGTCAGTTCCTCCATGGCTACCTTCACATTGGTTGTTGTATAACTGTCAGTAAGATTTCTTAGTTAGCCAGATAGCTATTGAAATTCTTTAGAGGAAAAAGATGGATTTTCTTTTATAAAAAGAATTAAAGTTAAATCAAACCAGAGCTCTAAATCTAAGTAAGGTACTGTTTCCTCAGGGTTTACGTCCAGATATTTTGGTCTGAAGGGTAGAATCTTCTTAGACTCCAGTTCCTGACTGGTTTACTGATCCAGTGGGATTATGTATGTGATAAACTGCCACTGTCATTTTGTGACTGAGAGCAGATTCTATCTATGAATATAAATTGGTGACTGTCTGGCATTTAATCCTAAAGATTGCCTGGGTAATAGAAGTTCTCTATCTGAAAATGCAGCCAAGTCTCTATTCGTGCACTTCTGAGGTTCATGTCAAATTGCTATAGCAGAGTGCACTGAAAGCTTCCAAACATGTCATAAAAGTATTAGTCCTTAATGATTTTCTTGAGAGAAAGAGAAAATGACCATATATTAACCACTTTTCCTTTTGTAGCAAGTTTAGAAATGAACTTCTAAGAGAAGTCGACCTAGCATGAATCTAGTCAAGAGTTAAAATACTTCCCCACCCAGTAGACTGAGAAATGAATGCTGCCCATAAATATCAACAGTGGTTTCATTATTAATGAACTCAGCAGCGATCTTCAGGTTGCCTTCCCAGCTCTATTCTTTTGTAAGTGACCTATTATTATAAGATATTGGGGAGCTGAGTGTACATCCTGAAGGGATTATTAAAGCAGAGTTCTTGTTCCTCAGCAGATATGCCAGGACAGTGGATCTCATCTAGAAAATGTGTATTTCAGGCTGATAAGACTATAAATCATCTAGTTTGAGAAGTGCTGGTGACACTATTCATGATAGAGTCTTGCCAAATCCAGAAACTTCAATTATAGCTACACCAATATCTGAGCAAAGCAAGTGGTAGACATTCAGGATTTTTGAACTGTTTAAGATTGTTACACAATCTATATGCTTCAGTTTCAAGGAATGTCTGTAACATTCCTGACCCTTGGACAGAACATCAGGGAGAAAGCAGAGTCAATGTCCATGTGTCCATGAATAATATTTTTTCATCCAGTTTTTTAGTCTTCTGGAAAGTCCTTTTCTCTAAAAATATTTATTACATTGGAAAACAATTTCTCATAGACTCTGAAATTCCAGAGGGGAAGCACTTTATCATATTCATCTATGTATCCCTAGCTCTTGGTCATATAGATCATACTCAATGAATCTCAGATGGGAAAGTATTATAAATATTAATGGATGCCTCACCTCCTTCCCCCATCACTTATTTATTACCTATAACTGCTGCCCCTCTTTTCTTTGGGCAAGTTGAGCAGTCTCTTAATTTTCTCCTTGAAGGAATGATGATTGCAGAACATGATAACAAAGGAAAAAACCTTGAGTCAAAATTCAGTATCATAGGCCTTGATGCAAGAAAAAAGATTTGGAAGAATACAAAATAAGAGTACCTCAGGTGTGATGAAGATTCTGATGGATGTGATAGGAGTTGTTAGTACATCAAGACCAATAATTTCTAGAGGAGTCTTGTGCCCTATCTTGTGCCCATCTTCCCCTTGTCCTGCTGCAGATGGTCCACACATATCAGTTAGAATAGACATAGTTCAGAGTCTGAAAGGGAATGGACGTGAAGAGACCTTGTGAGTAGGAATGAGGAGATATCAGGGTGACTTTTGGGACCCAAACAGCACTTGATGATGGATAGGTGATGGCATCAAGGACCAGATGTCTCTATACTCTTGGTATTAGAGAGCCTCACCCCAATACATACAGGCACACACCCCAAAATCCTGAGAAAGGACTCATGGGGAACTGAATTGACTCAATGTACCCACCATCCAGTGGAATTAAGAAAATTTAAAAAGTAATAATGCTTTACTCTTTAATTTTTGGACTATAGTATAGTTTACAAGTTATAAGTGTTTGTGATGGTATGAATATTTACATATTCATACCAGAAATACCTTATTTCTGAGGTCAGAGAGTGAATCCTTTATTTCTTATTGAAATAATGATGTACTTAGCCCTGATTTCTCAAGTTGCAGCTATGGCCAAGGTGAGTCTTTAGCAAAGAAGATGATGAAACACAGGAATGCTACAGAGAAATGATATTTTCAGGGAACAGATTTAAGACTCCTTCAAGAAGCCTTCTTTTGATCCCTCTTCAAGAATGGCTCTTTCTGTTCACCTATGATAACTTGTTTACACACCACCTGGATACTGATTATAGTATAAAGTAATGACTTGTTGATGTATACAATGAACTTGGGATGGTCATAGTTGATTCCTATTAACAACAACTTTTTTTCTTTTTAAAATTGCTTCAGTTTAGAGAACACAGTTTAGGGTCATCCTATTTATGCAGCTATTTGTACCATTAATTAGATCAGGTTCCTTCAGGGCAAAGCTCACATCATAATTATCTTTCTGCCTTCTGCATGTTGAACCGTGAAGCATATTGTAGGCACTCAGTGAAGGTTTACTGAACTGATCAGGACAAAAAACTTAATGAAATATCAAAAAACAAAAACAAAAACAAAACAAAAAAAAAAAACAACCACTCTCTGCACAAGCCATATTGAAGGAGAAACTGAAAACAGCTATATCAGTCAAGGTCCTTTCAAGGAACAGATGGCACATTCAAAATGGGTGATTTGAGTCGAGTTTAGTAAATAACTAGGTACAAAGGTATGGAGAGATTCTACTAAAACTCTAGGGGATAATACAATACCTTGGGGCTTGTTTTATTACCAGAATCTGGAGTGGGGTGAGAAAGAGGAGTTGGGGAATTTAGGGAAAGAGAGATGTGTGGATCTGGTTTTCATTTGAGAGTGGTAGCTACCCCTATGATGATGCTGAGGAAGAGAGTTGGTGGAATTTACTCTCAACCTTACTCTCTCTCTTCTTTTTATTCTTTTTTTTTTAAGATCACTGGTCATGAACAGACACTTCCCCCAAGAAGACATACAAATGGCCAACAAACATATGAAAAGATGCTCAACATTGCTACCTACTAGAGAAATGCAAATCAAAACCACAATGAGATACCATCTCACACCTGTTAGAATAGCTATAATCAACAGAACAAGTAATAACAAATGTTGGAGAGGATGTGGAAAAAAAGAACCCTCATACACTGCTGGTGGGACTGCAAATCGGTACAGCCACTATGGAAAATAGTACAGAGGTTCCTCAAAAAACTAAGGTGATCCAGCAATCCCTCTACTGGGTATTTACCCCAAACACTTGAAAACTTATATCCGAAAAGATATTTGTATACTGATGTTCATAGCAGCATTATTCATGGTGACCAGGACAAAGAAGCAACCAAAGTGTCCTATGATAGATGATTGGCTAAAGAAGCAGTGGTACATATATACAATGGAACATTACTCAGCCATAAGAAGAGATGAAATACTGCCATTTGTGACAACATGGATGGACCTCAAGGTATTCAACTAAGCAAAATAAGCCAGATAGAAAAAGTAGAAAATCACATGGATAATAGACTAGTGGTTACTGGAGGATGGAGTGGGGGGTTTGGGGGAGGTAGATGAGGTAAAGGGGTCAAATATGTGGTGACAAAAAAATCTAACTATGAGAGGTGAACACACAATGTAAATATATGTATGCCTTACTGTTAAAATATACAACTGAAACTTACTGGATTTTGTTAACCAATGTCACCATAAAAAATAAACAAACAGACAAACAAACAAACAAAAACCAACAATCCAGTGCCCTCCTTTGATTAAACTCAACTGGAAGCCTGAGTCAAGGAAGCCTTTCAGTGTACTCTGTACACATCCTGAGACACATTGCGTGTAGAAAAGGGTAGAAAGTGGGTCTGAGGAAAAATGGGAAATTTGTAGCTGTTCTTTGGGAGGTAGAGGAGTTTAAAATACTCTCTGAAGTCAAGAGATGTGACTGTAACAAGACTGAGAGGATTTTTTTTGTGGCTCCTGGAATTACTGAAAGCAGTGACCACATTCTGTACTTGTTCATATTGTTTAAAAACTACATATCGCAGTAGATGGTAAACTCCTCGAGGGCAGAGACCACTTGCACCAGACAAGTCTTCAGATTCTTCATAATCATTGACTGAATGAATAAATGGAAGACTCATCAGGAAACCCTGTGGTGCATCAGAGAAGATGCAACCCAACAGAGCAGACTCCCTTACTTTAAATCATTATAAGCCCAGTAAAGTCCTTCAAAGAATGGAGATTTTTCAAAGAGGCAGGAGATGCTAGAGTTTAATCCAGTGCTCAGGGGAGAGAGAGAGAGACTGAATTCTGTGGATCTAATTTTCTATTCACATGAAAGGAGTTATCTTTAGTTAGGCAGGAATGATTCTCCTGGCTTCATCATAATGTTCCAATTATAGACTGCCTATAATGAATTACTGTGTATTATATATAATTTTCTGTTAATTAAGTTTTATCCCAACACTGTTCTAATAATCTTGTAACAAGTCAGAGAGAATACACAGACCCAGAGCTCATATACTCTCTGGGATACTGGGTGGATTGGAGCGGCCGGGGTGGGGATGTGATGGTGTCTTAGCATATTTTAGCAAAAGCAACATTTTATGAAACTAATTGTGGAGGAAACTCATGGAAGGATGCACTGACACAGGTGTTCTATTGTGTAGCCTTTCATAGCACTTAGTCGACTCTATGACCAGAACCAGGTTTTATTGCAAAATTAACCAGAAAGAATGGTAAACAACCAGCACCTCGCAGAGCGATGTGCTCAGTAAGTAGTCCCTGACTATTGCGAAGAGGAGTCAGTGGTGTTGTATTACTCTTTAACCAGGTTTTCAGAATCGTGTAGGCACAGCTTAGATGAATCATTTTTTTTTTCTCTGTGGTCTTTTAAAGGCAGTATGGTGTAGTAGAGGACAAGGTTTAAATCCCAGCTGTGGTATCTTGGGCAAGTTGCTCAAAGTTTGTTTGCTTCAGTTGTCTCATCAGTAAGATGGAGATGATAGTAGTACCTGCTACATAGCATTGTTGTGAGATTTTAATAAATAAATATAAACATAAGTAAAGCATAGCATATAGTAAGTACTCCATAAACATTATTATAAATATTATCATTGATCAGTTAACAAAGGAGAATTCAGTACACTCAATTCATTTCCAATCTTGACATAGCTGAAATCCAGTCATTTTTATAGGGGCATCTTGAGCCTGGAAAAAACACCTTGGGAAATACCTGTCTTTAGTACTTAGTGTGAAATGAATACAGAGATTACATTGCATAAACACACACACACACAAACATAATATTATGTAAATATACATAAATAATATTTACATAAAATGAATGTTGCAAAATATGAAAATATAAGAGAAATGGAATTATAACTGAATAAAAGCAATAAAATAATAGTTATCAATACAAGGACAATAACACTGATTATATAATTTCATTTGACTCCTACAACAAATGTGGCAGACAAACATCTCCATTTTATAGATGAGGACATGAAAGATAAGAGAAGACAAATAACTGGGTGCTGATATCCAAATAAGTTTGTTAAATAATAGTCCAATGTGGCAGACTGGCAGAAGACATGTTAGCAATGCTGGATTAGGTTGAGAATTACTAAGTGTTAAAGTCAGGATGAGATGATACAGAAGCCCAGGACCCTTCCATAGCATCCTGCTTCCCTCCTGTATGGTGTGGAGCTCCTCCATTATTCACTAAGAAAGATTTCTGAGCACCTGTCACCCAGGGTAATGTGCTAAGCGCTGAAAATAGAAATGTTGTCATGACTGGTCTAGGTTTATTTATAGCAGGATCTGCAGTTTTTGGCTTTGTATCACTTGGTTTAAACAGAACCCATTTGTGGAAATGAAATGGGTGTTATTTGGACCCCAAAGCAGAGTCATCTGTGGGCAGTTCATTACTATCAAAAAATTAATTTGACAAAGTAGTGTTTGGGTGTGCTAGGAACCACCAGCATTCTCATCATGGTGGCTTCTAGTCAAAAGTAATCAAACTATGTATGGAGGGAGACAATTCAATAGCCCCTGACCATGCTCCCTTCCTCCAGCTCACCAACATTTAAATCAGTGCTATTAACCACCACTTATCAAATGTCCCCTACATACTGGACATTATAAGGCAACTTCCAAACATTATTCCGAATCCTCACCATATCTTGTAAAGTAGCTAATATTATTCTATTTTTAAAGACAGAGAACTGATGGTGAGAGGAGTTACATGGGAAGTCATTGCCAAACATGAGATTCAAACAAAAAAAAATGTCTGATTGCAAGATGCTGGTATCTCATGTCGGCTCTGGTCACAAGATGCTGGTATCTCATGTCGGCTCTGGCTCTGGGCTTTTCTAAGACTCTGTAATGCAAGGAGGTGGGCATACCTAGGGTATCTAGAGGACAGGCTTTAAGTTGTACAGTCAAGTTGGACTCTAAGGTTGACTTGGGGGTCAAGAGACTCAGTGAAGATAGCAGATGGTCAAAGGTTGCTCACATAAATTGTCATGACCTGGAACACATCAGAAACTTACAAATCCTAACATATTTCTTCTGGGAAAGTCATTTAAAAAAACCCTAAACATTTGATTTTTAAATTTGAATTTCTGGGTTATTATGTTGTGCTTTTTATTTCCTGGTCTATTAAAACATTCCCAAAAAATAAGTGAAGGGGAGAAAGAGTTCCAATTTAAAAGAAGTGCTAGCAGCGAATGGGACAGCATGTATAGTTGGTAAACTTAGCCAAATGGTGGGAATGCAAGAGGAAAATTATGCTGGAACTTCCTATTTGTAATTTTTTAGTTGAATTACAGTGCTGAGGACTTCTTAATAGAGTTCTTTAACTCCAGCTCTCATGTAATAAATTTATTTTTTGGAAATACAACCAAGATATCTAGTTGACTTGCTAAATGTTGTATGTTTCTCTTTAATTATTAATTGTGACTTTGGCAAAGTGCATTTACTCGCATAATTTTGGTTGTAGTTATGTAGGAATCATTGGTTCAGAAATACATAGAACTATATTCAAGACAAGTCACAACTATCCAGAGCCTCAGTTTTCCCACTGATAAATGAAGAGGTTTTATAATATAAAATGCCTAAAATTTCTTTCAATTTCATGTTATAAACTGTTGGGATAGAAAATAATAGCTTCAAATGTTTCGGCAGAGTGGGGGTGATGTTTTCTATTGGTTTACGAATTTTTCAAAAGTATATTTTTCATTTAGTTTTAGCAGGCAAAAGTTTAGAGAGGAAACCAGAAATATCTATAATTGTTTGGAGAATAGATGTCCTGTGGTATTCTATCAAAATCCAGTTTTTTCCTTTTGAAAGCATGAATTTCTCTCATGTACACAGAGAGTGATGGTGTAATTGGTAGTTGGATGCCCAGGGGTTGAAGATTATCTTTTTTGGGAATGGATGTCAAATATCCGAGGAGCAATAGATGCTTTACTCCTCTCCCCTCACTCTTCCCATCTCTCCCTTGTCCTAGTCCCACTTTTTGAAAAGGATAATATTGATGTGCCTCTGAACAAGTACATTTTGGGAGATGATACATGTGCTTTAGCAACAGGCACGTGATGTTTCAAACACTTCTTTCTGATACATGCATGCTTCATGAAAGACTAGATATTGGAAAATTATAGTCTCAAAGTACTGTTTAGGTAAATATGCTTTACTATGTATCATAAGGTTAACCAAAGAACCCACTACAAACTAAATCAATAATGATGATACAAAAGTAATAGTAATTTATAATTTATTTAAAATTTTTCTTTCAGCTTTACTGAGATGTAACTGACAAGTAACATTGTGTAGTTTAAGGTCTACAATGTAATGATTTGATATATATAATGAAATAATTACCATAATAAGGTTAATTAACACATCCATCACCTCACATAGTTGCCTCTTTTCTTTTTTTTCCCCCGTGGTGAGAACTTATAAGATCTACTCTTTTATCAAATTTCACGTATGCAATACAGTACTATTAAGAGTAATTTATAATTAAATGTGAGAGTAGCAACGGAAAACAATGAAAATGACACAATGGTCATTGTGTTCTGGTAAGAAACTCAAGAATTCAAACTCCATGCAGGTGCTTAGTGAGAGCCTTGCTATACAGAATTAGGTTTTTCAGCAAACTTTTGTAACATGTGGTGTAGGAATACCAAATTCTCTATTGGTAACAGATCTGGTGGCGCTCTGCCAGCTCTGCTCAGAACCCTTTGTATCCTCTTATTCTTGGGCATCCCTCCCCTGGCTTTTGTGTGCTTTTGCTTCTGTTGCCCACATCTGTAATTCTCTTCAGAGGCCCGCTCTCTGGCACTGGAGATGTTTTGCCTGCACAGCAGAGATATCTGGGGATTTACATGTGTAAAAGGTGAGCTTGAGCCAACAACTAACTAGCTCCCCATTGGTACCAAACTTGCTTGGAGTCAGGACACATCTAGGGCCTCACCTACACTTCTGAGTTCCCTAAAGGATCAGGCCAAAGCTACCCTCTGGGGAATTTAGCCTAAAATTCCATTCTTCTTGGCTTCTGCTCGCCTGTGCTGCTTCTCCCATTTCTTATTGGTAACCACTGGAATCACTTCCTAGATGAATCATTTGCATGTGAGTTCTTTTCATCTCAGGGTTTGCTTTGAGGGAAGATGATTGAGGACATTTTTATAAATGACCTAGCAGGTTACAAGAAGGTGGCCTGTAGTTTCACATAAGTATAAAATCTTGTACTTGACTGCAGAGGCTCATACAGATATCCTGAGACTTTGAACCACAACAGATGCCTTTAACTGTCTTTATTTGAAAGCAAAATAAGAAGTGGATTAGCTTTTTTTCCCTCTAGGGGCTTATAATCTCTAGAATGCACCCCAGTTTATAGCAAACTGAGGATAAATTCTGTGCATTCAGTGCTTCATCAACCCCAACTGAATGTTATAGAATTATTTGCCACTTTAGGGTTATCCACACATTTTGACATTTGCTTTACTTTGAGTGTCTGCTCATAATGTTGGCTAAATATATGACTGTGAAAGTAGGCAGTTCCCTAAAGCCAAATAAAAAGTATTTCAAGGTTTTACTATCTAGAAAGTGGGTTTTGAAAGAACAACATCTTGACAAAGTCAAGTTCTATAGTTAGGCCACTCTTCTTCCAAACTCTAGTCTTATTTCACTGGAGAGCAACAAACCCAGCATCATAAAGAAGTTACATGAGGCTCCTAAGGTAACCTTTCCACTGAGCCTTATGCATCCAGGCATCCAAGCAATGTAATGTTCTCACAGCAGGATCTTCCACACTTTGAGTGATGTCGCCTTTTGCTGGAGTTCTCAGCAGTGCAGCTCTTCCACCCAGTTGCACCCAATTTCACTGATCAGTAGCTCTGGCTCAGCTTCACCCTCTTATATTCAATAATTCAGTTGGCAGGTGAAGAAGAATAGACACATCTAAAAAAAAAATTGCAACATCTTGGGAGAACAAAGAAAAAATTACTGTTTTCTCTCTTTTGATTCTGACATTTAATGTGGATACAAAGAAGATAAATAGTTTTAATATATTCTGGCCTCAGAGATACTAATTATTTTTAAAGATGAATTGGATTTGTATTCTTCTCCTGCAAAATGATTTCAATCTGTAGATTCCTCTAAAATATCAGCAATATCAACAGGTCATTCAGATGTGGCCAGTCACTGGGCCATGGAGTTGGGCTGATCAATGACGAGAACAGACCAGAATTTGAAAACAAGTGAGCATTCCCCTCACAGAAGTATTTTTCTGAAATTGCACTCATACTTGGCAGCTGAGATCTTACAGAAACTTTTCAAAAAATGTATTCTGAGATAATTTTAAGTCTACAAAAAAGTTGCAAAGATAGTAGAGAGAGTTCCTCTTTACCTGGCTTCCCCCAATGTGAACATCTCACATAACCATGCTGCATTTGTCAAACCAAGGAATTAACATGGGCACAATACCTATAACCAAATCTAGACTTTATTTGGATTTCCTCACTTTTCCATGACTGTTACTTTTCTGTTCCAGGACCCAATCCAAAATCCCACATTGTTTTTGGTCATTACATCTCTTTAGTCCACACAGATATTTAAACCAGTCTTTTCAGATGATGTGTATGTAGATCTGTACATAGGGGAGCCAGACTGCCTGGATTCCAGTCATGGTTCTGCTGCTAATCAGTTGGTGAGCTTCATCTGTGATATATTAAACCATGGTGTGCTTTATCTGTAACTTGAGGACATTAATAATACATCATCTTTACTTGAAACAGTGATCATATTAACCTTATATGGTACTGTGGGGATTGACCAAGCAAGTTTATACAAAGAGGCTTAAAACAATGTCAAGCCCATAAGTGTTCAGTATATGTTGTTATTTTTATGGTTATCATTTTCACCCTATGTAAGCACCATACATTAATTCTTTTCCTATGTGGCCACAGATTACTCCTTTTTAAATATTTTCTTAAATAGGTAATACATGCACATGGTATAAAAATATTCCACCAATACTAAAGAATGTAGATTAAAAATTCTCCTTCCCATCCCCTTTCTCAATTCCTTCCCCTGCACCCCATGAGATAATCACTGTTACTCTTTCTTGTACACCTTCCACAAAGCTTCTATACAAAGAAATATATTCATTTAGATACATCTGGAATTTTTAAAACATGTAGTGCATATTCAAGGCTGAATATTATCCAAAGGGAAATATTAGGTTTGTCTCAATTTGTGTCTTGACTAAAAATGATATTAGCTGTACTTTATCGAGCACTTGCTAGGTGGCAGGCATTCTATGTTTCCTCTCTCTTTATCAATATGTTACCTCACTTAATACCACAGTAATAATAATAGTACCTGTGCAGTAGGTGCTGTTAGCACACTCACTTTACAGATGAAAAAACTGAGGGCTAGAGAAGTGAATTAACTTCCTCAAGGTAACTCATCTAATAAGTAATAGAGCAGGTAAGAAACCTTTAGAAAAAAATCAGAATCCAAATACTTTAAATTTCTTTTTTTGAATTCATTCTTTTATTCTTGCCATTTCTTCCTGTCTGTGTATCTATGCCACCATCTTTGTCCTCTGGAAACAGGTTGCAATCTGGACTCTTTGCCCAGACTTCACTTGAGTTCACCCTGTTCCCCCTTCTCTATTTTGCTCTTTCCAAAATTCTATTTTCATCAAACCTTTTGGCTGCTCAGAAAGCCTTGTTAACTCTTCACCTCCTAGTGAATCAAGTATAGAACATCTATCCTGGCTTTTTAGCTTTTCATTATCTGGCTCCATCTGAGCCATTTGGTCTTATTTCCTACTGTGACCCCAGCACACTGCATCGCACAGAATAACACTCAATAAACATTTGTAGAATTGAGTAATTGACAGGCTTACCTTATAAAAGCTACTCAGTAATTTCTTTAATGAGACAACTGAAAATAATAAAAAAAAAGAAAAATTCTTCTTCATAGATGATGGTTTTAACAATTTTAATCTTCATTTGAATAGTGTGAAATTACATTTTCTATGACCTACATTTTTAATATCATTTGGAGCTACAAACTAATTATTGACTAAAAATTTGGGAAAGTAAGCAGGAATCTATAAATTCTAATTTCTTCTTCTGGGAGCTAGAGTTTGAGACATGGCAGTATTCCTGCTAAGATGTTGCCAAATCCCAGTGCTTTTGCTTAAAGTGGAGCAGATGCCAATGGCTTGACCTGACCTTGAAGGAAAGGGCCTAGCATGAAGGTACAATTTACTTGATAGTTTATAGAATGAAAATTCACCATCATAGAGCCAATTGTAAAATTCACAAAGAACTCCCTGTTAATACAGAGATGTTTAAATATTATCCTATTTCAAAAGTATCACATCACTGCCTGGTGATAGAATTTCCTATTGAAATTTTGGCAAGGGATGTTAGTGTAATTTGGCATAGTGTGTTTTTGGAATAGATTGCCTTGGCCTAGTGAAGGGTTTCCTGTCCAACAAACTGGTAGTGTCCTGCTTGATAGCATGGAGTCCTATCCATAGCTTTTCTGTGAGAGCATTTTGAAGCCCTAGAAAGCTGCCACATGTCTTGCTTATCTCTTTATCCCCAGTGCAAATCACATTTTCTGGCATGTTTGGCAAGTAAATGGAGGTAGGCATTGTTCACCCATGAAGGAGGTTTTGGATAGTAGCTTCGTCCAAGCCCAGTGGACTTGGCCCCTGAGCTGCTGCAATTATCCTGGCATTAGAGAATGGTAAATTGTGCTATAGGAATGTCTGGCCCATGAAGCTTCTTAATGATATTCAGAGACACCGGATTAGAAATAATAAGTCAAGGGCATGACAGTAAAGGATTCTCTGAGTACCAGTAGCTCCCTGTCATGCCATGGGTCAGTCCTAAGAAGGGTACTTCTGAGCAGAGGGTCCAGTAAACTTCATGCTTACCTTAACCTCTGACTCATTTTCTCTTTGATCTCTTGACTTTGTTGGGAAACTGAGACAGTATGATACTTCTAAGAAGTGTAAATAACATTTCTTGTTTTCTTGAGGAGAAGCTTGAATATCCAGGAGCTAGGAGAAACTATGAACAGTTTGGAGGACTTCAAATGAGTAGAGAAATAAATTATGAGTGGAGCTAAATGACAGACTAAGGGAAATTTGTATTCAGCTGTAGACTTAATCTCTTTTTTTGTTTTCTACTAGTCTAAATGGTGCTTGTAGTGAACACTGTGATGTATCCCCAGGCACCTCTTTAAGACAGAGACACTTATGCCTTCAACTTGCTGATGGCTCGTAGCTGAGTCCTACAGGAGTTTCCCTTGGCTGAAGAAAGGGGCCTGGCTATGCTTACATCCCCTTCATAGAGGCAGCCTCATCCCATGACCGGTTGATGATGGATATGAAACCTGGCCATCTTGCCACAGTTGGGACAACTCTAAAGGGTCTCAGCTCTAGAGCTTCCTGTAGGGTCCACTAATGCCTGTGTTGCAAACGTAGGAGTTTAGTGCTACCTCTATCCAATCTTGCTTCTCTCATCCCTCACAGCTCTTGTTCCCTAAAGCTATTCCTTATAAATTTCCTGCATGCAAATCGCGAGTCAAAGAGGTTTTCTGGAGAACCTGGGGAAAATGCTCTTTTTCTTCTCTTTGGTACCCTGAGATGTCATGCATTTTCATCCTTTTCTGTATTAAAACATTGTCAGGCAACAGTTCAACAATTCCTTCATATTAAAAAGTAAAAATCTACTCCTTCCTCAGAGGTATTTACATTTTAATGGGCATCAGGCTCTTAGGAAGAAACAATAACTGCCTGTATGAAATTTCAGGTGATTGAGTGGAGTTTTCTGGGTACCCTGAAATGTCACCCCATAGGCAGTCTCCTGGTGGTGAGGCTGCTTCCTCCACAGGAGCCCATCAGTTGCCCTGGCCCTGCACCTGGGTCTGTGCATCTGAGAGTAGCAGCTCTATTCTTGGCACACTGGAAGGGAGAAACTCAGCTGTTTCCCACCAGCATTTTCTTCACCATGGGACCATCCACATTTTCTGCCCCCTCTAAATTCCAGTATTTTCAAAGTAGCAAAAGGCAAATAGTTCAGTTGACAAATATATCCCTGAGCAATTCAACCATTTCCTTTACTGTATCACTTCCCCAGCTTCCCAGGCATTGTTTACTTCTTTTTCTGTTCCAGTGGATTGTATGTCTCTACAGAGTACTTCATGCTCTCTCTTTTCATTTTTCTAGTTACCTGTTAGTGATTCATCACCCTTTTGTGACAGCATCAGGTTCATTGTCATTTCTCAGTCTCTCTTCCTGGCCGTTATGCTGGCATATAACATTGTGCTCCGTAACTGTTTGAAAAGATACATAAATAAATGAACTCTTCCTGCATGTAAGACCCTCTAAAACACGAGGGAGAACTAAAGTGAAACAAATAGCTAACACTGCCTGAGTACTTATATAACTGAAACTTTAACAAGCATAACTCATTGGTTGCGATTATAAAGCACCTTCTCTCTATCCCTCTAACATCATTGATTATGTTTAGGCACGGCAAGTAATTAAAATGTCCGTTCTTTTATTATAGTTAAAATGTTGAACTTGATTTAACATTGACTGCTTCTCTTCTTGCCCCAGTTCAGGACTGACAGAGAGGAGATAGGTAATTAGAAAAGGATAAGTGTGTGGCTTTTCCCTGTTTTTCAACTAATGCTTCTCTTTGTCCTTCAGCCATTCTTACTAACTCTAGTTTTTGAACCCCCAGGGTTAGCACGTCCAGAAGGGAAAGTGGAGCAAGAAAGCTCCTACCTGGCTAGAACAGTCATTAGCAGGAATTGTGCTTTCTGGGCAAGGCAGGTTTTAAAGGTGTAGTCCAAGCCCACGGGAATAGGATTTTATTGACGTAGTTACAGGATTACTTTAGACTGAAATTCAGCCAGTCTGTACTGGTTTAGTAAATGAAAATATAATTCTCTTACTTGTTCAGGTGAAAAACTTTGGAGTTGTCCTTGACTCCCCAATATCTCTCACTTCACGCATAGCAAGCCCTTCAGCAGATCCTGTCAGTTCTTCAAAATATATCCAGAATGTCACCATCTCTACCCTATTATCACCTATAGTTTAATTTGCTTGAATTGTTCCAGTATCTTCTCAACTGCTTCCCGGGCTTCTATCTTGTACTGTTTATAGTTTTCATCACAGACAGTATCAAGAGGCATCCTTTTAACAGGCAATTAAATAATTTCATCTTCTACCTTAAACCTACAAAGGGTTTCAAATCCCCCTTAATTTGCCATGTATGAGCACGTTATGACCAGATGATCTGACCAATCTGAGAAGAGAATGAACAAAGGTGTCCTTGCTCCCTGTATAGCTTTTTGATAAAAAAAGGTCGCAAGAGATCTGGAAGCTGTCATTTAACTTTTAAACCCTAGATGGCACTATAGGACCGTGTGAGATTATACCTGGCTTGTCATTTTTGCGGGGCAGAGATTTTGCAGTCATTTCAGTCATTACAAATTTTATGGAGCCTCGACCAGAACTGACTGAGATGACGAAACTTCCCTGAAAATTAAAAAAATATATATGTATATTTCAGGGTACAAACTATAGCTTAGACAAAATAAATGGGAAAGATTCTGGATTTTCTAAACACTGAAATTTCTGCTGCTTGTTGAATCAACCTGAGTCTGGCGGGGTGGGCGGCGGGAGGCGCGGAGCTCAGAATTGGGTGGGGTGGGAGAAGTATCTGGGGGGTATCTGAGTAGAGGTTTTAGCATTTGGAATAATAGTCCAAAGTCTTAAAAGTTTTATCCCAATTCATCATATTTAAAAAATGTCTTATTTTTTTCTTTTGAGGCCGAGCATAAGAGCTCATCAATTAGAAATTCAGATACTGATGGTAGATGGTCAGAAGGTTGCAAGTATGTGGGTGGACATTAAGGTGGAAGAGGTTGTGTGAATTAAACTTTGTATATATGAGTGAGTGTGTGAGTGTGTGCGTGTGTGTGTGTGAGTGTGTGTGAGCTAGAGAGTGAGAGACTGAGGTGAGGGGGTTCCTCGTGACTCTCAGGGTAGCAGGAATAACAGAGTAGAGAGCAGGTCTAGCTCTTTGAGAAGGGCTGTCCATACAATTAGCTCTGAGAGGGCAGCTGGAGCTGAGTGTCTCCTCGGGCTGTCGGTCTGGGGAGCTGGGTCAGAGGAGAGACTGCCACCTTGAAGGCTCTTGGATGACCTCGCAAAGAAGCCGGAGAGTGTGTGCTCTTTGATGTCTTCCCCAGATCTATACATGGCACAACTGGTACATCACAGCTTTGGGGCACAGACGAAATCACAGTTAGTCCCCATGCCTCAAAGACCATCCAGGGTTTAGGACAGAACCAGAGTCCGAGCTTTCCCTTGCAGCATGTCCTTGGTTTTCATACGTTTCTCATGGGGGAGGATAGAGGGCTTGGAAAATTTCCACTGGACATCTTCTTTTGCCCTTGTCATAATAAGGATCGAGTTCTAGCCCCATAGCTAAGGGGGTGATATGGGGCAAGTTAAAAAAGAAAAAAATTTATACAGCTCAGTTTTTTTTTTTTTTTATCTGAACTGTCAAAGAAAAAATGTCCTGAACAGAACTAAATGGGCAAGGAAAACTTTGAGGCCGTTGCAATGAGGGAGAGAGATTGAATTCAACTCTGCTGAGATAAAATGCAACGGAGTTTTTAAGTACTGGAGTGAGCTGGTGGATAAGTACTGAAACACGTCAAGGGGGAGATTGGTCAAGGTGATGAGGCCATCTGTGTTTTCCAATCAGCACTCATAGAAATTACGTTCCTACCCTTCCTCAGAAACTGAGACATTGGGGCGCTATCTTTCTTGATGATATTGCATTTCAAAAGAATCGTTCAGGATCCTTGAGAGATAATTTACATCTCAAAGGGGAGAGAAAGAATTTACAATTACAAATTTTCTAAAGTAAATCCTTTGAGAAAAGAGAAGTCAGGAATCTAGAGTCAAGAAGAAATCTGTCTAAGGTTTCCTTAATCTCAGGGGGATGTTAAGACCATTTGGGTGAGCACATGGGTATAATAATAGTACCAACTGCATAGATACTGCTTAGGGATTAAATGAGGTGAGGCCTGCATTATGCCAACAGAGGGTCTGGTAGGACAAATGACAGCTGTTATGTTGATGATTATTAACATATTGATTGACAGAATTACTTTAGCTACACCCTGAAGACCTCTCCCATATATAATTTATATAAAAAAGTACAAAATAACCTTAGTTTTCTAAAAGTTACTGTATACAAATAAGATATACTGTATATACCTATATATGTGCATGGGGGAGGGAGGAAGCTACAGGTTATATTCTGGAACCAAAAACAAACAAATTACTTTTCAGAGCTTAAATTCTAAAACAGAACAGGCAACATCTTGTCACATAAGAGACACAATTGTCACAACAATTTGTCACCTAAGAGAGTAACATCTGATGACCTATTTTTTATTTACTAGCTTGTCTTTTATTCAGGAGGTCAAAGCACGTAAAATAAACTCCTTTGCTCTGCATGACTTGCGGCTGATTCTGAGGCTGCAGCTGTTGACTGTTTCCCATTTATCTCCCACTTCCTTGAAAGTTAGAGGGCGGTACTTGTTTCATCTCGGCCTCATAAGAGAAGGGTTCCTTCTAAACAGTGTTTGACAAGAACTGCTAACTATGTAGAAACTTTGCCTCTTTTCCACCATTAAATGGAGGCCATGATGATTTAATGTCCACCTGGACATCTTTCAAAGAGGCTCTCTAGAAATTGAGTTTTTCACAAGCTGAGAAGCAGATACTTTCTGGATTGTTCTGTAACATGCTTTGAGGTAGGAGAATCCTGGATAGAAGAACCTGTCATAGATCACAGTTAAACTCTGACATCAGAAGAGGGAGGCTTGGAATCTTCCTGAAAGTGATCTTATTTTTGATGATGCTGGGAGGGTGTTGGCTCTTTATAATGGACAAAAAGGTGTCATATATAAAAATGTTTAAGTCTAAATTCTTCCAACTTATTGTTTCTCTTCCTGTATTAAACCCACCCTGCTTTCTACCACAAATCCACGCATTTGATAAAGTGTACTTACTCTGATTCCAAATGAATAAGTGCAAATTTTATTGATATAAGTAATCCTTTTTGATTTTCAAAATCCTTTTGTAGGAAAGATCTCATTTAGCCCTTACTGTTGTGCGGCGTTTCGAGACCCCCACGAAGGACAGAGACCTCCAGATAAGGTGTTAACAGCAAGCGCTTTATTCACGGATGAGATGTTACAGCATGCTCGTTATTTACGGATTTGAACCCGGGCCCCCACCAAGGGCGAGAGCCCCGAGACTCCCTCTCCCCTGAGTTTTATACCCTCTGGGGGGGGGTGGTGGTGGTGGTTACGTGACCTTTTCCCTGATCGGTGGGACTCAGCTGCGTCATTGCAGTTACATGCATAAGCCAAGCGGATCGTGGGTGAGCTATTTTCCCATTAACAATTTTCTTTTATTACTGTTACTGGTATTGTTGGGTAACTGTTGGGTAACTTCTCTTATTGTCCCTTGCGGGCTGCTGGCTAGGCCAGGGGCTAGGCCAGGTGTTAGCTGCAGGGTTAAATGGAAAATTCCTATAGGGGGATTATCTTAAAGAGCCAGGGACAAGATTTAAAACAGCCTTTTACACTTACCACACCTTTTTATTGTTATTTTAGAGTTTCTCAGGTTATATGTTTGTCAGTAAATAGATTTCAAGAACACATTCAGGAACTCTAAGTCCAAATCCAGGCTTGTTCTGTTAACACCATAGTGCCTCTTAAATTTCTAGTTTCTGGAACAGAAATTTAGCTATTAATTCTCAGTAGTTAATGCCTCTGTTTTTAGTAGCCAGAAATGATCTCATAGTTAATAAATATATGATTTTGGGGGTACTATTTTCCTCTAGAGAATCAGTTAGAGAAGGGAATAGTCTTAACCTCATTTGTGGAACAATCTCCCACCACAAATAAACCATAATATAAACACTGAGCTCTTCCCTTACCAAACCATCCATTAAGCAGACCTACATATATGTTTTGTTTAAATATGAATAGAATTAGCTTAGCAATCTGAAGCTTAATTCAGAAGGCTTACATGTCTTATCTTTGTAGTTCAGAGATCTGGTTCCTTCCAATGTGGTGACCTGTAAACTGCTGAACTGACATAATAAAAATAATTGAACTATAATAGAGAGGCTGAGTGTCATTTTATTTAATTAAATATATATTCATATGATATTTAAATATCAGGTCACCTAGAATTCATAATAAATCAGATATCAATTTATTATTTTTCTACAATTGCTTTTAAAAATATTTAAAACATTTTAAAGTTTAATCAAGTTTTAACAGGGTTAACTTATACTTTATACTAATTTTTTAATTGAGATAAAATTTATCTAACACAAAATTAATAATTTTAAAGTGTTCACTTCAGTGGCATTTATTTCATTCAAGATGTTGTACAAGAATTACATTTATGTAGTTTCAAAGTATTTCCATCACCTGTAAAAGAGAAACTTACCTATTAGGCAGTCACTCCCCATCCTCCCCTTTTCCAGCCCCTGGAAACCACTAATATATTTTTTATCTCCATAAATTTACCTATGCAGGATATTTCATATGAATAGAATCATTCAATGCTTAATCTTTCATGGCTGGCTTTTTTTCACTTAGCATAATGTTTTAGAGGATCACCGATGTTGTTCCTTTTTGTGACTGAATCATATTCCACTGTATGGATGTTATACAGTACTATATTTTGTTTATCCATTCATCCATTAATAGACATTTGGGTTGTTTCTATCTTTTGGCTATTGTGAATAGTGCTCTCTATGCTAAATTTTATAAAATAATTGCAACAACCGAATGGCAACATAATTTCAATTTACCCATACGTGTATAGGACAGTTAAAGGAATAATACATTATTATGGTAAAGAAACTAGTGTTAAGTAATTTCATGTTTGCTATGCGTCTGTGTAGATCCTGCAATGACAAAGCAGCAATGGAGTTACTGAGTTCTGAAAATCTTCAAGTGTCTTTACATCTGAGACATAGAACCATTTCATTCCTATTGCATTGCTCTCCAACAAGCAACATGTGCCTTAAAGGTCTTTTTCTTTCCAATGGTAAGAATTTGTTTCTGAATGAGGAATCCAGTTCCATGGAAGCAAGAGGAATCACCAAGGCATAGGAAGGTTCTGCTCATTCTTTGAGACCTGACTGGGCTCTGCAGCACATGCTCATTTTCTCTGTGGTGTTAATGTCTGATTCCTCCATGACTGAGAGGTTGACTCTGGGATTATTAAGAACAATTACCACGGCCACAAGTGTCCAATGGAGCATGCTCCCTGAGAGGTTTTTTAAAGTAGAATACGAGACTTTGTTGTTAGAACTGAACTGGGATAACAGTGGGCAACTCAGTGGAACTTGACTGCAGGCTTTGTCCTGTGGGAAGGTAGTCTGCCCCAGGGAGGCAGATTTTGAGTCCCGTGGTTCTTGCTATTAGACCTGCCCTTCAGAACTCCCACCAGACTAATTTTCTCAATAATGGGAAAACTTGGCAGGCAATGACATAACGATAGAATATCTGTTCTTTTCCCACTTTCAACTCACTCCAGGAAAAAAATTAGTCAATGCGAGAGCAAATTTTCCTGCATAGACTTTCCTATTATTAAAAGCCTTCTGATGGCGATAAATCACAATAATTCACAGTTCTGTTAAATCAAGAATTGTTAATTTAGGTCAGGTACTCCTTAGCCATGTGTCCCTTTCCAATTAAAATTACATCCGACTGAGTAGGTCTAAGGCTTCCAATACTTACTGATAAAAATCAAAAAAATGAATGGTCATAATTTAATCTGTTAATAAATTAATCTAATTTTGCTTGATAAACTTATGTGTTTTTAATGGCCATAAGCAATGACTTGTTATTTGTGGGCTGAAGTTGATGAGGCAGATATATTCTAAGTTCTTACTGACTATTAAAATTACATTATAACATTAATGTAACTTGTTTATTTCATTACATCTTGGCATAAATGTAAAGTTAATTTTGTTAACTATCTTCTAAAAAGAAACTATGCTGATCCATATAAAAGTTCCCAATGATTCATTTACTTTAATTGTTTCATAGGCATTTATTTTGAAACACTTCCCAATTTTTGTAATAAAATATTTCTTCAGGCCAGGGGAGGTAGTAAACAAGATTTGTAGAGAATCAAAATCAGGCCCTTTTGAAGCACAACACTTTTTTTTTTTCATGTACAGGTTTCCCTTTCAGTAAATTGCATTAGGATTGTCAAGAGCAAACATTTACCGAAACCACATTAATAAATCATGTCATTCACAACTGCACTAGAATTTTAATTGAGTTCTGCAGAATTCCAGAAGGTAGCTGGCCAAATTGTTTCACCTCTTCACTCTCTTCTACTACTGATGTCCTCATTCTCCACTAATAAGTCTTTATCTTACATAGTCATTTAGGACAAAGCATTTGCGCAATTAGCTCAAACCGCTTAATTATCTTGTTGTGGAGCCTATTTTTTGAAATTCATCTTTAGAAACTCTTTTAGAAGATCTGTTAGTTTGGTTTTGATAATATATGAATAAAGTCATTTTTATTATTTTTATGCCTTTGCTTTTATTGCTAAAGAAAGAAATGGATGAGTAATTGCACTTGATAGCTGAAGATCTTGATGAAACTACATTTATTAACAATACTTATTAGATTGTTTTGTGCATGGTAACCTGATAGACTAGTACCTGGCTGACTATTATTACAGTAAAATAAATTTTCTACCCCAAAGACAGATCCAAACTACAAAGTTAGATTAAATTTACTCTAAGAGGTAAGAATATAGTACTCTTTTGTCCCTCTATAAAGGTGATTTTTGAAAATTTTTATAGTATGTCAGTTATAGAATTTATTAATGCAGATTCCAGGAAAAAGATTCAATAAATATAAGATGGAGTCTAAGAATCTGTATTTGAGGAAATAAGAAACTGTGGTGGTTCTGATATAGATGGTTGTCAGAACTTAGTAGAACTACCATGTCTATGACTTCATAATTTAATACCAAATTATTATCAATACATAACATTTTCTCTTATTTTTTGCCTTTGACAAATTTCAATATTATTTATTAAATCTGGGCATCTGAACCTGATATTTTTCAGAGTCAGAGTATTTTTTTAAAATCATTTTTTTGATTGACACAGCTTAGACCCTAAAATTTTCAAGTTGTACTTGCCTCAGTATAATTGTGTAAAAGGAAATAACAAAACATTGATAAAATAGAGTTAGTCAAGTCAACCTTAGCTAAGAAATGTTACTAAAGAAAACAAAAATATTTCAATGTAGTTATGGGAAATGGGGAGCATGTGAAATAAAACGAAATCAAACCCAGTCTATTAAGTGAGACTCTCCAATTCACAGTATATAGGTAACATTGAAGCTCTCAACTAAAATAGTTTTTTATTAGCATTTAAAAAAGATTTTTATTTAGTTCTATCCTAGTCAGAGGCTGAAACCAAAGCAATTTAATAAGCACCTCATCATCGAAGGTCAGGGCCCTAACAGAGACTTAATTAGCATGTGTAACATCTTAACATTTGAAAAACTTATGCCAAAGACACACTTTTTTTGAGGGGGCAGCAGTGACAGTTTGCACACTTAGGCGAAAGAGACCATTAAGTATCTTGAAACTGAAACATAACTTACATTTACTTCCTGTAATTTTCAGACATTTTCTGTGCTCACAGTTTCTCTGCTCTCAGAATTGTGTCACGGTAGGAATGGTGACAAGAGAATCAATCATTACCATGAAAGTGAAGCCAATTTCAGATTTTTTGAGAGAGCAATATGTAGTCACCACATTTAGAAAACATAAGAAAAATATGTGAGTTTGTAGGGACATACAGGTTTTGAGGCACACAGTACAATAAACATACTGGAAGCTATAGGAATGACTTTGAAATTCTGGGCTATTTTGAAGTGTCTTTTAATTCTAAAGCTTATTTTAATAATCTGGTGTAGTTTTATGTATTTATTTTTTAGAGTTTTCTTTGTTGTTACAGGTTGGCTTTGAATGTTATTTTAAGGGGTCCTGAAGTCTCTTTGATCCAAGGCATTTTACAAGTGGCCTGGCAAGGGCCCTGAAACCAGTCATTTATTTTTAATTAAAAAGACACATTCTATTGAAAATCTAGTTCAATACAATTTGCTGTGTTTGGATTGGGATAGAGATGGGCAAGTGACCTGTCATTTCAACACTAAGTCTTCAATTATTAGATGAACAATCTCTTATTTCACAGCTGTTTGCAGATAGAAGGACCCTAGTGGTTCTGCTAATAGCTACCTGTTTGATATTACACAAATCACTTAAATTCTCCGGCTTTTATTTTTTCCATGAGTAAAACACATGGATTGGATTTTAGGTTTTCTAGGATCTTTCAACTCAAACAATTATTGGTCTTGAAGTTTAAAATTTTTATTGAATATGTCTTATTGAATTTTCTATTTTTTTACCTTGATCTTGGATGCAATTATTTGATGGTTGCAATTTAACAAACTTAAAATAGGAGAATTTAATGGTAAATCGATAATGTACAAGGAACAGTAAACCTCCCTACGGATCAGCTCAATAGTCTATAAAATCTTTATATCATTTTCAGAGACAGTCCTGATTTCTAATATATTACTAAAACAAGGGTCAAAAACTAAGAGATTGCTGGCCATATGCAGCTACTTTATGTGCTTTGTTTTTCCCATAAGGTTTTTAAAATTATAGTTTTAAGATATGAAATATGATCGTCAGTTTACTATGATACTGGCTGTCTCTATTGTTTATACCAAGTCTATTTCATTCATTTACATTATCTACCTCTAGCATCATGAAAACATTTGCATTTGCAACCCTTAATGAATCTTAGAAAAACTTGTCTTCTAGGCTAATACTCTCCAGTAGAACTTTCTGTGTTTAAGATGCTCTGGTTTTTTTTTTGCTGTTCAATATGGCACTAGCCATATGCAGCTTTTGAGCACTTTAGATGTGACTGATGTGACTGAAGAATAAAATCTTAATTTATTTAAATAATGTTATTTAATTTAATTTAAATAGCCACATGTGAAAAAAAAAATAGAGAAAGATATAACCACATGTGACTAGCGGCCAAGATACTGGACAATACAGTATCTAGACTGTCTATTCGAGTTATCTATTTCTGTGCTACAAAGTTCCAAACTTATTTTGCTCATGGATTACGTGGGTCAAGAATTCAGACAGGGCAGCATAGATGGCTCTTTGGAGACTCAGCTAGAAAGTTTCAAATGAGAGGGTGACTCAGACAGCTTGGGCTGGACTCATTTGGATATTGCTTCCCTTATGTCGTGGCTTTGCTGGGATGACTCGCTGGCTGGGTTCAGCTGAGACTGTCAACCACAGCCCTTACCCATGGTTTTTCTTTTTGACTTGAGCTCGCCACATCATGGTGCCTGGATTTTGAGAGGGAACACACAGACAGCACATATTCTATACTGTATGGCCTTTTCTGATCTTGATTCAGGAGTTATGCAGTGTTACTTCTGTCTGCCTCATTCGACCCGTTACAAACTGCCAAGGCCAAGCAGGATTTAATGAGAGAGAGATTATATTCCACTTCTTGATGCAAGAGTGACAAGATCACAATACATAAGAGCATGTGGGATGGCAGATACTGTGGTGACCATCTCTGAATATGCAATCTGCCATAGTCTGTCCTGTGACCACAACAATGCATATCCTGCTCACATGCAAAACACACTCATCCTTCCCCAAACCCCAGTGTTCTTCCCATTATGGTATTAGCTCAAAGTCCAAGCTCCTTATTATATAAACCAGTTCAGGTATAGCTGTGTCTCCTTGGCTATTGTTCCTCTTTAAATGCAATACTTTCCCCTCCGAAGAAGTGTAATCTAAAGAGACAAGTTACCTGGCCTTCTTTCCTTCCCTAGCACCCAGGATACATGGCAGCCACAATGATTGGCTAACTGCACTAAACACCCCCATTCAAAGAGGTGGAGGGTGGGGAAAAAGTGATGGGAAGTGCTTAGCACTCACTGGTCTATAGCAATTCTGAAATCTAGCCTGTCACGTGTCCCCAGTTACTTGATTTGGGCTTCCTCCTGCTTCCACGGCTCTTGGCTCCACCCTAGTGTCTTAGTTTTGCCTTTTGAATTATCCTTTGTTTTTTCTATAAAAATTAGCTTATGTTTGTAGCTGGGTAGTTTTATAAGCCTGATTCATAGAAGTTTGAGGGTTCAAAAATCTCCCTTTATTTTGTACTGTCCCTGTATCTTTCATTTTGAACTGATAGTTCTTATACTCATACATGCCTCTTATAAATGTTGTGTATTCTATGACTTTATGGGAGTTCTCTGCATTAGACAAAACTGCAACCATAAATCTCTTTAAATCATGCCTGTTTCTATACTGAAAACTATTGTTTAACAAAAGAGTTTTCCATGCATATTCTTAAATACCTTAGAAGGTCTTTATCTAGCTCAATCATTCCCTGAGACACCACCTTCTGAGGCTTGACAAAAATCTTACAGTTAAATTTGACTTTGATCTGGCACTGAATCCTAATCTGAGAATCTTTGCTTTCTAGAGAGACTGAGATCGAGAATCAGTTTTAAAGTTCAATCTAGCAAATCCTGCCACCTTTATAGTACTTCTGAATCCTTGAAAATGGAATAATTCCCTGTTTAGCACCTATTTGTGTCTTATTATATACACGAAGAGAAACCAGTTGACATTTTTGATGTTTTGCCAGGAAGTCTTAGATCCATCAGTTCACTAGATAATTTCCACATTGCTACAGTTGATATAGTTTTGTAAAACTTTCTATTCCTACATAACAAGGCTCCTCTTTTCTCTATCTTCCAAAACATTTTCCTCCCTTTCCTCTAAGCTTTTATGGATAATCTTCTTGAGGTCTATCAGACTCCTATCCTCTGCCCAAGCCTCAAATCAGTAAATGATAGATACATATTTTAGCATCATAAGACAACTATTATTATTATTTATTATTGTTATTACTATTATTATTATTAATTATTCCCATAGATTATATTGGTTAAGAATTTGTTTAGGGTGCAATGGGTATGGTTTTTCTCTATTCCATGATGTCTGGGGTCTCAGACAGACTCAAATGGCAGCGGGCTAGTATCTTTTCAGAGGCTTGTTTTCTCATGTTTTGGCACCTGGCTGAGATGACTTAAAGGCTGGGCTCAGCTGAATCTTTTAACTGGAGTACCAAACACTGGCTTTCCATGTGGCTTGGGCTTTTTTGCAGCATGGTGGCTGGATTATAAGAAGACACATTTAGAGAGGGGTCACTCATTCAGAGAGCTAATGCTATAAGAGAACTGGGTGGAAGCTGCATGAACTATTTAGATGTAGACTCAAAAGGCATGCAGCATTACTTTCACTGCATTTTATTGATTTACTAGAGTCAGTAAAGTCAGTCCAGGGCTCAAGGAGAGGAAGATTAGACTTTACTTCAAGTCAGAGGAATGGCAAGGTAATGTTGAAGAAGACCATTTAAAATAGAAGATATTGTTGAGCCATGTTTGGAAAATATAGTATGTAATGGGGAATTTTCTGATGACTCTAGTCAAAATAATTTCAGGTTAGGATTATAAATGCTTCAGAGGTAGGACTTTGAATTATTATTGTTCAGATAGTTAGCGATATGAAGAAGCCCATCAGACAAAGGTTACCAGGGACTCATCTTGGTCAAACAAAATTAGGTTTATTTAACACTAGAACCAGGAAGAGGCATCTAGAGGAACTATTGGGAATTTTAGTAAGAAAGAGTTGGAGGGAAGTTGTAGAATTTGTGCTGTGCTGGGTAATTTTAAGTAGCATTTAAAGGAGTATAGTTCTGGACCGGTTGCTGTCAAAAAGTGAGAAGTGGTTTTATAATTTTTATCTGGAGGTAAAGGGATTAAAGTGGGGTCACTGTTCATTGGTCAGGAAGAAGTAGTCACCCATGTGAACCAGCACAAAGAGAGGTCCAGACAGCTGTGTGGCTGCAGGGCACCTTATCTCTGTCTGGTTTCAGACACTACCAAAAAATTGTCTTATTTCCGTCTTGTTGCACTATCTCATAGTTCAGCTTTGTCCTATTCTTGTTTATATTCTGCAAAAGTTGTTTATGTTTTCTTGGGCTAACTATCATGCGCTGGGGCTATTTTTCACTTTCTCAGAAATAAAAGTAATCTTTAGCATTTAATGAATAGCCTTATGTATAAATAAACCAATTAGAAATTAGTCTCCAGTTGTAATTAATCCACCTTGATAAAGATGGACCAAGAAGCAGTGGGATCACTTCCCATCATTATCCATCACATAAACAATAAATCAAATTGCTTTCCATTTTCCAAGCTTGAGTGTTGAGTGCTTAGTTTTCTTTTGGGTTCTTGCATTCA
This sequence comes from Cynopterus sphinx, assembly GCA_030015415.1. Taxonomy (NCBI): domain Eukaryota; kingdom Metazoa; phylum Chordata; class Mammalia; order Chiroptera; family Pteropodidae; genus Cynopterus; species Cynopterus sphinx. Next base: position 34,136,929 of record CM057382.1, on the reverse strand, counting down.
GTTAGGGAGGAAGAACAAATTAACTTTCTACTGCTAAAAGAGTGAAATTTTTTTGGAAAGTTGAAAGTTGGTAGAGAATTTTAGGATATGGCAAGATGCTGCAAAGAGTCCAAAGCTGTGCCATCTTTTCTATCCTTTAGAAATTGAGGATGATAGAAGATTTCTGGACCTCCACCATTACCACATCAGACTTACTGGACAGGGACTAAATCTTAGAAAGTATGACATATAGAAAACCTCCCTAGGTGTCCTTGTTTGCCCTCTGAGGAGGTGGCCTGTATAGCTACAGCTTTCACTCTTTTCATCCCTTTCATATTTGTGGTTGGAACATTTGTTATTACATGAGTACTGGGATCCCATCTGAAAAAATTCTGTATTAATTAAAAATAATAGTGATATATAGGTCATCAAAGAAATGCTTGTTCGTCACACTTCAGCGCCTATTATCAGACACTGCTTTGAATATGGAGTTGATTTGGTATTGAATAAGGTCAGAATGAGTTAGCAGTTCTTGACTTGGGTGAGTCTTTTAGATATGAAATTTGTAAGAACCTAAGGGCAAACGATGTGCTAACACTAGTCCACTTCCTTCAGGGAATATTAGATGCTGCTCTAACCCTGCCTGAAAACAAAACTCCTGCCTGCCTCTCTAGTTCTCATTTCTCAGCACAGGGCTGACCTTATATGAATGGAAAAAACAATCATGGGGAAATAAATCACTGCTTCCCTTTTCCTTTCATCACTCGCAGATTCCTCAGACCTACCAGTTTTCTTAGACCCCCTTTCACTTATTTTCCTGTTCTTTCTTCAGGACCAATCCTGCTGCTTATTTTATGTTCCTCTGCTCTAACTACAGGTTTAAGAAGCCCAGGATACCTGGAGTCATGTGGCAAGATGCTGCAGGAAAATTTTTTTCCATATTTTTTTGTTCAATTATACAGTAATCAGAACATTGGGTGCTTATTAGGCAAAAAGTATTGGGAAAAATAGAGAATATGGGAAGGGAAGGCCAAAACACTGATGAGAGGCACCAAATTGCACTAAAGGAGAAGAGAGGTCCTGAGTGAAACTGAGGGTCTTTATGAATTTGATTAAATTTACTTTTAACTCTTAGCTCTAGAAATCATATTCTTCTCTCTCTCTCTATGCCCTTCACAGACCTAGTCTTTCTCCTGGGTAATCAGCAACCCCTGTGGAAGCAAAAGCCAGCAGCCCAGATCCAACTAATGGTCACACAATCAGGATCTCTGTAGACTAAAGGTATCATCTTGACCTAAATTATGTTTCAGCTCCTGAGCCCTGTGGTGGAATAACCCCCTGTTTACTTTCTTATGAGACTGAACAAGGACCTCTGGAAAAAGCCCCAGAGCTGCCCTCAAGCTCTGAAGAAATGATTTATTACCTTTACCTCACCTCTAATTAATCAATCAGTCCCAGCAAAACCCTGAACTCCTAACCCACGATTTCTTGTAATTTTGCCCCACGTAGTCTGTAATCTACATGCCATCGGGGAACCAGGGCTTAAGTGCACTAGCTCACCTGTGTCTCCACACTAGGTGCCATTTTCTTAAATAAATTTCTACTTTCTTTACTATAAACTCCTGTCCTTGTCTTCTTTGGCTTTGACACGTGCTAGGAAAATGAACCCCTTGAGGTCAGTAACACGAGGTATATAGGAAAATGCAAAGGTGGTGATGGGAAGTTGGGATGAGACCCAGCTGCTGTTGCTGCTCGCTGCCTACTCCCTAGATAGCTTCTTTCACTCTCAGGCACAACCCATCCACTAGCCTCAAAGAGTCCTGTTTCTAGGCCATGGGAATACCATGGTGAAGTGGGGTTTTGACCTTGTCAGAGTCAGTATCTCTGGGAAGGAATCTGAAGGCTCATTCTGGTAAAAGTCTTGTGGCCAGATTCTATAGAGGGGGATCTTGCTGCCAAGAGTTTAACTTTAGAAAATTAACAGACAGTTTCATAGTAGGTAGAATTCTAAAAATGCCTGCTCTCTGTTCCTCCTCTTCCCCAAAGATTCCTGTCCCCTGGCTTGTCAATCAAGCACTAATCTAGGTGCTGCTGTGAAGAGATTTTACAGATATATTTATAGCCCCAGTTATTTGACTCAAAGTAGGGAGGCTACTCAGGTGGCCTGTTCTAATCACACAGGTCCTTTAAAAAAAGGGGAAGAGAGATTCCAAGTCCAAGAAAGGTTGGACTTGCTGATGCTGACAGAATATGGAAGAGGCCACATGAGAAGGAGCTTTGGCAGCCTCTGGAAGTTGATAGTGGCTCCCACTGACTTTCAGTAAGGCAAGGAGGACCTCTGTCTTACAGCTGCAAGAAACTGAATTCTACCCTCAACCTGAATGAGCTTGGAAGCTGATTCTTCTTGAGTCTCCAGGAAGGAATGTGGACCTGCGGACACCTTGGCTTTGGTTTTGTGAGAACCTGAGCAGAGAATCCAAGTATATGGTATTGGTCTTCTGATCACAGAATTGTGAGCTAATTTTGTGGCTTAAAGCTGTCACATTTGTAGTAATTTTCCACATAGGAGTAGAAAACCAATATAAGACATAATATTTACAGTGAGTTTTCTACAGTGCTCCAGGAGATTGCAAAAAGGCAGAATTAAGGAAAACATACTTTCCTTTAAAGGTAGGTGTTGTCCTTTTTATCAAAGGTTTAAGGTCATTATTTAACACAAATGAAGTGTTGCCAATGCAAAAAAAAAAAAAAATGGAGAAAACCCCATTTTTCTATAAAATAGGTTGAATTACATGTTGATGCTGCTTTATCCATGTTATTAGGGCAACATGGATATTGAAACTGTTCTTCAAACAGACTATTAATAGAGTTCTTTCATTCATACACCGAAATTATAGTAGGATGAAAGGGTTAGGAGCAGACATGAACTAGGATAAAATCTTTTAGAGGGGTATAAGAATTAGATGACATAGAAAGTTCTAAATAAACATTAATCATCATCATCATCTTGAGTCCCTATGGCCAGATGAAATGCAAAATTTTAAGAAAATTACTGACTAAAGATCAGAAGAGACTTCTTTCCTTTTTGTCAGGTTCTAAATTAAATATTAGTTCTTTCTGCAAATTATCACTCTAAGGGGGCTATCAGTCAAAAAAGATTTTCAATAATTCATTGGTAATTACATATAAACTAAACTGCTTCATCAGTTCTCTAATCACGAGGTTTCATTCTTTGAGGTCTTTCGAAAGAGAAAACATGTTCATCTTTTCTTCCTTTACCCCTAGTCTTAGATTTGCTGGCACAACCTAGTCGCTGCTTCCCTGCGGTCAGGATGACCTGACTCCCTGTTTTATACTCAAGATGAGCAACATGCAGTTACTCTCCATCTTTCCTCTAATGCACCGAGAGACAGTCTTTCTTGCTTAGTAGAATGTCGCAAAGCAGCAAAAATACAAAAAACTGTCTCATGTTACAGTGCAAGTTATAAAGATTTTGAAGAACTTATTATTTCATTCTCTTCTTTTTAACTTTCATATATCATCTCTTAAGAAAGGACTAGCCTAAGCCCCATGGTACCCTGTACTCTTGGTGATAGTTTATCAAGCACATTTAATTTCCAGATGAAAGGAGGGTGGTCAGATAGAAAATGGCAGGTCTCTGTTTGTTAACACAGGACTGCTCAAGATTTTCTGGGGTACCAAGGAAAGTCAACTCAAAGTAGATTATCTTTGAAATTATTTTCCAAGAAATTGTTCAAATTCCTGTAGTTTCCAGTTGAAAGTTTCTCTTATAATACCCAGTGGACATTGTTGGTTACTTTCCCTGTCCCATGTAAATTCAAACTAGACATTACCTAGGTAGAACAGTTAGCCATCTGTATTTCTATAGTGCTCACTCTATATACAACACTTTGTTAGGTATTTTTGAGTTAACAAAGGAAGATAAAGATGAGGCCACTGCCTTCAGTCAGATAGACTGCCAGCAAATATTTATCAGGCAACTTCTCTGTGGCTGGTGGACAAGGTAGAAGTTGTTTTTATCATGGAGCTTACAGTTTAGTAGTAGTAAGATAGATACTAAATGATATACAGTGTGAGGAATATTGTCTGAGAAGAAGGTGCCTGAGAACCCTTAAATATCTCATGTGCTGCTAAAAAAGCAAGATCAATTAAAGCAGAGATTATTACTAACCCAAAAGCTGATTTTTGCTAGCAGATACGAGCTGTCAAATCTATGTTGTTTGCCCATACAGGATTTTAAATTTGATTTAGTTGTTAATAGCTTTTTAAAATACAAAAATTAATGCAATATTCCAGATTTCTAGTTCCTCTTGAAAAAAAAATGAAATTTCTGTCAGTATTGGGACTGCTTTCCTGCTGTTTTCCTAGTGTTAGAGCTGTATCATGTCCTATAGATATTTTGTGTGCTCTCCATTGTGCCATAGGCCCTGCCAATACCTACAGTAGCTCTGATGTGGAAGCTGAAGGTCATTTACCATTATCATTTCACACGTGGGTGGTATCTTTTACTCATTTACATGAGTGGCCTAAGCTCCTTTAGTTATTTGGTTTACTCAATGCTGACTGCCACAAGAAATCGTTATAGTGTGTAAAATTTATAGTGCATACTCAATGAGCTTTAATAGAACAGAAATGTCTGGAAATTAGAGTAAATTAAGTAGTTGGTGAAAATGAGTTATATTTTTGGATGATTTCACAGAAGAAGTGGTGATGTTTACTAGCATTTCAGATGAGGTTTATGATTGATTTCTTAAGATGAAAGGATAAACTATTCTTTATGAAAGGATTATTTGTTCAAAGCCTTAGGGTTGCTAGTTGAATACAAGTCACATTTATTGTTAACCAGAAGGTAATCAGAGAAGATTTTTCAAGACGCCTATGTCCAGTGATTGCCTCCTGAGATGTTTTCCTTTCTTGAGATTTTTCATACAGTCTGAAATAAGAGAACCAAATTAGTGATTGGCAAAAGTACTCTGGGTGATACTCGTGTGTACCCTCTCCTCGGACTTCTTTGAAAACTACTAAGCTAGAGCATACTAAAAGATCAAGGTAAATGGAAGGGAAATTTAGGGAGTTTATAGAGTTTATGTCTGATTTAAAAAACGACAATAAAACAACACCCTAGAAACAACAACAACCACAGTTACTGTGTGCAGGCATTATTCTAAATACTTTTAATATAAGAAACTCATTTTGTTTTTATGACAACCCAAAAGCAGGTATCATCCCCAGAGAGGCTGAGTAAATTGCTAAAATCAGACCACTGAGGCAGGATTCAACCCAGGCAGTCTGGCTCCTGAGCCCTTCTTAACCACTAGGCGATTCTTAGTACAAGAGTGAGCTATAAAGTGATCTGAGAGAATGGCCATGTGTGAAGATGAGAGAGATACCTCTGTCTGTATAAATTGGCTTGCAGTGAGGAAGACTGAGGAGGCAGGAAGATTTAATGTGGTTCTTTGGGTTAATGTTTGCATTGTTGCCATCTGAGATTTCATCATAACCTTATGATGGTTTGGCAATGATCTATGCAACTGCTACTATTTAATAAAAAAATGAACATGGTTTTTAGGTATAATTCCTGTGCTCATCTATAACATGGATGACCATTAATTACTATTAATTGTCCTTATAATGAATCATCTTAAGAAAATAAGACCATCAGTCATTTCAGATTTTAACTGCTTATTCTAAACCCACATTAAAAAGACTATTGACTTGAGGAAAATATTCTTCCATGGCCTCATCTTTCAACTACTGTTCATTATTCTTAGAAATGTATGCCACTCACAACTTTTTACTTTACTCAGTAAGAATAGACTTGGCTGAGGGCACCATTTCTGCCTTCCGATTTTTCTCTCTGGCATAGTTATAGGTGACCCCTGAATCAAGACTAGCCCCTAGTTTCTCCCTTAACAAGCTCCACTGAAACAGCTGATTGCCTGATAAGTTTCAGGAACTGCCTTACTCTTTATTGTTCCTGGTGCCTGAAGCTATTAATCATCAAAAAAAAAAATGTCCATTTTATTAGAGACAACAGTTCTGTAACAGCAATATTCTTGTTTCAGAGCAGTAAATACAATGTATTTAGGAATATTTGTGTGAAGAAGATTCAAGCCAAATTGATCATAGATTCTGAAATGAATATCGAGGAAATTCACTCTTGCCATGGAGGATGGGACAGGAATAACTTTTTAAATAAAGATACATATTATTCTTTTCATAAGGAAGGCATTGGGGACTGTTCTGCACGAAAGGATCTCAGTTCAAAGAGCCAGGTAGTAACGCCAGATGGGAATACTCTCATCTCTGATTTCCTGTTTCAACTCTTTAAAATGACAGTGATTGAGCCAGCTTCTGTGGAGTTAGACTAAACGACCTACTGGTATGAAGGCAGCAAAATTAATGCAAGTAATTCCCAGCCGCTTATCCTTTCACCTCCCCTTTCCCTGCTCCCTGAAATGAAAATGAAGCAAATCAGCAGACCAGAATTTTGAGTGCTGTTCTCATTTCTCTACTCAATGTGACTTTGCATTATAAAAAATATGTATAAATTAATAATGTGAACAAAACAACTTTTTTCATATTTATTAAAGTATAATTTAAAAAATTGTAATATATTTAAAATATACATGTTTTGACATACATATGTGTGTGTGTGTGTGTGTGTCTACACACACATGCAAACATTGTGAAAGGATTTCCACCATTGCATTAATGAATACATCTGTCACCTCACATATTTACCTTTTTTGCTGAGAAGAACACTTAATTTCTACTCTCTTGGCAAATTTCAATTGTGCAATATAGTGTAATCAACTATAGTCACCATGCTATACATTAGATTCATCGTATAGCTGAAAGTTTGTACCTTTTACCAGCCTCTCCCTGCCTTACCACCCCTCCAAGCCCCTGACAACCATCATTCTACTGTTTCTGTGAGCTTGTCCATTTTTTAAAAAGATTCTATGTATCAGTGATGTTACGTGGCATGTCTTTAAGAGAACAATTTTTTAAAAATTTTATTTATCCATCCAGTATTTACTGAACATCTCTATTTTCCAAGTGTTATGCGAACACAAATAATGTTATTACAGTTTGGAAGGAAGGATCTACTTCAAGAATTTTTTTCTAGTTCTTTGCATTTTTATTGAAGGACCATAAAATACAATGTTTAATCTCTTGGATTTAGCAGTCAAACAAACCAACTTTGGAATTCTACTGCCTCTCTGAATAGGTAAAGCAAAAGTGCATGTCAAATTCCACTAGTTAATGAGAATTAACAGAGAACATGGCATCTAAATTAATAAAAAGACTGATTTATTAATTTTTTTAAAAAAGGTATATAGATTTATAACTTTAAAATTCACACATTAGCTAGAAATATGCTAATGAAATGTTTTTGTTTTAAGAATAGATAACAATAATTAATAATTAGTATGTCAAAGATGATGAAATGGTGTTCTTTCCACTTACTGGGACTCATGTAGAATATAGGTACTAGTCTTTAAATAACAGATAAAACTACCATCCTGACCCACAGAAGCAAGTCTCCAACCAGGAACCTGTGGAGGACAATAGTGGAAAAAGTGAACCACAAGAAATCAAAGTCCCATCTGTGGCAGCAAGATGAATCTTAGTTAAAAATATCCAAATGGTACTAAAATCTCCAAGCTAGGAAAACTAAAACTGATTCTCTCCCATGAAACACCTGGGGGGCCTGACAGGTAAAGATGTAATTTAGCTGTGTGGGGACACTTTCTCCACCCATGGTAGTGGGGAAAACAGACAGCCAGAGGGGGAACAGGAAAGTGAGTGCCGTGGAAGGAACACACAGCCCTGCTCTTAGAAAGCTTGGAATTAATCTGTGAGGAACTTCCCTGTGTATATTTATTCCACAAGCTATTCCTTCCTTTGTCTATTACCCAAGCTTCTCATCATTCAAGACTCAAATCTTATCTTCTCTACCAAGCCTTTCTTTGCTTGATTATGTTGTCCTCTCTTTTCTCTGAGTTTACTTAATGCACAGAACACACCTCTGTTGAAGTCATATCACACTAAATTTTGTAAGAGCCTATTTCTTCCATTAGAGATTAGTTCTTTTAGGGAAAAAAAAATCTATGTTTTCTTCAGTATTTTCCTGTAGTCCCTAGCAGAGTTCCTGACATATAGTATTTGCTTAGGAAATGCTAAGAAAATATGTTCTCTTAGATAGGTAAATGCTCACTTTTAATCTTGCTGATATTATTAATTTAGTTATTTTTAATTTTTCACAAATAATACAAAGGTAAATGTTGCCTAGGCTTCTATAAATTATAAATTCTGATTTTGTGATAAAATAGATATTGTAAAAGGAGGTATAAGGAGAAAAAGTAGTAACAACATGTATACATCATATATCACAATTATGTGCAAAATATATACAAAAATATAAATCATACCAGTGTAAATAAGTGTGTTTGAGCTGAATTATGTGTTCAGCATTTTAAGTTTTATAATCTAAGAATTATATTTTGCTTTTTTATGTGTTAATCTTGTTCATACATTTATATTTATAACATTTATTTTCTTAAATATTTCCTCAAACATCTAGCATAAAAATATATCACTTTAAACAAAATGTTTGTACATTATTGAATTTAAATTGGTGCATATTTTAGAGCTACCTATTAATGTCATGATAATATTCATCTTTTTTGATGCCATATAAATTTATTTCTATAATTCAATGTAAAACTTATCAGTTTTTTAATGATAACACATTTTGTGATGAGGATCTTTGTACAAATGCTTCCCTATTTATCAGCTTTGTCTATTAGTCTCCAAATGTGTAGGAGACTCCAAGCTTTAGAAAATGGGAAAATCAAACATATATTATCTAGTATGTCAAAGCAGAGGACCCTAGATATTTATGGGAATTTCAATATTGTTCAAAGAAGAGTTAGTACAGCAGTATCCTTTGAAAAGCCTGCTTATCCTTTGAAAGGTTGACCCTTGGCTGGTATCTGGGAACTTGTATATTGAAAGGGGTTCCCACCAATCTAAGCAATAAGAATGACTCACTGTTATTAAATTATGCAGACAATAAGGTTTATGCTGAACACTGGCCTTCCTCTGGGAACCTGGCATTTTGGTATGTGCTATGTGGTAGGTGCCTATCATATCAGCCTCCGCTTTAAACCTTGGGCACTGAGGCTCTAATGAGCTTCCCTGGCAGAAAGCATTTCACAAATTTTGTCCCAAATAATTGCCAGGGAGGTAAGCATGTCCTGTGTGACTCCACTGAAAAAAGACCCTTGGCAGTTTGTGCCTGGTTTCTTCTGGACTTTGCTCTATGCACCTTTTCCTCTTGCTGATTTTGCTTCATATCCTCTCACTGAAATAAGTCATAGCCATGAGTATTACTCTATGCTGTGTCCTGTGAGTCTTCCTAGTGAATCATAGAATCTGGATGTGGTCTTGGGGGACCTCTGACATAATATATACATTTTTTAGTGGAACAGAATCTGGTCCTTCAATACTATGTCTTTATTATACAACAAAAGTGTGATATTTGCTGACTGTTCAGTTAATTATATTTTTAAGTTAGTAAAACCTGAATATTTAGGCTTAAGTAGGGCTCTGACCTATATTCAGATTGTGAAATAGATGTGCCCTCAGAGTTGGTTTAGCTATTTCTTGTTGTGCGTTAAGATAGAAATGAAAGTTTAAAACTTCTGCAATGCAAGCTTTATACAAACTAACTCTTAATTTTAAGCAAGTTGTGCATCTGATTGAAGCCTATCAGTACTCTTTTGGTGTATTAAGTGATCAAATGACCTGTGAAAATTTATTTGCAGTTTACTTTTGGTGACTTAAGTTATCCTCAAACTTTTTTCCCTCCTACTTTTTATAATTTCATAATTCATCCATTATCTTCCTCAACAAAAATTCACTGGACACCTATTTGGACCAGGTACTGTACTTGGCACTGATGATTCGCATTTAATAGTATAGACATAAAACTTGCCATCATGGACCTTCCTTTGAATAGCGAAGAAAGATGAGTGATGATTTGTGAATGTTATAATATTTGAAAACTAGTCTCTTCTGGTAGAGTTTAGCCACAAGGAATTGGAGGATTCTCAGAGAAGTTGATCAGGTAAGAAAAAGTGATTATCCACCATCTGTAGTAGACTCAATGATGGCCCCCTAAAAGATATATTCACTAAAACTGCTGAAGGAAACAACCCTGAAACTGCTTTTTTGGGGATGTTGATTTAAAGCTGTTTATTAAGAAACAAGACTTAGAAAAGAACCGTTGACCCTCCACACTTTCCTGCCCAAGAAATTCAGACAGAAAAACCTGCTTTAGGAAAGGAGGCTTGGCTTAATCGCCCTAAGAATCTCCACCCTAGCATTAGTCAGGGAGACTCCAAGCCTGTTAGCTTAGATGCTCACTGTATCCCATTGTTTGAGTTGCCCAGAAAGAATTTTCCTGCAGCTTATGTGTCTCTTCCTCAACTACCTGTAAATCACCCATTCTCACTTTTGAGAATCTAATACCCTGTCTCCCATTTTCTCTTTTGTCCAAAATATCTTATATACCCAGTGTTGGTTCACTGTCTTCGGAATTTTCATGCCAATAAACTCCTCATGTACATGTATTAAGCATCTGATTTTCTCTTGTTAATCTGTCTCTGTTAATTTGATTATTAGTATAGCTAAAAGCACTTAGAAGGTGGAAGAAAAAATATTAATATTTTTTTAGCCTCGACATTGCCATCAGTAGAGGCAGCCTAGATGATTAGAAAACTGTTAATTAAGAGAGGTCAACTTTTAAAGCATGGTCTTTTTCATTGATGCCAAATCTAAGTAGATGAAGGAATGTGATCTCTAAATCAGCAAATTATATGCTTTCTTCTAGAGTAAAAAAAAAATATGTGTGTGTGTGTGTGTGTGTGTGTGTGCGCGCGCATGTGCATGTTCATGCATGAGTGTTTTCCTTTTGAAGTGCAAAACAATTTGCTTTTAAGATTGACACAAGTTGTTTCAGGACAAATAGTGCCAACAACATACCTCCCTTCCTGCCTCCTCAAAATGCCCGCATCCTAATTGCAGGAACCTGTGAATGTTATTTTACATGGCCAGGGAATTTATAGGTATAATGAAGGTTACAGATGCTAAAATAGGGAGGTTATCCTGGATTATCTGTCTGGGTCCAATCTAATAACACAAGTCCTTAAAATCAGGAAACTCTGGTTGAAGTGAGAGAGATGCAATGGTAGAGGAAACAAGAGATTTCAAACGTGAGAAGGATTTAATGCTCTGTTTTGGTTTTGAGTTGTAGGGGGCTACTTGTAAGGACTGGGGAGAGGGCAGCCCCTTTCTGACAGCTAGCAAGGAATTGGGGTCCTGAGTCTTACAACTAAAAGAAACTCAATTCAGCCAACAGCCTAAATAACTTTAAAAGTGAATTCTTCCCTGGAATTCCAGTAAGACATGCTGACACCTTGATTTTAGTTGAGAGAGAGGCTTGTTGGACTTTAAAGTTACAGAATTTTGAGATAATAGGTGAGTATGGTTTTAAGCTATCAAGAGTTTTTGGTTGTTTGTCACAGCAACAATAGAAGAATAATATATTAGATCAATCTTTTTAAAATTTTTATTTCATTAAATTCTTTTTCAAGTTGGTTTAATTTATCATCATCATCATCATCATCATCATCATTATTATTATTATTAAGTTTAGTCCTTTATTTTAAACCAAACAATCAACAACATTAGGTCTAGCACATTTTTACTTTTGAGGGATGTTGACAGGACAGTTGTTAAGCATTTAGTTTCTGGTTTCGTTTGTAATACTTAATATTCCTTGTATGTTCACTTACTATTAAAAATCTAAGTAAAGATAAATTTATCAGGATTGATTTTTATCATTTCAATAAATTTAAATTCCTTTTTAAACTTATACTTTATGTGTTTTCCAATACAGAGAAATTTAATTTTCCCAATTACCTTCTCTGAATTATAGAGATTTTCCAAAATGCCAAGTATCTAAGCATCTTATGTCAGTGAACAGTGGAGGCCTCTTGGGTATCATGGTGAGCTCAGACACACAGGAAGCACTAGCACCACCCTAGGGGCTCCTTTGAGGGGCCTCTGAGATACTCTTTTTGTTAAAGACAAAGCTTGCTTACTCTTTGTGAAACAACACTGCAAGAGCAGGAGGTGGGCACAATTCTAGGTCCTGCACAATATCATGCAATTATCATTAATATTCTAGAAGTAAATGTTGGATTTCATGTTGCCCTGGATTCAAAATTAGAAAAATTAATATATAATTTCTATATTACCCTTAGAGAATAGAAATCTGTGCCTTAATTAGCAACAAAAGCATGACAAAGAAAAGAATTGTCCTCCTCTTCTTGAAATCTTCCAGCAAGTGTTATTTACTATTAAAAAGAAATTGCACAGAAAGGATTATCTTTTGGAATAACAAGAACATGAAAGATAAGAACTCAAGTGATGTTTTGTTTTTCTTCTGCTACTTAAGCACAGAGGGGGATAATTGTAATGGTTGAACATTGCCTGTGGACAGGATATGTTAAGTGTTTCTGGTGAAATTCAGTAGAGGAGAGGCAGGAGATTTCCTTTGGGCTGCCACTTGAGGGAAAACTTGACGTTAAAAACAAATTATAGGACAGTTATCTTACTGACAATAAGCATGGCGGTCTCTTTGTCCCTCACTCCTATTCATTTTCTATTTGAGAATTCCAGTGTTAAGTAAAAGTAGAAGAGTGCCCAAAGGCAAGATGTATTAAGTGAAAAGAATTAATGAGAGAAATCTGAATTAAGCAAAGTTAAATAGATTTATTTGCTGCAAGATTTCCTCAGAGTCTATAGATGCCAATAATAACAATAAACACATTGAGCACTGACTGTGTGCCTGGTATTGTTCTAAGTGTTTTGCATGTATTTAACTGGTTTAACCCTTGTACCATTGTGCAGTAGGTACTATTATTATCACACCATTTTGTGCATGGGGGAACTGAAGCCATCCTTATCTCAGGGATTAAATGTACTATGTTTATGGCTAGGATTCAGCATTTTAAAATCTGTGATCTTTCTTCCCAGATAATTTTATGCTGCACTGGTAAGTAAATTGGGTGTCCGGGAGTGCTATTTTAAATAAACAGAATACATTCCGGCCCTTGGAAGTTTCAAATAAAATCAATATGGATATACCATTTGATACAGATATTTCTACTGTTTTTACTCCCAGAATGATCCTCCGTTCTTTTCTCTGCCAAGCCACATTCCATACATACTTTATGATATAGCTCTTGGTAGATTACAATAATGTATTATTATTGTATTACTTGCCAACTTCACTCTAGGAGAATTATATATCCTCACTGGTTACTAAGTAATTTGCTGTGCTTCTCCCAGTAGGAAAAGTGTACTTGCTACCTACACATTGATGGCAGGCTTGGCCGTATGACTTGCTTTAGCTGGAATGTGGGTGGGAGTAATACATGCCATGTCTAGGCAGAAGCTTCAAGAGTCATTGTGTGGTTTTCTTATTTCTATTACTTCTCTGTTCCAGCAGATTAAATGAGGCTGCTCCTGTAGCCTGGGTCCTTGAATAAAGAAGACATGGAGCAGAGCTGAAGCCAACTTGCAGGTATCATGTATGTGAGTGAGTAATAATTGTGTGGTAAGCCATTGAGATTTTGGTCATTGTTAGCTTTAGTGTTGTAACCCAGCACAGATGAATAGAGGCTCAAATCTGCTTCATCCACAAAGTCTTAAGTATTTACCCTAGTTTGTTTTTATTTTAACTTTTCCAAAGTCTACAGAAAATTTAAAGTCTATAATATAAGTATTTTAAATTATAAATTTTTCTAATATAGACTTCCCATTATATTAGATATGTCATTCTTCTCCTAAGATGCACTATAAATTCTTTGAAGCCCCATGCCATTTATTACACTTTTAAATTATTTTCTCTGGTCCTAAAAACATACTAGGTGCTGGATAAACACTCTTCAGCCAACATATCTATAAATATTTATTGAAGACATAATATTCAGGCCACTGTTGCTTTATTAGTTGCTAAAAATGATAATTAAGGACTTCATTATTGCCCAGATTGGCAAGGAATGTATGTTCATTTTCCTAGAAGGAAGTAGTTGGTTCCAGAAAGATTTTGTTTGCTGGATGGTTAGTTCATAAAGGCCCTTGTTATGATTTACAATGCTCTATGTGACTCATATTTTCATCCATGAAAGTCCTGAGGAAAATCTTTAAAAATACTCAGTTTATAGTGGCTCCATTGCCACTAGAGGTGGAGGAGGTTATGGCCTTCATAAGCCTAGATCAGTGACAAGTTTGTTTATCCTTACAGTGATGTAAAAGACAATTATTTCATGTGGTTAGATCTCTTTTCATGGGAGATTAGAAGAGAATGTTAGTTAAAAATGAAAAGAGCAGAAGCAAGAAGGCAGAAAAACAATGATCAGTTTAATTTCGTCCTGAAACAACTGCTTTCCCTCGGGCATCAGTAGCTGGCCTGACATCTTGGGCATAGGGTTTATTTATAGACTCTTTATAATTTCTTAAGAAGGAATACGTTATGAAATGCATTTAAACTATCTACTCATTTGAGCTCCAGAGTGTATGCTATTTTTCTTTTTTTTTATGGCAATGTAAAACTGATGCCCTCTTACTCATCTTGAAAGGAAAGGAGGTCCTTGAAACCTATAAAATAGCTTCTGGTGACTTAGTACAGGAGGCCCTGCTATAATAGTGTGTGCTTATCTGGCCTGACCTGAGTGAGGGAGGAGGGGCACCACTGTCAACCCTTGGAAATGAGATTGCATGGCATCTGAGAACAGTGGTTGTCTAGAATAAATATTTCGCATAAGAGTAGGCAGAGTGATACAGCTGTAATTTTTTTTTTTTTGCTCAATAGCTATCACAAGTGTATGACATCTGTATTATTTTCTATACTGTGATCTCACAATATTTTGATTCTTAGATAAATGTCTTTGAGTTATTGCACAGTTAACCTTGCAAGGTTTTCTGAAGCTAACAGGCCAAAGTAATGTGAATTGATAGATGCCATTAACCAAGGTTAAATAGTTATCACTATGAGGTGGCACAGGGACCATTTTAATGTCTGGCAAGGAGAGGAAGTGTTATTTTTCTAGAAGAAATAAAAATGGGGTGAGATTTTTCCCAATTCCATAGTGGACTATATACATCAATTTGGAAAACCTTATTATTTCTTTATGTTTCAGTTTCTTTGTTGTCATAGGATAAATACAATTCTATTTGGAATATTTCTCACTCTTCCAATGAAAATGTCTAGCAAGATTCAGAGAATCTTACATTTCTAGAGTTACAGGGGCTGTAAGATTTTTGGTACAACTCCCTCTTCATCGATAAATAAAATGAGTCCCTGAGCCATTAAGTAATTTACCTAAATTCAGAATTGCTGTCAGAGTTGTGGTTATAATATTAATGTTAAAAAATATTTTAGGTGAAAGAAATTTAAAAATTACACACACACACACACACACACACACACACACACAAAGTCAGCTGGACTGAAGGTTATTACTGAGACTATAGGGTGGGAATGGAAAACTGCTCACTGTAGGGGAAGGACCACTTACAGAAGGGCAGGGAAACTGTACTATGATGGGAGGTAAACACTTGCAGAAATATCGACAGAGCTGGAAATAGATGCAGAATAGAGAGATGAACCAGCATGCTGATGACTATAGTTGTGTCATCCTGCAGGGAGTTCTCATCTGGTGTGCTCTATGGCTTAGTCCTTTGCACTGAACTGCCCAATTTTTTGTGTAGTTGACTTGGAGGAATCTATATAATAGATAGTGATCAGAAAATGCTAATATGGGAGCAAAAAAATATGTTTAATGATAGAATTAAGATTAAGAATCATTTATCTAGATGTGAGCCCAAAGCAACAAGTGAAAGGGAGAATAGAACTAAGAAGAATAACTAAAACAATCCCAAGAAATTTGCATCAGTTCAGTGTTGGTGATGCCTGGCTTGACAGCAGTTCATGTGGCACATGCTTGGATGTTTTAATTACCCTTAAACTCAGTGTAGTCCAGTATCTGTCAAAAAATTAAATATAATCTTAGGTTATTTTCATAAATTATTATATTTTTGTTTATATCAGAAGATATAATAGAATGAAAATACTCAGTAATTGTCAGACCATTGATAAACTATTGCATCACTAAGCATGGTCTTGAAAGGTCATAATGAAGAATCGAAGTGGTAGTCCCTAAAATTTTTCAGTTTGACCCCTGTGAGGTTCCCTTTCTTAGGCTGACCTCTTTGAAGGTTATATTCTTTCTTCACAGAATATAAACATGTTCACAAAAATCACACATAACTATAGGGGGTTTACAAGTGTAGGTTGAGAACTCTTAAAGTAGAGATGACTAATAGGAGGGCAATCAGAAAGATGAGGGCTGTGGAAGCCATGTCATGTGAAAATCAGTTGATGGAATTATGAATGCTTAATTAGGAAAAGGAAGGAACCAGGGAGACACGAAGCGTTCACAACAGCTCACTAGTGTACAGTTCTTTCCCTAGAACTTGGAGGACTGTATTTTTTTAGCCCTGCTGTAGCTGTGCAGCCATGTGAGTAGTTTCTGATCAATGAACCAGGAGAGGAAGGGCTATGTGTCACTTCGGGCCTACAGTATTTTATTCCTGGTCCGAGACCTTCCAATGCCATCTTCTCCACTGTGGTAATCAGATTATATTTTCTGGATGGTACAGTTAAAGATGGTGACTTTGTCGTCAATCCAGGTCTCTGAGTGACCATGTGAAGCAAACTCCCTGACAAACTGTGTTACTGCTGGCCAGCAATCATTCCGCAGGTAGGGGTGGGTGAGTGGATATGGAAGGTACTGAACTCTTCACCCAGTAAGGAAATTGTGAGTTCATAATGAATGATATTGAGCACAACTCCCATTTGGAAAATTGCAATAAATGTTTCTCTCTATTCTTTTGCAGGAATATAAAAGTGACAGCAAGCATAATCTAAAATAGGAGACTTTAAGCAGGGGATTTGCAGACAAGATGAGCTGAGTGCCTCCTGGGGGCCAGAAGCAGTCAACATAGAAGGGTTTCGAAGACTAGGAAAGGGCTTTAAGGTCCAATTACATGCTAAGGGTGTATAGTTTTCTTCTAAATTTTTCGAACCCCCCCTTTTTTAGGCGCTTTTTATCATAACCATCATTAACACCATTTATGCAATACACATATATAAATGTTTATGACAAATTCTAGAACATGAGATAAGACATTATTACTTTGTAACAGAGTCTTTCTTGTTGTGTGAAGTCTACATTTTGGAGGCAACAAATAAACTTATGCTTGGTATATGAGAAGTTTATAGCTAATGAAATTACTTTTGAAAGAATAAGGGAGTACTGATGAGCAGGCTTTATTAAGGAGCAGAAGTCAGTACCAAGAGTAGGATCAGACACCATCTTTTTACCTTGCATGTCCAGGCCACCAGACTATATTTCCTAATATTCAGGGGGAGTGAATCCTCTTGAATCACCTTTGTTAGCACATCCTCCTCGTCTCTTCTCCCCAGTACAGGAGTTATCACATCCTCCCTTGCATGACCCTCTTGTGGCCTGTTTTATTTGAGTCTTAAAATGAATGTGCAGTGATATTCCCACGAAAATGAATCTGGCATTACTTGATGTTGGCCATTTTCATTTATATGACAAGTAAGGAAAATGAGAAACAGGTCATGGCTCTTTGCTGGAGTCACAAACACCTTGTCTGAAGCTGCAGTGATTCTTTTGCCCAGAAATGTGAAGTAATGGTTTCCTGAACAAAATAAATCTACACAGAGGTAATTTACTTGAATTTAAATTCTCTTTTGTTTATCTTTTGAAATAATCGCAAAGGAATCAAATGCAGTAAGGTTATGTTACTTGTTGGTGAAGCAGCAGTCTGCTTTAGAGTAATGATGATAAGCTCTATTAGTGAGTATGTTAGATATTGGGGGTGAAAGATTAATGGAGAATAAAAATTTGAAAAAGTGTGACATTAATGACATAGTGGCCAGAGGCACAGACTACCTTTCTAAAAACAGGTTAACTCACCATTTCTAGAAATGTAATCTTAGACACATTGCTCAGTCTCTCTAAGTCTCAGTATTCTCATCTGTAAAATGGAAATGACAATTTGACCTGTACCATACTCATATTGTCATGATTAACTGGGAAAATACATGTAAAGCAAGTAACAATTTGCCTGATGCGTAGTACATGCTTGATCAAATTAGCCCTTTTGTTGTTGTTGTTGTTTAAGAGCCAGTGTTCTGCTTGGTGGGAAAGATAGTCATGGTAGAAACAGTACTACCTGAATCAGCAAGCCTGTCTTACTGTCTTTGTTCCAGCATTAAAGTGCTGGTGGCTGTCAGCAAATGACTTGCCCTTTCTGGATCTAGATTAAGTTTGCCTTGTTTTGTTTCTGTATGACTAGGTATCTAGATTTAAGATTCTCTAAATTTTTCCAGCTAAAAAATATTCGATTTTATGTAACTCAACATCATGATTGTGAAAACAAGTTAGTATATATTCCTTACTGACTTTAAATGTTGAAAAGTACACATTATGACAAAGAGCATATATCAATTAAGTGGCTTAGAGCAGTGCTTCCACATTAATGGGCATTGAATCAGCTGGGAATTCTGGGGAATTGTTACAGTGGAGATTCCTATTCAGTAGGCCTGGGGAGGGTGGAGCCTAAGATTGGGTATTTCCAACAAGCTTCCAAATTACCTGTGAAAGCATAAAGGCCATAGGTCTTCTCATTTTGGCTTCTGTGTTTGGTCATCAAGATCTAGCTGTATGACTTTGATTATTAATGTTCTCCTATTCATTCCACTTGTGGTCAGAACGGTTGAAAGAAGAAATAAAGGAAATAATTCAACATGCTAGAAATATAATACCGATTCATCATACCAATTCAAAAAGTTAAATAGTAACTCCAGAAGAGCTACCTGACAAATTATAACACTTTTAGGACTGAAATCAGATAGGAGTTGTTGGGCAGATGCTTGTGTCCAGGTCTCTCTTTTTCTCCATTTTGGGTCTTAAGGATCTAAATATCTATGTAATGGATAAGTGAAATTACCTTCAATATAAATGAACACCAAAAGATTGTAGGACTGGAGCAACTGAGCTGTCTTGATTTATTTCTCAGAGTATTTCTCACTGCCAGTTTCAACCCTGGCAAAGTCTTATGATCAGACATTGTCATAAAATTCACTTTTTAGTTAAGAACTATGGATAATTTTGCCCTAGAAAGAATTTTGCACAAAATTTATTTTCTTTAAACTGTCATTGTGAGTGTCATGGAGAAGAAAGGGGCTTAGGAGATAAAATAAAACTTCTATTAACTCTCTCAGGTTTCAAGGGAGTGATGATGAGCCAGTGTGAGATGGGACAGAGAGGTGATTTCTTAAAATACCAGATCATAGAGAGAGGAGGGTCCTCATCTATCTATTTCAGGTAAGGAATTTCCTTTTGATTTATCAAATCCTTTGATTTCTCAAAGGTTTTAATATCTTTTTGATAGGGCATGAAGAATGCATGTTGATGACTAGAAACATCAACCACATGTCTGTCTCTTCCTGTTGATCATGTTACCTCAGGAGATGACAGAGAGCGACGCAAAGTAAGTTTTATTGCATTAAGGAGAAACGAAAGTAAAAAGATCCCCTCAATGAAGGGCTGGCTGCTAGGAAACCAGATCAGCCTTGATCATTTGGAGTTGTGGGTTTTTTTGCTGTTGTTGTTGGGGCTTGGAATCAGGGTAGGCGTCTGTCTCCTTTTGGTAACTTTGAGTGACAGCTATGATTGACAAGTGAGATTATATAACTATTTTGCTACTGTGCATGATTTTACTCATAAGAGCATGAGGAAAACCCAGGGTGGGTTTTAAAACCACAGTATTCAGGACATTATAGTGAGGATATAATGAGGCTGGTGGGGGCGGGGGTCAATGACCGTATCTGATTTGCATGTGTCCTAGTTATACAGGTGGGAATTCCCCTTTTGCCAGTTGCATCAGGTTTGGAACCTAAAAGTAACAAACTTTCTTCCTGTTAGGGAAGATTCCTTGGTAGATGACCTTTCCTCATCCCTAACTAGCTACTTAACAGTTTGATACTGCCTTGTTGCTTAAGATGAAAACACTTGTTTCTTCTTTGTTCTCTTTTCTTTCGCACCAGGCTTTTAAAATCGTGTTCAACCAGCACTCCCAATCCCCCAAACCCACCAGGTTGTTTGGGTTTTAACTTTGCCTTGGGAATGTGATGAAACCTGGATTTGTAAATTGAGATTTTTTTTTTCTATCAAGAATGGGTCTTACCGGATTTCGTTAACCAATGTCACCATAAAGACAAACAAACCAATGAATAAAAAAAGGCGTCTGTGAGGGCTAAAGAAAAACAATACTTTCCTTCCACCTTCTAAGTTCTAGCTCGGTTAATAAGCAAATTAATAGGTTAACAGGAGAAAAACCAAAGTTTTAATACGTGTGCATGGGAATTCATATAAGCACAAAAATTCCGAAGACAATGAGTCAACTTTGGGTATATAAGACATTTTTGAATAAAGGACAAAGGTTGGGGGCACAGGTATTAGATTTTGGAAGTGAGAATGGGTACTTCAGAAAGAGTAGAACACACATGTCAGGTAAATTCTTGCTGGGCAACTCAGAAATAATATGATATGGGGTATCTAGCTAACAGATACCTGCCTGATGTTCTCTTATTTAGCATACTTAATTCAAATTAGGCTAAGGCAGCATGATAAGATTTCCTTCCTGAAAAAGGTTACTCTGAATCTTGTGGGCAGAAAGCGGGGAGAGGTCAAAATTCCTTCCGAAGTCTTATTTCTTAATAAACAGCCTAAAGTCACTATCCAAAAAAAGCAGCTACCAGGAGAGCAAAATTTTGGTTTCTTTCAGGTCACAATGATTTGCCTGAATCCCCTCAGAAAGCTAGGCTTGGTCTGTGTGTGACTTGGAGTCATATGTCCATGTGAGGTCAAGGCAAGAGCCTGATTACATAAGGGGCTGATATTCACTCCAGACATGATGAAGAGGGGTTATCAATCTAACTTCTGTGGTTGCTTTAATAAACTGTTCCTGATCTCTCACCTGGCTATTTTCGTAGGCCTCTGCTAAACTAGAAAAAACAGTCCCGGCCCACATGAGCCACAATGAGCTAATTTTCTGGCTTCTATAGCAAGAATAGATTATTCCAAATGTGTGACTTTGTGGTTTCAAGGGCTTTATTACTACTCTGCATCATATGTTTACATTTGTTAACAGGGTGACCGAGAAACATTTAGAATGTTGGGGTACTATTTAGTGGAAAATTGATAAAAATGAAGAGTTTTTATATATTTATTTTATATACATTATTTATATTTTTTATATATATTATTTCATACTAACCCCAAATACATTATTTTGGAAATATTTATATGGTACAGAATCATTAACCTAAGAGATTTTTTATGTAATATCTCATTTAGTTTTAGAGTATCTTTTATATTTCTATTGAAAGACAACAGGTGGTCATTAGTGAAAGGAAAACAATCCCACTTTTATACACTATTTAGTGGAGTTACTCTACCATCTAACAAGTGTCTTCTGTATGCCAGATGAAATCACACTTTGTTCTATCCTCAAAAGATGATTTTTTTGTTATTATAAATTAGCACATTAAAATTCCTCAAAGATAACTCATAAAATCGAGGGATTCCTATGTGTTTCCTTGTTACATGTATATAAAACTGTCCCATATTATATAATAAATTAGTTTTCAGCTGGACTATTAGTCAACACTTTTTTTGTGTGTGTTCAAGCTCAATCCGATTAGTTATAATTTCAGAGAGAGCCAGAGGTATGTGGTAAATTTTTTCCTTTTTTTGTCTATGCCATCAATTAGTAGCCTACATGCTAAACAGAAATAATAGATGTACATTTTTGGGGGGGTGGGGGGCTTATCTTTCATTTATAACACATTTGAACTAACATTTAAAAGCTGAAAAAATTCAATAAAATTAGATGTGGTGATGGTTATACAACTATGTGAGTATACTATATGAAGATACTCTATGTGGATGAACTGTATTGTATATGAATTACATTCAGTAAGGCTGTTACACATTTATATTTCCAGTTTCTTTTGAAAATACAAACTGGTAGTCCTGGTCCTGTATTCCCACATGGCAGCCATTAGCAGGAACTGAGAAGTGGCTGCTTTTAGGTACACCTTGAGTTCTCTCACCCAGCCCAATGATTCTACCAGTTCAACAAAAATAGTGGAGTCTGGGATTCTCTTAAGTGGCTAGTAACTCTCAGTTCAAAGTAGTTTTGCCAGAGGAGAGGAGAGACTGGGGCACTAAAAAGCTGGCACAAGCTGGGTTCCCTAGAGTCTTTTCAGTAAAGGTCAAGCTCACTGAGTTCTCCTGTTAAGAGGAGTTCTTGTGAATACACAGAACAATGGAAGAGGCAGAAGGTTTTTCTTTCTTCGTGGTCTATTGACTGATATTTTACTCCTCACACTGATCACCTAACAGGATGCTGTTGGTCCCACTGCTCAATTCATTCTGAATTTGTTGAATTGCTTGGATGGGGTGGTCCATTTGGGTCTCATCTGTTAAACCTCACAAATGGATTCAACACTTTGGAGGCAGTACTTCCAAAATGGTTCTCCTCAGACCTTTAATTTTAAGAGAAAGAATAAAGCTTCTGTGGTTAAATATTTTTGGGAAATGCTGGGTATAGTATTCACCGTCTATATTAGCAGTGCACATTAGCTTATTCATGGTCTCCAGAAGGCTTGAAGTATAGGAACCTATTTAACTTTGTTGTTTCCCAACTAACATTGATCTGGAAAGCTTACCCAAAAATTTTAACCTTAGTCTTTGAGGTCACATATCTATTGAGAAACTAATAGATCACACTTTAGGGTATTGCCATAGACTGTTGTTTGGATATTAATTAACTATACAATATTTTAGCCATCAACCAATATCCAAGAGAGGACAGCCTGGGAATAAAGACAAAGGTGGGATATTGAGATATAACAGTTATGTTACCACTTTTGAAGATTTTAAAAGTTGGGATTACAAAGAGAAAAATCTCTTTTGAAGTAACATTTTAAGTCATTGGGGTTGGATCTAGAGTTTAAAGGGAATATGCAAATCTATCAGAGGATATGATAATTTCTTTAGTATGCATCATGGTGGGTAAAGCATTTCTGCTAGTTCTTTGAGCGGGGAACATATTATCTCTCTCTTTAGTACTTCTATAAGTGACTAATTTCAGATTTTCTCTACAATTAAATTTAAGAAACAGATTTTCTTGAGGAAACTAGTTTGACCTTGCCAGTTGGATAGAGAAGTAAGACAAAGAGATAATGGGAAATTTAGAGATTGATAAAAGAGGAATAACTCTTAAGACACTTTTACTGTATCTGTTTTCCATAACTATTTGGCAATTAATGAAATAATTCTTTTGCTTTGTGGAAGATTCAGAAAATTGCAAAGAAGATAAAAATGACCAGATGTAACCACTTATTAATGCTTTGATGCATTTTCTTCTCAATATATATATTGAGCATAGTGTAAAACAAGTTCTGATTGTAAGGTAAATGCGTAAATGTGTGACACGCTGCTGAGAGAGAAGTTTTAAAAGCAAGCATTTATTGGGAGAGGGCTCCCGGGTGAGGTTCTCTGGTCTGGAGAGGAGAGGGGCCAGAGAAGTCACCCCTGGGGTGGGAGGGCCAGGCTTTTATGGGTTACCTGGGGGTAGAGGTATAGGGTGGGGAACATTAATTGTTAATCAATGCTAATTGAGCCTCCAGATTAGGGTGGTGATGCCTAGGGCTTTAGGGTGGGCCCTATTCAGAAGGTCTGGATTCCCGGTATCAACCTGGGGAGCCTCCAGGCAGGCATCTTGGCTGGCCCTTGCCCCGCAGACCTAACATTGATCCAGCTTTTTTTCACTTAATATTATGTTGTGAGGATTTCTCTGTCAATAAAAATCCTTCATGAACATGATTTTTAATGGCTACATTATATTCCATCTTTTGAATTTACCATAATTTTAAAATTTTCATTCAGATTTCTGGCAAGACCTCACTAATCTTCTCTATCCTGAGACATAAACAGAAGCAATGTTGAAGTAGATCAGATAAGATAACATGGATACAGAAAGGTAAATTGGCCCCTTAAGTCTCCAGCAGAGCAGAAAACAGAAGCAAAGCCTTTTGTTCTGTCTGATGCCCAGTTCACTGTCCCACCTCTAACTCCTTCTGCTGACAACCTATTCCACATCTCCGAGGAGGATGTCTACAGAGACTGTCATTTAGGGGCTATTGATCCGATGGGCGATTTAGCCTGCAGTAAGAAAATTGCTGTCAAAATGGAGCATGTCCCTGGAGTGTTGCTTTCTCTGAGAGCCCTCAGAGACTTGGTGGAGGGCATAGGCAGGGAGGTCATGCTGGCATCCTTTCTCAGTGAGAAATGAAGAGGGAAAAAAATGGCCCTGGAGCAATTACCACACTTAATTGCTGAGAAATGGACAAAAGGCTTTTCACTGGATGATTGACAACCGAAAACCATCCATTTAGTTTATAAGTGAAACAGAGGAAGATGGGAACCCCCATTTCTCAGGTAATCAGCACAGATTGCTTTCAGGAGGGTTAAGGAAACCACCCAGCAATAGGATGATATAAGAGACTCACTGCTGACCAGCAGAGAGAGTGACAGATTCGCACTGTGATGACATAATCCTCTTTGCTTCGGGAGTGATTATCCTGCATCTTTCCTTTATTACAAACCAGTCACAAACCAGCAAGATGTGGTTTCCGAGTCCAAAAGAATTCAAAATGAAATAATTGCTTTATCATTTTTTCCATATCTAGTCAAGTGTTTTGTCTCTTTTTAGGAGAAAATATACAGTTTTTCACAAAATTATAAGAACATCTCTTCCATAGTGGTGAATTTATACTTTATTAGGATTTTTGAGAATTGAATAACTTCTTCATTGATCAGTATGATAAAAGCATGATTTTAAAAATTCTATATTCTTCAAGAGAAAAAAATGGGCTCCAACTATATAAAAATTTGTGTTTATGAGTACCAATATTTACATGAGAGAGCATCTATACATATGGAAACCATTTACATTGAATTATCCCACACAAAACCCACCAGAAAATCAGGTTGGACTTTCCCCGGAGTCTCTGGGTTGTTGCAGATCTAAAATTGAGCACTTGGCTGAAATGTTACCTGGCCGTTGTAGGACATTGCCTCTGAGATAGGGCTCTTTCAAAGGCTATTGGTGGGAACTTAAGTTATTTCCTAAAATCAGTGATACAATACCTACCCTCTAGGCTATCCTACAGCATTGTCTCTGTGATATACAACAATCCTTGGTGGCTGGAGGAGCTCTCACACTTGCCTAGCCTGAGTAATGCTCTTTCTTCTGTCCCTTGTGAAATCTTACTGCTGTGGAAAAACAATGAATAAATCATCATCATCATCATCATCATCATCATCATCATCATTTTCTCCATCCTCATCACCAATTCTAACATCATCATCAGTTGCCATTGATAAGTGCTTTGTCAAAGTATAATTCTTAGAAATGTTAAAATCATAATTCTTACACAGAATATAGGCATATGTGAAATTTTATTTAATAAATTAATGAAGGTACCAGAGGCATGATAGGATGGCTTTAAAAGAGGATAGAAGCCATTTGTTGGTTAGTTTGTTGATTGGTTTTTAAGTCAGGAGAAATAAAAAATGCTGGCATAGGATTGCCCAATTAGAAACATAACTGGTTCATGACATGTAGGGGAATAAAATCATAATTATTAGAGTTTTCTTCTCTATTAAACAGAAGAAATAGAATTATATCTATTAGTTTTCTACAGCTGCTGTAACAAATTACCACAAACTTGGTGGCTTAAAACACAAATTTATTATGTCGCAGTTCTTGAGGTTAGAAGTCTGGAGTCAAGGTGTTGGCATAGCCATACTCACTCCAGATGCTATAGGGAAGAACCCTTCCTTGTCTCTTCCTAGGCTAGGCATGTTTGCTTTTGCCATCAACCCTGGTCTTTGCCAGCACAACTCCAGTTTCTGCCTCCATTTCACACGGCCTCTTCTCTGTCTCTATGTTCTCTCCTCTACTTAAAGAATTCCAGTCACTGAATTTAGGGCACACCCTAAATCCAGCATGACTTAATCTCAGGATCCTTACCTAATTACATCTGCAAGAACCCTATTTTCAAATAAAGTTACATTCTGATGTTCCAAGAGGATGTGAATTTTGGAAGGGTTGAGGGATACTATTCAAACTACTACGTATACCTTAACAGTTTTCAGAGTTGTAAAATGCTGGCATCTTAATTCATTATGCCAACACACTTACATTCTCCTGGAGGGTCAGATGACTTTGAGGCTGATCTGTTTAAACGTAACGTGACTCTAGAAGATCTTGTAATTATCTTTTGATATTTTCTCCCAAGTTGGATAATTTTTAAAACAACTTTCATAAAAATGTGCCTATTCTATGCCAAATACTCTAATGCACGATCTTTATATATTAAGTCACTTGATCCTCACACCTCAAGAAATAGGTATCGTTACCTGCATTTTCACAGATGAAGACAACTGAAGCACAGAGAAATCAGGTAACTTGCCAAAGGCCACATAGCTAATAAATGACAGTATGTATGTATGTATGTATGTATGTATGTATGTATGTATGTATGTATTTAAATTTGAACAGACCCCTAAGCTTATTGCTCTTTTGGCTACTTGTTCCTTCAGGTCAGATGAAAGTCTCGCTCTCCTGTTGTCATTTCAAGATCTAACTGCCTATCACAGAAGATGAGTGACTATGAGCTGTCAATAACTCTTCCTGAAGTGTGACATTATTTCTGAGATAACCTCTCATTGGAAGACAGAGATCAATCACAGTGCAGGACTCTTTGAAGGTACTTTCCTTGGATCAAGGCAGCCCCAAGGACACCCCAAAGGAATTTTATTTGAATTGCTTTTCCTTTTACTCACTGATGTTAAAGCAAATATGCAGATAATACTGAACTTACAGTCTTTGTAAGGTTATTTAATACCTGCTGTTTGCTCAAGCCACATTTAAGAAACCCACAGTAGTAGGAAACCATATATGTGATACTTCTTTTGAGCAATAAAGCATCCTGGTTTATGAAATTAACACACTGTTTAGTATATATTTTATTTTAGAAAATGTATATTGTTTTCAGGATGTGTTTTTTGTTGGTAGACATGAGTGAGGACATTTTTCTAGTCTTTTTTTTTTTTTGTAGGATGAGCTCACTGAAAATCAATGTTAGTTTAAATTATAGTTTAGGTTGAATGAGAAACCAATTAGTGAGGCAGCTTCTTGTGAAACTCTCCAGACATTATTAAATATGTGTTAGTGCTAAAGCAAATAATTACTCCAGGAAATCACAAGCTTCACTTCTGTAATTCTGCAAAAACTGCAGAAGGACAAATGGTATGGGAGAAAAGAGGGTGAACCAACTGGAGCTGTGCTCTGCCAGAAACTACCTGTGTGACCTTGGACAAGTCATTCGACCTGTCTTAAGCACTCTTCTCTCTAAACACAATGTGAATGACCAGATGTTGTATTAGCAATATTGACTAAATTCCCATTGAGATATATTGACTACATTTTGAAGTGTATGCAGAGGTAAGCATTTACCCATCAGCAAAAATATTTATTTTTTAATTTATTCCTTAGATTCCATTCACAATATAAAAGATAATGGAGTAGTTTAAATTTAAGTACTACGGTTCTTTCTTAGAAATCCAAACTTGTTTTGTGTTGACTGCTTTTTTGACACATTGTGCACATGATCAATGTGGATTTGCTACAGATAGAAGCTGAAAGGTAGTGGCTGCTGAGAAGGCATTGGCTTTTTTTGGTGAAGAACAGAGACCCACCCTAGAAGCCTCTTGATTTCCAGGCAAGTAATATAGATTGTGGCTCATTTTGTAGCAACCTGAAAAGAAGGTCTTTTCCACATTTCATGATTGAGGAAACTGAGTGTAGCAAATGCTGTTCGTGCCTTTGGGCCTCACCAATGGAGGTGGCTGGACTTCCACTTTCTAGTGGCATCTCTTTGCTTGAGGACCTTTCCTAGCAGTTGGAGGTGGCAGGTCTGTGTTATAGCAATGCAGAAATGCCTAAGAAATAATGCCACCAGAAGCAGCCCTTAGCCAAAGACTGCTGGAAGCTGGTATATACATACTTCAGCACTTCTCTCCCTCAGATGAGAACTTAAAATACTTAAGGCAACTTAAGATACCTCTTCTACACAGGATTTTGAAGTACCTCTATTAGAGGTGTTAAGCTACAGTTACCAAACT
The DNA here is from genome assembly GCA_030015415.1 of Cynopterus sphinx. NCBI lineage: Eukaryota > Metazoa > Chordata > Mammalia > Chiroptera > Pteropodidae > Cynopterus > Cynopterus sphinx. The sequence continues at coordinate 34,108,430 of CM057382.1, read as the reverse complement.
GTGAGTAATTTCCTTTGTCACGTCTCTAATTACCTACCAGTATTTCTTGAGATTTTCTTCCAAATAAACTATTTGCTCAGGGTCCTCTTCCAAGGAAACCTAGACAAAGACAGTGTTAGGCTCTGGGCACTTCATGGCAAATAGGAGAGAAGGAGGGACACAGTCCATGCCCATCTAGGACTTCTGTTCTATAGGGAGAGACCAGCAGCTGGACAACAAGGTGCAATCACGTGTGCTAAGTGTTAATGACAGCAGAGTATGATTGGGTGTCATGGGAAGCCACTGAATCTAGATTATGCAAGTAGGGGAGTTCAGCCAGGTGAATAGGGGCCAAATGTGTAAAGGAGTCATCAAGTGAGGAAGAATGGCATTGATGAGACCTCTAGGGAAAAAAATAGCATAAAACATTAAGGTGCTTAAAGAGGTTCAGTTTGGCTGGATAAAGAGTGAGGGCGGGGTGGAGTGGAGGGTGGCAGAGAGGCAAGATATCAGAATAATTTTAAGACATTTGTATCTTTAGTCACTTTTGCCTTGGAAGTCTCCTTTTATATTATATCCAGTATCTATATCTCACATTAAATATATCTCATAGGTCTTTTCACAAGAGCTGTTTTTAAATAGCAGTTGAATATTTGACAAAATGTTATGTTTTGTAAAAATTTCACACAACATTGGCTAAATTTGATATTGATTTTGCTTTCTTTTATATTTTAAAGGCAACTTTTTAATTAGCTTTCAAACATTTCCATAGGTATTTGAGAAACTTAAGGATTGTAGGTTCCATGTCTGTTGGATCCATAGAACTAGAGGGTGCATTAAGGCTGCCCAGATGGGAAAACTATTGCAGTGATGTTAAACTATTGATTTTTTGTTCTAGGAGCAAGGGGAAACTATGGCACGGTTTAAGCAAGGGGAAGAAACATGATCAGAATTGCACTTTAGAAACAGCATTCTGTCTGCACTGTGTTGAAGGAGAATAATAAGGAATGTATCAGAATAGGGATTGGGAATGGGGGTGTTAGAAGCCTGCTGCAGATTTCCAGGGGAGAAATGATTAGACCCTGGACTATTCTGAAGTTATGAAGAGGATTTGTAAGGCTGCAGGAGAGTGGTAAGATGAGGTACCAGTGTTTTAGCCATCCTTTTCTTCAGTCCTTGGAAAAGTCCTTATCAAACTCTTTGGTGGAGTCATTCATTAGACCCAGTTTGTGAATTATACCCCATGTCAGAATGAGATGAATAAAAAATGTTGGCTGAAAAATTGGTTTCCAGGTCTTTGGCCAGCAGATCCACTGGTCCATTTCAACGTGTCTCTAGGCAGACAACTGTCTTCAAGACTTTAAAAGTGAGTTGTTGGTCTAGTAGAGACCTGGGTCATCTGTTCCCTGTTTGCATAAAATGATACATGTTTGCTAAGAAGTAAATCCTTTTCATTTTCCTTGTTTTAAATCATAAAAATGTGACATGTCTGCTTTCCTATTTTGGTGCTATAATACATTACTCATAAGAGTAAGTCTCAGACATCATGGCTGCAGTACACGAAGGTCTCACCTGTCTTAGTGCTCCTGGCTCGTTAACATGACTCAGCCAGGACTCTATCCATCTTTGTGGCCTGCCACAACAAACTGCTGTTTTTATCAAATCTATCTGGTATTTAAGAGTTGAGAGAGACTTTGTGTGCTTTACTTTTTACTTTGTGTAAATGGATGTTAGTTATAAAGGATGGCAAAATATGCCAATGCCAAATACACCATGTGGCCATAAGAATAATTTTGAACTTTTGAAAGGCACTTGAAAAATCATCAGACACAAGAAGGCCATTCTACATCTTCCCTGTATTCCTGAGAACAGGATTTAAAAACTCCCACATGAAAGATGCCCTCCCTGAACAGGAGAAAAAAACATTCTTTGACAGAGTCAAGGTTGAGAGAATTCAACAGAAACAGACCTTGTTAAAATAATTCTTACCTTTCTGTAGCTTCACAGTATATTTTAGTTACTTTTTCACAATTGCTTCAGAAAGTAAGCCTTATATTGGCCATTGATGAGTTACAGGAGTGATGCTAGATGATTGGCATGTGAGGTCATTTGACTGATATTTGGATGTTATATAACTCTTTGTTTACTGTGCATGTGATTACCCAGAATTCAGCCTGTTATAATTAGATGCTTGAACTTCTGGGATTATGTATGATATTATAATGATGATATAATGAGGCTAAGGTTAAGGAAGGTCAGTATACGTACTAACTGAGCAGGCAGTTGTGGCGAGATCAGTATATGTACTAACTGAGCAGGTATTTGTGGCGGGACTGAACCAGCAATTAGTTTTGTGGTTTTTACTTCCTTGTATTTCAGGATATAATCTTTAACCGTAAAATGGATGTTTTGGGGAGGTCTTAAGGGAAGTCTCTTGGTTGCTTCATTCCCCCATCACTCATGTCTACCTATCTGCCTAACATATGAACAAGGATGGTGGCACTGGGAAAGGAGAGGAGGGCATGTAGCAAGAAACATAACTTAGGCTGATTAAACAGAGCTGATTGGCTAATTAAATATGAAAAATATGGGAGAGGCAGAGGTCCGATGTTACTTGCCAGGGGAATAAAAATGATGCTTAAAGTGAAAAGAAAAAAGAAGTAGTTAAGAGATATTAAAAGTTCTGTAAAACTGAAAGCATTAAGAAGAGTAGTATATTGTTAAAGAAATTTGTATTCAGTTCCATAAATAATCATATTCTAGGGTAATAATAATAATAACTATGAGTTTTCAGGGAGACACTGTCAGATGTGTGGTATACAGTATTTTATGTATAATTCTTACATGTCTCTTCAAGGTAGAAAATGATTATCTTAATTTTACAAATTAAGAAACAAAGCTCCTAGAGGTGAAAAAAATTTCCCAAGCATTATCCAGCTGATTGTGATTAAACAAGAGATGCTTAAGGAAACTTATAGATTTGTTACCTGTAGGTTTTGAAATAATTTGTAATGATTGAGATAACTATGCTAAATCATTTGCATACTGCTAATATTTTCACAAACTGAAAAATCATTTATATATTAAAATGTTGAGAAAATAAAGTTTAATGAGAAAAAATATGATGAAGTATTTTAAACACATAGGAAAGTACAGAAAATAATATAGCATATATACACATAGACTTAATGTTTTGCCATATTTGTTTTAATTTTTTTTCTTTAAGAATTAGATCCATATAAAGCCTTGCACACCATAATTTTAAGTTCTATTTGCTTTTGTAAATACTCAGCTAGTAGTTTCATTATTCTTATTTTACTGATGAAGAAATTGAAGCTGTAGTGGTGAAGTAACTTGGTCAAAGGTTTATAGATTTTGCCAAAGCTGGAGCTAATTTGGCTCTGAAGGGCATCCTCCTTAGACTATACCAAACAGTTATGAGATATATCAAAAGCCTAGAAATGGACAAATATTTCAAATTTCAAAAAAGAAGAAAATTTGGATCCTGGAAACTAGAGCTCATAAATAAACAATGTGAAAAGTGATGGTGGTCTGAAAGGTGATAGGTAATGTGGGCATGGATAAAGTATAAGACAATCTGTGACCTGGTGTAGACTAATAGAATTCCTGTTGCTTTGAGTCAAGGCTTTCTCTCCTTTTTCTTTTTCTTTTTTTTTCAATTTATGGTGTGGTGTTTTTCTTTCTGTGATTCAAAATGAAATATTTAGAACCCAGACTTCTTACATTTCTCTTACTCACTAGATTGTGCTAGACATTCTTTCCCTAGAGCTCTACTTTCTGTAGATTAAAACTTTGAGAGTCGAGAGGGGCAAAATTTGCCACCCCAAAATATGCCTTTTTGGTATAAAGATTATTTTAAAGAAATGGCAGATACTGGAGAAGCTCCAAAAACCAGTAGAAGTTAGTTTTGTAGGAGACATTTACATTTATAAGAGAACTCTATCAGGGTATTCCTCTATGTACCAGCAAGAGGAGAATGACTAAATCTCTAGAAACCCTTATTAATGGAGAAGGCAATAACTTAAATCTACATAAAAACTTTACCCATGTTTACTGTGCTTTTCCTGATAACCTCCCATAACTGGCTCCCCACTCCCCAACATCTTCTTTTGTCTTTAGTTAAAGATGGCATTTAAGGTAATGGTTTGGGCCATTTTGGGGAGTTACTCAGTTTTTCTGGGTTTTTCTCATGCTTACAGGAGATATGTGTGTTATTAAACTTCTGTTTGTTTTTCTTTCATTAATATGTCTTTTAGTTGAAGGTGGGGGAGGCTCTTCAGTGAAGAACCTAGAAAGGTAGGGGAAAAATTACTTTTCCTCCCCTACAAGTTGTATTAAAATGCCATGACAAACAGACAAACAATTCTTTATCAGCTCACAATTTCTCAAATCAAGAACTATATGAGTTTCAGGATAAATTGAAGACTAGAAACACAGATTAAAACACAAACTGTAAATTAATAATACATGATTACTGTGCTTTAATAATAACTTACTGTGCTTTGATAAATTGCCCACCCAGATTGTAACAGAGTTAAATGCTAGGTCCCTCTGACTCCATCTTCTTCCAGTGTGCATTGCTCCCATAGCCTTCAGGCTAATAGCTCTGGCTTTATACATACTAATTTTTGAGAAATTCTGCTTCAGTCTTGAAGTTTTATAAAACAGTCCCTCCTATCTTTCTTTTCCTTATTCGAAAAGAAGCCTGAACTCTGTACTTCCTTGAAATGGATTTGAGGATCTACTGGGGATATTATCTTCTAAGTTAGTGTCTTCTCAATCAATAAACATTTTGTTACTCCATACTCTAGCATTTTGAGTTTTGTCCTTTGAAGTACTGAGCACACAGACTTTGGACTGGTAACAAGGTCAGAAGATCAAGGAAGTAGGGAATAGAACCACAGTAGTTCTAGAAGGTAAATGACTATAAGGAAAATAAGAGAAGCAGAATAAGTAGAAAAAATTTAAGGATATTTCAGCAAACATACTTTTAAATATAAGAGAATGGAAAGTCTACATGGAGTTTGGATGCAGTGAGAGTAATTGCTGTACCCAATTCACTAGTCTTGGTAGCGAAAGAATACAGAAATATTCAATATAAATTGTAATCTTATTGGATCCCACTCATCATATCTATATGAGTAGTTTTTGTGATATTCCTATTAAGTAGGATGATAGCAACTTTATTTATGAGTGTGTTTTTCCCGAGATTCATAAAACTGTTTAATGCCCTGATTTAAATTAAAAATCGTAGTGAAAATTTCTTACTTGCTTGGGAATCACTTTGCTTAAACTTCATTAAGAGCTTGTAAAGGAAAACGGTGCCTCTGTAAACATTCAGGAATAAGGAGCCAGTATTTTTAATTAGTTCTTTACTTGTATCATTTAATGAGATTTATAGACCTCTCATATACTACTAAGTGCACTTAGGCAGGCAATTTTAAAGGAGGATAGTTTGGTTTCTGAGTTTTTTATATTTAAAATCATGCAATAAAATGCAGGGAGGAACTAAAATATGTGCTTATTAAGATGATTAGAATTTTTAAGCTTTTATTTCACTTTAATTTTACTTCTGCCATTATAGTATGGTATAATCAATTAACTCAGTAAATAGTGTAATATAGGAATACTTTCTCAAGTACTTTATATCACCTTAAACCAAGATTCGATAGGATATTTGCTCTTTTCTGAATCCACTAAAATGGAATTGTTTCATAGAAGATGACTGTGTTGTTGTCTATATAGTGATTTTTAGGATGGTCATTCAATAAAGAGCCAGGACCGCAAGCTCTCTGTCTCTATGTACACATCTGGAATTTACCCATTTAATTCCATTTTTATCATTAGCATCTTAGTGCAAACTATCATCACTCCCTTTTAGATTAGGCTAATCTGTTCCTAATGTCTGTTTCCATGTGTGTCTCCCCACAATCTGTTATCTACACAGGACCTGGAATGTCACTTTCATGCTTAAAACCACAGTGGCTTCTTCCTATTGCATTTAGAATTAAATCCAGACTCCTTACTCAGGTCCCTCCTTTCTTCTCTCTCCTTACTTCACTATGCTCCAGTCATACTATCCTTATTTTGCTCAGGTAGGCACACTACGTTCATTTCTACCTTAGGAATTTTGCACTGGGATGATCTTCCTCTGATCTTCAGATACCTGTTTCTTTTGTCATTTCTGTCTGTTTAAAATACAGTGTCCTCAGACACCTTCCCTAACAAACCAGCCTGAAGTGGATTTCTATCACTTTCTACCAAATCTCTGCTCAATCCTTATATTTTTTTGAAAAAAAAAAAAGTTGGTGTGTTTTAAATACATATAAATATAGATATAATTTCTATATAAAATGTGTAGTTTTGTTTTAGCTTGATTTCCATCCCATCTTCTCAAAATAATACCTCCATGGGATCTGTGTTTGTTTCTGTCTTATTCACCTCTATGTCTACAATACCTAGAGAAAGGTCAGGGACATAGCAGATTCTCCATAAATATTGAATCAATGGATAGCTAAAGGCATAAGATTTGATAACAGATGGACTTGGGGTAAATTCCCAGATCTTCTTACTCCCTGTATGATATTGGGCAACTTGCTCAGCCTCACTAAAACTGTTTTGATGTTATTAAATGAAAACAATAATCATACCTGTCTTTACCTCCTTCCCCCAATAAAAATGTAAAAAGTCCACAGTAAGTCATAATTGTGGTTTTGATTATTATTATCCATACCACGTCCATCTCTGGTTTAGTAGCCATGGTCCTCAAAGGGCGCTTGGGTTAGCTTAATACAATATACAAATGGCCCGCAGAATACTGGCGATTTTTTTTTTTTTTTAAACCAGGAAGGTTGTTTGAGCCACAGCAATTACCGCCCTTGTTCTGGGAAGATACACAGGCCCACTGTGGGGACAGATCTCCCAGTTGTCTCTCTATCAGGGGACTTCCTGGCATTGCCCGGGAGGGCAAGGCAAAGATGTTCACAGGGAGATCTGGCTTCATGGGAATTAACAACGCTTTAGAAGCAGGATGGACTCTGGCAGTCAGCTGTATCCCTGAGAAGTCTCCACCACTCTATCCTTATAGGGCTGGGACCTGGGGACCCATCCCAGGGAAACCGGACACCAGCCGCACAGTATGCGCATGCTCAGTTCTCCCCTCACCTGCCTGGGTCATCAGCTCCTCTCTGTGTGTTGGCGAGGGCCTGCCCTCGCCCACCAGGCCATCTTCTTGGGGCCAGCAGTTCCCTGCAGCGTGCTACTGATGAGGAGGTTTGAATGACAGTAACCACAAGACACCACATCGTCTCTCTGTTCTTACAAGACTTGGGCCTGTCCGGCAATCATGATTCCCAGGTGTCTCCCGTCGTCAGCCCGTGTCAGGCCCAGAACAGCCCGGGAAATATCACGAGATCTCAGGATTCAGCGCGACTAGCAACCTTGTTTGGAGAGCGATGGATACAGACAGATGGTGTGTCCCCCAGAGGTGCCCACCCATGGCCCGGCTTACCCTACACCCTGCAACCGCCCTCCCAGGGACCCTGGCAGAGCACACGGCATTCGCATTTGCAGTTTATTTTTGCTCACCTGACCTCGGGCATCAGGACCACTAGCCCTGTGTGGATATGGGTTGCCCACAGCCAGCAGGCCATCTCCTTTGCCAGCCGTGCCTTGGACTGCACGCCTGATGCAAAACAAGGCCAGTTGTTTGAGCCAGACCACTTTTGCTCCTGTTCTGGGAAGATGTTATCCAGGCCCTTTGTGGGAGACAGGACTCGCACGTGTCTCTCATCTGCAGCTCCTTAGCACTGCCCCGGAGGCAAGGCTAAGGAATTCTTGTGAGATCTGGCCTCTGGGGAATTAGTAACTCTGTTTCGGAGAGGTGTCGACCCTGGCAGCTGTGAGTGTGATCCAGAGGTCCCCGCCTGTAGCCCAGTTTGTCCCTAAACAGCCAGGACTAGGACACGTCCCATGGAGCCTGGATGCCAGAGAACCTGGATACCAAGTCAGCAAGGTAAGTGTAAGTGTGTGCGTTGTTTTCTCCTGAGCATTGGCCTCAATCATCAAGCCTTCTTGACTTGTTTCATAGGGCCTACCAGGCCATCTCCTGGGGCCAGTGGTTCCCTGCAGTGGCCACTGATGATGAGGTTTGAATGGTGGTAATCATCAGACCCCTTAGGTCCTGCTATCCTTATGGGACTTGGTACAGTTTTTCTTTTTTTCAAAAGGACTTTATTTTTTAGAGCAGTTTTTGATTCACAGTAAAATCCAGTGTTAAATACAGAGTTGCCATTTACCGTTTACCCCTGTGTAGGCACAAATTCTTCCACTATCCACATCCCATAGCAGAATCGTACCTTTGTTACAATCAGTGAACTTATACTGATACATTATTATTAATCAAAGTCCATATTTATGTTAAGGTTCACTCTTGGTATTGTACATTCTCTTAGTTTCGGCAAATGTATAGCAACATGTATACACTGTTGTACAGAAAGTTTCACTGGCCTAAAAGTCCTTTGTGCTCTGCCTTCTGGGCATGTGTAATATAGAAAATGTGTTTCTGCATCATGGCGGATAGTATCTTAGTTCAAATTTGATTCAAATTAAGGAAACTTAAATAAATAATTAAGTGAATGAATGAATTTAAATATCATCTATGTTTAATGTTTATTCAGACCAGACCCAATTTGGATCTGTGAAAATTTAGAGACATATATTAAAGACCTGGTTTTTTAATGAAAGAGTGGCTAGAAAGTAGGTGGGGGTGACATTCAGGTATGAGAATGTATGTCTCGCTCCAGCACACAGTGTATGTACTGTTCTAAAGTGACGTGCACTCTTCTTTTGGAATGGAGCTATCTTTGCAAGATAATATGCAAGGCTATGTATTCCAGCTAGATCAGCATTGTGGCTATAAGGGGATAGGTTAGTGAATTATGCAGTGTGCATGCACAAGTAGGGAATGAGCAGGGTTTGTAGTAACAGAAATCATTTCTATGGCAATGATCAAAGGAAAAAATCTTTCAATTCAAGTCCTTTGGTTAAACTCAAATATAGTAAAACCTACTGACACAAGCATCATTTTATTTAATGGGTGTCTATTAAATGAGCCAGGTGCAAGTGATTCAGGAATCAATAAGAGAATCTCTTATTTTTAGACCTCACAGTTGAATGGAAATGATAGGTATACACACTGTAAAAAGCAATATGTTATTGGTATGAATGTGCATTTAAAAAAATTTAATATAGTGATCATGTGAAAAATCACATCATTTGATACGAGAGATGACAGATGTTGACTCTATAAGAATTGTATGTATTTCTGGTATTTATTAATTTTAGAATTGAATTTAGGATGTCTATGTGTCAAATTTAACAGAAGTGTCATTTATTTTGAACTTATACAGAATCAACATGTGAATAGAAGAAGGCTATACATTCCCAAAAGTTTACTTTTTAAGTTTTACACTTCTAACAGTTATAAAAATGGCCGAATTTTGCATAGAAATCCTGAGAAACTGTACAAAAACTCTTGAGTCATTAGAAGAAGTGGATGAAAACACTTATTCAAAGCGGATAAACATGAAACAGAAAAAATGTTGCAATTATGAGGGCTGCTTCATGCTAAAAGGACTCCCTTAGTTCTAAATAATTATAGATTATGTTAGATATACAATTTTGTCTAACTCTACCCTTTAGATTTCCTTTAATTCTTATATTATACAAAATTGGCAGTGTTATGCTGGAGTAAAACACAATTTAAAAAATCTCTGTGGCTTGACTCAAAATTTATTTATTGCTCATACTGCATGTCCAACAAAGGCCAGCAGGGGTCTCTGCTCCTCTCTCACCCTGCTAAAAGCAACTCTTTTTTGACATTTTCTTTCCTGATCAGATTAGTAGCAGAAAGAGAGGGTGGTGAGTTTTACACTGGCTCTTAGAGCTACTGCCTGGAATGAACACTTCTGCTCCCATTTCAATGGAAATGCATGGTCATGTCAAACTTCAAAGGCCTTAGAAAGTTCAGTCCTACCATGTGCCTACAAAGTAGAGAGCCAGAAGTATATGGTGGATAGCACAACTGCTTGTGCTTTGAAGTCTTAGTCCTAAGTCATGTTGGCATGCCACAAGTATATGTTATCGGTAACAAAAAAAAAAAAAAAAGGAAAATGCCTGAGAATTATTATTTATGCTAGTTACTTCACTGTAATATATATTGTTGTCTGGTAAATAGTATGGCTCCTTTATTATTATAGGATGTTTTAGATAGGCCATCTGGAGAAAATAACATTATCTCCATGTTAATAGGCAGAAGGTGTCAGCATCACTAGAGTAAGACCAGATGCACAGGATGGCTCCAGACAGAAGTACACAGCTGAGCACAAGCTAGGGTTCTCATACCAATGAAAGAATAAAATCAGGTTTATAAAATGATTAATACAGTAGTTGAATTTGAACCAGGTGCTTGGACTGAGTTGGGTTAGGGCTGGTCTTGAGTAATCAGAATAAGTCTAGGTAGAGGACTACCTGGATGGTAGCAATATCTCTCCCGGGATATTGTCTATCTGGGATGATGGGACTTATGGTTGATGTTGACAGAAGGAAAGTAGGTGAACAACACCACACAAACCATGGCAAACAATTGTATAGTTCCAAAAAGGCAAAAAATGTAATCAGAGCCTCATTCAAATAATGTATCAAAAGGTATATTTAGTAATCAAATAGTACATATCACTCTAGGTAGAAAGTTTTAGCTTTTTAGAGTTTGTTATTAGAGCAAAGTACAAATTTTGCTTTTTTTTTTTTAAGTTATATAGTTTATCAAATATGACTCAAGAAGCAGAACCACCACTTTAATGTTATAAAGAACTTTCTTGGGAGTTAAATAGAAGTTGAGTTCTTCATATTCTTGGAGATGTGCTTATGGGAATGGCATTTGTTTATATCTCAAACACTAGATAAAATCGAGAGACTTGGGTGATGTGGAGTTGAGGGAATAAATTCATCTCATTGAAGGAACAGTTTTTAATGTTTGATAGGAATTCTTGAAGTTGATACTTAAAACAGTTGAGAGACATCTCTGATAGACAGCGTCAGGTAATATTATAGTCAAGGTGAGGCATTATGCTGTCTACCTTTTAAATTACAAGTTTTTTTTTTCTCTTTGGTTCATCTGATTACATGTAAAAATGAATAAAGAACTTCATTTCATATAAATATTATAGGGCCTTTTATAAGAACACTGTAAGGTAGTGGTGGTTACTGTTGTTTGTCTTTCCATACTTAAACTTGTGTAACTGCTCATTTTCTCAAACCACATAACAAGTTAATTGGATGCAGAAGAGAGAATGGCAGAACCCACTGGAGAACATTAACTGTTGGAAAGAATAGCACATAACTCACTTTTCAGTAGTATGGAAGTAGCACCATTGTTGCCCTTTTGTTATTTGTAAAATGGAGGCTTTAATGCTTAAGAAATCTTTCAAATGTCTTGCTCTTTAAGTGCACTGTTTCCCACAAGACTGGAAATGTTTGGTTCATAAGAACTGCATCTGATGATATTAGTATGTCTGTGGCTTTTAAAGTGAGAATTTCTTAATGAGGCTTTTGCATTATTTAAACTTTTATTTGAAAATTTAACTACCCTAATAAGATAGGTCTTAAATTTTAACTGATTCACTTAATAATTTTTCACATGCTTACTTTTAGTTTTCTTCGCATATTTTCAAAACAGTTTTTTTTGGTTTGTATTATTAATAAATTACTTTTTATTCAGTAATGGGGAGAAAACATTTGATTTTACTCCATCTCATGTTTAATAATTGTTTAAAATTGTGTTATGTCAGTTGGAATGTTTTAAAACCAGTATAACCAGAAGAGTATATTATTAATGAAATTTCACTGTAGTATCTGTACATGCATCCTTGAAGACTTCATTATTTTGACACATTCAGAACTTCATACATCAGTAAAATATATTATGGATTTTAAATATACATTCCATGATATATTTTTAATACAGTATCAGTTGTCTTATTTATATTAAATCGTTTTAAAGCTTTATGATAATATTTAATAGACACTTATATGTGTTATTGTCAAACATGGAACATAAATCATTTTCATAGTTAAGTATTTTATAAAATGCAATGAGCCTCCACATTTATAATTAAGAGGTTTCATGGGAAAGCCAGTAGTATGTGAAATAATTTGCACTTGTACTATCAATCAAGAATGTTCCTCATTTAACTCTAGGGACTGGAGAAGCAGATGATTACATGATCCAGAGACCCCTCTGCAGGCCCATTTACCTCCTCATTTTAGACAAATGATTATAGGCTTCATCAATCTTTTAAGAAGCTACAGAAATTTTCCAAACCATGTCCTTCATTTATGAAAAACCTGATTTTTTCAGCATTATCTTTTTTAGTTTCGCAGAGAATATTAATGTAATGGTAAAGAAGAAGTGTGAATTAGCAACAAAATAAAGTTATTTGCATCAATTTTTATTTAAATTGAAGTCCATGGTGTCTTTAGGGTTTTACTTTTTTTTTGTGATTACAATATTGTCTCACCACTTGGAACAGAATATAAGAAAAATATTATGGGGACGGTAAGAGGGTAATGAATTTGAGGGAGATGAGAATAGATGTTACATTGAGATTCTTCTAGAGTTTCATTATATGTTATAGTTCCAGTCTTCTCTATATTCCTTTTTTTCAAATCTCGCTGTTGTCTACACATTCTTTAGAAATCAGCTTCATGGCACCCCTTCCAGGAAGACTTCTATGACCTTAAAGACTGGGTTAGGGTCTATAATTATATAAAACCATAAACATTTTATATTTTCCTTCATCTTACATAACTTCACACTCAGAATGTTATAGCCGTTTGCTTTCCAGATGTATGTTTCCTTTAGGAGGAATTGTTTCTGACTCACAAGTGCTAAATCCATGGTGGTTGTGTAATGATTGTTCAGTGAATGAATGCTTTTTCAGCCTAGAAGAACTGACTGGACTGTGTGTACTGGACTGCAATAAATTCGGCTTTGAAGAGGAGTAGCCCTGGGAAAAAAAATGTGACTGGATATTTAAATTCAGAACATTTGAAAAAGAATTCTTTCTCTTTATGGTTTTGTTTTTTAGAGCATTGAGAACTATTCTTGATTAGAAAGCAGGATCTGATTTCTAATTCTGTTTGTTCAATGGCATCTACATCTGTGTGCCCCTGGACATGCCACCTAACCTCTCTGAACATCAGTTTCTGGATATGTGAAAAGAAGGGCCTTATCTTGATTTCCACGGTTCCTTTGAGCACCTATATTATTAATATAAGAAAAGCAACTTGATATCAATGACAGGGCTAGTTCCTAACCTGGTGAGCTTCCTCTTAAAGTGATGGTGGATATTGCTTTGTTTTGTCAAATGTCAGTAAACTCTAGTGGAAGCAGAATACCTGGAGAACTTTCTTGATTTGTGGACAAAGGAATGTTTTGATTCCATGTTATTGCCAGAGATTCAGTAATGGAAATTATGACTGACTTGCTCCTGAAACATAGGTCCCCAGACTTGAGGTAGGAAGGGTAAGTTCCAAAATGGACTGAATTTCAGACCAAGCAGAAATGGTGGTACCATTTACTGTAGATAAACCACCACTGGATAAATAGAAGGTGAATTAGGTGTAATTGCTACTGTAACAGATCCAGTAAAAAGTTACTCAAAGAACAGATACATCATTATTTTCTCTCCCTCACAATTGTCCTGGAATGGTATTATGTTCCACTCATTATTAAGGGACTTGGGTTCCTTTCAAGTCAATGCTGTATCCTAGGGTATGTTGTCATCTGTTTGATTTAAGCTAGATTGCTGTTTGGTTGAGGTGTGCATGGGATGTGGTTGGGGAGAGATGAATGCTGGGAAGCACATGTCCAGTGTTTCAAGTGGCACATATCATTGGGGTCACATTCCGCACTTAGAAGCAAGGAAAATTGGGGAATGTACTCAATCCTCAGCATGTTTCTAGGAAGGAGAATGGACTTTGATGGATACCTATTTTATGGCTTTCAGTAATTAGAAGTGAAATGGCCAAATTTATCATATAATTTGAATCATCATTATACTTCTTTTGGACATATCTATCCCCACATTACAAATATGTAATTTTACTGTTAAATATTTTCAGAGCATATCCATACAGTAGAATGCCTTATAGCTCCTAAAATCTTTCGTAAAAGAATAGGTAGCAAAATGGAAACAGGTATACAAAATATAGTTGTTATATTAGCAAGATATGAAAAATGTTATGAAATAATTTTTATAAAAAATATTGTTTAAATAAGTGTAGCAAAGAGATTAGAAAAAAGTTGAAAATATTAGTGTTTTTTATCTTTGATGGTAGAATTTTTCATGTTTTATGTTTTCTATTTATATATCCTTGTTCTCTAAATTTTCTTCATTGAACATATGTTTATTTGGGTAATAAGCAAAAACCAATAAACATTTATGTTAACAAGTGAGAATTTTGTAATGACCCAGGAGGAGTTAAATTTATTTACACTTAACTTCAGTTGTTGATTCTGATAGAATTAGTGATCTCTTTGGTCCATAGTAGTTAGGTGGACTTATAGTGTCTCAAAGAAAAGATGCCCTAAAACTTGGCATGTAAAAAGAAATGGTAGTTTTGGCTTATGATCCTCTTTCACTAATATAAGCGCTATTATCATAGTAAACCAAATGCATATTGTAACGTATTCATATAAAGTCTTATCACCAAGTCCATAAAAGCACATAAATGTCTTACTTCTCAAAGTCAGTGAAGCAGAATGTCTGGAATGACTGCAGCATTTAAAAGATAAAAAATTTTTCTTATCTAAATAGTTCAGTTGGTTCAAAAGTTCAGCCATCCATTATTTATCTTTCCTGAGTTTGGGCTCCAGACTACTTTTGGTCACAACCAAATGAAATAAGACAGCAAACTTTTCATCATGAGAAATGCTAATGTTCCCTCAATAATAGGATCTCTACTTTTAAAGGCCATTTTTCTACATGATTATGACAAGTAGTCATCCTAACTCTTTTTTATTTTTTAATTAATCAGGTTGAGTTCATTTTTATAAAACACAGTACAAATAGATTTTAAAAAGAGAAGTCTTGACATTACCATTAATATTCTCTTTTTATATTGCCAAGTTGTGATACATATCCATTAGGAGGTACAATAGTCCCACTTATCTGCAGTTTTACTTTTTGTTGTTTTACCCACAGTCAGCTGCAGTTTGTGGGTAAATATTCAATGGAAAATTCCAGAAATAAGCAATTCGTAAGTTTTAAATTGTGTGCCTTTCTGTGTAGTATGATGAATTTTTTTCTGTCCTGCCTGGAATATGAATCATCTTTTTGTCCAGCATATCCACACTGGATAGTCTCCTGCCTGTTATTCATTTAGTAGTGTTCTCAGTTGTCAGACTGTTATAGTATCACAGTGTTTGTGTTCAAATAACCCTTATTTAATAATCCCCCAAAGCAGAAGAAGGAGTGGTGATTCTGGCAATTTGGATATGCCAAGGAGAAGCTGTAAAGTGTATGTATATCTGTATAGGAAAAAACATAGTATATACAGGGGTCAGTAATATCCACGGTTTCAGGCATCCATTGGGGGTCTTGGAACATATCCCCTTTGGATAAAGGGAAGCTACTGTATCTTAGGCCTGTGATTACTGTAAAGATCATTAGGATTACAATCTACATGTATTTGGGAAGATATGAGGGGTGGGTGAGGGTGAAGTAGCACACAAGTTTGAAAGGGAACTAGAAACAAAATTTTCTTTAGAGTTGGGCTTTGTATTGGTTGTTTTCCTGTTTTTGTTTATTTGTTTTTTTTTTTTTTCATTTTGATTTTTTTTTTTTTTTTTTTTTTTTTTGGTCTGGAGTGATATGGTCCTGAATAAGAAACACAGGGCTACATCTCAGGACTGGATTCAAGACGAGCTGGGAGGGCAACTGAAGAGTTTATATGTACTATGAAATGTGTACCTGTGCTCCTGTGCAATTTAAAGGAATTTATGATTGAGATCTTGGGTTAAAATCAGCCCATCAAGTACTTGAGTGCAAATAAAGTTAAATTTTCTCTCCTTGGCGTTTGCTGTTTTCTCATTTGGGAAAAATCAGGAATGTTTTATGTATAATAATGAGATAAAGTCCACTTTCATATTCCAAAGTTGTTTGTTAAAAGTAGTACTAATAATGGTTTAATCTCTTTAGCAGTTAATAGTTGTCTTATATCTCAATAAATTAATTGACTTCTAATTTATTTTCTATTAGAATTTAGGCTGCACCTGAAAGTGAGAGTTTGAACTTTTCACGTTGTATGATACAGAATGAATATTAGGAGAGTATAGACTGAGAGAACTTCATTTTATTTTACACATTCTCTTACTTTATACAAACTTGGGCAGTGTCGTAACTCTGTTTCAAAACTGTCATATACAAATTAGGATAGTAATGCCCACTCTCTGACATATCTTTTAGGCACTGCATGTTTATGAAAAATTTTTCTATTCATCTGATATAATTAAATTGACTTTCATCACACATGTCACCTGTCTAATTTGCAGCCTCTGCACTCTATAAATTTATGTTGACGTAGCCTTTGGAGGGTTGTTGTGTCAGTGTGGAGTAAACCAAATTTTCTCATTCACCAAATTGCCAGATCTCCCTACCAAGTTCTGACAATTAGGCTGAATGTGGATGCTGACCTTTGCATCTAAGAGTGATATCATCCAAGGAGAAGGATGCACGTAGCCATGCAAGGGTTTATTTAGCAAATATTTTTCAAAGCCTTTTCACCTCCGTCAAGTCTGGTAAATTATATCTGACTCTTCAAAGCAGCAAATGCTTCTCACCTCTCCAGCGGGCATCACCTTTGCTGAAACACATGAATGTTTTTTTTCATCTTCGAGCTCTGTTTCCTCTTCAGTGGAATCTTGATGAGACCAAAGCACTTGAAGCATATCTCTGGCTCCTTCTGCTGATGTGAAATTTAAGTGTGAATTTGAGGACTCAGATTCTTCATGTGACTCTAACAGATCCTATTAAACTATGTCAAGCAGGAAGGAAAACAAGCTGATGAGGTTTAAGCGGTTCTGTCAACACAGTTTACTACAGGAAAACTTTTAGTATCAGTAAAATAAGAATCAGCATTTTGTTCTCTGGTAAGAAAGAGAAAAAACAGTTCCTTGTTCTTACTGGACCTCTCCACACACCATTTTGTTCTGTATGAATCTTAGGTACTTCTAATGAAATTACTTTGTCTTTTATGAAGAAAATTTTAAAAAATGTAAATGCTGTATTATGATTTATGTGATTTAGGTACAAAGGCTTTGTAAGGTCCTTTTAGTTGGTAACATTTTGGCCCCAGGCATGTGAGGCTGTAGCTTTTGTACCTCTTTGGGATTCTGGAAAGTGTAGACTAGAAGTTTCCTGTAGTAGACGGTACTTCTTTCTCAGGAGGGTGAGTGTGGCCTGGAATTGTAAAAGCAATAGCTCCTGGATTTGGAATGTCACTTCTGAAATTTTATTATGGGCCAACCACTGTGCTATCTGCTTTACATGTAATTCTCACAAGAAATCCAAGTATGAGAATTTAAATGTGTACTAGTCAGCATTCTCCCAAGAAGCAGATCCAATAGGATATAATTAGTCATGTATAAGAACAGATTTATTATAAGAATTATCTCATACAATTATGGAGGCCAAGAAGTCTCATGGCAGTCAATCTGCCATCTAGAAGTTGAAGAATCAGGAAAGGTGGTGTATAATTCAGTACAGTCCAAAGACCTGGCATAAGTACTAGTCTGAATCTGAAAGCTGAACAAACAGGAGCACTGATATCCATGGGCAGGAGAATATGGATGTCTCAACTCAAATAGCAAATTCACCCTTCTCCTCTCTTTTTGTTCTATTCAGGCTCTCAGCAAATAGGATGATGCCCACTTGCGTTGATGAGAGCAATCTTCTTTATGCAGTCTACTGATTCAAATGCTAATCTCTTCAGGAGATACCCTCACAGCCACACTCAGAAATAATGTTTTACCAACTATCTGGGCATCCCTTCATCCAGTCAGGTTGACACATAAAATTAACCGGAACAAAGTGTTTCCCCCATTTTATAGATGATAAAACAGATTTCGGGAGATTAAATAACTTGTCTGGGCCACACACAAGTTTAAGTGATACATGAGGAATTTGGACCAGGACTTGTATGACACCAAAATTTATACCTTAACCTATCTCTTCCCTGTGAGAACTTAAAAAGATTTTAATCTTTGACCTGGTAGTAACTGAGGAATTCTTTCTTCTGAGCATGAAAAGAGAAGAATCTTCCATCAAAAGTACTGATAGAACATGAAATAAAAACCTATGAGATGGAAGTTTTCTTACTACTTTCCAAGTAGAGAACACAATCTCCATCTCAAGTCTCAGTAACCTTCCCACCTTGCCTCTTGTTTTCTCTTATTTTCTAAGACTGGATCCTTGAAGGTAGTGGGATTGCTTCTGATTGAGAATGTAGGGAGAAAAGGAAAAGATTTTCTATTTTTGTTTGTTCTCTTACCAGTTTTTGTCCAAAGAGAGAAAAACGCCTTCGTTTTTAAAAGCTTTTTCTTCGGTTCTTTCAAATTCCTTGCTCTAATAACTAAGACGGGGAGATTGTAATAGATCAAATGATCACTTCTGTACATTTTGGAAATCTTTAAAAATCAGGATTTCAAGAGTTCCGAAAAGATGAATTTAAAAGCAGATGCTGTGATGTTGAACATCAGAAACCTCACACCTCCCTTCTGCTATACCTGATCACTTTACCTTCATAAGACTTCTCTCTGTCCTAAGACCATGTTTTCATTCTGAACCTATGATCTTGCTTTTGGGCCTTGGGGATTAGAACAGGGTCAGAGAAGACAGTAGGGAAGACAGGGCCATCTTATTTAAAGCCTACTCTTTTGCTTGGTCACTATCACTTTATCTAGTTTAATTCTGTCACTCTGCTTATGATAATCTGAAATTATGTTGATTGCTTATTTATCACTTCATTATATATATATCTTTCTCAGTGTAATACCAGGATTATGGGAGCAGTTACCTTGTCTCTCTTGTTCCTTGCTGTGTCTTTAGGTTATAGAAGAGAGCCAGTTATCTCTTACATGCTCAATGAATTAACTAAGGTGGAGCCTTAAGAGGGCATTCTTTTAAAGAACATAACACTTCGGCACATTCCTATCTGTGCCCCACAGGCCATGTATTTCTTCAATTGAAAGAAAACTAGTATGAGATATAATATCACCATTTTATAGCCTTCTCATGAAAAAGCGGATTATGGCAAAGATCAGGAACATTGATAATATCAAAAAGAGATATACCATACTAATATTATATATAATATGGTTCTTCTGGTATAATTCACATAATCACCTATGAAGTATTCTTGCCAAAAAATTTAACCTGACTCATATAAGCCTCCAACTTTAACACTGGTTTATAGGAAATACAGGGCAGAGGAAGATGTTAAACAACACCATAGCAACTTGATTAGCAAAATCTAGAATAAAGAACTATAGGACAAACAACTAATTAAGAAATTAATTATAATTGATATATTATGAATTATTAATAAATTGAAAGAAAAGTGGAAAGGAAGCAATATATTAAAGATACCTAAGAGGTATCACAATTAGTCAAATTGTGAACTTTAGTTCCTATTAGAATGCCAACTATTGAAAATAATTTTGAGGAATCAGAGAACTGTGGGCGCCAATTGGATATTTGCCATTAATGTGGAATTGTCATTAGTATTTTGGAAATGGGGAAAGCTATCTTTGGGAAAGCTCCATGCTGAAAATAGGTTTTGAACCAATTCAGGTAATAGTTTTAGCTTAGCTGGAGATGGGTGGGAGGGTGGGTGTGGAAAGTATTTGAGTATTTTTTAATTAGGCAGTGTCTCTTTCATTTCTAGTCATACTTTTTCCCTCTTAAAGACTTTGATATTTGTCTGATATTTATACACATTTCCAACCTTCTTTTTGTTAGCTTTTGCTTGATATATATATTTCCATACTTTCAATTTCTCTTGTTTTAGGTGAATCTATTTCAAACTGCATATGTCTTTTAATCTAATTTTTTAATTTTATCTTTCACATAAATAAGTTTTTTATATGAAAAATAATTACTGATATATTAAAAGTTAAATATACCATCTTAATTAGTGTTTCTCTGTTTCCTTTTGTCTTTTTTTATCTTTTTACTTTCTTTTGGATTGACTATTTTTTATTATTTCATTTTCCCTTAACATATTGGAAGTTGTATACTTTTTTTTTAATTTAGTCTTAGTGATTACTCTAGATGTTACAATATAAATTCTTGGTTTAATAAAGACTGTTATTAATTCATGATTTTATTTTCTTCCCAACATTCCAGAAGGATCTTTGACTATTTTAGCTTACTTTGCTGTTTAAAACATTTCTTATAATGTAGGCTTGCTGGGGGAAAATCGTTTCAACTTTTGTCTCACTGCATATCTCTTTATTTTACCTTCAGTTTTGTAGAATGTATTCACTGAGTATACTAATGTGAAAGTTCTTTTCCTCCACAGCATGTTAAGAGTGTCATATCTTGACTTTTGGCATCCATTGTATCCGATGAGCAGTCAGCTATAATACTATCATTTAGAAAAATCTCCACATAAAATGTTTTATGGCTACTTTTAAGATTTTCTCTTTCTCTTTGGTTTTCAGCAGTTTGAGAATAATGTACTTAGATGTGGTTTTCTTTGTATTCATTGTTCTTGGAGTTTTCAGAGCTTCAATCCATAGACTGATGTCGTCAATACATTTTGGAAAAGCTTGCGGCAATTAACTCTTCAGGCATTTTTTTTTCTACCTTATTTTTTCCAGTCTTCTTTCTGGTAACTTTTATTTAAAAAAAAAAAAGATTTCTGTATCTTTGCTGAAATTCCCCCTTTTTTAAGTATGTTGTCCACATACTTATGGTAGTTTAAAGCCACCTGTGTTATAATTCCACCATCTGTGTGATCTCTGGTTTTACTTCTATTGACTTATCTTTTGTAACCAGGGTTTAGATATTTTTGCTTCTGCACATATCTCATGTATTTTTTAAATTAAATTTATTGGGTGACATTCATTAATAAGATTATGTAAGTTTCAAGTGTACAATTCTATAATACATCATCTGTGTATTACATTGTGTCCTCATGACTTTTTATGTTACCATGTATTTGACTCCCTTTAATCTCTTGAATCTTCCCCAAACCCACTTACTCTCTGTTAATCACCATACCATTGTCTGGGTCTGTGAATTCTTTTGGTTTGATTTGCTTGTTCATTGTTATTTTCTGTTTTGTATCCCACATGTGAATGAAAGCATATGGTTCTTGATCTTTAATGTCTGATTTGTTTTGCTTAGCATGGTGCTTTTGAGATCTATCTATGTTGTCACAAATAGTAATGTTTCATCTTTTCTTGTGGCTGACTAGTATTCCATTGTATATAAATACCTCATTTTTTTTTATACAGTCATCTATCGAAGGATATTTAGGTTGTTTCTTCATCTTGGCTATCATGAATAATGCTGCAGTGAACATCAAGGTGCATGTATCTTTATGAGTAAATGTTTTCAGATTTTTCTGGGAAATACCCATGAAAGGGATTATTGGGTCATATAGTAGCTCTATTCTTAATTTTTTGAAGAACCTCCATACTTTTTCCCATAGTGGCTGTACCAATTTACATTTCCTCCAGCAGTGTATGAAGGTTCCTTTTTCTCCACATCGTCTCCAGTTGTTATTTCTTGTCTTGTTGATAGCCATTCTAACAACTGTGAGGTGGTATCTCATTGTGGTTTTGATTTGCATTTTCCTTATATTTAGTGACGTGAAACATCTTTTCATGTATCTTTTGTTTGTTTGTATGTCTTCTTGGGAAAAGTGTTTGTTCAGGTCCTCTACCCAGTTTTTAATTGGCTATTTTGTTTTTGTTGTTGTTGTCAAGTTGTATGAGTTCTTTATATATTTTAAATATTAGCCTCTTATTGGAGGTCTTGTTTGGTTCCATTCAGTTGGTTGCCTCTGTTTTGTTGATGGTTCCCTTTGCTGTGCAGCTTTTTAGTTTGATGTTGTCCCATTCATTTATTTTTGCTTTTATTTCTCTTGCCTTTGGAGTCAAATTCATAAAATCCTTTCTGAGACTAAGGTCCCTAAGTTTAGTACCTATGTTTTCTTCTATGTGTTTTATCATTTCAAGTTTGATAGTTAGGGTTTTGATCCATTTTGAGTTAATTTTTGTCTATGATGACAGATAGCAGTCTTGTTTCATTCTTTTGCATGTGGCTTTCCAATTTTTCCAACACCATTTATTGAAGAGGCTTTCTTTCCTTCATTGTATGTTTTGGGCTTCCTCACTGAATAATAGTTGCCCATATACATTTGGGTTTATTTCTGGGCTCTCAGTTCCGTGACATTGGTCTGTGTGTTTTTCTGCCAAAACCATGTTGTTTTGATTATTGTAGCTTTGTTGTATAATTTGAAGTCAATGGAGTGTGATAAGCCGAAGCTTTGGCTCTTCAGGGTCTTTTGTGATTCCATACAAATTTGATGATTTTTTTTTGTTGTATATATTTCTTTAAAAATATCGTTGGGATTTTGATGAGGATTGCATTAAATCTGTGTATTACATTTGATAATATGGCCATTTTAACTATGTTGTCCTTCCAATTCATGAACACAGAATATCTTTTTATTTCTTTGCGTCTGCAATTTCTTTCAATAATATTTTGTAGTTTTCAGTGTATAGGACTCCTAGTACTTATGTTGCATAAACAGAAGTGAGAGTGGGTGTCCTTGTCTTGTTCCTGAACTTAGAGGAAAAGATTTCAGTTTTTTACCATTGGGTATGATATTAACTGAGGGTTTGTCACATATGGACTTTATTATGTTGAGGTACTATTCTTCTATACCCATTTTATTGAGTGTTTTAACCATAAATAAATGTTGTATCTTGTCAAATGTTTTTCTGCATCTATTGACATCATGATTTTAATCCTTTATTTTGTAAATATGGCATATCATATTGATATTTTACATATATTGGACCATCTTTATATCACTGTAATGAACCCCAATTGATCGTGATGTATTATTTTTTAACATATGGTTGCATTTGATTTGCTCATATATCTTATTTGCCAGCTCTTTGGGTTACTAGGGGTGAATCTTTTACCTTCAGTTCTTCCCTTGACTTTCTGTGCCTGGATATGTCTCTCCCTTTCATACTTTGTTTCCTTATCCTTGAAGACCCCCAAAGTACACTTAGTGAAGGCCTTCAGAGCTTTGGAGCATTTTTCCTCAGCTTTCCTGCTCCATCCCCAACATTAAGCAGCTGCTGCTTTAAAAATCAAGGAAGAGCTGTTTTTATCTGAGAGAAATTGCTTTTGGTTCTCCTGCACTGTACTTTTTTTTTTACTGTAGCTGCCTTAGATTTTGGAAAGGCTCAGTGCATAGTGGAGAGATCTCCAATAGCTTTCCTTCAGCAGTTAGATCTTCAGCAGTTAGAAGCTACTACCTCGCCCGCAGGAGGAACTCTCAGCAATCCTGTCCTGCTCCCAGCCTTCAACAAGCTGCCTCCCACATTCAGTGAAGGTCTGTGGGAATGAGTTTGTCCATGGGTGAAGACTCATTCCTTGCCTTGAACCAGTTATTCTAATCCCACTAGCACATATGTGCCTTATGTTACCATTAAAAATTTGTTAAAAATTCATCTGACTTCTCTTTATATTTTCATCTATGGAAGATTTCTGTTCATTCTTTAGGGATGATAGCAACTGAGATCTTTCCTAGCTAGTCATTTTTCTGAAATTTCTTTTATTTAGGTCATTTTGTTGTGAATGAATCTTTAGCTTTCTGAGGAATTTAAAACAATTATGATTTTTGTAGCTTATCCAGCTTATTTTAATTACTCAGTAGAAGCAATGGTCTTTTGAAATGATCTACATCCTAAACAGAAACAAGTATTTCTCTGTTAGTTTTAACTGTATCTCACAAGTATTGACACACAGAACTTTAATTTTTCTGTAGTTTGTTGGGATTGAGTTTTGAAATCTCCAACTCTTCCTTTAAATTATTTCTTATTGTTCATTTCAAATTTAGTTGTATTTTACTAATTTTATTTTGGCCTATATGATATTGATTTTCTTTTTGAAATCTAATGAGATTTCCTTTATGGCCTTGTAAACTTCAGTATTTGTGAGACTGTCCTGTGTTCTTAAAAGACTGTCTATTGCTGGGGTGCAGAATTCTGTTTCCCTTTTACTAATTACTGATTTGCTTGTGGTCTAAGTTATTTTTCCAATTTTATTATTTACATTGACTGTTACTTATTTTCAAGAAATAAAATGCATTAGATCTTTTCATATTTACTTGTCCTTATTTCATTTATACCTCATTTTATAATTTCTTATCTGATTTAATGGATATTTTTAATCTATCCTATTGCAAAGTCTTTGTATTTTTATTTTACATATTTAGTTCATCTGGAACAAATTTACACTTATATTGTTGATTTCCTTAGCTTTTTAATGGTATCAGCTAAGGTAGCTAGATAGCATATCTTTGTGTGTTTAAGTAGACTGATTTTAAGGGAGATTTTTGTTGTTATTGTCTCTCTTCTGCTCTTGCTTCCTCCTCCTTTCCTCTGCACTCCCTGTCTAAGGGTCTTGCCATTTTCTTTACTGGCATCATCAAACCCCAGTTCAGATACTGGGTTCTTAAATGATATTTTATATTCCTGCCAAGTTAATATGAGAGATACATAGATCTAGTCACAAAGCTAGTAGATGATTTAATTTATCATCGCTTACAAGGCTGTGCTTTTGTCCTGTATAGGTCTTTTGTTTTTATTTAAATCAATTTCTTAGGTGGGAGTTGATTTCAGGTTTCTTTGAGGGACTGGGAGCCTCAGCTCACAATCTAGATTCTGGTGATGAGTCTGACTTTTTCCCTGTCTCACCTGCCACTCTTGGCTCTGATTACCCTGAACAGCCACATTCCCACCTGCCGTTGTTTCACTCTGGACTGTGACCGCCTTAGGTCTGCTGCTTCATTACCACCCACCAATTGTTGTTTTCTGTATCTGGTCAATTTATTATTGTTTCTGAGCCCAGCTGTGCCATTCATTTCCTCCTCCTTATTAATTTCTGATTTCATTACTAATATTATTATTATTTCTGTCATTCTTGCCTTCGAAAAAGTCTCACTGTTCTTTTTGGATCTTGGATACTTGCCTATTATGTCAGTATTGGCATATGAATACTGTTTGTTGAACACCACAGGTATACTTTTGGCTCTATTACCAGATTGAAAAGCTAGCATTTTTATCTTAATTTAAAAGACTGAAAGGATCTGTTGCTTTTATAATATTGCTTCTTAGATGATGGCAGAACTTGGCTAATATTTTGAAAGTGATCATAACTATCAATTTTAATTTTCATTTGTGTTGAAATATCTTTATTGATGTTTTTTCTTCTTATTATTTGAACATTATGCTGATTAAAGTCTTTTGAAAAGGAATAATGAAGGTATTTGTACGTGCAAAAATCTTATTCTTTTACATGAATTTATTTCCAAAATGAGCTAATTGCAAACAGCCAATTCTTCTGAGAAAGAAAATAATTTTTTTTTTTCCTTTCCAGACACCACTTTTTAGCCTGAGAAAAATAACTGCTGCCTCCCCTGCCCCATTTTTTTTTTTTTTTCATGCAGGATGGTTCTTTTCCTCTTCTTTGTGCCACTGAATAAATTTTGAAAGGTGAGTTAGTAGTTGAGTATTTTGAAGAGGTGATTTGGCCACCATCCAGGATTCTAATGAAACATCAATGGCTTGCAGAGAGGCTTGCTATTTTAAGTATTAATTCCTCAAGGCTGCAGAAGACTTGCTAGGAAATTATGTCTAATTCCCTCAATGGACCTACGTCAGTGAATTCTTCAAGTACAACTCACCTCTGGCTAATTTTTCATCTAGCCCTATGTATCAGCAGAGTAGGTGGCTGCTTCAACAATTTCACTGGAAGAGGTCCAAAGGCCTGCTTGTACCTCACATTGTTCACTGCTGGTTTGAACAGACTCCCACTGTTAGATTCATTTACAGAGAAACCATATCTGGGTATATAGATTGAAGTCCTTGAGGATGCTCTTAACATAGTCTGTGAATGGCGCCCCCTATGTTTGTGCACTGCATTGACTATCTGTGGAACCATTGCTGATTTCTTGAGGTAAGATATTTTCCTCTGGAAGATTCTGTAACAATGAAAGATACCCAGGAACACAAGATTGTGGAACTAACTGGATATTAGTTATGAATGTAGTTCTGAAGGAATTAGGCAGAAAGGGAGTGTGTTAGACTAGAAAATGGAAATAAAGTCAAAGAGAGGTAGGTATCTGTCTTCATCTGGTGGAGTTATGAGAGAGAAAAGCTAGGGTGCAGTGGGAAGATAGTGTGTGCTGTGTGAGATGCCGGAAAAGGCAGGAGAGTGCCCAGTCAACAGTGGGGTTGAGGAGGAGACACTGAAGAGAAATTTAACTGTAGTTTAGCCAGGGCCTGCCTTATTAAGACTATAATTTCTAAACATTAGGAAATATTTCTAATGTCATTAATAATTATTAATAGAAGTTTTATATTTATGAAATTATTGATCAAAATTTTAGTGGCATTTAAAAGGCTAAGTGTATTAGTTTTTTATTTCTGCTGTAACAAATACCACCAATTTATCAGCTTGAACAACTCAAGTTTATTACCTTGTAGTTCTTTAAGTCAGATGTTTACTGTCAGTCTCACTGCTTAAAATGAAGGCATTGACAGGGCAGTGTTCCTTTCTGTAGGCTCTGGATAAACTCTTTCCTTGATATCTCTAGTTTCTAGAGGTTACTCACATTCTTTGGCTCATGGCTCCCTTTTTCCATCTTTAAAACCATGAATGTTTTATCACTCAGATCTCCCACTGTCACATTTCTTTGATTCTCTCTTCGACTCTTTTCTACTTTTAAGGACCCTTGTGATTACATGGTACCCACCCACATAATCTAAGGTAACCACTATTTTAAAGTAAACCAATTAGTCATCTTAATTCTGTCTCCAACTTTAATTTCTCTTTGCCATATAATCTGATGTTTGCAGATTCCTTGAGTTAGAACATGACATTGTGGGGGTGGAGGGGCATTATTCTATCTACCACACTCAATATAATGGTTATCATTTATTAAAACCATTTATTTAGCATTTACCATTTTGTATAATACTTAGTATTTCATATGCATTATCTACAAAGTAACCCTAAGAAGTAGTTATCTTATTATCTCCAATTTATAGATAAGGAAATCATGACCTAGAAAGTGCTAAATAACTTGGGCCACACGATAAATGGCAGGGCCAGCCTTCAAACCCATGTGGTTCTAGAATCAGCACCGTGAATCAGACACTTTGCTCTGTCTTCCATTTTTTCTTAGCTTATGTTGCCTTTCTCTGAAAACTTCTCCCATAGTTCTCCCACAAAGAGTGCTGTCCCTTTTTGACCATTTCTTTACAATGTCACTATACTTATATGACTACAGTTATTTGAACTATGAGTAGACAGTTGGCTCAAAATGACTTCATTGAATTTTCTCTCTGAGAATTAGGAATTGTGACAGGGAATTCTAATTAGTTGATTGGTGGCACTGGAATAGTGAGGCCATGTTGTTGTAGTGTACTATTTTTGTATACTATTTTTGGTCTCATGTTTAGAGAAATAGAGTCAGTTTATTTGTAGTTGGTGGAATGAAAGATACATAGACAGAAGTAGGGAACAGAGCCCATGTGGTTCAAAGGTATAGGAGAGTACTGTTGTCAGGGTTTCTAATAACTTTCCAGTTCCTAATTCTAGTACCCTTTGAAGCTCTGCTCTACTTCTTTAGGTTATGTGATATGCTCTTTTATCATTTTCTGTTTCAAAATTAATTTCACCTTTATGTGAGACATTCCAGTGTTATCATCACTTATTCAATTCATCACAAAACAGATATTATTCAAGGAGCTTGAAGGATGTTTTGAGGGAGATTATTTCTATTTAATTTTATGTAGTTTTTTCAAGATCAAGAAACAATGTATTCTCCCCCCCACCACCTTTATACTTTTTATGGAGATGTAGAAGAGTTGTATTCCCATTACCTAGCATGTAGGATAGGTGTCTCTTGGCAAAATACTAAAATTATTTACATAGGCCAGAGTTTCTCAGCTAGGGCAATTAGAAAATTTTGGGTGATTTTTGAGGCACTAGATAGCCTTGCCATTTCATGAGCCCTACCATTTCATATGTTGAAATCATTTTCATGCAAATCATACTTAGACCTTGTGTTTGAAGATGACAGAACTTTTCATGTATTTTAATGATCATTTAAAGAGCTAAACCCAGATGGCAGAAAAGATGATATTTTTTCCTTTGAAAAGCTGAGCTTTTTATAATGCCATGTATTAAACATTGAGGGAAACAGACGTTATTGCAATATAGTTTCTTGTGTGAATGCAGACATGTGTATTTTTTTATGCTTAGATAAAGGTTTGAAGTTAACTAAAATGCCTATTACAAATGAATACCCGACTGAAATTCATTTCAGAGAATTTGCTTCTCATATTCATCTTTTTGAAAGCAGTCACCATTGTATTGCCATGGAGAAATCATGAAAAAACAACATGAACAAACAATAGGAGTAGATAGCATTATTTATTTTTATTATTAATAAACAGCCATGTGTTTATTAAAAATCTCCTTTGAGTTTAATCTGAAACAGGAGGCTTTATGAAATGATTTCTTCAAACAAAGCTTTTCAATTTTTTTTATTGCTGTCTTGGCAATTAATATGCTGGTAACACTATGATTTTCTTCAAATTGCAAAGGTCCTCGGAAGCATCTAAGGATTGCCCAGATTGCTCTTGTTCTGGTACAGTAAGAAACTGACAAAGGTATTACATCACAATGCTTAAACACATATATAGGATTTTCTGCGAACTCTCTGACCTAATGAAAATAATGCACCTCCCTAGAAGAAATAATGACCTACCACATCAGCCTTATAGAGATCATTTGAAAGTTACATTAATATCAGTCAAAATTAAAAAAGATCAAATGGCATAATTTTATACCCAAATTCAAGGCATGTTTTATCAGTGCTGAAATCATTAGTTGTATCTGTGACATAAATAGTCTTAGATACAGGTAAATATGAAGATTGTTTTTTCTTTTTGGCAAGATTTTACTTTTAGATATGAAAGTATGGTGGTAAGAGAAGAATTTTATTTTTGGCAAAATAAATGATTTGAGATGCTTAGAGCTTAGATAAGTGGATAACTACTTGACACTATTACTTGATCATCAGCAACTAACTATTGGAAGCCTAAAGAAGAGAATTATGAATTTATGAATGTGAGCTGGCCCTAAAGAGCATGCTGATTCTCTTGCAAAGGCACCTCAAGGTCCTGGAAGGTTGGCTGGTTTGTTTGACAAATGTTCAGATTCAGTAGAATAGCTTTTCTTCTAAAACCTTTGATTCATTTTTTGAGCAATGTCTTAAAATATTTTAACTCATTTAATAGCCTTAAATCAGATAATAAAGAGGATCTTTTTTTTAAATATTCACTTGAAATTAAATATTGGTATAAGAACATTCTACTTTTAGGGCAATATTAGATAATTAAAGTCAATAATGTAATGACCTTTGTGGTTCTTATAAATACACTGCCCTGTAAGAGTCCTCTTTTGAATTTGCTAACTAATGCTGACAGGCTTTTCAGCATGTTTCTCTTTTTCTTTTTCTCTTCTTTTCTTTCTGAATATCAGAAGTCTAGAACTGAAAGAGAGTTTAGTGATCATTGTCCTTATTTCTGATGTGAATAAATAAGGGTGAGGGAGATTAAGTGACTTGCCTCAGGTTACACAACCTAGCAAGTAATACTCGTGAAACTCTAGTTTGACAAAAATTTATATGACTCAAATTGGTATGGGTACAGTCTTGACTGGGATAAAATAGCTCTGAAACAAGTTGATTCTGGTGAGATTTGCTTATAGTTTTCCCAGGCCTCTTATTTTGGCATTAGTGTCCTGTTCTTTTCTCTTTTGCCTTATAAAATAAAATAATTCTTCTGGGCCCCCTCACCTGTATATGAAACATGAAATTTAGATCCAGACTACCTGAGTAAAACTTACTGGCTGTGTGACCTAGAGCAAATTACCAATCCTGTGTACCTCAGTTTCCTCATATGCAAAATGTAAATATTGATAGATGTGAGGCTTATATAAAATGTTGCACATAAAACATTTAGCACAGATTTGGCTCATAGTAGATAACTGGCAATGGTAACTATTATAACTACTTTTGTTATCATTACTTTTAAGACAGTACCCTATAGCTATGTCAAAGTCCTTATTTTACATTTGAAGTCAGCATGCCCTACATCTCTAAATATGATTGGTGATAATGTGATATACATAAGACTCAGTAGTGACTTCTGCTTTTTTTCAATTCTCTGCTATGATCCAAGTTACTTAACAAACAAATATTGTTGATTGTAAACTTCTAAATATCTCTAATATCCTCACCTCTCCAAGGATATTTCTGTTAGCTCATCCAGATCTTCACTGGTTCATTTGTTTTTGGTTTTTAGAATATAAAATTTTCAATTTTTATAAAAATTAAATATAAATAAAATTTTTCATCTGTTACAAAGATAGGCCGCTCAGATAAATTGCAAAACCACCAACTCAAGATATCTAAATTTGGTTTTATTAATAAAATAAATTAACATGGATTTATGAATGTTCACATAGAATCACCGACAAAGCAGTAAACAAGCCTTATATATAAAACCAGATCCATCAAATATAAGGTTTTAGATCTATTATCTGATTGCCCAGGATGTGTCATATTTCTTCTCACTTACAAAGTGCAAAGCCTCAAGTCAAGGTTTTGGTCTGCTGTAATAATCCTGTTTATTCTTCAGTGGCTCTGGCAAGCAATGTAATAGGTGACATTATCTGTTGCCTCTTGCCTCTGGTAACATTTTAACTCTTCCTTTGCTCCATTCTAAATAATGATAACATAAATTCCTGTATCTGTTTTTGTAAACACATATACTTATTTCTTTTGCTTATTTACATTTACACTTAAATTCCTCATGATGTATTTATCTTATAAAAAAGTTACTGAAAAGGGAATGCTTGAAGTTGCTTTAGTGTTCAAATATGCTTATTTTTCTTTTTCAGTACTTTTTTGCAGTTTTGATGAGCTCTATTTTATAAAAACTATATATAATATTGCCACTAAGTCAGGTTTAGAAATAAATTATCTAAACAATAAAGCATTTATATTTCTCTCAAAAACAATGAGCTCTAGGTACTGCTGCTGTTGCTGATTTTGAGTTTGTATTTTCCAGTAATATCTTGTGGAAAGTTGGTCACTGGGCAGATGAATTAAGTTTAACCTTGTTTCTCTGTCAAGTTTTAAGATTTTCCCTGAAAGATAAACCACTGTATCTTGTTAACCATTGTTAAAGTCAGTAAATAGTATGACCTAGAAGCATAATTTTTATATGTTCTGCATTTCCCTGTGTAGCATCTGCAGGTCTTCTTAGAACTTTGACACAGTTTAGAGAAAAGTTCAGAATAAGTAGAAGACGATTATTTTAAGCATAACTTCGTTTCGCTAATGTTGCTTTATGTAAAGACATTGCTTCTCTCAGATAAGGCTTTAAAAGCAACATGATCTTGTTTAATCACTAAAAATGAAAAAAGAAAATCAGTTAACAAAAGACTGTTAGGCTATACATAAAGAAACAGAAAAAAAAAATACTGTAGATGAAAAGAAATTATGTCAACCAGACTCTAGAGATGTGTTCAATGAGAAAAGCTTTGGGTATTTTATTGCATGTGTCATACAGACAAAGCATGCTTCTTCTTCTTTTTATCTTTAGATTTAAATGCAGCTTCACAGTGGGGAGGCGTTTTATGAGGAACATAAAGGCAAGGCAAGGATACTACAAACCTGCCTGTAGCCAAAAGCATTTTGGATAAATCTTGTTTCTTTTCTTTTTGTGGGCATTGTTAACTGAAAGCTTTAAAAATCAGAAAGCTAGCATCTGTATATGTATACTTTTGTCAAAATTTAGCAGTCACATGACTGGAAAAGGATTGGTAAAACCTAAACATTGCATATATGAAGTTGAACATAGTAGGCTGGAACCAGGGCACATGGTCAGGCAGCTGGCAATCAAGTCTTCCAGCAGATTGCTTTCCACATGATGAATCTTATTTTATATTTTATTTTACTTGATTTTATTTGTTCAGCTTTATTGAGATATAATTGACATATAACATCATGTAAGATTAAGGTGTACAATGTGTTGATTTGATATACTTTTGTATTATAAAATGATTACTATCTCAGCATTAGCTAACAACTCGATCTCATCACGTAATTACCATTTTTTTATGGCAAGAAGATTTAAGATCTATTCTCTTAGCAACTTTCAGTATATAATGAAGTATTTAAAAATATATCTTAAAATTTTAGCTTTATTGAGGTATAATTGACATAAAATTATAAGTTATTTAAAGTGTATATCATGATAATTTGATTATACTACAGTATTATTAACTACAATCTCCATGCTGTACATTAGATTTTCAGAACTTATTCATCTAATAATAACTGGAAATTTGTACCCTTTGATCAATATCTCCCCATTTCCCCCATTCCCCAGTCCCTGGTAACCACCATTCTGGTCTGTATTTTCATGAATTTGGCTTTTTTAGGTTTCACATGTAAGTGATGGCCTACAGTATTTACTTTTAATTGCCTATGACAGTATGCCAAAATATGATTAGCCATGTGGGTTGATTTTAACAGAAAAAATTGTGAGCACCTTCTCGTCACAACTTCAATTTGACGATATTCAGTGTATTGGTAAAAAAAAAATTTTCCCAAAGGCAGTTTATTGAACTTTGGATGTTTTAGAGAAGATATTGAGTTATTTTGTCTAAAAAATGCCTTGGTTTTTCACATACTTCAAAAAAGAGTTAAAACTTGGAGTTTCAAAAGAGTTCTCTGTGATTCGGATATTTAGTGTTTTGAGAATGGGCCTTTGATCTTTGCATTTTTGGAGCATAGGATTCAGAAATCTAGAATCATTATAGAAGTTATGAATAACACTGGGATGAAAATATGGGTCTTCTGGATGTGTCTGTAATAACTTACCTGCTGTATTTCTACAACTGAAGGATTTTGAGATAGAGAATTTTATTTTTTCAAATGCCTTTAAGTTAGAGCATTCTCCAATTTTACCTCTGATTTTAGTCTCTCTGGCTTTTTCTTTTGCCTCTTAAGTTTTCTTTGGAGTCATTTCACCGTGGGCTCTTGGGGGACTAATACACATTAGTATAGGCAGCATTATCAATCTCTTACTCACTTGACTTATGTGCAAAGCAGGCTCATAAGATGCTGAGTAGCCTTTTTAAATATTAGTCTACAAGATTTATATTTCTTTCAGATATATTTTTTAAAAATTATATGTATGACAATACCCTCCTTATGTCCCAAAGAAATCCACTGTTTGAAAAAAATCTACCTAGAAGTAATAGATTATCTGTTCCATGTTTTGAATGCCTATTTATATATATATATATGTAAATGTGTAAATATGTATATACATATGTATACATTATGTACACAAACAGTTAAATATATTTTAAAAACTAGTAGGATTGACTCAAAGCCTAGATAGAATAGAGCAGGTAAACTAATTTGGGAAAACAGTATTAGTTCATCTTAGAGTCTAAATAAATTTGGTTTTGATTAAAGAACAATACATTTAATCTTAATTTTGATGGACTGTTGAGGAAATAAGGAATATGACTTCTGGACAAAGATTCTTCTACAAATTTGGCTGTAGTCATCTGTGACTTTGGAGATTTTTCTAATTTATACATTTCTCTAAGAAGCCTCATGATAATTTTACCTACAAATAATAATTTATTTTGTTTTCTTGACTGTAGTTACAAATGATCAAAATCTAGAAATTAAATGTCAGTTTTTGTTTGCTGGCCAGTGTGAATTGTGTCATCTGCATACAATCAACATATAAGAGAGAAAATATATAATTTTATATTTAAAATGTTGATTCTTTTAATATTATCTGTGATGGAAATCCCATTTTATTTTAATTTGTATAAAGAAGAAGTGGTACATATATACAGTTTTAATTTGTTTTAATTTTTTGTTTTATTAAAACATGTAAATGCTATATTTCCAGCATTGGAAAGTATGGGGTTTAGGACTCTACTAAATTCTTAGTAAGATATTATTTAAAAACAACTCAGTACTGTGAACTCCAGCATTAATACAAGAAGCTCACAATGAAGCATGGGTTGTGTAAGTTTCATTTATAAGTAACTACTTAATTGCCAGTTGCCTTGGTATACAGTTGCAGTGCCATATAAGCAGGATAACGTATATTTAGTTTTTCTCTGAAAATGAAAATATTGAGTTTAAGAAAATAGTCTTTGAAAATTTTGAAACATATTGCTAATTTGCCCGGTAGAGAGTTTGTACTGATTGATAACCATGATGTGTATGATAGCGTGTCTTTTCCCATAACATTATGGTTGTAAAGACAAACTTTTTGGGCATTATCAATATTTCACATCTTTGCCAACCTGTAGGTGAAAAGTTAATCTTTTAATTTTTATTTTTCTAATCACTAGTGTAAACAAAGGACTTTTAAAAGCATCATGTATATTGAAGTATAGTTTGTACACAGTAAAATGCCCTTTTTATATTTATAGTTTGATGAGTTTTGTCCAATGTATATAATTGACAACTAATAACAATCAATATATAGAACATTTACCTTATTCTTATGTCCTTTTGTATCCAATTTCTTGCCTCTAAACTAGCCACTGGCATTCTCTTGTCCCATACTGCATACAAAGACCTTGAGAAAAATACAGTGCAGAATGTTAACAAAATGCATTTTCCTTTTTTCTTGATATTATTTTCTAAAGTTTTGGTTATCTTATATACTTTGTGGTGTCTTTTGTCTTATTTTTGTATTACACCCAGCTTTTCTAGTTATTCTTAGTGGGTAAGTTTGTCTGATATTATTTAGGGAATGGTTTTTGTGGGCCCCAGGCCTGGCTGGTCCCAGGTCTGGCTGCGATCAGGCTCGTGGCTAGGGACAGGACCCCAGACCCAGCATGTTACATTAAACATAGTAGGGCACCTGCGCCTAGCTTATGTAAGAATGATTCATCTTGCTATATCACACATGTATGGCAGAATGCCACTATTGTTCTTTGGCATACATAAGCCCATGCAATCCCTCAAATGTGGAAGAGCACGCACACCACAATAAAGTTTGTGCATGCCATTTCATTCTCATGTCAGCTCCTCGTGTGTTCTTTCAACTGGGTGTCTCACCACTGAAACCTTCCCTTCTGGATCAGCCCAGTGCTGACAGTTTTTATTACAGTCGTTCCCTATTTCTGGTATCAATTTTTATATTAGGATAGGTTATGATGTGGTTATAAATACTTTCCATGTCTAATTGGCTTATCACAATACATAAAAGTTTATTTCTCATGGCTATGTGTCTGTTCTGGGTTAGATGGAGAGTGAATCTGCCACACATACTCTCTCAGGGATCCTTGATGGAGGATCGGTGGTGATAGAGGCCCTTCCATCTTGTGTCTGCACTTTCTAGAATACAAGTCTTTCTTATTTTCTTACCCCTACTCTTCTCTGTCTTAGTTAGTACTTCTGCCAATAGCCTATTGGTCAGAACTAGTGTTAGGTAACTAGTAGGACATATTACACTGTCGTTCATGTCTGACTAGCTACCTAACACTAGTACATGTTGCTGCCTAAGTGAAAAAGGATGGGTAATATACTATTTTGTGCTCTTGGAAGGAGAAGAAAGCTAGTAGATAACTACCATGGAAACTAATGTTTATTGAGAGTCTACTATATGCCAGGTCCTATGCTAGGAAATTGATATCTATCATTTCTTTTAAGAATCCTATGAAACAATAGTATAATTTTTAAGATGAGGAAACTGAGGATTATGCATATTTAGTGTTTGTTTGTAGGTCACTCAACAGTATTGCTGCAATTAGAATTTGAATCCAGAGTGCCTCCTGTTTGAAAGTCTGTACTGTTCCCACTAGGAAATAAATTATTAATGCAATAAGTATTTGCTGGATTAGATAAATATGCTTGGTATATGACATAGTCTTATTCAGTTTTTTTTTTTTTTAAGAAAAAAGTACTGCTGATTCAAACCTTACACTTTAGAGAAAAATGTCAACTAAGAATCTCTTACCAGTGAGATAAACTACTAGGTCATGGGAACTGAATTCTGGAACTAGTTCCTTGTTTTTTCTTTTTTTTATCTGATGTCTGTCACCATAGAAGATAAAACTGCTGTGGGGTAGTTCTCACAAGAACTACCTTTTGAGTTCTTCTAGCTGGGCTAATAATTAAATTTAACAGAGACAGGGTAACAAGAGAAAATGTCCACGTTTATTATGAATGTGCATTTGGGATTATCTTAGAAATGAAAGCTGAAAATGCTTTGGGCAGTTGAGATTTATCTGCTAATTTAGAGAAAGAAGAAGGGATCTGGGATTTCAAAGGGAAAGCAGGTAATTCACAGGAAGACAGACACATGTGGTAAACAACTTCTTGTTGGGTAACCCAGAAACAGTGGCACTTAGAGGGGAATTTCTTGAACAGATTTTGCTTAGTCTCCGAACTAATTCAAACAGGCTAAGGTAGATATGCCAAGATGAATCTGCTAAGGTGAACATGACAAGATTCAGTTGCTGAGGCTGGTTTTTCTATCTAAATTCCTT
Organism: Cynopterus sphinx; assembly: GCA_030015415.1. Lineage (NCBI taxonomy): Eukaryota > Metazoa > Chordata > Mammalia > Chiroptera > Pteropodidae > Cynopterus > Cynopterus sphinx. The sequence continues at coordinate 34,071,438 of CM057382.1, read as the reverse complement.
CAGGCAGGAAAAGGGGAGGGTCAAAGGTTCTTTCTGAGTCTTCTGTTTCTTAAAAACCAATTTAATATTCCTAAAAGCATTTTTTGGCACAGGAAAACTTTGATTCCCTTCACTGCTTTATCTTTCTTTTTCTTTCTTTCTTTCTTTCTTTCTTTCTTTCTTTCTTTCTTTCTTTCTTTCTTTCTTTCTTTCTTTCTTTCTTTTTAGAAAAAGTCTGTAGACTAAAGCGATAGGAGCTGTAAAATACAAGCAAAATAGACACACATTCTTTGGGTAACTTTGGTATATCTCCAATATAAATAGCAATGAAAGAGCAGCAAACTGTGATTGGCATATTACATGTTTTTAAGGATTAAAAGACTAGGAGCTTTCATTCTCAAACAAATAAACTCAAAGGTAGACGTGGTATGTTTTGAGTGTAGTAGAAGATGTGTCTGAGAAAAACATGACCCTGAGAAAGCGTTTTCTCATTTTTCTCTCATGTGTGGAGATGTGTTCTGACAACTGAAAAGACGGCGGTGTTAGAGGCTACACTACTTCTTAGTATCTCTTATTTATGTGGAACGTTAATTGCTGTTGTACCAAAGTCTGAAATATGAAATGATTACTTAAAATGCAATGCGTTTTGTGAAACATGGATGGGAAATGAAGGTGTGTCTGTCATGTGCCAGATGTGCCACATGTTTTACATAATTTCTTATACTACTTGATGGGAATTGAAAAAAAAATGTGTCCAGCACTTTATTTTTATGCAGACTCTATATTTCAGCACCTACAAGATTCTGGAAAAGTCTTCCGAAGGTTGAGAAAGATAAGTTTAAGAAAGTTGAGGGGAGTATCTGTGAAATTTAATCAAATGTCCAAAGAGTCCTTGGGGAGGAAAAAGAGGAAATCACTACTGCTGTTACCCTTCCAGTCCAGTGAGAGAAATACATTGGTAATCATGGAATTAACTAACCTGTTGAGAATGGAGTCTGTGATTTTCACGTGATTTTATGACCACTCATTTATAAAAAAATAATCTTTGCACATGTAATTCCCTAAAATGATTGTATTTTCCTTGGTAATTTTGCAGTCCCATTGCTTCCTTTTAATTCTTTAGACCGATTGTAGCAGAGGACTACTGTCAATAAAAGAGCAGTTTATCTTTTGAACCAGACTGTCATCATAGCTCCATTTGCTGCCACTAGCTATTGATTGTAGCCTGCAATGTTCTCCCCTTCTTCTCTAAGGCCTTTCAACCATTGTTTTCTGCTGTTAATGAGGCTGAATTCCACTCTGTCTCTTGTGCAGGAGTCTGTATGTCATTCAATTCTGAACACCGAGTGTTCTTTATTGTATTATATATTATGAAATTCCCTGACCTGTACTCTTTAGTCACTAGAGAATTACATATGTGGAGAAACTAGAATGTTCTTTGTGGATTGGTTTTGCAATCACTACTTTTTAAAGTATAGTTTTGTAAAATACTTTCCCATTTATAACTTAAATTGTCCCAATATGTATTTTAAGAAATGGCATGAGAAATTTTACTCCATGACTGTGACAAACGAATTGCATTAGGTAATGCTGCAGGAACATCCCTAATGCCTTACTGACTTAAAATATTTATTTTTTGCCTACACAATGTGTTCCTCGTGGGTCAGAGGGGGGCTATATTCAATTTTATTCTCACTCCAGGGTTTAGATTATTGTAACTGCCACCACCCTTAACCTTCTGAGTTGTCATGGCAGAAAAAAAGGATGTAGTTTACATTTATTGATTTTCAAAGCTTCCTTCTGGAGGTAACAGATATCACTCTAGCTCATATTTCATTGGCCAAAGCAAGCTACCTGGCTATGCTTTATTTCAAGCAGAGAGAGAAATGATAATTCTAACATGTTTCACAAAAGAGAAGAAATGGAATATTTGCGACAGTTTTAATGACTCCCATAGTAATTATGTATACATTTTGTTTTCTGTAATTTAAGAATGGCTTTTCTGAGCAATTTGCAGTTTTGAGTACTTTTTGTCTAGGGTATTTACAGCCCCTAATTTCATGGAATGATTATTTTTTTAACTTGTCTATGGAAGTGTACAAATATATAAACTGTAATAATCTTTAAGTATCATCAATAAAATGTGCTGATTTTCAGATCTGTTTATTATGAGCATAAAAATCTTCATTACAACAGCTATCAGACTAATTTGATTTTTCCTCTAACATTTTATTGTGAATAAATTTCTAACATACAGAAAAGCTGAAATAATTTAATAGTGAAAAAGTATCCACCTATTAGATTTTACCATGAACACTTTGTATACTTATTTTATCATGTATCAACTATATATCCCTCCTTCTAACCATCATCTGTCTTAATTTTTGATAAATTTCAAAGTTGCAGAAATTACTACATTTCCGTCTAAATACTTCAGCATGTTTACCATCAACTAGATTTCAATATTATATTTGTAGTCGTTTTTTTGGGAAAATATCTAAAATTGGGTATAGATAAGGGCATGTTGATTTATTTTGTGTGTGTATGAAATTACTAGAACTTTAGGAAAAGAGCTGGTATCATATTTCAATCCCACTATCAAAATATAGATACTCTGGTTTGTCCACATCCTAGCCACCGTTTGGTGTTGTCTCTCTTTTAAACTCCATCTGTCCTGATGGGTATATGTCAGTATCTTATTGTGGTTTTAATTTGCATTTCCCTGGACACTATGCTTTAAGCACTTCTTTGTGTGTTTATTGGTCATGCATACATCTTCTTTTGGAAAGTGTATATTCCAATCTTTTGCTCATAAAAATTTTTTGTCTCAATTATTAAGTTGTAAGTAATCTTTATAATTTGTGGATCACAATTGTTTGTGAGATATATGTTTAGCAAATATGTTTTTCCAATCATAATTTACCATTTAATTTCTTAATGATATCTTTGGAAGAGCAAAATATTTTAATTTCAATAAAGTTTATCTTTTTATTTTTCTGTCAGAGAATTTACCAACTCTCATGACATGAACATTTTCTTCTATATTTTCTTCTAAAAGCTTTGTATATTTAGCATTTAGGCTTAGGCCTGTGGTCTACCTCAGATTAATTTTTACATATGGTTAGATATAGGGGTTGGAGGGTCATTATATTTTCCATATGGATATCCAATTGTTCTAGCATACTTTGTTGAAAAATTTATCCTTTCTCCTCTGGGTTGCTCTCATGCTTTTATTTTATTGTATATTCTTGAATATCAAATGTTGGTATAAGTATGAATCTATTTCTGGGCTCTCTATTTTATTGATTTATTTGTCAGTCTTTATGCCAATAAAACACTGTCTGAATACTCTAGCTTTATAGTAATTCTGAAAGTCAAGTATCTGAAGTCCTTCAGTTTTGCTCTTTTACAAAATTCCTTTGGATTTTCTAGGTTCTTTGGATCAAATCTAAAGATCAATTTGGGGAAATTGGCATCTAAACAATATTCGATCTTTTGATCTATGAACATGATTCATCTCTCCATTCATTTAAGTCCTATTTAATCAGTTTTAGGTGGTGATTTATTTGGTCTCTAACTATAACTCTGACTCTTAGACAGTGGCTTTGTTATCAATTGAGTTTCTTTAGTCTTAGTTGAGCTGTTTGAAATCTTCTCATGCACATTTTCTTAAGGAGCTCACCAGAGATTTGGGCAGAATTTATAATAAAATTTTGGGCTCCCTATCTCTGTCTCTCTCTGTTCTTGATTTCCCCTCTTACTTTCTCATGACTGTGGTTTCTCTAAACTCTGCCCTCTATTTTCTTGAGCTGGTTAGATAGTGGGTTTTCTATTGGCATTTTAGCTATTATGCATGGTTCTGGCAGGGTCTGCTCTCAGGCTGAAAGATATGAAAGCAGGGAATTCACCCAGTTCTTGTCTCTTTTCTCAAATATCAACTCTCTTGAAGAATATACCTACTTTTGTTTGTTCTCCAATATGTTCACATACATTTTTAAAATCTGTAACTTATAGTTTTTATCTGTGAGCTGGTCAGTACTAGGAGTTAGGAAATAGAACCCAGTTAATCTAGTTTGGACATCTGATTTTTAGCAATACAGGAAGGAAGACTTTAATTTGCTACCTGCAATTTGATAATGGTTAGCTGAAATGGATGATATTTTAAATGAAGTGTTTTGTGGAACTATGGAGGGGCCTTCTGAGATAACTTATGAACTTTTCTTGCAAATCTTCACTATGCAAAACAAACTTAACTCTTATATTTCTTGGATGCTTCTCTTATAATGGTGTCCTGTTTTTAGGACCCTGAGCTCTGTAGAAGATGTTAAGTGTTGGTTATGCCTCTGATTAATTCTACTTTTATTCTTATACAATTCTTTATTCATGTTACTCATTTAAATGCCTAGGAACAAATCTAAGCAGCAGGAAAAGCCCCACAGTCTTGAGTTCTTGTTCATTGGTTTACTTATCTTTTCCTGGGTCTTGATTCTTTATGCTATGCTCCAGTTTAAGTACTATTATTGATTGCAATATTTATTGAACATCTGCTATGTACTAGACACTGTGCTAAGTGTTTTGCATTGCCTCATTTAAAACTCTAAAGAGCTAATGAGGTAGGTTTATTATTGTTAGTTTATACAAAGGCTGTTATTTTGGAAGTCTTTTGAGGCAATGCTATATGTAGTAATTTCCTGATAGCAGAGACAATTCCTGTGGAAAACAGTTGAGGGAAACCTAATAAGCAGTGACAGTTAAAATTCCCTTTTTTTTTTGTACTGCCTAATACATCAATGATGAAGTGTATAAACCAGCATCAAAGCTGTTATCTGTATGAGCCAGTGGCAGCCTTATTTGTTTCATTTAGGAAAAATTGACAAAGTAGGAGACAGGTTGGCTCTAGAATGTAGCATCAACCCAGAAAATGCAATGACTTTATATTACCCATACTTTTTTTTATAATAGTCGATGGAAAATGGGCTGTCATTTCTGATATATGAGACATTATCAAATGCTGTACAATGCTTGTGTTATTCACAGGACATGTGATTCAATGTAATTTACATCTCAATAGTTTTGTAGAGAATCATTGGACTTCTGGGCTGGTGCTAATTAGAATGAAGCTGTATTCGAAATTATTTTGCAGGCAATTTGTGTAGTATGTGTCAATATGGTGTTACAATTCTGGGGAAAAGTTTTTATTAGTCGTAATTTAAAAGAGTTTTCCATAAAATGTTAATGGTGTAATTCTATGGAAAGAATATTTATGCACGTCTTAAAGAAGTTTATATTTTAAAGGCATTAAACATCTGAAAAGTTTTGATAGCTAGCATTTAATCAGACGTTTTTAAAGTTTGTTTTTTAAAAATTTCTAGGTCACCTCTTGTCAAGTTCAGATGATCTGGCGGCTTTCTTTAGAATATGTACTTAACAACCTTTACTCACAAACTTGCCCCTTTTGAAAATCTGAGACCACAGGAAAAGTCTGATTTAATGTCTTGTGTTAGTGGCCTGTACACTGAAGCTAAATAGCAGGAACTTGATAGGCATGTTTATAATTTAAAATTCTTTTGTGTAGACTTTTGTCTCCATTTTATATTATTATTAAATAAATGTTAAATTTAAGTTTCTCAAACATTTTATTTTATTTAAAAATATTTTTTAAATTAAAGTAATGTGTGAACAATGTTTTAAGAGTTAAAGTTCTAAGGAGTCTGAAATAATTTAGCCCCTTTGTATCTCCCCCCTTCCCAACCCTCCTCCTTTATGACAATCATTTAAAAATTCTTTTGCTATTTCTTTTGGTATTTAACTCCATATTTCTAAAAGCTTCTGTATATTGCTCTTTTTTGATTTTGTAATTTCAGACATGTCTACTATTCTTGCTCTCTACTAACGTAGGAGGGGGTTATGAAGTTGAACATGAAAATACCAATAATTGACCATTTTTGACCTATAAAATTTGCCAAGTTTTGTGTTAAACTTAATGATAATTTCCTGATTTTTTGCCTAATATTTTGAGCCTATGGCTCTCTCATACATTCAATAATTCATAAAATAGGTTGGAAAAATTTTAACAGTCAAAACTGCTATTTTATATATTAGTTTTGTATTTTCTTTTTCTGGAGACCACTCTCTTAGTGCTCTGATATTCTTCTTTCTTATTCAAAGGATAGTTTGGATAGGAGAATAATTTCAGGATTTTCAAGATATTTATTTCTTGTTATTCTTTGGTAGTTTGTCACCAAATTGGACAATGAGAGTTGAAAAGGAATATTTGTCAGAAACATTTGCCAAACTCCCATTTCCCTCCTTAAGCATGAGCAACTCAGGGTCTCTTTTCTCATGATTTTGCTGCTCTGGGACCTGGCTCCTGGTTTAGTTCAAGGTAATAGTCTAATGTGTCAGTCTTAAGCTTCTTATTTCATTCATAGAAGAGTCTTATACTACAAAGCTCTTTTTTTTTGAAAGGAGAGAAGGGTTGAGTGTATGTAAGTATAATGAGAAAAGGGTAGAATATTGTGAGATTGAAGAATCAGGCAGTGACCAAATAATTTGGAATCATTCAGACCAAGGAAAGGTGATTAGAATGTATCCTAAATATTAACATGAGATACTTAGCAAACAGTTTTGTCTTTTGCTGAGATGGAGAAGACTGTGGGAGTACTAAATTAGGAGGAAAATCAAAACATCTCTTACTGATGTGGTAACCTTGAGATAGATCTTCATTAGAAGTTATGCTCCATCAGGGCAGACATATTTGTTTATCTAATTTATTGCTCAATCCTCAATACCTTGACCAGTGCCTGACATATAATGTAGGCTTTCTTTATATTGAATGGATGAGTGAATAATTAATGAACCAAGTGTAATAGATTTCCAAGTTGAGATGTCAAATAGTCAGGATAGAGAGGTCAGTGCTAAAGATATAAATACCTGTTCTTTCAGAAAATATTCAAAAGCATGATGATGATGGCAATGGTGATGATGACAAACCATGACACAAAAATATTAATTGTTAACCTTCTTTTACATAACCATTCTATACACATATACTGGAAAAAGTAAAATCATGTGTATATACAATTTATAATATTCTGTTTTCAGTTAATATTTTGTGACTACCTTTCATTGTCACTATATATTAGTTTATATTATTTAAAATGATGGCATATTATGTTGTTGCATCCCTATGACATAGTTTATTCAGTATTCTTCAAAATCTACATTCTGTTCAATTTCTTAAATTGAACTACCTACTAGTCAAATCTGTGCATATTTTGAATTCTTAGGATAAATTTTCTAAAAGTAGAAATGATGAGTCAAACACGATTACAACTGCTTTTATTAAAGGCTTAATGAGCACTGTTACATTGCTGCTCAGAAAGATAAACTCTCCTTAACAATATATGAAAGTGCTTTCTTCTCCAACACCAAACATTACCTTTTTCTTTTCTTTTATATCTTTTTCTTTTCTAATAGGCCTCTGTTACTTAGAAAACTTTTTAATAATATTATTTTATATAATGACACTTTGGGGGAAAACTTATTTTTTATTAAGAGAAGGAAAATATTTTTAGTGTTATGCTCATTTTTATCACATTAATGAAAACATGTCAGGGATACATTTTCATGGAAACATGAATTGAAGTTTTCTAGAATATCTTATTTTAAATTCTTTAATACAAAGAAACTGTCATGTCAGTACATTCAATGTCACACTAATTCAATTAGAGCAGTTATTTTATTTTCTGTAAAGTAAGACTGGTTAAAAAATCCCTCCCATATGCTTTGAGATCTATGAATGACGTAAAATACGGAAAGGTACTAACATAAAACTGGAAAATAAGTAACAAGTTAGGAAAGTTTTAGGAATATAGATTTTCATATATGTTCCTTAGAAATATTTACAAACTTTCACTCACATGTCATAATATCTTATTACATCTCATATTTGGCATTTAAATAAGACATTTTTGGGACTAGTAATAAAACTAAGTTAATGTCTCAGCATGAGGTTTTTATCCTTTTTTATATTACAAATCTCCTTGTTGAAGAAAATACCTACCTATGGTTCTAAAAAGCCACATTCTCATTTTCAAACAGGTCAGTGCTGTAAATGATAATCCCATGATTGAAGGTGATGTGTAAAGTGATAAAATCCTGTTTCATAGAGAGGGAGATGTGAAACCTGAGTGCTTATAACAGCAAGAAATCTTTACTCCTGAGTGACAGGTTCTACTAGTCTGGGAAAACTATATAAGCAAACAAAGCAAGATTATCTTTTAAACAATTTTGTAGGTAAAATTTGAAGAAATAGACTTAAAGACATAGACTCAGTAAGCCATGGATCTTATTATTACATAAAGGAACTGTGTGAGATGTGTCTCCAATTAGGATATCAGAGGCAGGAATTCAAATCCATCTTGAGGAGAATTGGAAGGTGAACCAATGGTATGACTAGGAACATTCTCAGATGCCTGGGAAAAATCAGATTTGAGAAAGTGACCAAAGAGCAAAACTATATATACACTCAAACATAGAGTTGGACTGCACATTTAAAACATACATATTGATTATTTTCCACTTTAAAAAATATAACATGCTTACTAAAGAAAAGAATAGATGGAAGGTTTTTGAGAATTCTCTACAAATCTACAACCCAGAGACTTTTCCATTTTGATGTATATCTTTCCTCTATACTTTTAAAACTATAGGTTTTTAAAAATATTTTTAAAGTATAAAAGTAATTCATTTTTATTTTAAGAAACCAAACAGTCAAGAGTTTTGTATGGTAAAAAGTTAAAAAAATCCTTCAGTTTCCTAAATTTTTCTCCTCAGAATAAAGCACTGTTATTTTTTATTTGTATTTTTCTAGTTTTGGTTTATGCACATGAATATATATGTTATAGACATAGTATATATATATGTGTATATGCATTATATATACCAATAATGTAAATGTTTTAGTACAGAGTTATAATCATAATATATGTGAAAGTTATAAATGTCAACTCTAGAGTTACAAATATATGACCTGATTATCCTTTCATTGTTGTAGCTCCCAGATCTTTTATAAGAGACATTTTCTCCCTCTGCCATTACAGCACTTTGGCACTTGGTCTGTTTTTATTCTATTTCTTTATTTATTAGAAAACAGGCTATATTTATTTTGTTCTTTTGACAGGCCGTGAATAGTCTAACTATGTGCTTGAGTTTCTTCTGGTAATCATGCAAAGATAAATTGTCTCTGTCTCATCATGTATTGATTCATGCGCCATTTGCCATGCAATTGACCCAGAGAAACACAATTATTGTTACAGTTCACATAAAAGATTTTCAACAGTCTAAGATGTTATAATTTTAGAATTGATAGTGTTTTGGGGAGATATGTGAATACAAATCTGAATCTAAAAATAAATAAATTCTTTTATCAGAACATAAAATTCAACAAATGAATCATACTTAACGTAGTTTCTTATAAAATATTTCTAGTTTTTTGAAAAGAAAAAAGAATTCTCTTTAATCCTCATACTTTGCAGTTTTATAGTTAGAAAATGAAGAATCTGTTTCTTTACACCACTGGGATGTTTTGACTTCATATAAAGTCAACAGATAATGTAATTGGAAGTATGTAAATAGGGCCTATTAAGTGATTTTTCTACCATTATAATTTATTTTGGGTTAAAATTTCTCCTTTGTCTGTGGGAGCATTCTGAAATAATTAACACATACTCACATACATGCATATAAAAAGACTGACTTTTGACAATAATATGTCACGGAAACTTTATATCTTTACCAATTTATGACATGGTGGCAGGTTTTTAGTTTCAGTTATCATGTTTTGAGATGACAAAATACTGATTCTTATTCTCCATCAGACAGCATAATTGGGAATTATCAAATGTGGTTACATATAATATTTTAAATAAAGTTCCAAAATTACTAGTTGTTCTGGCTTTTATTTTTTATAAGTTTATTTTTCTCTGTGGATGTTATCATGGGAATAATATTGCTAACATTTTCTTTTTTCATAGTAAGCGATAACTTTTATTAAGGATTTAGATGATACAAACATGTTGCAAAGTACAATATTTATGTTATACCAACTTAAAAATAATCTTCAAGACATATCTCAACAAACTTTCCAAACTTTTTAGTTAATATTGAGCTTTTATTCTCTGAAAAAAATTTTAAAAAATCACATTTATAAATGCTTTTTATCTAGTTTAGTAGTTGATTATATCTATAATTTTAAATCTAGTTGTTATTTGCTTCTAAGGTCCATGAAAGCAACAACTACTGCTCAGTCCCCTTCACCTTTTTTTTTTTTTTTTTTTTTTTTTTTTACTATCTCCCCACTGCTCTTTTCCCTGGCAACCATCAGTTTCCTTTCTATATCTGTGAGTCTACTTCTGTTTTGTTTTGTTGGTTCATTTGTTCTGTCTTTTAGGTTCCACTTTTAAGTGAAATTATACAGTATTTGTCTCTGACTTATTTCACTTAGCATAACACTCTCCAGGTCTATCTATGTTGTTGCAAATGACAAGATTTCATTCTTTTTATGGCTGAGTAGTGTTTCATGTGTACAGATACACACACACACATACCACCTTTATCCACTTATCAACTGATGAATACTTATGTTGCTTCCATATTTTGGATATTTCAAATAAAGATTCAGTAAATATAGGGTGGATATGTCTTTTCAAATTAATGTTTTCATTTTCTTTGGATATATGTCCAGAAGTGGAATTGCTGGGTCATGTGGTAGTTCTGTTTTAAATTATTTTGAGGCACCTCCATATTGTTTTTCTTAATGAATGCACCATTTTACAATCTTACTAACAGTGCATAAGGGTTCCCTTTTCTCTGCATATTTGCCAACACTTGTTATTTGTTGATTTATTGATGATAGTCATTCTGACAGATGTGAGGTGCTATCTCATGGCTTTAATTTGTATTTGCCTGATGATTAGTGATGTTGAGCATTTTTTCAGGTTTATTGGTCATCTGTACATCAGCTTTGGAGAAATAACTGCTCAAGTCCTCTGCACATTTTTTAATTGGATTGTTTGTTTTTCTAGCACTAAGTTGTATGAATTCCTTATATATTTTGAAAGAGCAGCCTTATTTTGAAGGTGTTCTGTGGGACCAAGTGGAACAATCCCCATTGGCCACCAGAGCCAGGCGTTTTAGGGGTGTGTCCCCTGTGTGGGTTGTGTGTGCTCTCCTATTGTAGTTGGGTTGTGATTGCTTCAGGCTTTGGTGGTGTGCAAGTTGCCACTCAGGCCGAATGGCTACAATAAGTGGTATGAATGGTATGGTATATATATTCTGGCCCTCTGGAGTGGGAATTGCTCTGGGAGCTCTGGTGCTGCCTGAGTATCAATGCTGGAATTACTTGGAAAGCTCTCTGATTTGAGCTGTGTGGGGTCTGGAGCCACTTGGGAGGGTCTCTGGCTAGGGCAGACAAGTTGGGTGTGGTAGGATCTCCTGGGAATGCTGCTTTGGGGTGAAGGGTATTAGCCAAATTAATGGAGAATGCCATTGGCACCTTCCTATGCTGGGTCAGTTAGGTGGAAAGAGAGTAAAATAAAAGAACAAAATCATGACACTTGCTAGAGTTTCTGTCTCTAAAGAAAGTTCCCACTGATCCTCCTCTCTCCTGTACTTTCCTTAAGTTAGTAAATATAATTCCTTCACATATGATCCAGGCACTTTTCAAACTGGCGCCTCTGTGCTGGAACTTGGAGCAAATGAGTTTGTGTGTGAACCATCTAAGAGAGGAGTCTCAGTTTCCTATAGCCCTTCTTGAGCCTCATTGGTTTTCAAAGCCAGGTGTTGTGGGGGCCCCTCTTCCTGGTGCAGGTACCTGTGGCATGCTTGGACTCCTTCCTCCTCAGGGGGGAACTGCTGCAGGTTTGATAATCCCTTCATACCAGGGCTGTGAGTCCTGACCATGTCTCTGCCCCTCCTACCCATTGTGATGTGGCTTTTTCTTTATGTTCCTGTTGCTGTTGAAAATTTATTCAGGTAGTCTTCCGGTCATTTTTAGCGATGGTTGCTCATATTTGGTTGTAGTTCTGGTGTTTTTGTGAGAGGAAGTGAGCTCAGGATATTCCTACTCTGCCATCTTGACCTCTCCCTCCTCATTAGTATTTTTAAGTCCAGCCATTCTAGAGGGGACATGAGCCATGTCTTGTGCTTTCCTATATATGTTTGTGAAGTGTTTGTTAAGTGTTGTGCCCTATTTTTATTAAGTCATTTTTCATCTTATTATTGAGCTCTTAATATATCCTGTATACAAGTCTTTGTTAAATATATAGGTTGAGGATATTTCTTCTCAGTCTGAAGCTCACCTTCCCATTTTCCTGATAGTAAATTTTGAAGAAAAATTTTTAATTATAATGGATCTCTGAAAATATTGAGTCTTTTAATCCATGGACATGGTAAATCTCTTTATTTATTTAGATTTTTAATTTTCCTCATCAGTGTTTAATATTTATTAGTTTAATAGTTTCATGTGGAGGTATGAAACATTCTGGTGGGGTAAGTACGAAGGAAAATTTTGAGTATCATATACCTTGCTAGTGTGGTACATTTATAAAAATAATGTATAAGAATCAAAACCTAAAGACATTAACTATTAGCTGGTAAAGAAGTTTGTTGCAGGAGTGTGGGAATTGATACTTAAAATAATTATGAGAGCAAATGAGCCTGTTCTCATTTCATTTGTGTCTTGTAGATGAGTGTAATGAAAAACTGAATAGTAAGCATTTAGCAGTTGGCAAGTCTCTGACACTGCTGAGAGTTTTCGGAAAAATGTTTCTAAGCAAGAAGGTGGCACAAATATACACAAGCAAGGAATAGCTACTGACCGTATGGGGCTGGGGAAAGAGCTTGAGTGCTGATGACAGTGGTAGCTTGAGTAGCTTAGACAAGCAAGGTAGACAAGATAAACACCATTTTCCCCTTTGGATTTAATCCAGTTAAGAAAGTTAAAGCCTTTTCCAATCTTTTTCATATCATAAGGAGTTACTGCCACTCAACTTGATCCAAGGCAGATTTGGCATGGCTGGGCAGATTTTCTTATCTCATATTCCCGGTAATAACATTATTGGAAGAGACCTCAATTGTATGTGACAGTTCCAGGCTGAGACAGGATGTTGCTGTTCATGACATTTGAAATGTTTTCATAGAGTGAGTATATAAAGCAAGGAACTTTGAGAATCCTTTTATACATTGTATTTTTTACCCAGAGAAGTTAGTTACCAAGTAGATTTGCATCCTTCTTTTATGCTTTTCTTTATTTCATTGTTTTTTTGTCTCTTGACACTCTAGCTATCCATGTGATAATCAGAAGCAGGGTTAGTGCTGAATGATAGAGATGTAGGAGCAGTTTATTTTTTTATTCATGCCCATTATAAAGGAGAAATCATGACTTAAAGATAAATTTGATTAAGTTATAGTTTAACATTACTCCAATTATTAATTTTTGTTTTTATTTTTATTTATTATTATTTTTTTAGGCGAGGTAACCCTTGGTTGACCTCACAAATTTCAAGGATCTTGTCAGCTTACAATCCCTTATTGTTTTATCTTTTACACCTACAGCACCCTGGTCTACCTAGGTGGTCTCCCATCCAGGTACTGACCAGGCCCAACTCCTCTTAGCTTCTGAGATCAGACGGGATCCAGCTTGTTTAGGGTATCATGGCCATAGAATCCAATTGTTTAAAATAGCAAGCTTTAAATGTTATAACAAACTAAAGCTACAGTAAGACTATTCAAGAGCATATTAAATTATAAAATATGAATGACATAAGGAAGTATATAATTATACTTTGGATTGGTTACTGATACCCTAAGTCAAGCCTGGAAGTTAAGAAAACAAGAACAAGAACAACAATAAGGGGAACCCTAATGCAGATAATAGTAAAACTTTTAGTGAAATGCTTTACAAAAGATATGTATATGAACAAATGTATAAAATCAGGTATGGCAGAATTGCTTTTGAATTATCTCTATTATACTACTAACAGCCCATTTTAATTTTTTCTTATATACTCAATTTAAAAGTTATTAATGCTAGATACCTCCAAAAGAAAATAAATTTATTGGACGTTACGGAAAAAAAATGGGAAAAGACAGTGTAAAAGCAATTATCTTTAGGCCAGGTTTGTTTTTGTTTTTTTTCCTTTTAAAAAAAAATATACATGCCAATTCTTATATCTCGACTCAGGAAGTTTCTTGAGAAGAGATTATTTTTCTCAAGATGTTTATGCCTTTCAATATATAGAAGTATCTTTTTTTTCCCCCCCTGGACCCTATGATTTGACTGGTTCACACAGGAGTCTTGAGGTTGAACTGAGTCTCAAATAATTCTCTGAAAAGTGAGATGCCCCCCAAAGATATTTCAAGGCATGAAACCCCACTTCTGCCCTGTTAGGTGGAGTCTAGTCCTTTCTTGGCTGATCCTTCTTAAGTCAGATCCTAGAAAGTGAGCTTATTTCAATAACTTAATCCTTAAGTATCAGTCAGGGAGGTTCACAAGCTTACAAATAAAATTATTTCTCAAACTATATCTCACATATTATTCTCTCACACTATCTTTGATTCATTGATCATCTTAACCCTAAGATACTCAGTTCATAAATGCTAAACATAACAATATTTTTTCTTGTTTTCTTTCAAGGGATGATATTCTATTATAAAAATTTTCCTACCTAGTATAGGTACCAGCTTTGTTTTTATCTCAGTTTCCACATTTAGAATTTTAAATTCTCTAGGTCAGGAAAACACACATGAATATGAGAAAACTTGATTTAGAAAAAGGATAATCTCTGGTTTTAAACATCCTAATTCTAGGTTAAAAATACAAAATGTTACTAAAAGAAATCTTAGAAATCTGAGACCCAGTTCATGAAATGATTTTCTCAAGATCACCTATTAAATGTTTGTGTTAGAGGAGTAATGATATTGCCTATCCTATGGAATTCATATTAAGGTTTATTGATATCATGTATGTCAAGTGCTTGACTCAATGTCTGGCACATATGGACATACTATTCTATTATAATTCATTAAACCACATTATTACAAAAACAAGTCAGTATATGACAATGATACTTTTGAGCCTATTTGTGTACTTAATTCCCATTAATGGTCATGAGTTTGGGTTTCTTTTCTTAAAACCTCCAGTTTATTATTCTCTAGAGTTAGTGATACATTAAGCAGAAATGTTAGGCTCTTAAATCAGTGTAGGCTAACTGCTATTAGAAACAACTTCCAAATCTCAATGGTTTAACACAATGCAGTTTTATTTCTTATTGGACTGTAAAGTACAGGTCTGTAGTGGGTTTTCCTTTACATAGTCATTTAAGGACTATATTCCTTTCATTTAATGGCTCCAATGTCCTCCAGGGCTGAGGAGTCCAGCACTGGGTCATCTGCATATGATTGACCATGGGAGGTCATGCAGGAGTTTCATAGTGTGGCCTGGAAGTTACATATATCACTTATGCTCAAATTTCATTGAAGAGATAAAGAACAAATTTACTTTCACAGGAACTCAGAAATTTCCAAGTTCATTAACTATGAGTATTACTGAAATAATCTGTATAAAATATTCATTATTGCCATTGAGGAAATTTATGCTTATGGGTATAATATTTGCTTGCTATTCACAGTTCAGTTTTTACTTAATTAAAAACTTGGAGAATTTAAAAGGTATGCAATGAGCTTTCCTATAATCCATCAATTTGCAAAGCTTAAGCATAGAATTGACATTTTTGGAGTGCAAACACAGGGGCAGGTTGGGGGATGTAGTCTAGCTGTAGGCTCAGGAGGAAAAGAAATGGGATTTAATGGCCATGTAGCATAGACTCTGCAACAGCCAAGATATAGAGTCCAACACACTGACTTACATGGGAGAAAATAATCATATATTTTTCAAAACATTATGTCATTTGAGTCTAACAACATCACAGTGACATTGATATATATTATCACACGAGGAAACTAGATGTGATTTTGTCTAGATGCTAAGATTTCTGTTTTATTTGGTTTTGTAAAACAAAAATTTTAATCTCATACCCATGTTTTCTAGAGGCTGCTTAAGATACTTCATTAATCCAATATTTTGCTGAATATTCTTAACTGACTTTGTAGATATTTATTTTTGCTTCCTGAATAAAATTTCAGTATGGTTAGCATAATATTGCATTTATAAAAATCTTATTAGCTAAATGAATGCTTAAATTGGCTTAATGCTTTAAAAATTCTTCCCTGAATTCATTAATCCACAATGCCTTCCTAGAGGGATCTTCCAAAAATGGCAATATTGTTTCAGCTTTTTTAGTTGATGAAATTTTCAGCACATTTATTGTATAATTTTTAAATTTTCTAAGCTTTAATTAAATCAAAATTAGAATGTGAATAGCATGAATATTTGGTACCCATAAACATGAATTTCCTAAATGATAATCATGAATATATTTATGAGATTATCTCAGTGATTCCTTTAATTGATAAACTTAGAAACTTCTGAATAGGAACCTATAGAACTAAATTTAAATTTTAATTTACATATCATTCTATTATTATTTCAAGGAATTTGATTCTATGATATGTTTGTTTATTGAGCTTTTATAAAAACCAGATATGAACTAACTATCCAAATTGACAAAAAATGTAAGTGCATTTTTTGGGTTAGTATGTCCATATTTACATTCATATTTGGCATTCATTTCTAAAGTTAATTAAATTTTATATTGAAATTGTACCAGAAAATTTTATTTCATGTTAAATAAACTTTTATTTATTTCTTAAAATGCCTCTTTGTCTTTCCATGTTGTCCCAAGTCATCAGTCTATAGTTTGGGAAAGTGCTTTGCAAATACATTCTCTAAAATTTTTAAAGGTGTACAACTTTATAATACAACATCTCGATACTCTATTGTGTGCTTACTACCCAAAGTCTAGTCTCCTCTGTCACCTTGTATTTGATCCCCTTTTAGCCTCTGCATCCTCTCCCTACCCATCTTCTCCTCTGGTAACCATCATTCTGTTGTCCGTATCTATGAGTGTGTGTTTGTTTGTTTGTTTGTTTGTTTTTGGATCTTTTGCCATGTTACTTCTTTAGTTTTATGTTTCTCTGTAAGGTTGGGAAGAAGAAATACCTGTAACAATTAAGGATTATGGAAATACTTTTTACTTCTCTTTCAAAATCTAGATCTGTAGATCCATCAAGTTTAAGGAAACATCTACCATTTTCTGTAAATCTTATTTTAAATTGAATTTTTAAATATAGATCTGTAGATCCATCAAGTTTAAGGAAACATCTACCATTTTCTGCAAATCTTATTTTAAATTGAATTTTTAAATAGAATTGGCCAAGTTACACACAGGGGGTAGTAATCGGCCATTTCATATGTGGCAGAAGGACCATCTAAGATAGGTGTCAGAGTAGCCTACTAATGAGAACGACAGCAGTTTAAATCTCCCATAGTTTACATGTTACATGTTTAATCTTAGCTCCCAAATTTTGAAAAAGAGATTGATTAACCCTGTTTAAGTATGGAGATGGGATCGATCCAAGATTGGTTGCTGGTGAGGTTCTTGAAGAAGAGATAAGTGGTTTTGCAAGAGGGTGAAGGGAAAGAATCAGAGCAGATGCACAAGCAGGTATATATAGAAGAACAGGGATAGTTGCAATGGTGTTCTGAGTCCTGACTTCTAGCTGGCAGAGGCTGTCTTACACTTTAGCTTGAATTCTCTGAGGTAACTAGTATCTTTATGGTTATTAATATACTCTCTGCTTAAGTTTATTCAAGATAGATGCCTATTATTTGCAACAAAAAATATGTGTTATCTAGTACCTATCTTGTTTTCAAAATCAGTATAATAGCTTATTGGAACAGGATCTTTTTGATGACAACATCCAATCTTTTATTTTTGAATAGAGCCTTGGAGTCTGCCAAAGCTCTCACTAGATGATCTCCTTTATCCTCAAAGTTTGGGAGAAGAAAACCCTTGACTTCACGTAAATCTACTAAAATGATTTTCTGCAGGAAAATGCATCTGCAGGAAGATCTGGGAATTCTGCTTTATCTATTTGTCTTTGATAGAGGACATGGCTTTCTTTTCAGCTGGTTGAAGTATAAGTTATATTTTGCTGACTAAAATTGAAAGAAATACATCTAGACTTAAAGAATATGTTGTAAGTATATTTGGAAACCAATATCTTATATAATATGTTGCTTGGTGTCTATTTTAGTTGTAAATCTGGAGAGGCTTAGTCTCATGCTTTGTGATACAGCTATGTGGAATGAATTTATTTATTTTTTAAGCTTTACCTTTTTTACAGTGCAGGACATTCTTAGATCCTCCTACAGTATAAGTAGTTTCCCCAGAATATCACTGGTAGAAAATACATATTTGTGGCTTCTCATGGATTGCAATTCACAATTGTAGAAAGGAGAGAATTTGTCCGAGTAGCTTACTTTCCACTTAAAACAATTATGTGAAGTCACATGCCTCACATCTGCATAAAATATATGCAGTTACCATGTATAAAATAAAGACACTGGGTTTTGTGTTAGTCACTATTGCTCTCATAATCAAAAAGAAAAGGAAACAACGAGAATCATTGACATATAGGAAAAATTGTGTTACTGTTGTTTTATAACTTTAGTTCTTGTTTTACCAGAACTAAGTGTAAAAGACACAATTTCTGATTTTTACTATAATGAAATGTTTAATCTAGCAATTGATTTTATCTTTAGTTAAACACAGAGTTGCTATAGGCATTTAAAATCAGTTGTTTTAATTTGAGAGAAGAGTATTATTTATATACCTCTTTAAGATTTTGCTGACAATGATGATTAACATGTGTAGTCTTTTAGTATGTTAGTCATTGCCTAATGGTGCAATGAAGAAAGACTTTCTAAAGTCTCCAGAACTCCAGACTGATCCAAAATGGATAGGCCCATGCTTTAGCAGACTAGTTTTCTTATTTGTTTTCAGGCTCCTAAAGGAATGGAGAGTATAATTTATTTATTAAAATTTCTGAGTAATCTGTATAACTAAACTATTGGTCTTATCCTTTTCTTGCTGTTTTTAGTGACACTTAGAATTATAACCTGAAGTCATTGGGAGCCACGCCATGCTTTTCACAGTCCTTCTCACTGGTATATTCCCATGATTCTCTTTGTTTTCTTTCAGATTCTTGTGCTCTGAAAGAGACAATTTATAAACTTGTTTCAAAGCTTTTAGTATTTTTTCTGCTGTTTATTATTTTAGTGACATAATATATTTGGTCTACTTCTGTAGATTTTATAAAAGATTATAATTTTAAAATCCCATAAAAGTATGTACATTTGAAGCCAAATTGAATTAAGCACAGCTTATTTTTAAGTAACCATGCTGGCAACAGCTCTACAGAGCTGATCTTGGGATGAAATTTAAAGGTCCAAATCAAATGGGTTTTGGCCTTTTTCAGCTGTTGCTTCTTGTGAAAAATTGCTGACAATTTGTGATACTAAATGTTCACTGAATCAAATGATAATAAATGTTCTGGGTACTAGCACTTTTTCTTTCAGCTTTCTTCTCTAGAGATTAGACGTTTATATCTTTTTGTTTGCTGCTCTCAAGTGTTCTGAATTTGTTGCTTTTAGCCACAAACAGTGGCACATAGGCCAAGGGTATAATGGACAGACTTAAAAAAATTTTCCAGTTTTAAATTGTGCTGTTTTAGGATGGTATTCCCTGTCTCTTCCAAGCATTTTTCATAAAATGCATGGTTGGAAATATATTTGAATCAAATACTATCTTCTTGATTTTTAATTAATAATGGTACCTATTATTTTATTTCTTGAGCGATGAAGTGGATTAGATAAAAATATGAGATTCTGAGTCAATAAGACTGTTCATAATATAGTGTAAAAGGGGAAAGACAGGGGTAAATAAACTATGGATTTTTTCATCTTGTAGGACTTCTGTGATATATTACTTTATTTTTCCTATACAGGTGGATTTAGCCATTTTAGCAAATTTTGCTCCATTGAAACCATCAGGAAAGGGTTGGAAAGGTACTGGTTTGGTTTTTTTGAATATAGGGCTTATAATAGTCTTTATTTATTTGACTAAACATAAATAAACAGTGAATTGGATGATGATATTTTAAAAACAAAACAGCTAAGCCAAACTATTCAAGGAACAAATTACTCTTGACTCTTTAGTCAATCAAAACAAATGTCAAATTGCAATGAACTCACACAAAATCTGTTATTAATTCTCATGTGACTGTTTTATAGAAATCATTTTTTTTGTTTAATGCTTATCTATTTAAAATAATTGCACACGATTAAATAGATTGTTAATGTAATACAGCTGAATTAGATATCAATCAAATCTGGCAATTGTTATTAATGTTAAGGTTCACAACTAAACATAAGCCACCATTACCAGTGACACGAAACACAAAATCTTCTTAAACTGGAGATCAGTTCTAATCAAGGGAAAATAAATTCAAAATCTATTTCTGTTTATTATAATTTGACATTGTGATTTCTGATTTATAATGCTATTTCAATTTATAAAATATGAATAAAGAATATGAATAATATAAAGAAGAAAAGAAATAATCATTATGAATGAAAACACAGGTAAATTTTGCTTGTAATGATTGCCTTTCCTTCTCCTACTCAATTGAATGTAAACTCTGTAGACACAAACTTTTTCTTGTTCAACACTAAATCCATACAATCTAAAACAGTACCTGGCAATAATTTTTATATATATATGTGTGTGTGTATACACACACACACACACACACACACACACACACACACACACATGCTCAAGGAAGATTAGGTAAATGAAGTCCATTTAGAAAACTGAGAAATTGTTCTCCATTTTTCAAAGGCATTAAAATAGCCTATGTATTGAAATACTGAATAGTAATAATTACCATTATGTTCTAAATTTAAATGTTTATATTTTATATAGATTACGAACTCATAAAAGCATCAAAAATCTTCAGTAATTAGAAATAATAACTATTATAACTAATAATGATAGCTAAAAATAATTAAAAACTGATGAAAATGTATTATCTATGAATTTTGATTTCATTCTTGGCTTAAGGCAGAAAATTAATAAAACTTGGACTCTGCAAATTTTTAAATCATGTTTCCATGCACTTATTTTTATTTCTAAGTCAAAAATAATATATCCAAGGTATTTTAACAAGCTATCTTATGTCTAATGTGAATTAATAATCTGCAAATTGGTACTTTCTACTTTATTGTTTAGTTTCTAAACCAGAGACACTAGTATAACTCAGTCTTAACTGAGATGTCAATTAAATATTAATCCAGAAGTTATTACTGTATCAAATTTATAACTGAAGCGTCCACAAACACATTTCCTTAATGTTTACTTTCAGTGGCCGGTAGCTAGTGAATGGACTTAGATTTGACATATTCATTTTTTCCTTCAAAATTTGTTGAATAATATTC
This sequence comes from Cynopterus sphinx, assembly GCA_030015415.1. Classification (NCBI taxonomy): domain Eukaryota; kingdom Metazoa; phylum Chordata; class Mammalia; order Chiroptera; family Pteropodidae; genus Cynopterus; species Cynopterus sphinx. The sequence goes on along the minus strand of CM057382.1, from coordinate 34,049,936 downwards.
TGTGCCTGATCCTGAATGAATGTATATAAATGTGTATAAAATAATGCCAGTTAATGAGATAAGTGATACTAGGTTTTAAAAATTTGAATTGTTTACACATTTTTAAATTGGCTTTCTGTTTAGAACCCAAGATGTGTTTGATATTGGCAGGGCTCAGTAGTAAAAAAAAAATACAACCCTATCAGCAGCTGGAAATTGTTCTCCAAGGTCATAGCCAAAGCTGTCACATAGAGAAGATTGGCAAGGAAGGTATAAAGAATTTTGAGATAAGGGCTTTGGCTCTTCGTGAAGCCATGAGAAACCAGATGATCATTTCTAAAGGAAGAAGAAAAATATCTGTTCACTGTCATTCTTAACATTTACTATACATGGACAATAATTTATATTTCTCTATGTTAATCAGTGTTCTGTGGTATCATAGCAGGGCCAAAGCTACAGTCCTTCTTGATGGGTTGCAAAATTGTATATCCTGTATCTCCCATGTTCATTAGGCCTCCTGTTTGGGACCAAAATTACCAGATTATTCCTTGTGTGCAAAGATGGGGTCATATTTGTTAGAGCAAGGCATACAGATTCATGACAGCATTTATTGCCAGATGGTAGAATTATGGCAGAAGGGTGAGTGCTTCCAGGCATAAAAAAGGAATGTCAATGAAACCTTTGGAATTTTCTTAATGTTCAGAGGGTTAACTAAGACCATAGCAAGCTCATATACTGCTTTGTGGGGACCAATGGAAGAGTGAACAGATGCTCATATTTAAAGATATCTGGCATAAGTTCTGGCTCTGGGAGTAGGAATGGGCCAAGAAAGAAAGAGCTAGTGTTATGCACGTCAGGGAGACCATTATGGCTTTTCTTCTAACAGCCCCAGGAGGAATATGTATTATTTATATTTCTATTTTCATGTATTCAGAATCATTTCGCTAGTTCATATTTCTCTATCGATGGACATTTTTTTTGGCAATTATGGTGGCAGTGATGGGAGATGGGAAGATTCTGCATTTCTTTCTAAGGCAATTTACATGCAATATCTCTTAATTATCAGAAACATCTTTAAAGTATTACTTTAAAATAGATAAGCAAGATGAAACTCAGAAAGATGACACAAATTTCTGAGGAGAGAGGAAGAGTCAGGACCTCATAAGTGATTATAAACCAAACACTGCTGAGGAGTGAGACCACCTGGCTTGACTCTGGAATCTGAACAAAGATTTTGTGACCTTGCACAAGGTTCACAACTTCTTGAATCATATTTTTTCACCTATTAAGTAGGAACAACATAAGTACTTTTCTTTAAGGATTGTGGTAAAGGTAAAATAAGACACGACATATGTGTCTAGCACAAGGAAAGTTATCATTAAAATGACAATAAAAGGAATCAAAACCATGAATAAGTTTTAGGATATTGCTCTACTTCCTATTAGGGTTTGAGGCCTTAGACCAATGTGATACATTTATGAGAACTCAGTGAACTTTCATAAGGTAGTATATTTTGAGCAAGCATAATATGTAAAATTCTAAATATATAGGGCATATAAAACCTTCAGTACAAAAGGATACACCCAGATGTGTGCAAATAAATGAATTCTGTGACATTTACCAGATGATTCATTTTATAGTAAGTCAAGTTGTAAAATTTGGGAGTGCATCTGTCATCTTTTGAGATACTGCTTGTGTGAGGGAACCCACCTTACAAACAAGAGAGGTAAAATATTTACAAAAATTTGTATATTTTTTATTTGATATTTAGTTTTATAGAATAATTAAGAACATGGGCTTTAGGGCCAGATGGATGTGTGTTTAAATTTTTACTTTTAGGTTTTAGCTCTCTGATCTTGGGCAAATTGCTTCATCGTTCTAAACCTCAGTTTCCTCATCTGTAAAGTGATGGTAACAATACCTTCCTCATAGTGTTGTTGCGAACATTAAATAAAAGTGGATGTGAAGTGTTGATATACAAGATATTCAAGAAATACCACCATAATATTTCAGAAATATGACATGTTAATTTGGGTGCCAGTGTGTCATTTCACACTTGATTTTTGATGTGTAAATTAGTTCTTCTAAAAAATAAATTAATTAATTAAGTCCTTCTCCTATGGTTTTAATCAGAGTACAGAGGTTCTAAAAAATTGAATTCATTTTCTTCTTACAATTACCTAGCCTTTCTCTATTGAATAGTGTGTGTATGTGTGTGTAAAAGACAGAGAAGGAGAGCCCTCTTAAACAATAATTCAGAATCCATCTACAACCTGTAGTGTCACCAGAACAGACACCATAACAAATATAAATATAAGCCATATTTAATGAGCTTGCACTATGTACCAACGCTGTACCAAGTGCCTTATATGTATTCTTTCATTTGTCCTCACAGCACCTGGTGAATTAGATTCTATAATTATCCCCATTTTCTAATAGGAAAATTGAAGATTAGAGAGGTTAAATAACTCTCTAAAGATAATGCAGCCAAGAAGTAGCAAAGACCAAATTTAACCCTAGTTGCTCTGTTCTACATATCACGTTCTTTATCACTATGATATCTTGTGGTTCTATTTACTGTGATTTATTTTGTTACAGAAATTGTAGACTCTTCCTGAGAAGTTGTTTGGTTCAGATTATTGCAAACTAGAGTATAGAAATAACAAAAAAGTGGGACATGTCTTATTAGTATATAAAAAATATTTTTAATGGATTATGTTTCAGTTCACATATTTCTGTATTTTTTTTGAGTAGTCATTACCTTGTTTTTTAATTTTACTATTCATATCTATCTCTCTCCCATAACCTTCTTACCCTGCCATCCCCAACTCCTGTCAATTACTTGTCTGTTCTCTTTTTCTAAAATATTTTCAGATTGTTGTATAAATGGAATTCTATGGTATGTAACTTTCTGGGATTAAATATATTTCATTTGACATAATTCACTTGAAATTAATGTATAAAAAGGATTTGAGTTTTTGCATGTTTTTCTTGTATCCTGCAAACTTGCTGAACTCACTTATTAGTCTATGAGACTTTTAGTAGATTTCTTCGGATTTTTCTGCGTAGACAATCATGACATCTACAAGTAGGAACAATTTTATCTCTTTCTAATCTATATGCTTTTTATTTCTTTATTGCAGTGGCAAGAACTTCCAGTATTATGTTGAAAAGAGTGGTGATGTATACACTTAGTATTTGAGAAAACCAGTTTCTATTTCAGCACCAAAAATTAATAGTACACACAGCCCAGTTATCTGCCTACCTATAATTGCACATTATTTTGGTCCACAAGTGTTTGAACAGATCACATAAACACTGAGAAAAGTTAGCTATCGTCATCATCCTATGATGATGATATTTTTATCCTTGTTGTTTCTAGAATTAAAACAACTTTAATAATTATAAAAATATGGATTTATTCAAATTGTTTTTATTTCAGTGTTTGGAGAGCACTAATTCATGTTTATTCTGTCTTCTGACTCCAACTCATGATGGATTTTTTCTTTGTGTGTTTTAGTAGTTCCATTTTATGAACACATTTTAAGCACAGGACATGTTCTTCCTAAAAGTAACGAGTTTTTGGGGAGCATTCTTCTGGAATAGTTTTGAATTTGTTTTTGTCACTCTCCTTAGATATATTACTTGCCTTTTCCAAATTATCAAAATAATTTATTGGCATAATATTTCTCTGTGCCACCTGTGTATTATATATTTTGACTTCAAATACCTGTAATTCCTCACAGAAGAATTTTTTCATATCTAGGACAGACCTACCCTCTCATAGTTTGGGTCTTCAGAAGGAGACCATAAGGTAAAGATTCAAATGCAAGTTTTATTTGAAAGTTACCCAGATAGTACTAGTAGGAAAATGGCCAAAGTGAGACAAAGAAGGAAAGAAAACCAACTAAGGTTGATTGACAGTTTTAAGTGGTATTGTGTTTTTATTTCCAGTTCCCACATGCTCACTTTTAGTATACAGAATCTGGTTGTTGCTGTGCTGTGGGCAACTGGAGCATCGTCCTGTTGGAGATGGAGGATGGTGAGATGTTTATATAATCACTCCCTACCCATCATAGATCAGGTGCACTTCTTAGGGACGTTCTCTCCTACACTTCAACCTTGCCCTCTTTATGCACCAATCCAAAAATTCATACTAGTCCCTCAGACAATTACATTTTATTAAAGTCTTAGGTATTCTAGAGATATGGGCAGGGCATCAAAGGTACCTATCAAACCTTTCTTGTCATTTCCCTGAGTCAGTGAGTTGAGTGCTCTGTGTTTCTTTCACTGGACTGGTAGCTCTCCAAGGTCCAGCAATCTGCAGAGTGCTAAATTCCAATCACCTACTTGATGTAGGCCTGAGGTCTGCTCTCCTGTCCTGTGGGTTTATATAAACCCTAAACTGCTAACCATTGTCAGCTTCAGTAGTTCCTACTGCTCTGTTTTCAGCTTCCTCTTTGCTTTTGGCACCTGGAGATCTCTTTTTGTTTCGCTGGCAAGTTCATTATTTTGCTGGAATTTGAAGACCACTTACTCTTTTGAATAACTACATAGTGTACCATTGGATGGATGTACATATATTTAAACAATTTACTTAGTGATGGCATTTATTTTTTTGTGTCTAGGTTTTTGTTGTTTTTGCTCTGTAAATGTAGTTCCTATAAACTTTCCTTTACATGTATCTTTGGTAGTAATGCCTTTTTGTCTTTGGGACAAGGCCCCAGAAATGATATAACATTCTAGGAGTTTTAATTAACTAGTCCTTTACTGCATTTGTATTTCCAACATCAATGTGTCCTGGTTGAAAGATTTATGAGTTTTATAAAGATCAGTCAGAAATTCAAATCTTTTTTTCAAAGCATCAATACTTTAATTCTCCAGCTCCTCATCAAAGAAAATAATTTTGTCATTCATTTAAACAGAAAATAAATGGTATAATAATAAAATCAAAGCACAGGGATTGAACAATAAATCTGCTACTTCGTGCCTGGCAAACCAGGAAAGTTGAGATTAAACACACTATCACTTATACTGAACCAGGTAAAAAGAAATAATAAATCCTCACTTCCAAGTAAAACCAATTTCATCCAAGGAAAGTTATTACTTTTCAACTCCTTGGCTAACGATGAGTCATTCAGGTGCTTGGTATGAATCCTTAGTTAGCCATAACCTGGGGTCACAGCTGCCTGTAGACATCAGTATGGTAATTAGGACATGCTCATGAAATCAGATGGAAGAACTGCTTCCCCGGAATTTGAAAAATGCTGCCTCTTTAAATGTATAGTGTCAAAGTTATCTTGGGGATGCTTGAGTTCACAGGTTTCTGGCACTCTTGACTGGAAAAACTTCTCTAAAACCAGTCTAGTTTATCTCTGTTAAAATGAACTTCTATTTCTAACACATTCTAACTGATAAATATCTCCCAAGTTCTAAGTGGTATGGCTTCTGCGTTTGAAGTGTTTCTATGTGAACTGAAAAACTTTTAGAAAAAAGATCAACTCTGATGACAGTATGATTTCATCCCAGTAAAATATAATTCCCATACAATTTATGTCTACTTGTAAAAAACATTCTGAAATTCAACTAACTATAAAATCGCTATTTAAATCTTTTTAAAAAGTAATATTTGTCATTTTAAAAGTAATAGCTGCAGTGAAGTTTATTTTGACATTATTTGTAGACAAAAGATTGACTAAAATATCAGTAATATAAAGATCATAGAGGATTATAAGGTTTTTATTTAAAATTACCAGAAAAAAATAATTTTAAAGTATTATAAGAACAATATTTATTATAACATATCCTAATGAAAAAAATTCTAACATAATCGTAAATCTTCTTCTACATAATACTTGGTCAGCCTCTTTCTAGTTCTTGTTAGGGCGTGAAAGTTTTAAGGAAAACTTGCTTTTATTTTGAAATATATAAATTCCACTTTGTTAGTTGGAAATGACTTTTCATTAATTCTAATCATATGTGTAGTTTTATTTACTTTATTTATTTGCTGTGTGTCCAGAAATTGTTAGACATGAGTTTTGGCTTCCAGAATACTTTATGTGTGTCCAGATAGAGTTCTTAACAATTTAGTCTGTGTGTGTGTGTGTGTGCATATGTATGTGTGTGCAGGGAGAGAAAGGAGGTTTGGTCAGTAGAACCTTATATCTTTTAATAGTCTAATTTCTCTTGAAAAGGTTTAATAGATTTATCTGATTTGTGTGTGGGGGGGGCAGGGAGGTAAATTATAATGATTTTTTTAAAAGTAGAGCATACCCTCTACAGGTTTGTCCTAACCCATTTGCCTTGGGTTAATCAAATTCAGCCTTTGTTCACTGCATCAACAAACAAGCTCTTTGTCCACTAAACTTCTATAGCAATTATTTTGTATATTTTCAGCATATACCATATAGTAAATTATAGCTTTTCATGTGAACTCCTTGAGATAAGTCCATATTAAATATTTTTATGTGCACTAATTCTTAAAACCAATGTTATTAGCTTGAGATTTTGCACATAGTAAAAAATAAAGGCATGCTAATTGAAAATGACAAGGTGATATTTCTTAGGAATGGGGGGATGAGGGAGGAGGCACATATTAATGAGAAGAAAAAATTCTGGCAAAAAAATCCCCCCCAAAACTCTAGAATCAGGAGATCCATATTATACTGATTATAAATTACACATCTTGTGATAAGTTGTGTAAGAAGGTGACATTGAGCAAATGTCTGCTTGTGGATGTCTGTATTTTACCTATCTGGTTAACTGAGCTATTTATTCTATTGGTTGTGATACTTAGTTCTGGGGATAAAATGACAAGCTTATTCTGCCCTCCTTTCCTCAAACTACTGGGAGAGCCAAAATCAAGCAAATAATCAAAAATGAATGAAAGTTAAAACTGATACAAGTGCTCTGAAGGAAAGTTAATGATGCCTTAAAAACATATGAAAGAGAAACCTTGACTTAATTTCAGAGGGTGAGTCTAAGAAGTTTCCCTTGATGAAATAGCATTTGAGCCAAGATTTGAAGAATGAATAGAAATGAACTAGGCAAAAGGGGTTGCAGAGAAGATGGGGCCTGTGGGTAGGACACAGAAGTGAAGTGTGTTCCAGGTGAAAGAACATAATGGAAAAAGCCAGCAGCAGAGTGACTGGGGGTGAGGTTAGTGGGAAACTGAAAGAAGGTGGCACATGCATGGAGTCTAGAGGCCAAGGGACAACATGGTATAAGGTGAGTTCCGTGGGGGTAGGCTGAGGCCAGGCTAGGCCAGGCTGGCTCACAATTTTTCTTGCTACTAATGTTAGCATTTTGAAAGCACATTCTTATCTATTTTCTTATTTTCACTTTACCCATATGATGTAGGTGGGCAGGATGCCTGTAGTTGACAGATGGAATTTGAGATTTGAGTGATATTCTGAGGCCTCATAAGCAGTTAATGAAGTTGCTAAAAACAAAGAATTTGTTTTCTGTTCCTAAAGCTATGGTGAATATTAAATTTGGTCACAGTGTCTGTTCCTTCTTTCCTTCATTATGGTCATGATAGTTGATCTTGCATCTAAAACACTTAGCAGTTATATAAAGTTGGTATAGTGCTGAGCTGTCATAGAATTTCAAATTCCGGTCTTTTTGTCTGGTGCTTTTGGATTAATGTTAAACTCTAAAGAGAAGACATTGTACCATGTTGCATATTCATATATTCAAAATAAAATGCTTCACAAAATTGAAGTTTTATAGTACTCTATTTTAAGTTGTAATGATATTTTTAGTACAACTGTTAATACTCTTTCATCTAAGTTTCAAGAACTTTGTGTTCTTATATCCTTTAGCTGAGAAAATTCCATTTATATGGGTTTATGCAAATGTGTCAGTGACTTTGCCTCCAATGTATACTACAAATTTATCAAAGTGCAAAATGTATTCAAGAACTGATAGAAATCTCTGGAAGTAGTCCATAAAAGGATTCAACGAAACCAGCCTGTTTAATTCAGTAATCTCCTTTTGTAGATAAAAAATTTTCTAAAAACAACTTCCTTTAAAAAAATTTTATATTAGATTGTCATTTCCAACTTAACATAGGGATTATCTTTATGTGGCTGATTTAGAGGAAATTCTCACTACCTTAATTGTAACTAGCAGTTTTGTATAACATTGCTCAAAAGTTATATGCATTCACGTAACACAAGTACAAATTTTACTGTATTGAATTTACATTCTCTGTAAAAGCTGACTTCTCAGAATAAAAGATACAGTAAGACTATCTAACTTTGCATGTGGCTTTACTATATTATTAAAGTTTCAACCGTGTATTTCTGTTTATAATGACATTGATTAAAATTTTTTACTAACACATTTTGTAACTATTGTATGAAAAAAGAACCTCTGACCCTCTTTTTGCTTCATAATGATTTCAATATCATACCAATTTCTTCTTTCTTAGAGGGTACTTCATAAATATCTTGTATTCCCTTTTACTTTTGAACTGTGCATTCATTCTACCACTTCTGAGTAGCTATTTCATCTGATTCCTTAAGTTCTGATAAACAAGTCCACCACATCCCCCAAGAGAATCCTGAAAGTATTGTATAAGTATAGTTCTGTTGTTCCTGACTTCTTAGAATATCTATCATTATCTATAGTCTAGTTGCAAAGGAGTTTGTGACAAGCCTGAAGCCCAAAGATACAAAATGACTCTCCACCATAAGAGGATAATGAAAATAAGGAAATAAGAGGAATGAGGAAATAAGAGGATATAAAAGAAATAGGAGGATAAAAGGAAATCCTATCCAGTAGAAGAGAAGAAGGCAGACTGAGTCAGGCCCCTGGCATATTTAAAATTACTCAGTTTCTTAAGCAGGTTGTAGTCTGCAACAGTTGTTTCTGTGTTACCAGAGAAATTTTGGCTATATAAGGATAATTAAAACTAAAAACAGCTGAAAAGAATCTTGTAATCAAATGTCCTTTCATAGAGATACATAGTGTTATGGGGAAAAAGAGAAGAAAGAAAGGAAGAAAAGACCATAAAATGTAGCTGGAAAGACCAACATGGAGCAGTTTTTAATGAATGACCTTAACCCTCTCTAGGTCTTACAGAACTATCATATAATCTGAAAAGCTTGCATTTCTGTATTTGTCCCATATTATATCTCAATATTTTTACTATGTCATTCTCAAAAGAAATGAGAGGATCCAGGACATCCTGTATGAAGTTCACATATGTCACCTACATATGAGAAATATTTCAACTATCCTGGAGTACAGAACTCTAATACTATCCATCTGGCATATCTGTCTGTCTAGATATTGAATTCTGTTGCAGTCCACAAGCTGTAGCACAAAATAAAGGCAATATTTCCTTATTGGTCTCTCATCCAATGTTCTTGTCTTCTGATAAAAAAGCACTGCAAAATTCCCAGAGAAGAAATAACTTTGTTCTATTATGCTATGGTTTAAAAATCGTGTTCATCAAGAAATCCAATTATAATGTACACCTGTAAATTATATAATTGATTAACCAATGTTACCCCAACAAACTTAATTTTTCAAAAAATAATAAATGGTTTTTACTAAGGAATGCTGCTATATAAATGACAACAAATTTAATAGTAAAAAATTCATGACACAAAAAATCTAATACATTTAGGATATGCAGTGTTTATGTTGTGAAATTACGAAACAATTTATAGGAAGATAGCTATGATCCCCTGGTCGGAGATGCTAAGGACAAAGAAAACTCAAGAATCATAGAAGACTGCAAAACAAATTTTACTCTTCAATGAAATACGCTATCGACACTCATTCTTCACAAATTATTGAGTGCATTCTATGTGTCATTCCCTTTGCTAGAGGATATAGAATGGGCAAAGAAGTGGGCTTAGAAAATGTCTCTGAGGGTGCTTTGGAGGAAGGGTAGTGTTGTAGGTTGGCCCCTGGAAATAGTGCTTGATGTAGAGATTTCTGTGCTAGTGATTTGAAGCAGTGCTTGAGGAGAAACCTGAAAGGAAGCAAGAAAGCAGGATAGAGAAGCTAGCCAAAGAGGTATTTTCAGGTGAAATCTAGCCTCAGTCTGATCCTGTAGTGAAGTTTTCAACTATAAAGAGAGTTGGGCTTTTGTACTCCTTATACTGAACAGTCATTGGGTACCAGACATAATGGAGGGTGGTCATAACCTCAATGTGTTTCCGGGCAAGACAGTTTCTGCCATCCAAGGGTACTTTTTCAGAGAAAGTGGCAGGAAAAAGTTGTAGTGGCAATAGACACAATAACTGGGAAAAGAGATTCTAAAAACCTTGGCATAGAACCAACAATGTCTGCAGTTATAACTGATGAAAGATGGGAAAGACATTGTAGAAGCATATAAGGAAACTTTTAGATTTGAGAAAAGAGAAGGGTTGGAGAAATATATTTTATCTTGTTTCTGGGGATAGCCAGAAGAAGTCAGGAAAGGTCAGGAGTTGAGTCTGATAATGCATCTACCGCAGTGCCCCTTACCAATGAATGTCCAAACATGTCTGTGAGACCACCCCTCAGACATATGTGCCTGGAAGGTTGAGTGAACCAGCTGATCTTTAAGGCTAATGTCAACTCTTGGGCTTTATGATCTTGCAGACATGTAGTCTCTTGTGTTCCCACAGACCGGTTAGCAAACTTTTTATATGCCATGATTTCTAAACAGTACCCAAGAACTAATAAGTACACTTGAAAATTTTAATGAAATGATAAAGGCATATCTGTCGCTGCCAACAGTCCTGAATTTTCCTAAAATTTTGGCTCAACAAATTGTCCAATAACTTTGATAGTCTCCAGTGAGAAGTAAATACATTTAGGAACAAGGTCAGAACCATATGCAGAGTGAGGTTGGGTATTATTAAATACAATGGATATGAAATTCGTTTCTTGATGTTACTCACCTTCCTTTTGTTGTGACCAAGTACTTGAGCTCTGGAAACTCCCAATCTGTACAGACCTTTCCTTTAGATAGGAAGTTAGTTTCTGATTGTCCCCATGTAGCTGGTGGCAGCCTAAGCAGAAGAGGTGGTGGTTTTGGAAGCAGCTTGTGGCTTTTTAAGTTGGTAGGGGCTGTTCTGATCTTGTGAAGAGCAGTAGCCCTTTTGGTGACTCATCCCTGTGATGTGACTTTGCATGTCCATCCTGAAAGTTCAGACTATGAAGCTCTATTACTTCAGCCACCTAATAATTCTGTTAAGTGGTTCATGTACCCTTTCTGCTTAAACCAGTCAGGATATATTTTGTTTTCACTAATTAAACCCTGAATGATAAACTTTTAAATGGAAATTTAATGATTACTAGGTGTAGTCATAGATGTGGATTAGTGCTTTTAACTCAGTTGAGAGACAATTTTTTCTCTTTGACAGTTATACATTTATATATTGGATGTTAGACCTCAGGTAAAAATGTCTTATTAAAAAGTTTACTGACTAAAATATGTTTAGGAAAATTTCGCACATTTTGCAAAAGGTGAAAATTATCTGCAAAAGTATTTGATTGCTTAAAACATTTATTATTTTTATCTGATTATAAAAATATTTATGTTAAAGTCTCTTTGGAAAGTTAGTTGTACTTTAAGTCTGGTTTTGATACTTCACCCAGGACTTCTCTCTCCATTTTACAAAAACAAACTATAAATTAGCATGCTCATGTGAGACATAATGAGCATTATTAGCCAGTGGCTTTTTCACACAAGTGTAAAATTATCTTTTACTAGCTAAAAGATAATTTGTCAGTGACTTGGTAACTTTACATTCTGCATATAATCAAATGCTTCAATTTCTGTTTCTTCATGAAAATTAAGTCTTATGCTAAGGTTTTATCCTGCTCTGTAACAATATATAATATCTCAGGCTCAACAATTAAATTCAGAAAGGATCATTGTAACTTGCTAGTGAATTATTTATTTCCACTGAGTCACCCATAATATTTTGTTCTCAGTAATATCATAAAAATAATTCCAAAGAGGTTACTTTAAATGTGCTATAAATTTCAATGTTATTATACAATGGATAATTTGATTTCCAAACAAAGCAAAGCTTTAAGCAAAGGCTTTCTCTTTTTAATGAAATAGAGAAATGGGTAGGGGGAACATTCTTTGTTTTTTTTGATTAAAGGTTAAGGAATTATTTGCAGTTTTGAAATGTGACAAATACTGTGTGTCCTTAGAGAATGCCACATAAAATTATAATAACAACAATATGTCAGTGCGCTTGGTGCGATATTGCTAGTAACAATTCCATTTCAGTAGAGTAAAGTTTCTTAACTCTTGGGGTGATGATATACTTACGTTTATGTGCAGATCTCAAAACTTGACTTCTTCAGGCTTCTGAAGGGTTGTCAGCTATCACTCAGCCAACTAAGAAAGTACAAAATTGTTCATGTTCTCTGACAATATAAGCAATTTGCCCAAGGGCAAATGTACTGTTACATAATTAATATCATCTTGGAAGTAAACATACTGCCTGAAGCATAGGCCATGTCTATAAGGGTGACTGATGTAATGACTGATGTTGTGTATCACACAGCTGATTTACTTGTAGTGTTTGCAGGTAGATCATGAAAATTAATGCACCGGGTGGCTTGGTTATATTATGGACAAAGCCAAAGCAATACCTCTTCTGGTCTCTTCCTCTTCTTAAAAGGTAACATAATTTTTATGATATTATTTATTATCTTTATTTACATATAAATTTAGTGTTTGTCAGTAAAGGCCTTCAGAAACAGGCTATTCTTGTTCTCTTTGGCCCCCTCAATAGAATTGATTTGTATCAACAGTGATCTAGTGAAACAATGAACTTTAAAAATTAAATAATACTTTCTTGATAGTAATGATGATAAAAATTACACTAAAGTAAATTTCATATTAAGTGGGTAGGATATTTTACACATTTCTGGGTACATTTTGTTTTTCTAATTTGCTCTCTATAATAACTCTATGAGATAGGGCAAGATATCATTGTCCCATTACAGAGATGAGAAGGCCAAGGTCTAGCAAGATCTACTGGACATTGCACAGTCCTGTGACAGAAAAACATGAAGGAGAAATAATCCAAACATATGAGTTTTCTAAAGCTACATCTCTGTTTGCCAGCTGGTGATATTAAACTTACTGAGTTTTGCTCTGCTAACACATTTTAAATTCACTGAGAGGAAAACAAGCTACTACATATTAAAAAATTATAGTGTCTTTATGTGCACAGGCAACTTAGCTAATAACTCATATTTAATAAGCATCTATTAGGCACATTTGTATGCAAGAGTGATTGCCAGAGATGTGAGTATGGGAAATGCCAAAATTCCATGGGTATCATGCTCTAAGATTATGTCTGCCTGGGGAGGATGCATGCCTCAGTCAGCACAGGCTGCCATGATGAAATAGCATATAGACTTGGTGACTTAAATAACAAACATTTATTTCTCACACTTCTGGAGGTTGAGAGGTCTGAGATCAAGATGCTGGCAGATACAGTGTTTGGTGAGGACCCTTTTCCTAGTTTGTAGATGGCTGCTTTTTTTCTGTGTGCTCACATGACAGAAAGAGGCTCTGGTCTCTTCCTCTTTTTAAAAGGCACTAATCCAATCGTGGGGGTGTCACACCTCATGACCTCCCGAAGTCTCTACCTCCAAATACTATCACATTGGAGATTGGGGTTTTGACATGCACATTTTGCAGGGTGTGGGGAGGACGCAAATATTCAGACCATAGCAGGGTGTGTTTCACCCAGTTTGCAACTGTTGTTGATGGGAAAATATCATTAGGTGCAGGTAACTGAGAACCAAATAAATATGAATCAGGGACATGGATCAAACAGTGAACTCTCATGGCTTTGCACATTTGGCTGATCAGCAGAAACAGGTGATTCTACAGACTAAAAATTAATGGAACACATCTGTAGCTTATTGTCCAACCTGAGATAATACTGTTATCAGTTATAATGCAGTTTAAATAGGAAGACCCCACAAATTCTTCAAAGAAAGATTAGCAATTCAGAGGATCTGTAGTGTCTCAGGAAGACTTCTGGAATTTGATGGTTGATCTCAGCTTCCCAACATTGAGTCTTTGTGTTCTCTGAAAATTTTGTCTCTGATTTTGCCTCTGCCTCTTAGAATTTTCAGTCAACTTTGTTTGGACATGCTACCAAGACAGCTCTAGTCCCAGAGCCAAGTTCCAGGTCAATTCGACTTGACTAAGCCACGTTCAACTTTGTAAGGGTTGGGGAGAATGTTTTCAGGGATAACCTCAGTCATATATGCAGGGTGGTGGTACATATTCAGGCCTAGGACCTGGGACATTGATATGTCCACTGGTGGAAAGTCAGCCACAGGTATAAAGATATGTTAGTGGTAATGGGGCAGCAGTTCAACAAAGCCATTGACATTAGGGCTGGCCATCACAGTGGAATAGGGATATAGCTGTAGGTGCATAGAGCATAGAAAAGAAGACTACTTTGGAGAGGTCTCTCAGCAGACCATTAAGCCTTACACAGTCTTTGGAAGAGAACAGACAAGAGGATGGCAGGGTCTCAGTCCTAAAGTTACTAGTGGGCTGGGAGTGTGCCCAAAGGTGAGGAAATGGTGGAAATACATTTAAAAGCTTTGTCCTTACCTCTAATTCCTGAGGTCTCTACTGCAGGGGGAGGCAGAAACTTTTGCTGAAGCACCAGAGTTGGGGGTGAAGCAGCACTCTTGGATTTTTATACCAGCAATGACAAGTCCAGTATATATTTGCTTGTATCCCAGAAACTTCTTTTTCCCATAGTTAATCTGGAGAAGGCTGTTTTAATGATGACCCTTACTTAGTAGTGCTTACCATGTGTCAGGAACTGTTCTAAGGGATTTACATACGAAGACTCATTTAATCCCCAACAACAAATGTCTGAGGTAATTCTAATTATCTTTGGTATTTTGGAAATGAAGAAAGTAAGACATAGATTAGGTAACTTGCCACAGTCACATAGCTAGTAGGTGGAATGTTGTAATTATAGCCCAGGTGGTCTATGCTTTTCACCATTATACTATATTGCCTCTTAATTCTATTAACTGCTGAGATGCTGATAGGTAATGTCTATTAACCTAAGAGGGTTTTGTGGTGCAATAAGATTAGAAGTGTTGACTTCATAATGCAGATCTTAGAACTGTTAATGTGTGATGGAGGAGGGTAGGTTTGATGCAATGTCTCTAGGAGCTAGGATTCTGGAAAACACAATTCAAGAAGAACTGATATTAGTTATTAAAACAGCCAGCTTGGCATAATGGTATATTCTTGACAGAGAGAAGTTTCATAGATAGGCTGACATGTTGCTTTTCTGGCAGAAAGTAGTTACTAAATCTAACCAATTGCTAGCTGATGATTCAATGATTCTGTATAAATTAGAGCTAGAATTGGATTCTCTGGACAAGAAATTCTCTATTCCCAATATTATCGATGGAAATTATCTCCTATCTTTCAAGGACCAACCTGAAAGCTCTTTTCTCCAAGAAGTTTTCCTCTTTTCCTCCGTCTGAAGCCTTCTCTCATTCTTTTGAAATACAAAATGACTTTTGGCAGTACATATTAAAACTTTTTCGTGTGCTACCTGATAAAGTAGTAATTTTTGTAGATGTTTTGAAAACTTCTCCAGTATGTTATAAACTGTGCAGGTCAGAAACTGTGTTTATACCTCACAGTAAATTTCTACAACAACCATGGTAAGTTGAAGCTGTTTGTTGTTTTGTGAATGAAAAAGATAATTTATGTTGATTTGAAAATTGCTTTTGATAAATATTTACTTTAAGATATAAATATAATTTCATTGTATTATATTATTAATGATGACATTAACTAAAAGTTAAAAAAGAGCCATCTCTAAGCCTGTTGATTAAATGCACTAAACTGTTGATCATTTTCTCTGATAGTGCTTATCATCTTTGCCCATATTGCATGCACATATAACTTTTTATAGTTTTAATAAAGATCTACTTTTTATGTTTTTAGAGTTACTTTTTAGAGAACTGTAGGTTCACAGCAAATTTGAGAGGAGGGTAGAAATTTTCCATATACTCGCTGCCCCCACACATGCATAGTCTCCTTTATTATCAACATCACTCACTAGAATGGTACATTTGTTCCAATTGATGAATTTACATTGACACATCATAATGATATTTATTAGTTGCACGGGCTTTCATTCCAGAGATGTCCTATATATTACTTAAGTCTTCCACTAATATCAGGCACCCAACTTGTGCCCTCTTTTTCTTGTTATAGTTAACACAAAAATTAAATCTATGTAATTATAATGTACAATAAAAAGAGTTGCAACATTCGTGGCTGGGAGACATTGTGGTCAGTGCTAGACTAAGTTATGAGAGCTCTTTATTAAAAAACTGTTTTACTTAATTTACTATAAATATAGAAAAGAATGTTAATGGAAGAAATTCCATGATGACAAAATATACTAACTGAAATATGAAAAAATTATTTAGTAATTGATTTTTTGCTCAAAACTTGATACAAAAATGGAAAGAGGTTATTTAAATCATATTTTGTTTTATGTAGAGACATACAGATTGAGAAAAAGTCATGGGGCTTAAGTGAAAGAAGCAATAAATATGAAGGCTGAGAAAACTGATCCAGCAGGCAGTCAATGAAAGTTGAATAGAATAGAACTGAAACACATATACACAGACACATATGCACATGTGCATGTGCATGTACACACACACACACACACAAATGTGAACTCATAAGCAAAGAAAATAGAAGCTCTAATATACTTGCATTTCACAGGACAGGAGGCTTTTCTAAGAGAAACAGCCTTGCATTTTAAAACCTCAAGTGTCTTTTTGCCCTATGCGAGTAGACAAGATAAGGAAGAACTCTTGAGAGCTGATGTAGCTCTGGCAATTCCAGAAGAGACTCAACTGATCTCATTCACTATCTGTCCCTTTGTTTTTATTTTTCTTCTGTCTTGCCTACCTTTACTTTTTCTCTCTTTTCTTTCTTTTCCTCTTCTCTTTCATCTCAACTAGTGAGGGCCAATCATGTTGTCATACTCTATTCTAGTAGTTGGAGTTGCAGCAAAGATCAGTATAACAAATAGGCCTGTTCTCATGGATCTTACATTCTACTGAAGAGAGTCATAAAATAGGCAAATACATATACAAACAAGGGATAATTTTGTATTTCAATTTTGATAATAGAGCTTGGTGATGGAAATGAATAGAGTGATCTGATAGTGGCTAATGGAGAGGAGAGAGAGAGAGAGAGAGAGAGAGAGAGAGAGTGTGTGAGTGTGTGTGTGTGTGTGTGTGTGTGTGTGTGTGTGTGTGAGAGAGAGAGAGAGAGAGAGAGAGAGAGAGAGAGAGAGAGAGACACTTTAATCTGGAAAAGTATTTTGAGGAATTAAAGATGAGCTAAAACCTGCAGAATACTCATTAATAAGATTAAAGGTAAAGTTTTCCAAGCAGAGGAAGAGCAAATAGAAAGACTCAGGAATGACTTTGGGGTTCAAGAAACCCAGTATGGCAGGAATATAGTGAACTACACTTGGAGAAAAGCAAGTCCATAACTACTTGTCTTCCAGGGTAGGAAAAATAGAGACCTGGGTGGAAATCAGAGACTGTAACAAACCACACCTTCATAGCACGACTGAATGGGAAGGTTTTAAAGAAATTGAAATGGCTAATGGAAGCCTCAGAGCAGAGCATGGTTTGGCCATTTTTCACATGTACATATGGAGGATCTTCTTCCCACTGGAAAAAATTAATATTCCCAAGCTGAATTAGATTACATGTTAACAGACAGTCTATTAAAATTTGGTGCCTAAAGTGTTATATTTGCTATGCTGGAATGAATAGACAGAATAATGCTTGTAAAACTTAATTGTCACTAGAAAAGAATTCCTTGATAGCATAGTTGATATTTAATTTAACAAGTTAATTGAGGGATAACTCAAGCTTACATTTTAGAAAATCAATTTGCCAGTCAGCTTGTTAAGGCAAAGAAAATGAAAGTCAGTTTCTGATTATAGGATGGGAAATACATGAACAAATGGGATTAGGGAGCTGCCTTGTTTTCAGATATCTGGCAAAGATAACCCAAAGAGGAACCTCTTATGTGTGGAGCTCTTAAAAATAAAATTCTCAAAAAGTATGCGGATTAAATTTTCCATGAATGATTGATTCAGTTTATGAAAGAATATTAAATTCAAGTTTTTTCATAGTTTCGAAGAAAAATGGTCTAGTGTATATGAAAAATGAGCCACAGATAGAATTACTGTCTCACTGGGAAATCTCTAAGTTGAATTTTGTATAATTTTCTTCAGGCTTTGACATGACTTTGTCTACAAACCATATGTATTTTGAAACACACTTCTGTTTGTAACTTTTTCTGTATTGATTTATAAGCTTTTGACTAGATTACAATACTCTTGAAGGTAAAGGACAGATTTTTTCTTTTTCATGATATTCTATATAGTCTAGACCCAAAATAATATGACAAACTTGGTAAACCAACATGATTTTGCTGGGTTTTATTCAGGTTTTAGTTAGAACAGTGGGATGAACTAGGGATTGGAAAACTGTGTACCTGGAGCCAAAACTGGTTCTCAGGCTGTTTTTATAAATAAAGATTTACTGGAACATGGCTATATCTGTTTGTTTATTTATTTTCTATAGATGCTTTGCTGCTACAACAGCAGAGTTGAGTAGACAGAACAGAAAGTGTATGGATCACAAAATCTAAAACATATGGCTTTTTACAGAAAAGGTTTGCCAATCTCTAAAATAGTCTTTTTGTTTGTACGTTGGTGTGATTAAAAAAAATTGTACCTACATTTCCAACCAAGTTTAAAGATTTAATTTTTACAAAAGTCTAATTATATTACATTCCTGCATGATGGTTGCTTTCATACCACTTGCTGGGTAACCTACCTGTTCATCGCTTATGTGAAGGATCACATTTATTGTATATCCAGGGCCTCAATTAGTATATTAATACTACTTAGCATGTGTTGAGCTGTTGCTATATGATAAGGACTTCATTAATCATTTTGAGCAGTATAATTAATTTTACATATAATAATTCTATGATGTCTTTTATTATTTCCAATTTATAGATGAAGAAACTGAAGTGTAGAGATGTTATATAACTTGTCTGAGTTCACACAGTTAAAAAGCTTTATAGATTTAAAAGAGATGAAAGTGGCAATATCAAGTAAATTTTGAATGAAAGATAAATAAATGTATAAAATTCTTACATGTTTTGATTATTTGCTTTCCATTTTGTTAACTACATAACAGATACTTATATGGCACCAAGCTCTGTTCTAAGCACATTATAAATATTAAGCCATCTAAACCTCAAAACAACCATATGAGATAGATACGATTATAGTCAACATTTTAACAGTAAGAAATTGAGGTATGGAGAGATGAAGTCATTTCCTGAAAGTCACCCACCAAGGAAGTGTGAGAGCTGGCATTTAAAGGCAGGGGGACATTCTAGTATCCCTGCTTTTCTCTAGACAACTCTGCTTCTGTCCCTTTGATTCGTTCTAGTAATAACAGAACCATGTATATCTAAATATTGAAAAAATGAGCAGTTTCTGACCTGTGGGGACAGCCACAATTCAAGACAGAGATAAGTAGAAATCTCAAGAAAATAACCTAAATAAAGTAGTAGTAATGAAAAAGCCTTGCTTTGTATTTTTCAACTCACCAGAATATGAAAAGTGGTTTACTTGATTTAGAAGGGCATATTTACACAATACAATGTTATGGAAATAAAAAGAACTGGTTATATGAATTACCAATCCTAAAAAATGTCTGAAACCTATAAACATAAATTTGCATGATGAAAGAGTTCAATACTTTTTAAAGCATTAAATAAGGGATTTTTTTCCTCAGTAAAATCAACTTTGCTTTTCTTTCTTCTTTTTATTTTAATACTAGTTTTGAAAGAAGCACCTCCCAGTCATCTCAGCTTTAAAAAATATCTGGAACATCCCTAAGAGGTATGCCTTCTTCTTGTTCTCTGAGGTTGGATGGGTCAAATACAATGAAATGAAATTTTAAACCTTAGCCAGAAAAATCACAAGTGGATTCTGCAGAAGTTGGATTGATTTCAACCAGAAAGTAATTTTTTCCAGATTGCTATATGTGAGCATAGTGGTGCCTCTTCTGGCTATGTGTGCCTCAGCAGTTATTACATGAGGAAAAGCCCTCTGGGATTCAGAACCATTTTCTGAGAGCAAACTGAGGGAAGCAGAATGATATATATGTTTCTATTCTTAATCAGTTATACTTTTATGGTGGGGCTTGAGTTTTTCCCAGGAAGATGTTGGTGTTCGTCATAGCTAAACTGAGTATGTAATCAGGTCAAAGTTCATGTCACTGGAAGGTAACTTGGGGGAATTTTGAGGGAAGTATTGGGCATATTGCTTCTTTAGTTTGGTACTGTCCAGGACTCCTGACTTCCTGAGAGCCAAAACCTAAATCAGTTTTAAATGACTGGCCTGACTTAAAATTGCATTTGATGAAGATGATTTACTGGGTCACAGGCTAAGGACCAGCTTGAAAAGAATTTCATCTGCTAACACTGTGCTGCTGGTTGTTGGCATAAGCAGCGCCCAGATGGCTGAGCCAAACATCCTGATCAGATGTTGTATCTTCAGTTTCTAAAATGCTGAACCTTTCTTTGTTCCTGGAAGAAGGAAATGTTATTTTAATTAAAAAAAAAAATTAATGTTAGTTCTCCAACCATGAAATGAACAATGAATGATGAACACACTTATGAGAAGCAGATACACATCATTCTTTGAATTTTTTATGCCTCCTTATCTCTGATAATAGGAAATGATTAGGCGAAAATGGTGGGACTATTTGTAGTAAAAGTGCCTAAAATGCTAAAATTAGGTTCATTTTCTATTTTTATACCAATGTAACACTTTCATTTGACAGGTGATAAAATTTCAAATCACTATGTCAAATAATCATGTTAGAATCATAGTGCTTTAGAATTAGGGCTAATAAAGCCTAAAACTCATGACAGAATAAGAGAAGAAGAGTCATCAGTAAATTAATTGTTTTTCATAAAGTTTTAAAAATATTATTAGAGTGCAAGACCTCAGTAGTTTATCTGTTCAAGGACAATATTTCCTTTAAGTAATGACATACAATTCTACTTGTTCTGTACTCTCTAGTAGAACATTTGTTTATTTATGATGCAACCCAAGAGAATGTTTATGTCGGGGGGACTGATAGACATGCTAGTGTCAGTATGCTTATATTTTATTCTGAACCACATCAGTGCGGCAAACCCAGAGTATTTGGAAAGTTTGATGACACATAGTAATAATTCATAGCATTTTAGTCACCAAACCAACAACAGACATTTGATGCATACTGATTAAGAAGTGACATGTGATGGAACTTTTACCAACATTTTTATATACCAGAGGAAGGGAACCTGAATGTCACATTACTAAATTACATTGGGCTTTGTTTCCTTTCTTCTGTATATATGTTCATTTGTAGGAGAAAGAATTTTCACTGATTTAGTAGCTGTGTGAACTTGGATAACTTGCAGAATCATAGAGTCTTTTGGATAAAAGGGATCTTAAAGATGATCTTGCCAGTCTGTTCATAGGTTCCTTGGCTCTCCCTTTCATCATTAGCACAAAGTAGTTGTTCAGTATCTGTTTGATTCCTTCCAATGACTGGGACTCAGTACTACCCAAAGGAACTCGGGGCCATTTTCAGACAACTCTAAGTAATAGTAAATTCTTCCAACACTGAGTTCTTTTGTTCTCAGTTATGTAAATGGATATAATGACTACTGCCTTTTTTATTTCACATAATTGATAAAAAGAGGTGATGCATATAGAAAAGGTAGTATATTTAGTTAAGTGAGATCTACTTGTAGGTATCATTCTTATCATTCCAAGTATGCTAGACTGGGTGATTATGCACACCTTTTTGTTCTCCTTCTTGGGGCAGGATTATACTTCCTTATTTAATGATATTAGGCTTGCCTACATGATCCACTCTGACCAATCAAATATGAATAGAGTGCCATGAGTCATATCTGGAAAATGGTTTAAGAGCAAACATATGGTCTCAAATTCCCTTTCCTTTGCCATAACCATTAATATTTCAGAAAGAGACTGCTCTGACAACCTGAATCCTATAGTGAAGATGACATAGGGCAGAACCACATTCTATCCACAAATGCTCTTTCCCTGAGTCAGAAATCAATCTTGGTTGTTGCAAGCCACTGTGATATTGGAATCATTTGTCATCACAGTCTGACCTAGACTTTTGTTTCTGGTATATCCTTTTTCCCATTCTGAGTTCAGGCCTGAATTACAAGTTATACTCTCATAGACTTCTTACCACTATGGCGGGAAAGCCCCATCTTGTTGACTCTTCTTTTGCAGCAGCCTCTGTAGAAGACAAGAAAGTACTCTTTTCTCAAGTGGCCAGGTGAGAATTCAAAGTATTATAGAGTAAAGTAGGGTTGAGTACTTGAAAGGGTTGTGATCTCATGATACTTTATCTATGAAAATTCTAAATTATGATCAATTTACTTCTTCATAAGTTTGGAACTATATTTTTCTCTAATTTAGTCTTTCTCAAACTTCTTTTCATTTCCCCTCTAACTAGCCTTTTTAGAAATTTTTTCCTAATCACCCCTTTATGGAAATTTTAATACCATATATAAAGTGAATACTGTTTGGTTTGTGCTGTCTAGTGGAACCTAGTGGAACATTTGTTTATTATACAACCCACATCATACGTATATTTGTGCTTTTTAATTAAAAAGACTAGGATTATTTTCACTGCCAAGAGCCAAAGTTTGCCTTCATTGAGAATAAATGCTCTACTTGAAGAAAAGACAAATTAGTAAAGGCCAGTTTCTGAACCTTCAGGCTTCTGTGGAAAATCTCAATGTGTGATTAGAAGCTGAGTGGGCTGAACTGAGCAGAGTGAGGCTCTGGAAAAAAAATGCTTTGCTCCTTCAAATTAGAGAACTTTGAGAAAAGAAGAAAAGAGAAAGAAGTTTAAATCATCACAATACAAGAATGTTAAAGTTGAGTGAGTAGCAAAGACTGGTACAATAGAGAATGACAATATCAATACATATAATGAGCCCTTAATAAGTGAGTACTGTGTACCTCACTTTTACTAGCATTATTTCATTCAAATCTTCTGGCAAGTGTCTGAAGTACTAGTATCAAATTAATTTATAGGTGAGGAAATGTCAATTTAGATAGGCTGTGAATGTGCCAAGGCTATGGAGCTGAAGGGGCCGAGTCAGGATATACAGCCAAGGCTGAGAGTCTAACTCCACATCTCTCACTAGAAAGTGACATTTGCTACCATCTAAAGTAGAAACAAGGTTTTCTGGGAATGAGCTCACTGCTGGCAAGGCAAGGAAGTCATAAAAGATTGGTGTCATTATTTTAAGCTGCATCTTTTTAGAGGATTCTGTTCTACTGTCCTCTGGATAACTAAGCAGTGACTATATCTGGCATATCAAAGAGACATGTACAATGATTGAGGGCTGAATCTTCCTAGAAATAAAATACAATGTATATTTATTATATACTTATATTTATTTCACAATACCCATGACTCATGTAGTTATAATCAGTCCCATAAATTTCTCCCCAACCCCTTTGTCAGGGAGAAAGCAATGTTGGGTCAGTCCCTCTCTATGTTACCATACGCCTTTTAGCTGTCCTTGTGTGATTTTCTATTCCAGGCTGGCCCTTGTGTTTATGTTATCCCAATGTCCCCAGGATGAAAATCTTAGGTCACACTATAATTATAGTCTCTTTTGCTAAGTTTTATATTTCTAACACTTATAATCATTCCTAGACTCTAGGAGGAACTTACTGAATATTTGTTGAATGAACAGATGAATGATTCATCTGTAGAGGACTACTCAAATGTCAGCACTGTCTTTACCATGAGAAATACTGCCTATTTACAAATATGAACAGTAACCTCAATAACACATTGGTGAGTGGCTACTTTGTCTTCTTTGCCTAGTGAAATGGGTTGTAAACTTTGAATGTTAATATGTCTTTAGATTTCTGCTTTAAGGTGGTAGAGTGAAAAATGCATTTTAAACCCCCATGGAATGTTACTAAAGAAGTGCAGAAGATGATATAATCTTTAATGGTAAACGATCAGTAGTTGAAAGTGATGTCAACCAAACTTCTGGAAGAGAAAAACCTAAAGAAAGCATGTTATGGATGAAACTTAGATGAAAACATGCAGAAGGGTGCTGCATGAGGATCTGTCTTCTTAAGGAACTAGTGGTGTGGTGGAGCCAGGTCTCACTGGGCTGGCATTGGGCTCATTTATTCCCAACTGTGACTACACAGATGCCATGTTGGTAGCTTAAAAGTGGCCATGTTGAGAGTACAAATCAGGGCTTTTCTCCTCTTCTTATTAGCTGGTTAAGCATTTACTAGCACGTCATTGTAAGAAATCCCATGGAACAGCAGTCTCCAACTTTTGGCACCAGGGACAGGTGCTCCTATAAGAATCTAACCTGACAATCTGAGGTGGAGCTGAGGTGCTGGGGAGTGGCTGTAAACACAGATGAAGCTTTGCTAGTTCCTTGGCTGCTCATCTCCTACTGGTCCGTGGCCTGCGGGTTTGAAACTCCTGCCATAGAACATCTGGCTTCTGTGTAATCTGGTCCAAAAGGTAATCCTAAAAGGTGGAACTCAAAAAAGGGAGTAGGGAAAATTAAAGGTCTAGACCAGCTGTGCCAGTCATTCCTTATTTTACCTTATTTCTGCAAGCCACTTGGCATTTACTTCAATGTAAAACTCGAGAGGTTTCTCTAAAGCAGCGATTCTCAAACCTTAGCTTGCTTCATGATCACCTAGAGGCTTGTTCAAACACGGATTGCTGGGCCTCATCTCCAGAGTTTCTGATTTAGTAGTTTTGGAGTGGACAACAAGAAATTACAACCCTAATTAAAGTGCAGGTGCTGCTGCTGCTGGCTGTCTGGGGACCACACACTGAGAATCAGTGTTCTAAAGACATTAACATCCACCTTAGGGTGGATGTTAGCATTGCAAAGTACAGTGCTTCTCATTTTGACACATGGAGTGGTAGGGAATAGTTTATCCTCTGGCTTCCTGCTCTGCATCCTAAATTGAGCCTCCTGGGCAACAACCTCTTTCCATTAGACATAACCCAGTTAGCTTAGCCATTCAGCTAAGGGGCCTGTTGAGGAAACAAAGCCAGTTATTATATAGCTTCCTAGGATCAACCTTATCTTTTCATAGGGATCAATCGTTATATATATACATATCCATGTAACCTCTGTTTGCTAGTCTTTAACTTTGCAATTAACCTTTAGTCAAAACATAGGTAATATAATTATGTTTGCAAAATAAAACATATATGCTATTCATGTTAACCATGTAAAATAGAGACAATAGCAGAAATTGGGAGATCAAAGTTGGGAAGACAGGTAAAAAAGAATAAAGACATAAATATTTTACATAGTGAACATCTGAGTGACTGTTTAAAGTTGATACCAAAATACATAGAATGTGAGGTGTGTTATTTAACTTTACCAAGGCAATCAACAGAAGAACTGAAACTTTTTGTCTCTCAAAAATGGGAAGGATGAAGGAAGAGACACCATAAAGAAACATATTCTCATTTTTTATAGTAGAGAATAAATATTGGTGAAAAAAAATAAAGAAACGAACATGTTAGCATATTATTTAGAATTTTGGAGTTAACAACCAGAAGTAAAGACAGAATAATTAAAAGCATTATCTCTGAGGAGTCGGTAGTAGGCATGGAAATTGGGGACAACACTGATGCTTCTCATTATAAAACTTATGCTGTCTTATAATTCAAATAGCCATGTGAATGTGTTATTCTTTTTAAAAAATGTAATTTACAACAAGATAACTTCTTGTTGGTATGAACAGTCTCAATCATTTGTAGTTTATAGCTTAATTTGAAAATGGACAGTGGATACACAGACTTTAAATTTAAGAATGCTGTCAGAAAATATGCTATCCTTTATACACAATCCTCTCACCTGTTCACAGAATGGTCACCTGAACTGAAATTATTACCAGCTGACTGATATTTGATTAACAAATTTTAATTTCATCTAGTTATTTGGGTATCTTCAGATACTGCCAGTATTAATACAAGTAAATCAATAAGACAATGATCGTTTTAATGTCAGTGACTTCTAATAAAGCCAGATTGCAAATGATCATAGCATTCAGATAAGCATTCCAAAGTTATTTTAAAAAGAACCCCACACATTGCCAGCTTTGGAGCATGTCAATATTATCTCTTTCTCTATAAACTGCCTTATGGTTTGAAGAAAATAGTATTTTTAGTCTGACAATTTACAGTTGTAAAGAGGTGAATTCTTTCAGTATGTTTCAAAGGCTATAATTGTGTCAGGCTGAATACACTTGTTATTTGTCCTGCATTTGGGCAGATCATATTTTTTTAAATTAGAATTTAAGAGGTAGGAACAAAAAGCTATGAAAATGAAATTCCACATGAAATTGCATCAAATTGACTTTCAGTTGGCTGAATACACTTGTTATTGATTTTGTCCTTTAATAGCAATAAGTGGTCAATGAAAGAATCACCAACTATTATTTCTAGTTGGAGAATTCAAACATCTATCTATCTCTGTATATATAGATAGATATATATTGGCTTGATGTCCTTCCTTTGCCAAAAAATGTATTTTTCATCAATTTTATGAGCTATAATGATCAACAATGAGTCATGCCACCATATCTTTAGCTTTTAAGACCTTGACATAATCATAACGATTGCAGTTTTGCATTCTAGGTGAGTGTTACTTAGCATGTAAGACCATTTGCAATGAAGATAATGTAGAAAAATTTCTCTATCATCTGAAGCAGCCTGGCAGAGTAAGTACTGGAAGTGAGTACTTTATTTTTCTCTATTATTTAAGATAGAACATAGAAATACAAATAGGCAAACTGAAGTATGTTATTAGTAACTAACTCTCCCTGGAACTACAGTAATAATTTTTCAAAGAACTTGCTGCTACAAAGTAGAAAGCCCCATACAATTTACAATTTTGTCAGTATAGGAGGCTGAAATAGAACTACTCTTGTCTAGAGAATGGAACTTGGTGAATTCCATTGAATTTCCTGTATAATATAATTAATAAAATCTTCTTTGGATTATTATTGATCCTTTTTTGATAAGTTATTTCAACACATTTGTTTTTTCAAATATGTGGAGTGAAGTGAAAAGTAGAAACAATGGGAAATTTTTTAATAAGATTTTTTTCCTAGCATATTGAAGCAGGCTTTTATTTTCATAGTTTAAGATAATTACATCAGTTCTTCATTCTAGTTTGAGAAATTTTTTTTCTAATTTAAATGGAAATAGATGTTTATATATACATATCAAATGATTCCATTGCACTTGACTTTACTGAAGCACTGTTATATGTCAGCTCTCAGAAAGTATACCCAATTTCATGCTTCTTGTTGAATGAAAAGTAATATTCTTTCTCTTATGTCCAGAAATACTTCCTCCAAGCTTGAGACAATATCCTCAAAAAGATCTGGGAAAGGTGAGGGTGTAGAATTTTTTGCTATAGAATAATTTGACGAAACAGCAACAGAAAATTAGTGTTAATTCCTTTTTGGACTAGATTTGTCTGTGGCCTTATATGAGCCACCTAATTTCTCTCTCATTACCATTTTTTGTATCTATACAAGGTGATTTCAAAGGACTCTTTTGATTCTAAAATTTAGTTTGTTAAGAAATTAGATGTGTTAGGATGATTCTGAGAAAACATAGATTTTGGTTATTAGTAGAGTTTATAGGTATGAGTTTGATTCACCCTATGTCTAGTTTGTCAGTTCGCAGAGAGCAAGCATGATTACTTTTATGTATCTATAGCACTTTCCAGCATTAATTAAAGCCTTTTGCTTGGCCTGTGTCTGTTGTTTCGTGTACATTCATACCCTAGTGGTCGGGGTGTAGGGCTTTAGTAAGCTGTGAGATCATCGCACTGTGTATTTCCTTTAGGGATCCACAAGGCTATCAGGAAGGAAGAGCATATTCTCTAGTCCCCCCTGTGTTTCTAAGGATATGGGAATTAAGGCAAGCTCATAGCATTGCAGGAAGAAATGAAAGTGGTGACCTGTATCATACACTGGGGATGGATGGAGTTAGCTCATACATTTTCAGATCTAAGTTCAGTTGGGTCATGGTTCTGACAACAGCACTGTAGCTACACAGAAAGTTCTGTGCAAAAGACTGCTGGATATCAAAATATACAAGTGACACTCTTCTTATGTCTCTGAATTCCTGCTCTTTTGATTTTCACCCCTTACTAGTTGAGTTCAGAGCAAAGATATTTTTTTCCCTCTCCTCTTCATTTGCAATTTCCCTGGCTTACCCAGTTTCTCACAAATAACTGAGCATAGTTAGCCTTCAAAATGGGGCATCCAAATTCAACCATCTTTTTGTTCTTTCGGCTTTTATTTTAAAAATAAATAATTGGAGACGATGTAAACTATCCATGATGATTTATTAAGAAAATATCATATAAAGATTGTACAGAGGGGAACATTAAAAATAGTTTGCATAACTTATGAATCATAAGGCCGAAGAAAATTCTGGTGAGAGCAGACCAGAAATTAGATTTGCCCCAACACAGTGAGAATGCCATCAAAATGTGCAGTGGCATTTGTACATGTCGTTAAAGTGATTATTTTGTTTCTAAGCTCTTGCAAGGTTAGGCCTCAGATGTTGTCTTTAAGATGAAGAAAATCAGCATTGACAGCAGGTCACCTGGGTTTAAAGAAATTCAAATGTTTAAGCATTGAGGAGATTGAGTTTTGACAGCAGATTACAGGGACCGGCAATACAATTATGATGAAGAGATTCATTGTGTGAATTGGGGCAAAAGTGTTATGGGATAGTAGTTCAATATTTAGGGCAATTATATGAACCATAATACATAAAATATAAACAGTTAAGCTACTGAAGGACTTAGCTGTGTTTTAAAAAATAAATTTAAAAGGATAATTATGCAGGATGAAAAGAGGTGCTGTATCTTCGCTTGTCATTTTCATATCCATTGATTTAAACCTATACAACCATCAAAATGAATGCTAATACATATGAGCTTAATGTAATACAGAATGCTTTGGATACTCAACTGAAAATTAAGACTATATCAGAAATAATTTTATGAAAGCAGAATAAAGTTGGAGATTCTATATTACCTGATTTTAGGTCTTAAAAAGTTATAGTAACTAAGATAATATTTTATTGCATGTGAATAGACATATAGATCAGTGGAATAGAATAGAAATACCTGTAATAGATCCACACATACTTGTCAGTTGATTTTCAGCAAAGGCGACAAGGCAATTAAATGAGGATAGGATAGCCTTATTAAAATGATGTCAGAAGAATTGGATATGTAAGTGAAAAAAAAGTATCAGCTCTTGCCTTATGTAGTACACAAATAGTAAACCAAAATTGATCATAGACCTAAATGTAAAAGCAAAATTAAAACTCTTCTAGATGAAAACATGGGAAAAAATCTTTCTGACCTATGGTAGGCAAAGGTAATATAAAAACAAAAATTCTAAAAGAAAAAAAAATGACAAACAAGACTGCATCTGAATGAAAAATTTCTGCTCCTTTAATGATCATCAAGGAAATAAAAAAAGGGAAGCCGTAGACCAAGAGAAAATCTTTATTTTATATGTTTGTGTATGTATGTATGTATGTATGTATATATGTATGTGTGTGTGCACATATATAAATATATATAAATATTTGTCAAAGGATTTATATCCAGAGCACATAAAAGACACATACAATGCAATAATATGAACTAACTTACCCCAATTAAAAAATGGGTTTAAGATTTGAACAGACACCTGACAAAGAAAGATATACAAATGGCAAGTCAGTACATAAAAAGATACTCAACATTATTAGTCCTAGGGAAATGCAAATTAAAACTACAATGAGATATCATGAAATACACCCTAGGATGGTGAAAATAGCTGAAAGACCAAGATTTTGGTGAGAATGTGGAGCAGCTGAAACTTTACAACATTGTTTTTGGGAATCTAAAGTAGTAAGCCACTTTGAAAAAAACTTGACAGTATCTTATAATATTAAATATATACTTACCATCTAATGCACACAATTTACGCAAGAGGAATTAAGACATATGTCTTTAAAAATACTTATATGTTATTCTCATAGCAACTTAATTCATAATAGCCCCAAATTGGAATTATCTAGGTTTCTATCAACAGGAGAATAGATAAACTGTGGTAAAGTCATAGAATGGAATATTTCACAATAATAAAAAGGAACAACCTACTGGTGTACACAAAACATGGATGAATGTCAGAGACATAATAAGCCAAATGCAACTGTGAGAACTCGTTACATTTGGAGTGAAACATGATAAGATTACGTACCTTTTGACCCCAGTCTCCACGGAAGATGATTTAAGTAAGATTAATTAGACTAAGAGGAATATAGGAACAATTTTCTTGTTAAAGAGCACAGCCATGTTATAAACCTCAATTGCGCAGACAGTTTTAAAATTCTTTACAACTCTGGAGTGAAGGCTAACATATCCTTAACCTCAGGAACTGGACTTTTAAGAATGCTCAACTTTTATCTTTAGGTCCCTGAATAACGTCTTTTTGTTATGTCAATGAGAAAACAATCTGTTCCTAGCTGGGCCACTGTGTGGAGTTTGCATGTTCTCCCCAGGTCTGCGTGGGTTTTCTCTGGATACTGCTGTTTCCTCCCACATCTCAAAGATGTGCAGGTGAGGTGGATTGGTGTGTCTACATTGTCCCAGACTGAGTGTGTGTGTGTGTGTGTGTGTGTGTGTGTGTGTGTGTGTGTGTGTGAATTTGCTATGTGGTGGAAAGGTGTCCTGTCCAGGGTGGGTTCATGGCTTTGTGCCCTGAGCTACCAGGATGGGCTCTGGCCACCTTTGACTCTGAACTTGGATAAATGGGTTGGAAAATCATGATCTTACTTGTTTTTAATAATCTTTCTTAAATGTATGTACAACTCACATTTATTTCAGTGTTTAATACTAGAAGTGTTTTGAGTCAATTTAGAAGTTTGGGGATGTTTCGTGACCAGAAATATGCTGTAGGAACTTAATTCTTATTTATATCAATTAACCTGTGGTAAAATTGGCTTTATTATATATTGTTTTGATTAAAGTCTCAATATCCAAGAATCAGTCCACACAGTAAGAGAGGACTTAGTATAATTTGAGAGCTTTTCCTTTTTGTACTTTTAGCCTGAAATCAGCTTCTAAAGTCTGAGAAAATCTTTAGACAATAGAATTTAGTTTAAATGCATTTTCACAAAGTCACTGAGGCCTGGAAACTGCTTGGTGAAGGTTTATGTCAGAGTTAATTTTGTATTTTGCTATAGATAATCAACTGCCCAATATCTGTGGAACATATAACATCCTGGCGTTCTGAAGCATGTGAGAAATGCAAAATCTTACAATCTGAATGGTAACAGGTATTACTGATTGTCTTTTTTACTTTCCATATCATCTTGTTTCCCCAGGGTGTCTTTTACATGCAAACTGCAGCCTAGACTTCAAAATCTCTTGTGATAGGAAGCTTGCTACCTCACAGTACTGCTGAGGAGCCTCCATGAAATAAAAGGTCCTCTTTTTGAAGTGCATTTCTTTAAATTCTACAAATTGACTTTGGTTTTATAAAATGCTGTAGGAAGCTTACATTTCTGTATTTTACCTCATTATCTGAAAAGGCATACTGTTCCCATGAATTCTTTATTCCCTTGGCTGAAAATTTCCTGTTCCTATATCCTTTTACGGAACCTTTCTTTTTCACTTAAAGCATTTATTTCCAAATGTCTTATCATGGCAAGGGCCCTAATCATCTAATTCCTGCTTGCTTTTTGTTAGTTTCACCTCCTGTCATTTTCTGATACTTCTTCTATGTGCCAGCCATGCTAAAATACCCACGGTTTGCCAAATACAGTGTGCTCTTTCACAGCAACATATTCAGAGACATACTTTTTCCTATGCCTAAAGAGGTTTCTACCCAGCGAACTCGTCATCTTTTAGGACTCGCTCTCATGACACCTGTTCCCGAAGTACCTCTTGATCCCTCTGCGGGAGGAAAAGTTCTCCTCTCTTCTTCCTTGCCATCTGAGGATACCTCTGCCCAAGATATATTTGTATGTCTCATTTCCCCAGGTTGTAAACTTTTTGACAGCAGTGACTATGCCTTTTTTATTGCTCTGGGTGTTCCCGAGTTGTACACAGTGGATGTTCAACAGATGTCTTCTGAGTGCATGGACTCATGCCTTTGACTCTAAATTTTAGAATGGCCCTGAACCCATAGGTCTCCTAATAATAATTACAAAGTACCAAGCTTACAGGCATAAATATAATTGAGGACATATGATCTCTTTTCAAGTGTCAGGCTCACTTTGTTGTCCCCCAAAAGCCACAAGGTCAGAGCTGAGCTAGTTGTTTGAGCTGCATGGGTATTTGGTTTCATCTTCTCTGACCCAGAAGATCAAATTTATCCTTTGTAATTTATCACCCTCTTTTCACCTTCAACTTCATTTTCTGTTTGTTCTCTCATTAACTTCTTGCTCTCAACCTTTGACATATTTCTGATTTCCATTTCTATTCTCTTTACTAATGTTGGATGGTGGAAGCTGTCTCTCCTGATTCTAGCTCTGACCTGATTAATTCTGTCTCTGGATAATGTCCACATTTCAGCTTGATGTTTTTTTCTCATGCTGTGCTATTATTGCATTATAGTCAATGTTAGGCATAAAAGTGGCAGCAAGTACAGTGAAATTAGGCAATGAGCCAAGATAGCAATATCTGGAAACTACTAACTAAGGAAGAAGAATGCTGATAGAATTAGGTAATCAGTCTTAAAAGTAAGAACAAGTGTGCTAGACACAGACAGGTAGGCAGGTCAAAGTCGTATACAAATCATGAGAATCAGAATCTCCAGCAGGGAAAAAAATCCATGAGAAGACACAGCTAAAACCTGAGCAGAGTAAATGCCAGAAGGCGTACGATGTGCTTGGTCAAAGTCCAAGCAGATAACTGTTTACTGACTACATGTGAGGCAGGTGCTGTATGTTGTACACTGAGAGATGAACAAGGGAGTCATAACCCCTGTCCTCCGGTCACTTCCAGTTGAGTTGGGAGACACTTATACACAATTAATACCCTTTATGAGAAAAATTGTGATGGTGGAAGTACATGATACTATTGGGCACATAGCAGGGATACCCAGACTACTGCTTCCACTGGCCTGGATGCTCTGGCCATGCATTCCAGGAGTGCTTCTTTCTTATTACTCTCAAATCTCAGGCTCACTTTCTTTCTCCTGTGACCACCTTGAGACTCTCCCAATCCTGGGTCCCTATAAACTCTCTTTATCCATTCCCATCTCAAACTACTTTGCTCAAGTCACAATAATGCTGCTTTCTCTGCTTCTTAGTAATCCTCTTATTTATTCACATTCACTCCCTACTGCATCATTTGAGTGGCTGACCCAGTCCTGCCCCTTACAATCAACCTCAAATCTTTCATCTTCAGCACATGACTGTGTCTCTTACATTCCTGATCAGACTGAGGTCATGGAGTGAGAACTGCATCCCTTCCACCCCTCGCTACATGCCAAACGCCATCCCTGCTGCGTCTTACTTATTTCTTCACTTTTGTATATTCCTTTTTTGTTCCTTCTGACTTAGAGAAAAAGTAACCTTCCTTTTCAGTGCTAACCTCCTTTCCTGTGCTTTGGTCCCACTTCTCTTTTCTTTTCCTTTCTTCTCCAGAATGCCTTCTGTTTCCCTTCTCTCTCTGGCAGCTTCAGTTTCTCCCTCTGCACTGATTTCTTTTCCAGTAACAGAATGCATGCATACATGCTGGACTCAATCCAAAAAAAAATTTTTTAGGGGGTTCTGAGCCTCTCTCTTTCAATATGCCGCTTCCTTACTGTTATCGACAAGCCTATGTACCGGGGGAAACATCCACGTTTACTTGGCAATAAGTCGGTAACTTAAAAAAGGGTGTATTGGATTTGTGTGTCTTATTTTTTTTTCTTTCCAAATTTATTTATTTTTTTCTTCTGTTCAGGTTAGTATCATCAGTCTTTCTGGGAGTATTGCCATCAATTCCTCTTACTCTGCTCTGCCTCGGTAGTAAATACATGTAGGCAATCATTGAATCTCTTGGTTAAATGTGTGGGCTCAAGGAAGTAGCCACCTGCTTTCAAATCCTGGCTCTACCTAGTAGTACTAGATATGTGAGGTGGGCAAATACATAACCAACCCAGACCTCAGGTTACTGGTTTGTAAAGTTAGTAGAACAATAATACCTACCTGTTTGAGCTGCTGTAGTTGTTAAATAAAGGACAAATAAGCCTCTAAAATAGATAGCAGCATGCCTGGTGAAAGGGAGCAAAATATACCACCCTAAAATATGCCTCTTTGGCATATTGGTTATTTTGAACTAGTCATTTTAAAGAAACAGCAGATGCAGGTGAAGCTCTGAAAAGCAAGTAGAGGTGTTCCTTTTGTAAGACACATTTACATTTATAAGGGAACTCTATTTATAAGGTTTCTCTGTGTATCAAAAAGAGAGATAACTCTAAATCTAGAAACTCTTATCATTGGAGAAGAAAAGGATGTAAATCTGCATCACAACCCGACCCTTGTTTACCATGTTTTTGCTGGCCTCCTACCCTTTCACATCTTTTGCTTTTAGCTGGTGATAGTATTGAAGGTGGTGGCTTAGGCCGTTTCCGGGAGGAGGGGGGCGGTAGGGGGTCACTCAGTTTTCCCGGGTCTTTCCCAGGTATACAGGGAGGTATATATATATGTTATCAAACTTATGTCTATTTTTCTCCTGTTAATCTTTTAGTATGAGGGGTCTCAGCCAAGAAACTTGGAGGGTAGAGGGAAATTATTTTTCCTCCTCTACACTGGCAAGAAAGTAATCACTCAATAGATGGATGTTAGCTATCATTTTTTTTTTTTTTTTAAAAGACGTGTTCCTTTAAAAAAGGGATCCTAGGATCCCTTTCTCGGTATCTGTAATTGTCACAAATTTCTGGTTAAATCAAGTTGCTAATACTGTGCTTTGGACATGTTGAGCTGCCAGGTGTGGAGTTGGTCAATGGCAATAATGAGCCAAATTGAAAATAACAACTCTTTTATCACTTATTAGGAAAGTAAAGGCAAGAGGCAAAAAAAGAGAGGCACTAGTTCCCCAGAATTCTATTTCCCCCATGGAGGGGCACCTGGCAAGAGGTTCAAATGGATGCAGCACAGAGGAAGGAACTATCTTACAGCCTCTGAGCAAAGCATTTTATGAACCCTGAATGCTGAGAGAAGGGAGAAGGGGCAGGGCCAGGAGTGGAAAAGTAGTCAGTCAGAGGGGAGAAAGACCAAGACCCTTTTCCCTCATAGAGGGTTCCTGGGTTAGGAAGGCAGATATACACATGAGCATCTGGATGGGAAGGAGGCACCCCACCTACCCAGTCCTTGATTGCAACTCTCTCCTGAAACGTGCAATGAGGGAATAAGTATAAGGTTTAAAAATCAGCAAAAGAGTATTTGAAATGTTAATAGTAATCAACAATTTAAGAAGAATCTTTAAAAGAAAACTGCTTGTTTAGATATCAAATCAATTAATGTCCAACAGACATTACTGTTTTGCCAGCGAGAAATTATTTGCATTTTTGCTGGGCAAAAATCTTTGAATTAACCTTTGACTCTCAGACTTATAAACTGCTCAGACAATAAAAGTGAAATCTAGCATTGCTTTGGGAAAAGAAGAAGAAGAAGAAGAAAAAAAAGCTAGTAATCGCTTTTACCTCTTTCCAAGTTTTAGATCATTTTTCTGACACTGTGAAATGTGGTGATTCTGACCTACCCCACTGGTTGTTGTATTAAATAAGATAGTGTATGTTAAGCCCATACAAATTATTTAGTGATCCCTCGAATGCCAGGTGCTGTTTTAGGTTGTCATTATTCCTCCTCCTTAATCTTTGTAACCTGACTCTTCTGTACTATTCAACTGAAATATTCTTTTGGAAGGGACATCTCATTAGCTAAGTTAATTGGCCTAATTTTGGATATTGCTGTTACTATTTTCTGCTTTAGCATTTGGTCTGGTTAATTATCCCCTACTTCTTGAAACTTTCTCCTTTTTGGGTATCTCTTTTCTAATTCCACTTTCTTCTCACTAAATCATTTTTCTTGACTTACCTTCCACCTATTAGCTTTTAAATGTGAGCATCCCTGCAATATTTCACCTTTCTTCATCGCATTCTCTCCATGATGTAATATCTCCATGATGTAATATCTCAAATAGATAACCCTTATTACAGACGTATTTTCAATTACATTTAGGAAAATTCCATCCATACATTTTATTAGCATTTTACACTAAACATATCTCAGTCTCAGGGTTATTATTATTTGTTTAATTTCTGAGAAGCAACCAATATCCTAAGACATTCAGACTTGACCCACTACATTGTGACTTTTGATTTATTTCTCTTCTTTATTCCACATAATTAATCAATTACCCAAACTTTTGACTCTGCCTTAAAATACCTCTTACATTGTGGTAGACTGCTACTTTGATGTCCTCAAATGAACTATGTCTCCAATACTCATGCCTTTTGTTGTCCCAATGGGATACCAAAGGGGATGGGAACAGTTTACCTTGGAATGTAGGCATTGTCTATATTGAATTTAAAAATAATGAAAAAATCAACTGAGAATTGGTTTGCTTTTTGTTATCTACATGAAATTTAATTTGAAACCATGTCAATAATAGTATATTTCTTCTGCTGTGGTAGATCTATCCCATTACCTCCCTGCTTGGTATACCCCCTCCTGTATTTACTCTGGTTCTAACTTTTCCTAATGCAAGCACAATACTTTCAAACACCTAATAACACTCACACACTGAAGTTTGTCTTCTTTCTTTGCTTTTGGGGTATTCCCTTTCAACATTAAGGCATCATGCTGTAAGAAGCCCAAGCCATGTGAAAGGCAACTGAGTGGATTAGGTCAACAGTCCCACATGAGTTCCCAGTTTTTTTTTTTTTTTAATGAAACTAACATCAAAGTCTCTTACCTCACCTAGCTATGTGGCAGACCCAGTAATGATCTCAAATTATGCATTCACCCAAATAGTGCTTATCTATTAATATAATATAGAAAACAGAAACAACATGAGAATAGCTGATATAGTCATGGTCTAAGATAAACGACTATAATAAGAATTGAATTTCTTTTAGGTAAACCCAGTCATCTTAGTGAATAACATGAAGGTTACTAGTAACTGGCAGGAAGACAATGAGGGTTTTCTAAATTTAATTTCATTTCCTTAAATGTAAAGGCAGGAGATAATGTTTTCAGAATACAAAAATTCTTATTTCCTGTTGTAAGCAAAAATTAGCATACGGGGTGATCTACAAAGAAGTGAGTAAACTTGAGTAACTTTAATCCTTTATATGATTTAAAAAGGAAATTTATAAAATTTTTAAATACAGAAATACGTAACAATGTTCACAGATTTTAATTACTACAGTATTGATTTTGCACTGAACTGAACACTGTGGTATCTGGATGTATGAAGATAAGGCAACATGCAAACCCAGCCCTTAGAAAGCTTTCAGTCATTTGGGAAATGGGGCATATACACTTAACGAACTTAATATTGTGAGTTAAACAATAATAGTAAAAAGGAAAGAGAGAATTCTCAGAATTAGTGTTTAAGTGTTCAGTAAAATATATGAAAGAAAGAGAAGTGCTGACAACTTAGGTGCATTTTGTGTGTGGGGGGGCATGTCCATGTAGAGGAATATTGAGATAAAATTTTGGAATGGTGGGTAGGAGTCACACTGTGAAATAACATGTGCTCTCCCTGTTTACCTAACACATTAAAGAGTCTCATTTTAACTACATGTAGCCATACAAGACTAAAAAACTTTTTATGTTTAAATATAGGGATAGATATTTTTTCCCCTTTTAATCAGAGTTGCAAGCAATCTAGAAAGTTGTCTTAAATGGTATGGATCATTCATTTTAGTAGGGCTCTTACACTCTGATAAGCACACTGTGAGGCGTGGGGAATGTAAAAATGAGAAAGATAAACATACTTGCACTTATGGAGTCAAGACTCTAGGAGATAGGATAATTAAAACTAGTACGTGTAATGCAGTGGGCTATAGTGGGACAATTAAGGTATATAAGCACAGAGAGAGGTGAAGCCAAATTGGTAAAGAAGGGTAAGGGAATGCTTTCTGAGAATAAAAGACAACAGAGATTTGAGCCTAAGGGAAGGTTGGTCACAAAAGGTGATGCAGAGGATCTTCATGTGCAAGAAGCTAGAGACTAGAGGTAGCAAGAGATTTTTTAAAAACAAAATGTTTCTTAGAACAGTCTTATAGAAAAAATGAATATAATTTTTTCTTTATCTTTATACATCTTTATCAATCTATATTTATATCAATATCTATCTACCTACCTACTTACATATCCACCTATCTATAGAGGGATATATAAAATTATATGACTTAAAAAGTTGATGATTTGAAAGAAAGTTGGAGAGAGTATTGTGTGAATGGATATCATGCTGCAAGTCTCTGTATTTGCCCTGGTTTGTCCAGTTCAATAGATCAACTAACATGTATTCAGACAATTCTGTGCTAAAAGACAGACACAAAGATTGGGATGCTGAGATAAAGACAAAGACTCAGCATTCAGTAAAGGAAAAGACATCAGGAGTGAATTCAGTGTTGTGCTGAGTGCCGAGTGCTATGTGCTAAGTAAGAGCTGTGTACTGGATTCTGAACACTTTGGGCTGCAGGAACATGGAGGAGACACCTCACTTGGCCTCAGAATGTAAGGGTGACTTACCGGAAGACTGACCTAAGCTGAGCCAAGCCGTGAATCTGTTCCATTCGGTATTTTTTATTATGTACTTGGATGAAGTCCTAGAAACCTATAAAGGGTAAGCATTATGAGAGCTAGGGATGAATTAATCTATATGATTAGCAGTGCCTTAAAACACAGAAAACACTAAATAAATGT
This sequence comes from Cynopterus sphinx, assembly GCA_030015415.1. Lineage (NCBI taxonomy): Eukaryota > Metazoa > Chordata > Mammalia > Chiroptera > Pteropodidae > Cynopterus > Cynopterus sphinx. The sequence goes on along the minus strand of CM057382.1, from coordinate 34,010,786 downwards.
ATCTCAAATAATTAAATAAGAGACATTTTTATTATACTTGTGAATAAAAGCCAACAAGTGTTAATTAATAACATCCAAACATAAAGAGCTTTACAGATTAGAATAGCTGTCCTTCGTAATAGGAAATTTAATAGTGAAAAATATAATGAATTGTACTAAGTTCATATAATCAAATGTCCAAGGACAAGGGGGAGAGATCATACTGAAATGGTGGTACCTTTTCAAAATGAATCCACTTTACAAAGTCAAAGAAAGTAAAGAAGCAAAGACATTATTTAGATTGAAATAGAGTGTCCAGTGCCAAAGAATTGATAATTTCTTCGGTCTCACAGCATTTGTCTGAACTTCTGGATAATTATTTATAGTTCTTAGTGTAACATTTAAAAGGATGATTATGACAAAATTGAATATATGTGTAGGAAAATAGTAAAAGCCATAAAAGTTTAAAGCTCTCAAATCATGTGTTTCTCTAGAATTAGAGAATTGATTTTCATTATAGAGGAGAATTTTTCTCAAGAATAGTACTACTTTATTGGTGAGACCATAAATCCTGGCATTGAGTTTAGGAATTTATTATATTTCTATAATTTATAACTATTGAAGAATAGGAAAATTACTTTTGAATAAAGTGTGGATGTTGCTAAGACTTTATAAAATAATATTTTGTTTTTTATTTAGTTCAAGTCCTTATTTATTATATAATTATATATATTCTTACCTTGATAGTACTTTATAAGTTTAAAAGTTTAGGTGTAGTACATTATAAATTTTAAAGTTAAGGGCAAACAGAACATAGGCATACTTTTATGAATCAAAGTCTCCCTTTCTCCCTTCAGAATGATGGAACATCTTTAGATTAAGAAATAATCAGTAAAATTTTTGCCTTCTTATAAACCTGAAGTAAAAGAGAAACAGCCTTGGGACTGCTGTGTTACAGTCACTCTTAAAGTAATGGATGATATAATATTCAAAGAATTTGTAATGTAGTAATAGATTGGTATATCTGTGTTCCTAGGTATTTTTTAAATGATTATGTGGTAAATTTATGCTACTTATAACTAATAAAAGTAGACAAGGCAGTAATAGCAAAATAATCTGTGAATATTTAATGATAAACATATTTTATTGTGGATTAAGAATTCTGTTTTGAAAATAAAATTGTGTTAACTTTAAAATGATCATGATATGCTTTATGTGATTTATTGAAACTATCAGGGTAGTATCAGAAGCAAAGTAAGTATATTACGTTTTTGAAATCTTCTTAGACACAAATCAGGTCAGATTGAGAATGTGAAAAATATGAAAATTATGCAATAAGATTATTTAAAATATTGAGTTCAAAGGGTGAGATTTATCATGCTTTAGGACACAATGTATGGCTATCAGTCTGAACATAAAAACACTCTGAGAGCAATAAATGAACAAGACAAATTAAAAACCCCTCACAGACTCAGACAATAATAGTATGATGATTACCAGAGGGAAAGGGGGGTGAAGGGAAGGTAGAAAAGGGTAAGGTGTCAAAATATGGTGTTGGAAGGAGATTTGACTGTGAGTGGTAAACACACAATGTAAAATATAGGTGATGTATTATAGGATTGTATTATTTGTTTTATTTTTATTTTTAATTCTTTAATGTCACTATATATTTGACCTCTTTTACCTTGTCTACCAGAATTATATATTTGAAACATATAATTTTATTAAACAATATAACCCCAACAAATTTAACAAAATTAAAGACACAAATGAAATAAAATAAATGTGTTTCACCTTTGTGATTATATATATATATAAAATATGATAAGGACCATGAATATATATGGCATGGGAACAAACACAAAATAATAAATGAGTAAATGAAATAGAAAGCAATATAATTTTGGGTCACCCAAATGAAACTTTACCCCTGATTAAATTCAAATCTTTGTCCTCACCCTCAGATCTAGAAATATAAACAAAAACCAAATGGTAATTTTAGGGATTAAAAATACAGTATCTGAAGTGAAATTTCTCATTGAAAACAAATTTCTCTTCTCACTTAAAATTCAGTACACTGAACTCAGGTCCGCCCTTGTTGCTTCTTAGACATCCTATTTCGTCTTGCTAGTTCATTTACTCTCTAACTTTCTTTGACAAGTATTTATAACTTCATCTCTTTTTTCAAATCTCTAATACCTCCTCTCCCATAATCACACACATGAAATGTCCATACTTTAAGATAAGCCAGTCAGTTGAAGAAATATTGCATCCTTTTGCCTTTGCCCACATAAGGAACTAGTTCTAACAATTCGTCCTTATGCTTTATAAAATGTTACCTGCTTATTGTATTTTTCTCACTAATGTTAATATTCCAGTAGAACCTGACAATTCCCATTGTTAATAAACAAGAAATCCAGTTTTTGCTTTTAGCCATGATGGAGTAAGAGGGTTTGAAATTACTATCCTATTATAAACAAATAAAAAACCCTAATCTCTATAGAAAATGTATTTTCACATACACTAGAAAAGCAGCATCATGAGACTGTAATTCCTGAGGAGGAAAGTAACATAAGCCAGACTTTCTTCCTAGAGGTAATTTCTAGACTGTGAAAGAAATAACCTAAATTGAAGATACAGAGAGAAATAGAGTTCTGTGGTAGGCCATAGTGGGATTTTGAGGGCATAGCACACAAGAGGGCACAGGGATTCCTTTGAGGCTTTAGCTGAATATAAATCTGAGAATGTATAGGATAAAACCCTATGAGGTCAAGAAATAACAAGTTCTGTGGAAAAATTATCAAGAAACTAAAAGCCAAACAATTCTCAGATTTCACATAGGGCTCTTTCCACCAGCTCAAGTGGAGATCTTACAGATTATGTGGGGTGTTTAATAGAGACTACAGAAGGGTCATGACTTAGCAGTAGAATTAAATTAATCCAAGAGTAAAGTCTTCTGTTGAGTTTCCTTAAAAGAAAAAATAAGGCCTGAAAGGATCAAACTGATCTATAAAACTTAACTGCAATACTTAAAAGAATATCAAAAAAAATTTTCTGATACTGTTTAAAGGAATATGAAAAAACTTAACTTCAGTAATAAAAAATGTCCATCATTCATAGAAAGAATTTTAGATGTAAAAAGCAAAAAAATATGACTCATAGCCTGAGGAAAAATTAATTAAAACACAGGAATTCAGAGATGAAAACATCAGAAGAAATTAATACAGCTATTGTATTTATGCTCCATATACTCAAAGTTGTAAAGAAAAACTTGAACATAAAGCGATAAGTGGAAAATATAAACAAAAACGAAATGGAAATTTTAAGGATGAAAAATACAGTATCTGAAGTGAAATTTCTTTAGATAAAATTAACAGCAGATACACATTACAGAAGAAAATCAGTTGATTTGAATGCACAATAGAAATTATCCCAAATGAAATCCAGGAAATAATATGATTGGGAAAAAAACATAGAGCTTTGATGAGTTATGAGAAATTGTCATGTATAATCTAACATAAATGTAATTAGAGTCCCATAGTAATTGGGGGATGAAAAAAATTATTCTGAGAGCTAATGGCTGAAAAATCTTCCAGATCTACAAAAGTCAACAAATCTCAAACAGGATGAATATAAAAAGTGCCACATCAATGCACATTTGGCAAATTGCTGCAATCTAATGATAAAAGAAAATTCTTAAAAGCAGCTAGAGGAAAAAAAGCATATGCAGAGAAAAAAACAATTAGTACAGACTGCTTTTCAGAAAGATGTAAGCCATTGGACAATGGAATGACATCTTTTAAATGCTGAAGGAAAAAAAAGCTCTGAGAGTTAGACATTAGCAGCTTGGCAGGAGGTGGTGGTGCCATAAACTAACAGCACAAAAGGACTTGGAGTAAATTTCTTGCCTCTGCCTCTCTATCTCTTTCCAAAGTCTAAAACCAGATTGATGTGGGGGCATAGCTGGAGTGCCAATAAGCCGGAGAGGAGGCCTTGTTCTAATAGAGCTGGTTTCTTCAGTCCAAAGATGCCCATCCATGGACTAAATAACTTATGATTATTTCCTGATTTCCATGATTTGTTCTTCCCCTTGTAGGTTTATTTTTCTGACCCATTCTCTTTTTCTTTGAAATATTTTTAATTTTGAACATTTTAACAAATTAAAATACATAAAAGTGAAATGAACAATATAAAAAACAATATGAGCTTTGTGAGGTGGTTCTATTTCTCTATTTTATTCTGTACTTCTCATCACTAAAGAGAATGGCTGGCATATTGTAGGTACAAAAATATATGTTTTAAATGAATGGATAAAAATAAGTACTGTAGTTCTACAACCCAGAATAGCATTAATATTTCATTGTTTGTCACTGTCATTTTTTAAAGAAAAGTGAAATATAACAAATAAGTCTAAATTTCCTTTTAACAACTACTCTTGGTTTTAGATTCACTTCCCTGTATTCCTAGGTTTAATTTTACCATGAATTTGTAGAAAAACCTAATTAATCCTGGTGAAAACACAGATTCTATTTATGTCCGTCTATTTGTCATCTATCATTAATGTTCAACTGATAAATCTCCATAAATACTATTAAAGATACTGCATAGTTCTAGGGGAAACCATTCACACCATGGTATTAAAATAGACATATTGTTCTGTATCTACTTATTTCATGTACTATTATATTTCTGACATAGTTCTTGTCTTTTAATTGCTTTGTCATATAATTTCATTATATGAATAGGCTATATTTTGTCTATTCCTTGAGTGATGTGCTTCAAAGTTGTTTCTAGTTCAATATTATTTAAAAAATGCTGTAAAAATATGTTTATAAAGCATCTTGTATAAGGATCTATATAAAAATTTCTCTAATGATATGTTACCAGAAATGAAACTACTGGGTCATGAGATATGTTCTTTTCAGTTTTATTAGATTCTTCAAATTGCTCCACAATTCACAACACGTTGAACCACTTTAGAGTCCCACTAGCCATATGTGGTACAAGCAATTTTCATATATCCTTGACAATAATGACTAGGGTGAAATGTTAACTTTTGCCTATATGAAAAATGAAAACTGTTATTTCATTATGTTTCAATCCAATCCTTTAATAGTAATGATGTTAAAATGTTTTCCAGGATTCATTAGGTTTTTCTCCCTTTGAGGAAATACCTTGTCCTTTGCTCTTTGAGGCATGTCTTTATACTTTGATTTGTCTTTAGAGTAAGGCAGCACCCTGGTTACCTAGTGGCAGTAAATAAATATTTGTTGAATTTTATTCATAGAGTTATAAAAATATGTCCAATTGGTCTTGCAGAAAATTATCTTTTCTTCCTCTGTTTATCTGTGATTTTTAAAAAATACTTTATTTTTTAGAGCAGTTTTAGGTTCATCGCAAAATTGAGAGGAAGGTACAGAGATTTCCCATAAAGCCCCTGCTCCCACTCATGCAGAGCCTCCCAGACTATCAGCGTGCCCCTCCAGAGTGGTACATTTGTTAGAACTGAGGATATCTGCTGTTTTCTGAATCCTGCATTTGATAAGACGTGGGAGGCAGGATGGTTTAATATGAGAGTCTGCTTTGGAGACAGTTTGATTTGAGTTTAGGTCCTGGTTCTTTCAATCAACATGGAACCTTGACAGTTTACTCAGACTTTCTGAAATTAGGATAATAATCAATATCTCATAAATCTCCAAGTATTAGCTTGAGAAAATAAGTGTAAAGCACTTACTACAGTGATAGTCACATAGAATATGATCAATAATAATAATTTTTTTTTACACCTTTCATTTCCAACTACATATGGAAATAAACATTGATTTGGTCTGATGAGATATGTTCAGTTAATCTTTCTCTTTAAATGTTACACTAAAACCCCATCCAGGTTTCTGGAGGGTCTGCTATGCTTAATCTTACAACTGTTTTTCTTTCAACATGGGAAACTTGTATTAATTCCCAAGTTTATACAAGAAATCTTAAAAAAACAATCAAAATAGAATTTGCAGCTGTGGCTGGCAACATTCTTTCATGTGCTCTTTTAAATTTAACATACCACCAAGTCATTCTTTTTATATTTCAGTCTTAGCCATACACAAATGGGGACTGGAGAGGGACGGGCACAACACCTGTATCTAGTTTGCAAAGAAGCTTTGGGCAAAAGTGGAACTATTACATGCTGACACATTTGTACTTACTTTGAATTTTGCTGAATTATCACTTTCCTGAGAATCAGAGGCATATTTTTGAGCTTGTTTGGTTTCCAGTGCAATGAATTTTTTCACCAGAAACTCAAAGAATTTTCAGTAATGATGCTGAACCTTGCTTTGAAAATTTAAATGTGCAAACATGTCTGGACAGTAGGGGTCACAGTTGTCTTAGATTAAGATCAGAAAATTGGTGTTCACATAATAAGTTTTGTTTGTTTTACAGTTGTTTTTAGATTTATAGAATAATAGCTATAAAATATGAGTTTGGTTTGAAAATGCAGTCTTTGGCCAAATTAAAAGGATTAAAATCTTGCCTTTCCTCCTTTTTGCATATTTGCATAATTGCCTTCAACATTCCTTTCAGAGATAAGAAGTTTTTATTCTTAGATAGCAAAGTTCTGCTTGAAGGTATTCTTCTAATCACTGTCAAACCAAAAAGGAATTTTCATTAGGAACTTTTAAATTTTCTAATCAAAGTTCCTGAAAACATTTTTTGAATAAATGAATTTCATATTTCATAGCGTGGTAAAAATATTTTTCTCTTCTATTTTGAAGAAATGAATGAGGTTTCTAGGTTTTCCATTTTTCATTAAAGCTCTAGTTGCTAGGAAATTGTTGTAGCTTGTTATTTGCCAGTGATTGATTAGAACAGATATGTTTACTTAAGTCTCTGCATCATTATTCTAATATGTCATGAGAGTACATACAGCAATCCCAATTTAATACACTCTTTGGTACAACACATTATATACTTTGTTTATAACTTTTTGATTTGAAAATATTCATAGGAGATCAATGTCCTAGGAAAACACAAAGGGGTATACTACTTATTGTACATTGAAAGAGGATAATAAAGCACTGATGACGAGATGCAATAATTATAACTCATATTGCTAGTGAGAGTGAAAATGAGTACAACTTAAAATATCTGTTTATGGCAATACCTACTACAGCTGGTCATATCCATACTTAGCTGCTCTACTTTTAAAAATAATACCTCAAAACATGCCAATAGCAGCACTTTTTGTAATAGACCCAAATCAAAAACTCTCTGAAAATCTATCAATGTATATTATACTGTTTAAGTATAAAGTAAAAAAAGGCAAAGAGGGTAATGATGAATTTGCTTTATTAATTGCGGATATTTGGATGACCTCAGTACTCGGCAATATTTTTTGCATTTTTTCCATGGTTCAGCATATGTTCCTTAATTTGCATGTCCACAATCATATTTTTGCCAGGGCACCTTGTTTAGCCTATTTAAGAAAAAATTATTTATTTTAACTAATGAATAAATTAAGGAGGATGCATTAATTTACAGTGAATAATATTCTTTTTATTAACTAGAATATTCAAGTTCCTTGTTCTGGTAAATGCTTTCATTATTGTCAAATTAATAATTAGAAGGTGGTTTTAGTGAGTGTAGAATGAATGCAGAGGCTGGTGAATAATAATTAGGAGCTTTTCTTTAGTGTATGTTGATGCCCAGTGATATGTTTCTTTTGTGATATTATTGACATAGTTAATCAAGCTTTTTTCATTTCATAACATAGAATCATAAAACTGGAAGAAATGTCAAAATACCATTTTTCTTTCCCCCTGTTCCAACTACATTAACATAAACCAATTCAACTGAATGAGAATATATTCTACTTTGAAGAAGTACTTTCATGGAAGATAACAGTTATTTTCAAAACTTATCTCACTTTTTGAACAGGACTAGAATGGAGGAGATAAAGCAATAATACAAACTGTGGAGACAGCAATATAATTAGTGTTTTGGGGAGAAACTTATTTTCTATTTAGTTTAGAGATTACCTGATGATTTGAAAAATCACAGACAAGTTTCCTCTTGGATTTGTTATCTTTTGCTCATTCATTTTTAAAGTCAAACAGCCATAGGGATCAGAAACAACAGAATGAGGGATTGATTGCAACTCACATTCTCAAGTGTTGGTATTTTTTAAGTATCCCTCATAAGAGACTTTTAACTCCAGCCCAAGATCTGAGGACACACAATCATGTGATTGAGCAACACCCAAAATAAGGATATAATTGTCTTTATAGAACTAACTACATATAGCCATGGAGTCTGAGCCAACACGGGTGACAGTATTACATTCAAGAATGCTGACCTTGCCATTTTTTTACAAGATGAAACTAGAATGACTAGTTAAGTGATGTTAAGGATAAAGTCAGAAATACAGCAAGGTCAGGTACCCAGGAGTAAGAGAGCAGACATAAAAGGCAAAATAGATAAAATATTTGCTTTATATAGGATTTTGAACAAAGAATACTTAATGTTTCCATTAAGGTTCATGATGATGCATGACAATGAGCAAAGAATATTGATTTTAAACATTTGAATGCTTGAATATAAATCCGTATTATAAAAGTGGAGAAAAATATTAAACTTATTTCCTGTTGACCTGGTTACGTGGATTGGTGACTATGATTAAATATAACATTGATAAGATCAAGTGATGTTATTATTTAAAAAAAATTAATTTCTCATTGCACCATGAAGGAATTTCCAAAACATTTTTAAAATCTTTTTAAAGCTTTCATAAATGCTGGATTCATAATTTAGATATTTTAATTTAACAGAGATTCACTTCATTGATTGACTATTTTAAATTCTTCACTAGGTGCTTTGGGAAGGTACAAAGATATCTAAGAAATAATCCATGTGCTTTAGGGATTTATGACTTAGTAAGTGATCCAGGATAAACTACTAAATATAGTTAAAATCCAAATGAAATCCATGCTAGAAGAAATGTGTTAGTAATGTGCCTCAGAAGAAAAATTAATTTTGTTATCATGGAAGGCTACAGTGAGGAAGTGATATTTTGACTGGGTCTTGAAAGGTAAGTAGTAGTTCAATAGCAGGAAAGAATATAAAGGGCATTCTTGACTAAGAAAACAACTGTAACAAGGACATGGAGTAATGTTTTGACATGCTGAGGCCATTAGAGGTGGTCTGCTATTGGTGATGTTCAGTACAGAATGGAATATAGAGAGATTGGAGAGAGTTAATTAGGAAATAGACCAACCTTCTAAATAGAAAAGCTGTAGCCATATCTCTGACATTTACCAAACTGAGTTTAGTACTACATCTATCAAAATAACTGAGAACAAAATGATTAACAAACACTTTTGATCTGGAGGAAATCTCAAAGATTATCTAGTTTAATCTCAGTCTCTCTCTGTCTCTCTACGTCCCCACCGCAACCCCACTGCCAAACAACAACAACAACAACAACAACAACAACAACAACAACAACAACAACATAGGTTCATAGGAGTTAAGTATTTTTGATCACAATAGGTAGTATAGAGGCTGTTGGGCTGTGAGGCAAGTGAATGTCCAACATAGAGATATTACCTATTATTAATGGTAAAGAAGACAGTAATTTTCTAGTTTTTTAGATAGGTGGTGGCCTAAATTTGATGTGGGTTCCTCGATGTAGCAGATATGCAGGGAGATGCATTTTTTGGTCCCCAAATTGAAACATTGATGGTAACCACATTCTAGCACACCCAGGTCATGAGGTTTGTGTCCCACTGTCCACTTCCTTACAATGGCTACTTGCTGAGACATGGACATCTGTTTCTAGTTGACCCAATAACATTTCTGTTCTGGTAACTTGGAATTGAGAAGGTTCAGATAAAAGATTTTGGGTAAAGATTAGTACTGGAATCTTGACAAGCTAAAGCCAGGTATTAGAAGATATGGGAATACAATAATGTGAATTAAACAAGGAGAAAAAAGAGAAGGGAGAAGTGGAGGAAGAAGCAGAGAAAAAACTGAATGGAGGTAGAGCCACAGTGGTACCCAACCTCAGTTAAGTTTCCCCTCTTGCCTAATGCTATCCGATTCCACCTTTTCATGTGACATCCGTGAGATCAGACATCTTTGAGCTGCTTGGTTGTATGGGCCTCCGCAACATGCAGGCAAAGCAGCTTTGATCTCAAAAATCGTTTTACAATGGTGACTCTTTTAACTCCACATTATGAATAACCCCTTCATTTCCTTTTGAATTATGTTTTCCCTACTTTTCTTCAAGACATAACAAAACAAAACAAAACAATACAAAGCAAAACAAGAAACCCCTGAAAAACTCTACCTTATTCATTTTATTATTCAGAGGAAATTGCCCACTTTCTTCTTTGCCCTTTGACCTGTGGAGTCAGGGTTGCATTCAGTTACCACAGGACAACAGAAACTGTTGAAGCCTTCTTGAATCTTTCATACACCAGACCAATGTGTATTAGACAGGAAGGCTGGAATTGCCTCTGGACCTAAGTACTGCATCAACAACCTCCCTCCCTCCATCTGTTACAAAATCACCTTTTAGCTGAATGAACAGCTTGAAAATCTGAAGAACAGACGTGTTAGTCTTAATGGTTTTATTTTCCCTGTTCATCACTCTATTGTCAGTAAAAGGGCAGTAGATTTTGACAGATATGCTGAAATGAGCACTTTCTGTAAGAAGGAAAAGAATCAGTGTAGATACCATGCTGGGGCAGTAGTCACAGAAACAGCTTTCTTAACTGACCAAGGCTTCTGTCAGGATAATGAACCATCATAAATCTTTCTAACTAGAAAGAAAAAAATGTATGTATTTAACTCGTTTGAGACTAAACAAGATATTAGGAGTATATTTCAATTAAAAATGCATTTCTTTTTATAAAAATGAATTTATAAATATACCTATCTACGTTTATAAATTATTTATAATTTACTTATAAATTATAAACATGAGTTTATAAGATGCATCACAACCACCCAAAAATCATTTTGGCTAGGAAGTACAATGTGTCCTAATTTAGTAAAAATTGATTTGCCTACTGCTTTTCAAAAGGAGTATTTTTGTTTTTGTAAAGTTTCTAGCAAGTATATAAATGAATAAATAGACATGTAGGAAAGGGGTTGAGTTGGCCAGGATATTCAAGACATTCAGTAACTGGCATCTTACTGATTTGCAGTTGATTTGGAAAGACCAACAAATAATTCAGTGTAGCCTTTAGGTTCTTGGAAGGAAGAAGCCTTCTGAGGGAGACTCATGCTGGAGCAGTGAGGATGCCAGGAACACTGTACAATCATCGCCAATGCTGCCATTTTTAAATTAGGGAACATTGTAGCTTAATACTGATATTTCTGTGTTGAAAGAATCACATACAAGCTTCATTATCCTCATTAAACTACAGTCAATAGCTACAGATCAAGGACTGCCTGCAGGCAGCTTTAATTAGGTAAATAAAGCAGTTTCTGTCTGAGGCATAGAGCTCAGCAGCTCTGCTCACAAGTGCGATTTCTGACTCTAGGTGTATGCATAATAACTCTGAGCACTTGCTTAGCATTGACCATTCATGGTTTAGCAATAATTTCTGATTTGGGCCCATTGTCTACTTGATCCTGTGCTATATGTAGAACTCTTCCTTTTCTTCAGGATTCAAAGGCCCACTTTTTCTGCCTATCTTCCTTGCACCCTATATTGTAGTTGGGGCACCAGGATAGAGGAATTAGGTTTCAGATGTTGATTTCCACACTTAATATCATTCCCTAGGCTGTTACTTAGTCTTTTGGGTCACGTTCTCTTAATCTGTTAAATAGGGATACTGAGAACTATATTGCATAATTGCTTTAAGAAAAAGGTAAAATCTATATTAGATAAAATGTACATAAAGTGCCTAAAAATTTTAGACATATTGTAAAGTTCTCAGAAAAGTAGCAAAATCTACTTATCTGAGAAAGTTGGCTTTAGATTCTCAGTGTCTATTACTATTTTTATTATAGAATGATAATTAAAACATGGTCAGATTTTCATATTTACTAATGAACAAATACAGCATTATTGAAAACGTATGTGGAAAATACATCTGCTTTAGGCCCTGATTTAAATAATTACTTTGGGTTTTATGAAATACCCAAGAATAATCTTGTCGAATAAGCTTGCTAATACGAGGCTTCCAAAATACTGGCTCAGCATTTGAATTCATTCTTCTCCCCCCCTCCCAAATAATAATTATAAATATACAATGGAAGTGAAAAAATTATTTTAAGGGGGACATTGCAGCCCTGTGGTCTCTGTTCTTTCATAAAAGAAGCATCTGCTTATTAATGTCCCCAGAATCACATCTCTTAGTTACTGAATACTGTGAAAAGCTGTCTTTTATTTGAGAAAGTGAAAAATTAGGATTATAAGTCCATTAGCATAAAAGTCATGTACTTTAAATTTACTCAAATCATAAAATGCTAAGAAAAATAAATTTGGGTTAATTTAAAGCCACTTAGTCCTCACAGGGCTTTGGCTAAGTATAATTTAGACTCTCTACATGTGTGACAGCAATTCCTGCTGGACCTGTCAGAGTTGTGACTATTGATAAAGTGATTTAAGAGCAGAGACATGCAACTTAGATAGGTTCTCAGAATTTACTGTCCAAAGAGAGGTCTGTGACTAATAGAAGAGAAATGGTCATTCCATTCATCTATCATCTTCCTTCACTTGGAGAATTAGAGTCCTAACTGTATATGTCATAATGTCCCAGAAAGAACATGGTATCCTCAATTATGGGAGTCTGGAGGTCATTGGTCTGAGCTCATCTCTGCCACTAGTCACTGCACATTTTTGGATCCTGGTATTTTACATAGATGATCTTTACATTTGAATTACTGAGAGAAGGAGGCTTTCATTTATCTAATTACATTGTTAGAACCTTGAGAGTACATTTAGATTTGAGCCACAGATCAAATTATTGTTATGGGTTAAATTTGTCCCTTTCTTCCCCAATTCATATTTTAAAGTTCTATCCCCAGTTCCTTAGAATAGACTTTATCTGGAGTTAACGTCTTTATAGAGATAATCAAATTACGATGAGGTCACTTGGATGGAACTATATAATCCTATATGACTGATATGTTAATAAAAAAGGTAAATTTAGATATAAACTTCATATAGGATGAATTTCACATGAACATGAATATGGCCTTCTGCAAGCCAATGAGAGTGGCCTAGAACAGATCTTTCCCTCCAAGCCATCAGAAGAACCAACCCTGCCAACAACCTGATTTTGGACTTCTAGTTTTCAGAATTTTGAGATAATCAATTTCTGTTGTTTAAGCCACTCAGAGTATAGTACTTTGTTATGATAGCCCTAGTGAGATAATACAATTACTTATTAGCTGTGTGACTGGGATAAGTTATTTAAAAAATTAAATCTTAGTTCTCCCATTGTAAAATGGAAATGATAAAAACAGTGTTTAAGTGAGCTCTGGAGTGAGTCCTTGCATTCATACTCTAGCTCTGCCACTTAATAGATGTGTAACCTTGCGCAAGTTGCTTACCTTCTCTTTGCCTTAGTGTTTTTATTCATAAAATGAAGGTAATACTAGTACCTGTCTCATAGTTTCAATGTGAGGATTGAATGAGTTAATGAGTATAAAATATTTATAACTATATCTGGTACTTGCTAATTGCTTAATAAATGTTAATATTGTTTATTTGGAGCATAAGTTAGTGCATATAAAACATATAACATATGCCTAGTACATAATGAATTTCTAATAAGTGTTTATTATTATATTTTTTTACTGATCACTTTAAGTGGTCCTAATAACATTAAAAAGAATTCAAAAGTCTCAAAAATAATGTTTTTACCAATTAAAATTATAAGATAGTGATTGAAATAAAATTTTACATTGTCTTTATTAACATATAATTATTTGTCATATTGCCTATAAGATCTTAAAAGCTGCCATTATTTACTCATATTCAACAATAAAAATTTATTATCATTTCTGAAGATCTTATTCATGTCCTTTTATTTTTATGTTTCTTTAAATGACTATACCATGGTTTTTACATTTTCCTTCAGTAGAGTTAGAGCAGAATTTCCTAAAACTAATATTTTATTTAGAAGGAAAATCTTCAATATTATGCTAATAGGAGGGTGCTGGTTTCCTTCACCTTTATTCTTTTTATTTTCCCTTTTCTCCCTTGCCTAAAATACTATTAAAATTGGAGACATCTTTCTTATAGCTGTACTTAATTAAATTAAGATATAAAGACTTCATGATTCATTAACATGACATTCTCTGTAATTAAGACAAAATAATTCTTAGTAAATGAATTAAACTATCAAAAGGAAATGATGTTTGAACTCAAAAGAGAACGAAAGAAGACAGTTCTTGTGACTAAAAGTATTTTCTTTGAATTCTCAATTTACATTTTAGTTAAGGAATCAAAACTTTTTCTTCAGGAAGAAACTTTATACAGTTTAGGACTTTATAATTTAAAGTTACTCCAAATGAATTGAGAAATAATTTCCTGGCTGTCATGTGGGTCACAGGTGTTGTTGAACACAAGGAGAATAGCAAACACTCATTGACTGCATAGTGGATTTATTATGGTTTCTGTACTGTGGTGAGAAGACGTTTCCACAGTGGAGAGGTGATTGCAGTCTCCTTGTTTGTTTATTGCTTTTGTTTTCCTAAATGAAGTATATTGGGGTCCCAGGTGGCCTACAGATGCCTTGTCCAAAGGGATATTTGAAGAGTTTAAGTGAGGGACTATTACAGAGGTGTGGGCAGGAATAAAGGAACCAACCAGAAACATAGGCTAGTAAAAGTGAAAAGATGTTATTTCTCTGCATAAAATGGCAAGAGGAGGGAGCAGTTAGCTGCACCCTCAGGAAACAGCTCTGACAGGAGTTGTGGCTGTAGAGAAGAGGAATGAACCACTGCTAAACTAAACCATGCTGGTGGAAAGAGGGAATAAATTCCTTGACCTACTTATGTTCCTACCTCTGATCTCTTGCCAGAGCCTCCCAGTGGTTGAACACCGAAAGCCAGAGAGCAAGGGAGTTTAGTGACAGCAGTCCTTGCAAGTCAGCCTCCTGAGGTAGAAAATTGGCACAGAAAGTCTAAAAGTGAATCTAGAAGGGCAAACCAAGATAAAACTGAAGGCAAAAGTTTTGCTATTCTGAGTTAAAACTATATCCTAAATATGAGACCCATTTGCATGTTGATTAGAATAGCAGTGATCTTTTATTGAACACTCAAACATGGCATTGAATTCACTCTTTTATACTCAAAAATTATCTCGAGTCACAGAAATAATGTTTGGTATCTTCTATTCAAATGTTATTTTCTTTCTGCTGGTGGGCTATTAAATGTAAGTGAAATATTTGTCATAACTTGGTGCTTTACTGCTTATGCAGCTGAATTTTCACCCTCATTTGGTCATTCACAATGTATCTAGAAAGTTATTGATAGCAGGTATAATCATCATCCTTGTATGGAAGTTGAGAAAAACACAAGATAAAAATGATGCTTTATTGAAGAGTGCGCCCAATGTGCTGAGTGACAGATTGAGCATCAACCTTGCAATAATTATTTCTGAGTTTAGTCGGCACATCAAATTAATCACTCTAGTCTTGATATTCAACTGCTGGGAGCACTTAAGCTAAGCCAACCATATGGTGAGTGGTTAAGAATATAACTCTGAAGTCCTATTGCCAATGTTTAAACTGCAGTTCAACAATGAATTAGTGTGAGCTCAGGCAAATACTTTAAAATTTTAAGGTTTTTTTTTTATGATCTGCAAAACAGATTTAATATTATTAACCACATTATAAGGTGAATATATGGATTACATAAAAATATAAATGTAAAAATATTTAACATGAAATAACTTTAACCCTGAGAACCAACTAGATTTACCATTCATACAGAACCTGTGACAAACACTGTTAATCAGGGTTAATATTGGGCCTACATTGTCTAGAAGAATGCCCTCACTAATGCGAGACTTTATTCATAATGGAAAACATGCTCAGTTCTTGAGGCAGCATGGAGTATGGCATGAGGAAAAGGAGAGAGAAATTATAAAAACAAGGAAAGAAGCATAGGTAAAAAATCTCCAAAATAGCCACTTTTCTATTCTTCAGGAGTTGATTTGATTAACTAAAGTATAGAAATTATATGTTTTATTAAAATACAGTAAAAATTTCAAAAATATTTAAGATTGGACAGGCTGAAACTCATCTAAAAACAGACCACAAGATTAGCTAGAGAATGAGAATTGATAGGAAAATATTTCTGCCTCTAGACAGAAAACTTGGATCCTAGACCAGTAATATATTTACCTGTGACTCTGAAACATTTCTCAGAAATTGTTTCCTTTTTCTTCTCGCCTGCCTGAAATCCAAAGAAAAATAAAAAGATAATTCAGATTCCTGGGAATAGAGTAAAATTAGCTTTTTTGTTGTCCTGTGAAATAGTAATGATTGAATGTATATGCATATGTATATGCATTTTAATGAATTATGTACAGTGCACATGGAGCTAACTAAATACTTAAATCTACACAGAATTAAATCTGTACTGAATGTACTAAATGGTATTTTTCTAATCTACTCATTAAATCTCAGTAAAATACTGCTATTATTTCCCTGGTATAAATGCATAAATTAAAAAAAAAGTATAAGGCATGAGAGAATTGTTGCTACTGATTATCAGCTTGGGAAAAAAACTGTTTTCTAGTCTTTCCAGAATGTCACTTGCTTTCAGTAACCATTGTACAAGTTATCTTAGCTAATAATTGATCCTGCATTTGGGCCCAAAGACTCATGATATATGAAAATATGTTTGGTTTATCAGACTCTACCAAGCTCCTGTTTACCATTCAGACTTATCTTCTTAAAATGACAATAGTCTGTTTGAAGTAATTCAACCATACAAATTAGTATATTTGACTATTTTCATTGTTAGAATCAGAATATTAATTTAATCAAACTGCTTTTTCTCTACTAAAAAAGAAATCCTGTTTAAATGCCTTTGCTTCTAGGGATATTATTAGATATAGTACTTGAATTAAGCATGTGTGGAATATATGTGTATGTGTATGGGTGTCTGTTTATATGTTTGTATGTTTTGAGTATTATTCTAGAACATGGGTTGTTTCTTCCCAAGGTGATAGGAGGACAACTTTAAAAACCTACTCTGTATGAATGTATAAAGTTGCCAACATTTTTTTTTTGAGATTCCTTCTTTTATTATGCGCTTTTTCTCCTTTCTTACAACTACCAGAAACATAACTTGCTACTACTTCAGCTCCATCTCATGTCAAATTTTTGTTTTCATTAGTTTTCATCTCGTCATTTAAGAGTAAATTAGGTTAGGCAAAATAAGTAAACGGTAACAGCTACTCTGGATGTTCACAGTAATGACAGCAATGATAATTACTTTTTATTGAGCATTTCCTGTTTTACAGATACTATACTTACATATATAATCTTGAATTCTTTCAACAAACTGTGAAATAGGCTGTATCATCATCCACAGTTTCAGAGGTTGTATAGCTTATTCAAAGTTGAATAGCTAGTAATTCCTGAACCATTATTCAAATCCAGTACTGCCCCAAGGTTCTCATTCTACTACAACAAACTGACTTAAACTACAGTGATTATGTCCACGGTCAGTCTGATGCTACACATGGTGTAGCATGAGAGTTGGCATATGGTGTATTCTAGATAATGTTTCATGTACATTTGCTAAGAATGCATAGTCTGCTCTTTTTGGGTAGAGTGTTCTATAAATGCCAGTTATTATAGATGAATGGATAATGGAGATGTCACACACACACACACACACACACACACACACACACACACACACAATGGAATAGTGCAGAGCAATAAAAAAGAATGAAATCTTGCCATTTGAGACAACATGGATGGACCCAGAGGGTACTGTGCTCAGTGAAATAAGTCAGATAGAAAAAGACAAATACCATATGGTTTCACTTATGTTGTAATTTAAAAATAAAAAACACATGAGCAAATAAAATCAAACGAAACAGACTCAGAAACAGAGACCAAAGAGATGATTGTCAGAGGGGCAGGGGATGAGGGAATGGGAGGATGAATAAAAAAGGTGAAGGGAAATATAGTCAATAATATTGTGATAAGTTTATATGGTGACAGATGATTACTAGAATTAATGGGGTGATCACATTGTAAGATATAAAAACGTTATATCACCACATCGTACACCTGAAACTACTATAACTAATATAATATTGTGTACCAAATATACTTAAATTAAAAAAATTAAAACATTTCAGTTACATTAGTTTGGATGATAGTGTTGTTCCTGTCTTAAATAATTTTACTGATTTTATGTTTAACTGTTCTTTCAATTACTAAGAGAGGGATATTGAAATGTTCAACTCTAAGTATTGAATTGTCTGTTTCTCTCTTCAATACTGTAAGTTTTAGCTTCATGTATTTTGGAACTCAGTTGTCATGTACATATACCTTTATAATTTTATATTTTCCTGGTGTATTGACTATTTGATCATTATGAAATTACTCTTTTTGTTTCTAGGACTGTTGCTTATAGTCTAATTAGCCTAGTATTAATATAATGCCTCCAAATCTTTTGACTATATTTTCAGTTTGTCTCTTTTCATTCTTTTATTTTCCACCTGTTTTTGTATTCTTGAAGACAGTATATGGTTGAATTTTGCTGCTTTATTATATTTGACAATCTCTGCCTTTTGATTAGAGTATTTTGGGTCCATTAATATTTAACATAATGGTTTCTACATTTGGATTTATGTTTGACATTTTATTATTTTTTTTCTGTATGTATTATGTCATTTTCCCTTTCCTTTAATATTTTTTGTTTGTTTAACAAATATTTTTCTACATATCATTTTCATTTCTATGTTGACCTTTTACTATATTTTTAGAGAGTTGTGTACTCAGTGATTGTTCTAGAGATTATAATACACACTTTATCTTATGAGAATTTTCAGGTTAATACTAATGTAATTATGGTAAAATATAGAAACTTTGCTCCAATATAGTTTCATTTTCTTGTCCTTTGTGCTAAATTAGTGTATATAACACATATATGGTATAAACCTAACTAGCAATGCTATAATTATTGCTTTTTGTAAAGTTTAATTTTTTAGAGAAACTAAGAGAAGAAAAGAGAAGATATAAATCTACATAGTATCTTAGTTCAGGCTACTATAACAGAATACCACAGTATGGGTGGCTTATAAACAACAAACATTTATTCTCATAGTT
This sequence comes from Cynopterus sphinx, assembly GCA_030015415.1. Taxonomy (NCBI): domain Eukaryota; kingdom Metazoa; phylum Chordata; class Mammalia; order Chiroptera; family Pteropodidae; genus Cynopterus; species Cynopterus sphinx. Next base: position 33,991,497 of record CM057382.1, on the reverse strand, counting down.
CTAAAGCCTGAGAAATCCGAGATCAGGGCATGGCCCTCTTCCTGGTTCATAGACAGCTGTCTTTTTTTTGTATCCTCACATGGTGGAAAGTGTGAGGGAACTCTCTGGGGTTTCTTTAATAAAGACACTTACCCATTCATGAAAGTTTCTCTCATGACCTAATCACCTCCCAAAGGTGCTCACCTTCTAATATTGTCACATACAAGGTTAAAGTCTCAACATGTGAATTTGGGCCCAAATTCAGTTCATAATGTATAGTCTTTTGTATTTCCTCACCTATTTTTAATTTCTTATGCTTTATTTCTTCTTGTGGATTCAAGGTACTGTTTGTATCATTTTCTTCTAGCTTGAAAGACTTTCTTTAGTATTTCTTTATAAGGCAAGTCTACTAGAAATGAATTATCTCAGTTTTTATTTATGTACGACTGTCTTTGTTTCACCTTCATTTTTGAAGGATGGTTTTACTTTTTGACAGATATTTTTTTCTCCAGAACTTTGAATATATCATTCTTCTTCCTTCTAGGCTCATAGTCTCTGATGAAGTGTCAGCCATTAATCATATTGTTGTTGCCTGTATGTCATGAGTCATTTTTCTTTTGCTGCTTTCAAGATTTTCTTTCTCTTGTTTTCAGTGACTTGACTGTGATGTGTCTAGATGTGTATCTCTTTGTATTTATCTCATTTGAGCTCTTTGTAATTTTTGCATCTATATAGTATTTTTTTCATAAAACTTGGGAAATCTCTAGTGATTATTTCTTTAAACAATTTTTCTTATTTTCTCCCTTCATTCTATGACTACTATTACACATATATTAGTACATTTGAATTCGTTCCACAGTTTTCTGAGACTTTGTTTAATTCTTTTAACTTTAATTTTATTCTAACTTTTTTACTTTCTGTTTTCAGATTGGACTATTTCTTTTGACATATCTGCACCAGTAGAGAGTTTACAGAGTAAACTTGGCAATGGAGATTAATATCTTTTTCTCTTATTTTCACTCTTCTTCTCTTCTGGCCTTAACATCTTAATTTAAAGAAGCGACAAAGCCCAGAGAATTTCTGAACAGGAGATATAAACAGCAGAAACACCTCCAACCTCAAAACCCAAGGCTTCTCTGTAAGGGGAATGAAGGGAGTAGCATGGCTCTGATCAGTTTAGCTTTGGAACAAAATTTGTCTACTCTACTCAGCAAAACCAAAGCCCCATAGTTAACATGACTCATCTGTTTGAAATGGTAATTATTGACCATTTATTTATTTATTTATTTTATTCTCCCTCCCCTCATTTAATCCCCTACCACCACTTCCACCCCTGACCTATGGATGTTGCTGTTTCCCCTTAAGAACCGGATCTCTGAAGGCAATGCATCTCCTCCTACTTGCTTCCACGTGAACCTGGGGCCTGTTGCCCATGTATTTATTTTTTTTAAGTAAGTCCTTCGAGTGTATTTGTTTGGTTTGGGAGGGATTGGTAACGTCATTTTCTATACCAGGTGGCAAATCAAAGTGTACCTTCTAAAAACAAAGAATACTTGCCCTGGGAGGAATCATGGTAAATGCAGTATTCTATTTGAACAAATTGTTTATCTTCTCTTTTGACTCACTTACCTATAATCTGTAAACAGGGACAATAGTGGATAATTTGTAGAGTTATTGTAAGGATTAAATAAGTTAATATATATAAATATTTTAGAAAAGTGTCTGGCATAGAAAATGCATTAACTATTATTATGATGATTATTTTTATAACATTTCTATGGTATTTTAGAACCTCAGAGGTGTCATAGCACACCAAATAAAATGGTACCCCTGATAATTTCTCAATGTAGTCCTGGGCAAATCTTATTTCTCCAGAACTTGTATTGTCTCTGGTGGGAGGATGGTTCCAATGACAAGTGCTTTGAAGAATCGCCATGACAATATTTATCAAGTGTGAAATTCACAGTTGCCTGTGAATGTTGTCTTTACATGGTAGTAGAATCAATCAGTGATTAAGGTCACATTTTATTTTGGTTATTTTCAAAGAAATGTCAGTCATATGAAGTTTTGTTGTAAACATTGTCAATGTGATGCCTTTATCCGTCAGATCCTGATTTCTATTTCTAAAAGCACTTGAGTGATGCAATACCAGCACTAATGAATTTTGAGTTCTTATCAGCTATTTTCACTTTAGTATCCCTTCTCCTACTTCCAACAGTTAAATCGAAGGAAGACTGAATTAGGTTTAGTCATCTCCAGTGTCCTGGATCAACATTATAACCATTGTCAAAACAAATTAAGAAAAATGTTTAGCAAAATGATCACAACCATTATGATACGTTTTTTGACCAACCACTATAAAATACAGTCACCTTTCTGAAAGCTATATCTGCTTTAAAAGTACTGAATTTATAAATTTTTTGTAAAAGTTGCATCTAGAAAAAAAAATCAGTATCCATTCGGTTAACTAGGAAGCCCTAAATAACTCTAATTAGAGTGTTGAAGTGGATTTTACTACAATTTAGGTTCCCACAGAGGATTTAATCAACCTTTATGCATAATAAACACCTTGTGAAGTTAAAATGTAATTTGTGTGTGCAAAGGGCATGGGAAAGAGACTGTCCCCAGAGATAAGACCGGATCTTCACAGAGTAGTTCAGAACTAATAAGAGGTCTAAATAAATTTCTGCCGGTCTGTCTCAGCAGTTCTGTTATGCCAAATGTAAATTCTGTCATTATTTTAGTACATTCAAGCTTTAGATAATGAAAATATGCATGTCGCATTTGCAAATTTTTCTTAAGTTTATAAAATCAAAGCAAAGTTACGCATTTCCAACTCATTATAAAACTTTCAATTTTCAACAATATGCGAATATTATTAGAAATACATTTATTGTTATTTATATATATCAATGTCTTTCATAATTGTTTTTGATAATTCCCTTAGCATTAAATAGTTTGCTAAAGCAAGTAGTGAACAGGTGCAAACAATAAACATCTCAGTAAACCTTTGTCAACTGATTGGTTATTTAGAATCTATTCTATTTTGAATAAATGTTTAATAGCATTGTACTGATCATTGTTTCACATAGTCTGAGGTAATTTAAAAAATTTCGTTGTCTTAATGTTAGGTGTTGTGTAGAAAAGAGTGAGGAGAATCATGATGTTGAATAGTGGGCACAGGTGAACATTTATGGTTTACTGAGATGTCTTTATAACTGAAATCCACACCAGGAGGGAAAAGACTTATTCTAACCATCTGAACAGTAATTATCAGTAATTTCTGTGACTTCTACCTGATTTTCCCTTTTCTATTCAAACACGACTAAGGAGAAAGATCCTAAAAATGCTATTTTGTATGATTTCGGTGACTAACAATTTGATTTTGCCATTCATTGTTTATGGTTGGGGCCTCTGACTTGGTTTACAAATTTCTTTGGTTGAGCTTAGTATTTATTGCTCAAATAAGGAGTCATACTGACATAATATACAGCTTGCTAATTTTGCTCTTTGTTTATTAAAAAAGTTTTTCTTGAGTTTTATGAAAAGTATAGGGGATAAAGTAGTCAACATGGGACTGTCCTTCACCTCACATATCTCCTTGGAGGCTCTGGCTCATCTGCTTTGAAGAGGGCTGCATCTTGGAGATGCCTCTGCTTCTGCTATTTCCATTTCCTTATGTGTATTGCAGATCTTCCCTCAACAAATCCTTGAATTACTAGAATATTTTGTTTTTAGTTATAATTCATATTTCTCTTAGTATTTACAGCCACTATTGGCTGAGCTTTATTCTGTAAAAGGCACTGTGTCGAGTGCCTTGGATCATCTCATTTAGTCCTGATAACAACAGGTACTATTATTTTCTCTATTTAACAGGAAATGAAACAGAACTTCAAAGAGTCTTAAATCCATTATTCCAATTACACAGATCCCACCTGGTAGAGCTGAAACTACTATTTAAATCTTACTCTAGAACTCAAAACACTTAACCGCTATGATAAACTTTTTCAAACTTTATTTCATTGTTTACTCTAGTAATTTTTAACTGAAGGAGTTGTGTATATGGGCATGAATGTGTTAATTAGTGTTTTGAAATTATAAAGTGAAAATATTTAAATACACCTCTTAAATCTCCCTCCCCTGAGATTCTGTTCTGCCCTTTTTTGGTAGGAGGGATCCGTAATCTGATTTGAAAAAACTCCCCAAAGAATTTTGCTTCATCCACATTGTCTGAGAACCAGCAGGGATCAGTTATATTTACTGCAACCTGGACGGCATACTTCTTACTTCACTCTTCCAGGAATTTGACTTCAAGCTGGACTCTGCTGGAATCTGCTGGCTTCTGACTTTATTTTTTTATTTTTTTTTTTTAATTATTGCTCTTCATTCTGGTTGTCTGGCTCTGTTTCCTGACCCCATATCATAAGGGAACACTGCAATTCCCAGTTTGATCCCTATTTTCCTTCAATTTCTCACAAAGAGGCAGTAGACCTTCAGGTTGGGCTTTCTCATGGGCTCTTTCTACTCACAGTATAAAAACAGCCTTTCTTCACTTTTAATATTCTTTCTCTTGGGGCTTTAAGTAAGTTTTAGTAGGAGGTCAATAATTTCAGCACAACAGATTTAGGGAAAATTGGTTATAGAAGAAAAGGTCCTGGAATTTCTATGACCAGAAGTCAATTCCTCAGTTTGGTGCTTTTGAGCGACCTCAGCCATGTGAACTTTTGATGGGAAGAGTTGTCTGCTGACTTTGAAAACTGTGTAATTTCCTAGCATTATTCAATTAAATCTAGTACATGTTTTCAGTTCTTAATATATAGAAATGAAACAGAACTTCTTTGGTATCATACTTTGCTAGGCATTACACATGATACCAAAGTGAGTGAGATATCTAAACACTGCTCTTAAGAAGCCTGGAAAGAAGAATACAAATACAACTAACAGTAGTAAAAAGCATTAGAACTAGGCAGAGGTTTAAAGCCACGTCAACGGAATCTTTGGAGGCAGTTAACTTTTTTAGTTGTATGTGTCTTGGGATTCAAAGCACGAGAACAACATTACAGCTAAGTCTCATAGGAGAGTGGTTGTTAAACTGCCAAAGTAGGGAGGGATGGGAGTGAGAGCAAGAGAAACTAGAGAGGAAGGAAAGGCTTATTTCATGCACTGCTGAGTGCTGCCTGTGTTTAGTATTATCTACTGTTGGATTTAGTTCATACAGTGTATTTCATTTGTGAAGTTAGTGAATCTGATAGGAATTAGCTCATTTTGATTTCTGTTGACTTAGACCTAAGGGCATTGGTGGACTTTGTCCTAGCTACTAGGAGTATTAACGCTGCATGTGTTTCACCGAAGGTGACAGAAATGCACAACTATTTTTTGTTTATTGTTCAGCAAATCTTTGTGGTTCATACTAAATGCAGGGTAAAATGCCAGTCAAGAGAATCAGGTAGAACCATAGTTTCCATCAGTCAGCATTTATATATTATGTACCCATACACTAAAAAAGAAAAAGATTCTGTTGTTATAAGTAACTGCCTTACTACTAATTGACATGGTCAACTTGTGCTAGTCTGAAAGTTAATTTTTTGTAACCAGATCTGAGGTTCTACAACAGAAAACTAGCCATTATACCTATTACTTTTCTCTTCAACTTACTCCCCTGACTAAAAACACTATGGCCATATAATTGTTTTCCTTACCTCCATTCCATCTTCTGACATTCCATTATCTCAACCTAAAAGTTAGGCTAAATTGGTTAATCTTTCGTATGAAGTAAAAATCTTCCTAAAATCTCGTTTGTATTCTCTTTCCTAAGCTTTGAGTTATCCTAATCTTGCCTTAAATTTATGCTTATTAGCTATACTTTCTCAAGGAGACTGATCATTCATTACCCTTCTTGAGTAGAGTGAAATTTATTTTCCTTCAAATGTCAGGAATCTAGAATTCTATTTGGATTGGTGACTTTGAAATGATTGCAGTTCATAAACTCCAAAGTATTGACACTTTAAAAATATATTCTGGTAATAGGGGCATGGAATTACTTATCACGAACTGTAACGAATTACACCTATCTCCCTATTATCTTTCTGCAGACTTTTATTCAGATTCCTTTAGCTGGTTTCTTGGAATACAAAGATGAACACCAAACATACTTTACATCTTGCTGATGATTTATACACTGTCATAGTCACAAAATAATTATACTGTACAGAGTGTATCGATAAACCTGCTTTCTTTATTTAGAACTTTAATAATTGGCCACCTACAGGACAATAAGTTTATACAGGTTGTCGTTAATATCAAATATAAAACAACTCATAGGTGAGAGAAATCAGTATGGCATCTGGTAGTAAAGGATTAACAGAAAAGCTGGGACTGTATAGGAACCTTGAAAAATGATTAGTAATTAGATAAATAAAGGCCATGAGAGACTGTTTTAACTGTGGGAACATTGAGAAGTAATCTCTTTCTCTAATGCCACGGTTGTTTTTTATTCTGTGTACCTTCAGTTTCATTATGACTGGCCATGGAAAGCAGGACCAGTTCAAAGACTACACATTTGATTTTAGGATCCTTGCTTGTGGCAACATTGACAAATTATTCATTTGGTCTTTCACTTCTATGTCAGCTGAACAAAAGATACAGACACTTAGAGAAATTATCTCATCTAAAGGGTGCCCTGCAATATGATCCGTTTATCTTTTTTTATGTGAAGTGAGGGGATGCTCCTTGAAGGAAGGCAGCAACAGTTTTTATTTGTTTGGGGTTTTTCACTTTATTTTTTTCTTATTTATTGTATACAATTAGTTTATAATAGGTAATCAATAAATATTGAAGATACTGGGTAGAGGAAGTGGAAAGAGATTACAATTCCCATTATCTTTCAGAAGGTAATTCTATATAGATCTAATAGAGGTAGCAATGAGGACACTATGAACCCACAAAAATTAATTTTGTTAATTAAGGGCATAATGCTGAAAAATTATTTTGTTTTCTAAAATCATAGACTCAGAAACTTTGCTGTTTGAAAACTATATCAGTAGGAATTGAGTAGCCCATTTACACAGAGGATCTGAGTCACTTTGAGACAACCCGAATTGCTAATTCATGTTTAGAGCTGTAGATAAGGAGTTTCTAAATAAAACATTCTAAATTTAATTTTTTAGTTTCCAAGGAAACAGAACCTTGAGTCTGCTTTGCAGTCCAGACAGGATATAAACCTCTTCACATCAAACTCTTGCTTCACTTTGAAGAGATGAAAACTCTGTTTCATTTAAATTTTACCTGAACTTCATCCTTTCCTTGAATTCTACAGTAACCCTTTGTTTGATGAGTCATTACACAGTTGCTTTGAAGTGTCCTGCCTTGTAGCAAGAAAATAAACCTAATTTGTTAGACTATAAATTTGTTCCTAAGGCTTTTATCAGATTGGCTTTATCAAACCTTAATAATTTAGACCATGATTTTAAGGAAAAAAGAGACTTTTTCTCCACCTGCAAAATAACATTTGTTTCAAAGATTATTGATCTTTTCTCATTAATCTTTGTTTCAAATAATCTTTATTTCTAAAATGTATACACTGCCTTTAATGGAGAAGGTCATCTGATATAAACTAGAGAAATTTTGGGAAAATTGCTCATTACAGAAGTATGCATATAGGTGTATACTATCTTGGTCATTCCAATGCTCAGGGAAATAAAAAATAGAAAATTTCCCACTGCTACAGGTTAGAGATTTTTGCCTTTTTTTTGTACACTGATGACTCCCAAACACTTCATAATGTCTGGCATGTATTTTGTTCTGAATGTGTATTTATTGAGTGATACAAGTGTGTGCGCACACACACACACACACACACACACACACACACACACACACTGGTTTGCTGTGAAAGGCTAGAGGGACTAAAGTAAACATACAATTTCAGTCTTGGAGTAACAAAATAGAGGCAGTTATGTGTATCACCTTGTTTGGTCTTACCTTTTGGAACCTAGTATATGAGGCTTTATCTCCATTGATACAATCCTCATTTATGATGTATTCTGAATTGGTAATCTTTGATTACTTTTAGTTTTTTACAAGGTAAAATCAAATTCTCAGCTAACAATTAAAAGATCTATATCCACTGGATCAGTCAACCTTTTCTTGTTAATATCTTGTTACTCCCTCATCAGAAATGAGAAACTTTTAAACAAATTTCTATTTGCGGTGACAGCAGTCGTTCCCCAGATATTCATGTGTTTCTCTGATATTTATTTCTCCCTATGAGACTAGTTTTGGTGGATGTGCTGTGAACAAAGTGACATGGGTCACTTCCAAGTTTAGGAAATTAGAAGCCATTGTGCCTTTTCCTCTCTTTTTTTTCACTTCCCCTAAATCATGAATTTGGAGGGTACATGTTGTGAAAATATAATGAAGATAGCTGAGAGGAGCATGCCTACATCAGAATTTATGTAAGGGACATGAGTGACACACAAAGCTTTATTGTGCTAATGCGTTGAAATTGTGTTACAGCAGTTAGCATTATTTACTCTGCATGATGCAACATTAATATTCAAGCTGTTTCTTAAATCCATGGTGCCCATTTTTCTACATCTTTATCAGAAGCTTATTTCTCAAGGTCTAAAAATAGCACTTCCAATGTTGAGAAGCCTGCCTAATCGCTCCAAATCAGAGGAGAAGATGGACCTGCTTTTTTCTCAGATGACCCATTAAATAGCTAGTTTGCAGTACTTACTTAGAATTAACTGCTAATGGACTAAAGAGGATGGTCTGGATTATTGTTTACCTCTTTTGATATCGTTGTAATTTGTCCCCTACCTTCATTATGAGTTTGTACATCTTTTACTACCTTGTAATCCCCAATGTCCTAAGACAAAATGCTTGCAGCCTCCTTTTGGTGATTCATTTCATGATAGATTTTTATCTTCTGAATATTCTAACAATGCCATTTTTATTAGAAATATCCAAGATGTTGAGGCAAGTAGATATTTTTCTCAGACAATATTTGATAAAACTTGTCCTTTCTAAAGCTATTTTTATTCCAATTTGAGTAAATTGAAATTGATATAAGGAATTATGCTAAATGATTACAAATGACATTAGCCATTGCTTCTCTGAAGTGGTAATTTAAATGATAATCTAGTAATGATAATCAGGGGAAACTGCATGTCTTCAGTGGAACTCAATATACTTCTCCTTGAACATGAAGTTTCCAGGATGTGATGGGGCCATCCCATTCCTCACCTTGTGGACATACAAACCTCTCCTGGCAATGTTCTGTCCAAGTTTGCCCCTAATCATTTTCACCTCAGATGTTAGTCTGTAATTATTCTACGAGTATTTTAATAGCAGATGAATAGTTTGAAAGTTACTGATATTAAGTGAGCTCTTCATCCCAGACTCAAATGTTGAGATATGATGACTCTTTGAACATATTTCTGTTTATGAGATCAGGCTGGTTTGCTGTCAGTTTCACCTGGCTCTTTTACATGATTTGAGTTTATATGTTTTCTTTCTTAGTGTTCTCTTCTGAATAGATTAGAAGCTTCATAGCTGACTCACTAGGAAGCCTCCAGAATAGTATTGCATAGAAAAGACAAGTTGAAAGGGAATAGGGGTGCTACTTTTCAGAACTTTGGCATGCCCCTTGTGTATAAAGTACTGAAGATGAGGCCATATCTTATGTCTACCCATTACACCCATAATATCTTTTCCCTCCTATAATGAGTCAGACAAAACACTGCTGAAATCTGTGTTGGCCCTTACAAGGTTAATGTGTCTGTAGCTGACCAATAATTAATTAGCTTCTCTCTAAATATGTCAGAAAACATGAACCTTTCCCCAATTGAATGGTAGAGACTAAGTTAACTGGAGGTTTATTTTATTTTGTACCCTTACTATGAAAAGTCAGGTGTTAAGTCAAACTTTATTTGAAATGCCCTAGGGAAGCTGGCTGTGTAAAGAGACCCTAGGTTAACGATTTTATAGTTTGAATAATCGCTGCTGCGTCAATTGGGAATTTTATAAATTGGCTTCTGAAAGCAAAGACTGCCTGCAGTGAGTTATCAAGAGTTCCATGACAATTGCATTTCTTTGCTGTACCTATTCTGATATTTATGGGCTGACATAAAATACATACTCTCCCTCTTTCCTCAGGCTTTCCCTGTATTTTTTTTTTTCTTCACCAATTATTATTTTATCACAAAGTTTGTCAGTGTTTGATAATAATCTTCACAATTGGGAGAAATTCTGCCACTGTTAAATCAATTACAAAATACTTTTAACTGTCAGGTTAAGTTTTATACATGGACCTAGATGCTAGTCTTGCTATGAGAACTCAACTTACTGCTATTTAAATAATTTTACATTTAGAAGGAAACAAAAATAGGGGATTAACTGTTTTTATAATGTGCTTATTGTCACCCCCATATTGTATCCATAAATTGTAATTCTGTATTAAATTTGACATTAACTTCAGCTTCCACAGAGCTATTTCAGGAAGCATTGTCATTTTATGTGGAACCTATATTCTGAACCCCGCTGTCCCATTTTAATCAATTATGATAGTAAAGTGATAGTAACAGATTCTTGTGCTAAGCACAGGAGAGATCAGGCAAACATCTGTATTCCTTAGAACAATGCCTGGTGGTCCATTGTAAACTCTCAGTATGTGTGGATTGAAAGAATGAATGAATTTGCCTGAGGTCAACATCTATTAAGAAACAAGACAATCTGGGCTTAGAACTCTCTGGTTTGTAAATCCTTCCCACTGCACTCACTACCTCTAAGCTCAAACCTCATGAACTATAAATTGTCCAGTTTAGATTTTTAGAGAGGCTTAATGAAAATTTTATTTTCTTCATGACTACTTTGACTGCATTAACAGTTGACAGTAATATAAAGGGAGGCTAAAGTGTACACTTTAGGCATGACATGAAAGACAGCTATGAATTTTGCTGTGGACTCAAGCCTGTTTTAAAAAAATAAAAAGGAAAGAGCTACTATCTATGTAAGCAAAAATTAGAAGCAAAGATTCGTTCATTTGAGGTTTCAGATAGTACTATAAAAGAAAGTACATCTTAGTTAAATACATGAGTAGGAAGGATTAGGATCTTAATTGCTATTTTAAGGAGACATTTAAGGAAAGAGTCTACTATTATTAAATTGGATTCAGATGAAATCAACAGCAGTTTATCCAGCATATACAGAAAGCCTAAGTAAAATTTTAATTTTGAGGAAGACCTGTTATGCAAAATGTATCTTAAAATTAAGGAAATTCTGAATAAAGGCTTTAGCTGGCCAGCTGGCTGGTAAAGTTTCACAGATGTTTTATTCAGCATGCACTTAGTAACTGTCACCTATTATTATTACTATTAAAGGAGAGAAAAAAAAAAGTAAAGAGATGGTCCTTTTTGATTTCCTTGTCAGCCTCTGTAAGACTTTCTCTCCAATGGATCCTTGTCTATGATTGTCTTACAACATTGAGTCTTTCATGTTGCCTCATCCAACTACAGTTTTGGTTGTTTTATATTCCCTAGTAGATTGTCAGCTACTTGGATGAAGAAACAGTATTTCTTTCTGTTCTCACCAGAGAACATAGCATAATGCCTTATATGCAGTATTTATGGCAGAGAAAAGAAGGAAGAGAAAGATATAGAAAGCAAGAGCAAAATTATATTTTCAAATAATGGCTTTAATATGTTGATTTCTTGACATATTCCAAATTCTTCATAACCACTGTCTAATTTAATCCTACCAATAATCCTATTATTATTAGCTCTATTTGATGGATGAGGAAGTTAAGGCTTAAAGAGGACGATTTACTAAAGATGTTAAAGTCTATAAATTACATCTTTTAACTCCAAGATTCTATATATCATCCAATATTTAATGCTACCACTAAGGCAAGGAAGACAGAAAGGAAGGGTCAAGGAGGAAAGGTAGGCAGAGAGAAAACTTGGAGAGGAGGAAGACAGGAAGAAAATAAAAAGTCAGGGAAGCAGGAATGAGAGGATGAATCTGTTTTGGAACTGGTCAATAATTAGGAATATGCTTTGACTTGCAAGAAGCTATTGTGGTTCTTATTTGTCCTTTTTACATGTAGACATGAAAATTCACAGATAATACTGCAATCAAAGGGTATAGCTGAGCTCTTATAACTTTGAAGAAATTCAGCTCTTTGAATTCTGTGGCATGTTTTTCTCTGGGAGAGAAGGTGAGTTTCACATAAACAATATTAAAATTTAGAGTGATACCAAGCCTGTCATCTTAATCATATTAACGAGGTTTGTACTGTGGCCATGGCAAAAGAGTCGGAAATTTTTTGCCTTTAACCAACCCGAAGATTTAAACCCGGATGTTGGCCTATTTCATGGTTTAACAGTAGTGTCATTTTCTTACATCTCTGGTTGAGAGTCAGAGTAATGCCCAATTCATGAGAACCCCAAAATTCCCATTTCACGTTATTTTTGGTTATAAGATGATTTATTGTTTTAATTTTCAGTGCAACATTTAAGATATTAAGAAATGTTCTTCAGGAAGACCCCGTGTGGGGTTTTGTTATGTTAACCTAAAAATAAAAAGCCCAAGTGAGATGCAACAACCATTTATTTGAGAACAAAGGCCACAGATTCAGTAAGAAACCCAAATTATGTTGCAATTAGAGGGTGAAGGCAAGTGTTCTTGTATGAGAAAAACAAGGGAAATAATTACATGAAAAGAAGAAAGAAATTTCTATTCATGTTAACAAACTGAGTTAAGCTATCCAGGACTGGTTGCTGATTCTAGCTTCAGAAAGAATGTCCATAATCAACGATTTCTGTGGTTAGGATGTCTGCTTTCCTGTTAGTTTTGCAAACAGCCATTTGTAGGGCAGTGTAGCTTTGGCCCAGTCCAAAGGTTATTTTGCCCAGTTCAGACATTTTAAAAGTTCAGGGAACAAGGCGTGTAAGTAGTTCCTCTGGAATGGCTGCTGTGGGTCTACTTTAAAATGGTTCCATTTATGTCAACCTTTCACAGTGCATATTGTATATAACCTCATTCTGGCTTGAGGAAATTTCCTCTGTCAGAGAGAAATGCAGAGCTGGCGCCTTTTGGATTAGACACTGGTTTCAAATGTCTTCATAGCTCTTTAACTGACACATAATACCTTCTCCATTTCCACTGATTGGATGATTTGTGCTGCTTAAAGTCTCCACCCAGTAGAAATAATTTGGATTAGAAATGAGGCAGATTCAGGCTGGAAATGGAAGATATATATGGAGGTATATGCAATTGTTTTTCTTACATTTAATCCCCTTAAAAAAGGGCATAGAATACACATTTTGAATAATCATTGCTGAAGTAAAATCTTAATATAAATTCCTAATTGAGAAAGAAAAAAAAATAAAGACAAAAAAAAAGACAGGAAGTGAGGAAGAAAAGAGCAGTTAAAGAAAATGTTAAATGGAAAGATGTTCTAACATTGAAAAGTGGGGATAATGGAAGTTCTCTTTAAAAATTAAAGAAAGTTCCTTTATTATTTGTTTTGAAAAATGGCAAAAGGTGTAAGGATTACCGACTTCATTATTATCCCACAAGCTGGTTACATTTATACATTTTATACACATTTGTGGCATGCCTGTTGACATCTGGGAGTGAATGCAAAAACGTACTTACATCATTTAACCCTCTAAAAGATGCTGTGACAAATGTACACATTGAATGAGAATGAAGCACAATATGATACTTGAAAAATCATGATTTGGTTCAGGAGCATGAAGAGTGAAGGAAACTTTAAGGATTAAAGAACTTTTAATACTATGTGATAGCTATGGGCAAAATTCTCTGCTGTTAGTCTTAAGGTGGAACTGACATAAAGTGAAGGTGACATAAAATATGAGTTTCAGCTGTTAATGGAGAGAATGGCTATCATTTGCTATTTAGTACTCATTGAGGTATTGAATTTCCTAAGACCAAAGGAATTATGTTCAAAGGCACAAATTTTTAAAATTACTAATATTTGAATTTAAACATCCTAAAAGTCTTTTTAATATATGTTTTGGAAAATTTAATTTAAGTCAAATATTTACTATTGACCTGGTAAAGGTCTCATGTCATATTTCCTCATGATCTTAATAGGTTTTTAATCATTATTTTTTGGCAGAGACACTGTAAAAGCTTATGATATTTTAAAAACAAAATTTTTCTTGATGTTTTTTGAAACTAGAGTGACAAATGTCAGAAAACCTACAGATACACAATATATTACATTATATAGTTGTAGTATACTATTTGCACTTAGGAATTATATATTTTGAAACTTCCATGCTTATTTGCAATAGAGTCAAGTTTTCATTTGAAAGGAAATACAAAAAGTCATATATTAAAATCAGGGGCAGAAACATCATTGTGAAATTAAACTTTGTATTTTATACAAAGGGAATTTAAGCCCTAGTTCCTCTCTCTCCCCATCTCCCTCTCCATCTCCCTCGCGCGTGTGTGCTCTCTCTAAATACCTGTAGCAGAAAAAAGAAAAGTATCATATCAATTACCTCATCTTTCACTTAAGAAACTAGAAAAAAGAACAAATGAAACCCGAAACTAGTAGAAGAAAAGAAATCATAAAGATGAGAGTGCAAATCAAGAAAATCAAAAGCATAAATGCTAGAGAATTAATAAAACCAAAAGCTGGTTCTTTGAGATTAATCAAATTTATAAGTCTTTTTCTAGACTGAGCTTGAAAAAGAGACACAAATTCCCTATATTAGGAAAGGGAGAGGTGGTACTCTAGAGATCCTGAAAAAATAAAAAGGGTATTAAGAGAATACCAGGGATGACATTATTCCAATAAATTTAACAACTTAGATAAAATGAACAAATTCTTGTATGAAAAATTATAAAGCTCACATAGAAATAGATAACTTGGATATTCTTCATCTATTAAAGAAATTAAAATTATAGTTTATAAAGTTTCCTAAAAAGAGAACTCCCATTGCAGATAGCTTCACTGGTGAATTCTACCAAACATTTAAAGAAGAAATAATACCAGTATTCAAAAACTATGTCACATGGAAAAGAGAGGGGACTATTTCCCATTCATCCTATGAAGCCAACATTATGCTGACACAATCAGCTAATGACAGTATATGAAAAGAAAACTCAAACTAATATTCCCTGTGAATGAGAGTGTGAAATTTTAAAGAATGGTTTTGCAAATTGAGTCTATCAATATATAAAGACAATACTTCATTTTGACCACTAGGATTTCTATGAGGAATGCATATCTGTTCAATATTTGAAAAATCAATCAAAATAATTCGTTACAATAACAAACTAAAAAAGAAAAAGTGTGTGTGTGATCATCTTAATAGAAAAAATATTTTAAAAATCTATTATTTTTGAAAAAAGTGTCTTACCAGTAGGATTTTCAGAGAATTTATTACAAAACATTTATGGGAGAAATTGAGAGATAAACTGTGTTCACGATTCAGAAAATTATTTAAAATTATTAAAATTATTTAAAATTATTTAAAATTATTACAATTTTAAATCTCCCCAAATTGATCTATAGATTCAAAACAACTTTAATCAAAATCACATTGTTACATTTTAGGAAATGCAAATTAAAACCACAATGTGATACCATTAAATACCTATTAGTCTAAAATTTTGTTCAGGAGGTGAAACAACTGGAACTCTCTTGTACTCTGGGCAGAATGCACTCAGAGAAACAGCACAATCACTTTGGGAAACTGTCAGTTTCTTAAAAAGTTAAATACCTACCATATAATCCAGCTGTTTCACTGCTAAAAGCATATATTTCTTCTAAAAGTTGTACGTTATGTTATAACTGCTTTGTTTTAAAAAAAATTTTTTAGAGGTGGAAAAATAGTTATGCTTAAAAGTCTTCAGTAAGCCATTGCCTTTTAGTGACATTAACACGTCTATTTGTAAACTTTTTATAATTATAAATGAGTGAAAATTCAAAGAAGGTTTTTTATTCAGAGACTTGATTTCTGCTAACACAGCTCCTGAAGCACAAATACACATCATTTGAAAATCAAACAAATTGGAGGTGAAAACAGAGGTCAGGAATGCAAGGCATGCTAATTCAAAATGTAATTTTGACATTTAGTTGAGATAAATGTCTTTCCTGCATTTGTGCAGAATTGAAAATTGACTAGGACACTAGTGAGAACACTCAAAGTCTATTTACTGGAGCTGAAATGTAAAAGTAAGATGGCAAGAGATCAATGATTTATGAATATAGCCTGGTACAGTAAAAGGAGAAATGAATTTTAAAACCTCAAAGCATATATTTTGCTAAATAATTTTTCAGTATAAAATTGACTCCATGGGCTGAAAATTGGCCAAAAAGAAACATAAAACTGGTATCCAGGAAAAGCTAAGAGGGCAATTAGTCTCTTCCTTGTTAGTGTAAGGTTATTGCTATCATGCATTCACTTTTATTTGACCTGATATGGTTTTAACAAATCCTTATGAATAGATTTTCGTCCAATTTATTTCAGTCACTTCCTTCCAGAATCTGTCCCTTAGATTTATAGTCTTTGATGTTATTAAAATCATGATAGTTAATTCTCAGTTTGATACAATCAACCTTATTTTACCCACTGATGATTTTAAACCTGTTTTGGCATTTACACCTTCCCGATGCCATCTATTCAATTGAACATCGTTATCCAGGCTTCCAAGAGCTTCTACTTTTTCCTTTGGCTACCTTCCTTTGGCTATTTCTCTGGTAATTAATTTACAGCCTTTTTCTTGTGTGTGTGTGTGTGTGTGTGTGTGTGTGTGTGTGTGTGTGTGTGTGTGTTTGTGCACGCACACATTCTCTCCTTACTGGTGACATTATACAAGGTAAATGTCAAACAGTAGGTTGACTTAGTAAAGGCAGTTTAATAAAAATATTTAGTAGGTAGAAGGTAAGATTAATAAAAGTGAACTTAGGTTTTCTCTGTTATTCAGATATTTGTAGCTTGCCTTTTACCACCAATGACCTGAATTTGTAGTTGGTCTTCATTTTTAGCAATAATGTATATTTCCCTTGGAAAACCATCATATTTCTTGTATCAATTGACAGGTCTTTTAGAATTTTCTGCATTGCACCTAGAAGCCAAGATCCCATCACAAAGAAGGTTGTATTGGCTAAGTGACAGGATGATTATCTTGTGGTGCTTTTGCTGTGTTTTAACTACAATTATGGGCAGTGGCTTAGGGACAGGTGTAAGGAAAGACATGGTAAAAGGGGGTCAGTGAAATATGTATTTCCTCATTAATTTCACCAGCAAAATATCAACTGTATCCACTTCACATGAAGTCAAATACTATTCAGGAGGGCTGGTAACTATGTTTGGTACTACCATAATGCGGCAAGGGGTTAAATGAATCAGTCCTTCCTGAAATACTGTGTAAGTATTCCCAGTAGCTGGGAGGACCAGATCCAGAGAACACAAGTGCTGGGGGCAGTTAAAAATTAGCTAAGTATTTTAGGTTCTGGCAGCACCTCAGTGAATGAAGTTCATCAGTTTATGTTGGGACAAGAAACAAACTGATTTTCGGTATAATTAAGAGAACTTGACTTTTTCTTTAAATTGTGTTAGGTAAAATTATACCTTATATGACCATTTCCCCTCCAGTGTTAAGTTTATTCTGAGTGAAAATACTATCAACTTAACCCTGTGAGTAACAGCTAATGTGCTAAACTAAATTTACTCTTAAGTTGCTGGCCAATGAGGAAACCACAGAGAGCCTGAATATGTGCTAAGGCAATTTATTGATTTGCCAGACTAGCTCTCTTGCATTTAACTCACTGGCATAATTTCAACTGTGATGTCTTATAAACTAGTGCTAAAATGTGCTGTGATGCGTCTAATAAATGAGATGAAAACATGTATTCCAAAATCTTTCAGATCCTATCTGTGTAATGGGACACAGGATAAACAGAGAATGAAAGTTTGCCTGATGAATTTCATCAAAATAAAGTATGATTTAACTCATAAACTGATTTATATACACCCTGCCTTTTTTATAAATTGATTTGAAAGGGGGCTCAAGGGTTCAATATTAGTTAGAAGACAAGCAAATAAGCAAAGTGGATAAGGGACCTCTATGCTATATAAACAATGATCTAAACCTTTGAAATTTCTCACTGTGACATTTCTAAGCTGTCACTTCCTCTTTCTCTTTTTTTCTTCTATATAGCAAAAATACAGAAAACAAAGATGAAGAAGATACACTCTTCCAAGTTGGTTATGTTGTTGTGGATATACCAATCTTCTATTTTTTAATAGCCTATGTTATTTAATGCTAGTGAACCCATTTACATTTTGGAAACAAAATTGAACTCCATCGTAATATATATTACTTATATTGGATAATAATTTGATAATTATTAAATTTTACTGATAAACTTTCTAAATCAATTTAGAAATAAGGCAGAGTGTATATAAATCAGTTTGTGAGTTAAATTATACTTTATAACCCATCTTGGTCTAAGCACCTTACATATGTTAATTTGTATAATTCAACAATTCTATGGAATAACAACTATTATTTTTTTAATTTACATATAAGGAAACTGAAGTACAGAGGAATTAAGGGCTTTTTTCTAGGGATATAGGGCAAGTACTGGATCCCAGAGAATCTGATTGTGATCTTAACTACCAAAATATACCGCCTCTGTGAAAATACTTGGGCACTTCTTCTAAACATGGTAACCAAATAAAATAAAAGACAAATACAGTATGGCACTTGTCACTCACTCACTCAATAATTATTAGATTCCTAAGCAAGTATCAAGCTTTGTTATGAGTTGTGCTCTAATCCTTTTAAAGGGATTCCACCGTACATCATTAGTTTATTTGGATGTTTTGAGCATTTCTTAGGAGGGAAGTTTCATTTCTGTTTCAACTAAAGTCAAGAAATTGTTAAAATAAAATAATCATAGGTTTCAAATCTGTTGATATTTAGTATCATAGTCCAGTCTGGAAGAGCGATGGCCAAATCTACATAATCTAAATAATAAGCCTTTAGCATTTTTGTTAGTCATATCCAGCATCATTAAAGCGTTGAGTTGATACCTGTGAATCTGGGTATACTTTGTTATATGCTCTGGCTTTCGTTGTTATACTGATTCAGTGAATTTGGTTCTGGCACCCTATTTGTGGATGGCAAATTCATAGCCCTATGGTGACTCATTGTTCTCATTTCTGAAATGGGCATGAAAATATAGATCACAATCAGATTATCTGGGTTCTAGTTGGGAAGTATCAAGGAGGAAATGTGTATAAAATACTGGTATTATCATATTCCTATACCTTGACTTTGATTCTTGCTTATTTCCCAAATATGATTACTTGGATAGCTCTTCCTTGTACTTTTGACTTATATCTGCGCACTTGTGATTCTTTTGGACTTGTTTTATTGACTTATTCAACCATTCTTCAAACAACAAATGAAAACCTGCTACGTATAGGCATTTGGGTAATGTATTGGGAATAAAATACATTCTGGTTGTCCTGTTACTTTTTCTATGATTAATTTCTCATTAAAATATTTATATTTATTTTTGAATAGTATATTCCAGAGTCTTCTGGATAGTGTGCTAGAACACAAGAATAAGGCATTTCCTTTTGAGATGGTGGAGATAAGTGCCAAGTCATTAAATAACATCAGTGTAAACTGCTAATGAATGGTTATTTAGCTCTCATGATTCAAATACATGAGTATTTTGAAAATTTTGTTTTCCCCATGAATTATGTTTCTGGCTTATCTGATTTGGCTAGTTTTATAGGCTTCTCAGTTTCCTTTCATTAGTCCACTCATTTCTTATATTAACATCCAACATAGCTTTAATAAAATATAAGTGCCAATCATATGAGCATTCATGAGGTATTGTTTTGACAGGTTAAAAGGGAGGGATATAGGCACCTGCATTTGGTACCAATGTGTAAATTAAGAGTTTATGTGGAATTATATTTCAGATTACTATCTATTCCAATTAAGAATAAACCTCTATATGAAGAAACAATTATTCTGAATGAAGTAAATGAGCATTATTTAGATATCTCATATCTGACAAAAGATTTGCCTAATTGTCTGTCAGACTATTCAAATAACACAATTTGAATTATAGATTCGAAACAAGTGTTTGGATCTTTTAACATTCTTCAAAATAAACATATTTATAAGATATATTAGAGAAACAGATATAAACGGCTCTGATTTACATTATCTTGGTAACTATCTCACTTTTGCATTTCACAAAAGCATATCTCTTAACTGAATTCCTGGCCATGGGACATGGAAGAATCTAGGTAATCAAGGTTAAAAAGAAAGTAAACAAAACATTCAGAAGTAAGTTAATTAATGATAGGCACTTAATAAATATGTGTGTAAAATACACTGAATAAAAATGACATCAATACTTTGATATTTTTCAGAATCAAATTAGTTCCTTTATTAGATGTTTTAGGGATAAAGCTAAAGTTTATTAGTCAGTTTAGGGACAAAGCTTTTTTAAGAGCAACTATGCATAAGAACCTCAGGAGGAAGTAATTATGATTATCCCCAATCTACGGATGAGGAAACTGAGGTACAGAGAAAACTGAGTAACTCATACAAATGATAAGTAGTAGAACTTCTTCAATGTTTGCATTCTTAATATTAAAGTTTATTCCAAATGTAATAATTTATTTATAATATAGGTAGTATACTTTATAAAATTGGTATATATTTTAATCATTCAAAAAATAGAAGCATTTACCACATATAACAGGAACTGTTATAAAGTCTCCAAGCTGCAATGCTGAACAAGATAGGGATAGCTTGTGTCTTCACATAGGTCACAATCTAGTGAAGAAATTAAAATTTTAGCCCCTCCTTAAATATCTGTTATCTACAGACATGATCATTGATGGCTTAAAAAGAGGACCATTTCTAGGGACCAGTGTTGCAAGATCAACTTTCTCCCCCTGTCAAATCTTATTTGCTCCATAAAACTGACCTAATATTCAGACTATTCTAATCTTTCTTATTTTGAATTTACTTAGTGTAAATTACACTTATACCTTTTGGTATCAAGCTAACATTGTCTTACATTGTTATCTGAAAGTTTTATACACAAATGACATATATTCACAGTGGCTATAGGCTTTTTGGGGGTAAGGATGATATTTTATGTTTCTTCAATGTTTTCCCTCTACATATCGGAATAAGTACCTGAAATTTAATAAGGTTATACTGATAGTGACACCTGAGATACTGCCTTTTTGGATTGAACTGACTTAAATCAATTATTTTATGGTGGGGAACTTCTTAACGTGTTATGTGTAGCAATATGTACCAAAGAAAAATGTAATTAACAAAGCTTAATTTATTATTCTGATTATTGGCCAAGATGTATTAACATGCTTTTCAAAGAAAGTTAATACACAAATTTAAAGTCTGGGTCCTCATAAAAATTAAATTCTGCAGATAAATATCTGGTACAATTTGTCTATTGGGATTTATGATATAAATTAAATATTTAGGTGTCAGTAACACCACATGTTTACTTTCTTGTATACTGAAAATAAAGCACAGAAAAAGAGTTGCAATGAAACAAATACTTGGAAAACTAAAAAATTCCAGGTCATGAAAGGGAAAAATAAAACTGCTCTTTGGTATTGAAGGCTCCAACAAAAGTAGCCTCTCTCTTTCACATCAGTCTGCCTGCTACTCTGAATTGTTTTTATAATGAGTAGGTGGTATATATTTGTTTTATGTTGGACTATGTGAGCGGAAGGCAGAGAGGCAGGTGGCCTTGCAGTCGGATGTCAGTGACTGTTTAGATCCTGGACTCCATTTCTATCCTCACCCTGTTCAGTTTCATCAAAAGCTGAATATTTTTATAGATTGTCGTATATATTTGTACTTCAGTCAGCCATGGAATTTGGTCTACTGGATGGTTTCAAGTTTTCTTAGTTTATTATTTTTTGCATATGTGTGTTTGTTTGTTTTTTTTGTTATTTTCTGTACTCACAAGCAATATATTTTACTACAAACAATTGAAAACCCAAAATAGCAAAGGCTAAAGAATACAGAAATGTCTTTCAGTCTTACATATATAAAATGTGAAGTAAGTAATCCCAAAATAGGTGCAGAGAATCCATAATCATCGAGACCCAACTCCTTCACTCCTATTACTTGGCCATGCTCAATACATGGCTATCACTGCACACGCCAAGATGGCTGTGTGTGATCCAGGAATTATACTGTGTTCCTGCATGTGAGGACACAAGGAGAGCAGAAGAGATGGCCTCTTCTCCTATCCTGGAACTCATGTATGATTGTTCTGCTTATATTTCTTGGTAGACCTTTTTTTTTCCTGAGTGGCCCAAACCTCAACTAAAATATGTCCCCCCACCTAAGTAATGAAGGGGAGAACAGATATTTGGAGAGAAATCAGTATCTGACACATCTTCATAAAGTTTTTTTGTACTCCAGGCTTTCCCAGTAACATGTGGCCCTCACTCATTCTTCATTCTATATTTCACAACATATTATAGACGAAGAAGAGCCACAGAGAGAGAGCTTTTGCTTTAACCAAGCTTAGTCCTACTAAGTTTTGCTAGATTTGTGCTTAAAAATCTGATGAAAGAAAATTTCAACTGAAATTTTAAGGCTTTTGTATAATAGTGTTGTTGAGCCTCGTATAGTTTCAATATAAGACACTACTATAAGACAAGCACTAAAAAGCAATTTCATGAATACTATTTAAAAAACCTGTAGCAGGCACTTATGTGAAAAACTTGTAAACTGTATGATAAACTAAGATTTGATTTTGAAAAAGATACATGCAACCTCAAAATTTAAGAAAACAGTACTTCTCTCTTTATAATAAGTAATAAAGAAGACAATTTGTAGTAAATGAATATGAAGTGCTCTATCCTACTAGACCTCTTTCAACATTGACAGCCATTTTGCTAATAAAAAAAATCCAAATGAGGTAGAACATAATTAATCACAAACTATATTAATATGAACTAAAAGTCCATACTTTGTAAATTAGCTAAAGAAGTAAGGAAATATTAATGTAATATATAATGCAAATGTGACTTCTTGTCTTTGGAGATTTAAAACACTATAGACTTTTACGTTAAGGAAATGGGTGATGGAATTTTAAAGCTAGAGAATAAGTTGACAGCCTTGTAATTTTCTGAGAGTACTACTAAAGTGGCAGCAATTATTTTAAAAGATTATTGTGAACTATGTGGAACCTGGAAGGAACTTATGATTTAACCATCTGTCTATAAATGTACTGTTCATCATATATGAAAGTGTTCTTTTCTTCTAGCCTCAGCAATGGTGAAACACCTACATTACCCAATTCCTTCTGGCTCTAAAAGTTCCAGAATGTAACGTGAGGTGAGGGGCTTTTGGGGATTAGTCTATGGGTTGCAATACTCCTTGAAAGATACACATGAGCATCACATTTTCTCAGAGCTGGCCAACTTTTAGATGGCTTAGTCACCTGTCCACAAATTATACAAACTTATTTTACAATTTAGAAAAAGAATTAAAATGGAGATTATAGTTATATTGGTTTGAGGAGATTATATGCCATTACAGTGATGATGAAACATTTTCATTCTTAAAATTGTAGGCTAACTTTCACTTTCAAATTTTTTTCCTTATTCTAAAGAATAAATCTTAGGTCTACTCTACAACTTTGATGGTTTTAGCCCAAAGCAATGATGTTTTCTCTTGTAACTTGGTAGAATGTCAGAATTGGTATTTGCTGAGCCCTCACCATGTGTTAAGCATGAGAAATACAACAATATTAATAGCTACCAATTCTTTCTCATTTTCACATGGCAAATTGAGAGCCAGTGAAGTTAGGTAACATCCCAAAGATTGGAAATTAGAAAATTCTACTTTGAATCCAGATTTGTCAGACACTGTAGACCCATATAGATTTTTTAAATGAGAGTTTTTTAGCTTAGAGGACATTTGAAAAAATTCCTTAACAATGAAAAGATTTAGACCTGGTAACATGATTTAGGTTTCAATTACAACAGGGTATCTTCTAAAGAGAGAAAATTTTATTTCATTGTATTTCCCCTAATTAATTTCTTTTCAGTTATAATTTATCCTCAAGAAACTCGTTCAAGTTCCTATTGTTTTATATGCTAGCCCATTTTCCAAATGAGGATGGTTTTCTCTAATCTAAATCCATTATATCCATAAAATCTATTAATAATTTTAATAAAGAGTATAGACTATTGTGGGCTAATTTCTGAGCCCTAGATCATGATAAATTAAAGAACACAAGCTACTCATGGCTTCTCTGGGATGATCCATTTGGGATCAACGACAGTATTTTCTTGTGCCTGAGTGTAATCATCAACCCCAGTCTTGGTTGTTATTGCTAATGGTGATTCATAATATGTTTTTGGATTGTGCTTCCAGACTTTTTTGAGGCTTTTCACATCACTTATGATCCTGCTCTCACAGCTGACAAAGCTGGAAGTAATCAGATTACTATTTAAGTACACCATCTAAAAAACTCGAGATTATAAAGGACTTTTAGTTCTACTTGGATATCTTGATACCTTTGGTCCAGGCCACGATTATCCAAAGGGCTTCTGAATGGTTCAAGAGGGGGTTTTACTGCTGTGTTAGAAAGATTTGGTACCACCTGCCCTATGATGACCCTGTAACCTGGAATAAGGTAAGGTCTAAGGCTTGTGAGTGAGGATGCATAAAAATTTAGTATACACTTCCAATCTTGGTTATTCTGAGTGCCTGGTAAAGGCCTCAAGCTTAGTTACATTGGAAAAAAGTTATTGTATATCTTTTACAAATCTTTTTACTACTGCCTTCTTGCAGGAGGCAGTGTGAAAGAATACAGCATCTGGATTATGTTAATCTCGGTTGGAGTTTTGGCTCTAGAATTTGAAGGCCTTATGGTCTTGGACCAGTTACCTGATCACTCTAAGATAATTTCTCAATCACAAATTTATCACAATTACAAATGCATTGATATGGCTGTTGTGAGGGTCTAATAAAAAAAAAATCAGAGGAAGCTGCTCTATAAATTGGAAAGGAATTGTCCAAAGACTGGCTGCCTCAGAGCTGTTTTTTGGAAAGGAATTAGCAGTATAAATCTAATAAAAATATATTAATGCCCATAATTAATTATGATATTTTTCTACAGATAACAGTGATAGAGTCAAGGGTAACTTGGGAAACCTTGCAGTTGTTTGCAATAGTAAGTGACACAGGGTACTGAATAAGGACAGTCTACAATACTAATGTTTTTTTTTTTTTTTTTTACTCTCAACATGTTTAACAATAATTAAAGGCTAAAGAAACAAGGAATTCCATACACATAAATCCCCCTTCACAATTGTGAGAAGAAATTCTTGCATAGTTTTTGAGCCAGAGTCTTATGGGTTAATATGATTGGGTAGAAAATGTTATCTTTACTATCTATATAATTAAAATTTCATTTTTGACTATTTAGCACTGCAGCACATGACAACTAATGGGTTTATTGTCAAAAGGTTTGGTGTATATGATTGGGATTTTCTGACAAAGTATGGGATATATGACATATACTTTCATTTCATAGGGTATGGCGCGCTTTGTTCCTGGCAACTAAAACTATTGTCTGTCCAAAATATATTTCCTTCTTACTGAGTGAGACATGCCCTACATATTGTGTCAAAATGAGAATTCTAAGAAATCTGTGTTGAAGTTTCATAATCTGCCATTATTGTCAAGTCCTGCAAGCTGTATGCCCTCTTACTAGTGAGGTCAACTTGGAGCCAATTTCCAAATCCCTCAGCAAAATGGAAATGTTTATTGACAGAGAAATAACTAGATTTGACATTTAAGAAATTTCAACAGGATGCAATATGAAAGAATGAATCTTTGCAGCAACCTCCACTACCTATGATTTTTTCAAGCCACCTATTTATTCTAAAATAACCACAGTTCCCCAAGTCTGTCATTGGCATTGATAAGTCAATAAGGCAGATGTGCTGAACTGCAGAGGCTGACCTGTGAACAAGCTGCTTTGCACATAGGTAACATCACACAGGATGCTCTAAGATAAGAAGCCACGGGGATGAATTCATCTTTGCTTTTGCAGAGCAGAATAACAAATGTCACATTTAAAAATAAGTGTTCTTACGAAGCAGAAAATTATGTAAGACTATATTAATGAATAAAATTACAAAATGATTACAGTTCTATTAGTAATATTTCATTGTTGCTAATAAATTTTAAAATATTTATAGATCCTTACAAATTATTTTCATGAACAACACTGGGCAATAGAGCCAGCAAACAGTGATAATATTAACAGCTGACACATATTGAATTTAAACTATATGCTGTACTCTGTCCTGCTTTATTGCCTTTATCTATAACTGTCATATAAGATATGTTAAGATTTTGAGAAATTAGGTCATTTACCTAGGATTACTAATTCAGTAAGTGTTCTGGGACTCACACTGGGTCAGATTTCAAAGGCCACACTCTTTATGACCACAGTCTATTACCTCCTTCCCATTACATGCTTTCAGCTTGGGTTTTATAAGCAAAAAGATATGTGGAAGAATATAAAACATTGAGGGCAGACTCACAAACACTGGGTGGTATTAGTAAATGTGAGATGTCTTACATAAAGATGATACTATTTGAATAATGACTCAAAGCTGTCTTACATTTTTCTTCACGGATTATCCCCCAAGATAGTGTCGTCAGAAGAAGGCTATGTTGGCAAATAGAATATACAATTTAGTTATTCAATTATAAGCTGTTTATCCAGCTCGGCTGTTAAGCATGTGCAAAGCACTGTGACACTCCCTATAAAGACATGGGGGGTGTAAGCACTTAGTGCCTAGCAATTTCCTCTCCACAATGGCCATATCTGATACCAAAGTTGAGGGCTGCTTTTAGCCTAAAGTTAGGCTATTGCACTCTGTCATGCTCAGTCTCACTGTTGTATATTTGCATGTGCTTTTCCCTTCATAGGAAATTTCATTCCCCATTGCTTCCACTGATGCACACCCTGAATGTCATTGAAAGTTCTGATTAAGTCTCACAATTCTTTACCAGCCCACAATGATGCTTTCCCTATCTCAATGCTTATTATGGAAGAATATGCCTTTAAGCCTTCAGTTAATGACATCCTTGTCTTGTTTTTGCTTCTTAAAAATAAAGAAAAAAATCCTGCCAGCTCAGAAGCAATGTCTGGGATTGTCTTCATTTGTGTAACTTGGCAACAGTTTTAGTACAGTCCCAGACATACCATAAGGTAAAATGATTGGTGCATTTTTTTACAAGTTGTGCTCACTTAAATGTTTATTTCAAAAATTGACCCTGGTATAGCTTTCCACCTGTGCTGAGTGATTTAGACATAAGTCTCTGTGACCTCCCAAGATCTCATTCAACACAAAGATTGCAATATCATGAAAAGCTGAGATATTTTGTATTAAGAAATGTTTTTTAAATGGATGCAATTTAAATCCTATATTCTTTCTTTCCTATTTTCTCTTGCTAAATGCACTGTTAGTATATATTCGCATATTGGAATGACCCCTGTTCCTTGCATTTTCCCCCCACACAAACAGTTCATAATAATTTGTTTATAAACTGCCATTCCCCAGAAAGAGGTAACTCATTTTAAATGAATAGTTTTAGTAGAGATAATCTTCTTGAGGAAAATTATTACCCCCTTTTCAAGTAGAAAATGTAAGAAATTTCATTTTATCATGATTCTTCAGCCTCCATCTATATTAAACATTTGCAGTTGTTCTTGTCTCAATATATATGAGTGCTCTGACTTTTCAAGACACCCAAATCTGCTGAGCTGAGAAGTCTTCAGTTGCTCATGACTCACTACTGACAAAGTAGATAAACAGTGTTCAGATTTGTATTTTGGTTGAGTAAGAGCTCTGTTTTTGTTTCTTAGGCATCCCTTTTGCAAATCACCATTCATTTGTTTACTGAGAGCTTCTTATGAACACAAACTGTTCTAGAATCTGGGGTTATAACAATTCAAACCTAAAAAGGTCCCTGTACTCACAGAACTTACATTTTAGTGAGGGCGTATAGACAATGACAGAAACAAAAATATAACCAACCTTTATATTCTCTTTGCACAATTCTGAAATCAAAACTTCTGAAAACCAAAAATATTCTCTCAAGTCATCTCCTGGCCTGAATTAATAAAAGACTGTAATCTTTATTCATCACAATTAGAGTGGAAATTCATAAATTTTTATTATAGAAATATTAATGTGCTTGATGTGAGGTTGCTGCCCAAGTTTGACAGGAAATGTAACAGAACTGAAATATATGCACTGTATTGCTTTTTTAAAATCAGAAAACATGAATTCTCAAAGATATTTGGCTGTAAGAGTTTCAGACAAGTGATTGGGATCCGTATAATGTGGGTAGTGATAAATGCTGTGAGTAAAATAGAGAAAAGTGGTAGGAAGTGCCAGGAAGGGCTTTTCTCTTTCTTGAAGTATATTGAATGCTTGATGCTTCCACAGCTCTCTGGTGTCCTTAAAATAAAATTTATTTTTGTTATACATTTTTATCCTGCTGTGGGAGCTTTGTCTTACTGCATCCCATTGCATTTTATTCAGAAGCAGAATCTGGAAACATGCATCTTTCAAAATATATCACAGATGTAGAAAAGTTACTTATCCTCAAATCCAACCACTTGGGTATAACAACTCTTTCTATATACGTATGCCTAAGTGTTTATTTTAGGACAGCACACTCAGGAGAGTCTTAATTTATAATATTGACTTCATTTTTCTCATTAGCATCTTATATCACAAAGTCACTCTAATGACAAAATATAGAGATATAAGAATGTGTCTGATTTCTTATTCCTGTGATATTATTTCTCTTAGTCCTTCAGGCAAGGTCTTGTGACTGATCTTCTGGGTAATATGGCTAAGTCTATGCTATTTTCTCTCTACTCATATATTTTTAAAGTTTATAGTGAAGATTTTTTATTCTAAAATAATTCCCTCTATTAACATGTTAGTTGGGATATATATGGATTATAAGCTACTTGACCTTGGACAATTTAAACTCCATGAGCTTTTTTTTTTTTTTTTTAAAGAATCATGTTTAGTCTAGACCATGCTACCCTGAACAAGCTCGATCCTGTCTGATCTCAGAAGCTAAGTAGGGTCAGGCCTGGTTGGTACTTTGATGGGAGACTATATAGGAAGACCAGGAGCTGTAGGAATAAAAATAAAAAAATAAAAAAATAAGGGATTGTATATTGACAAGGTCCTTGAAATCTACAAGGTCAACCAAGGGTTGCCTCACCTAAAATTAAGTCATCTTTAATTGAGAATGATAACCTTGACTGTCATATCAGTTTATTATTACTACCATTATCCTTATTTTTAAATTATTTTTCTTTTGTGGGATTGTTTTGAATAACAAATCCACTAATGAACATAAAAGTTCTTTGTAAATGATAATCTTCATTCAATATTATTTATGATTCTTATGATTAGCAGAATGAAAAGGTGACAACTAGGAATATCCCAAAAGAGAGTTAAATTAAATATAAATTATTATATAAGAAAAATATCCATTTATCAATTCTTGGAAAGACAGCTTATGATAAATAGGCTATATATTTGCAAAGATGTGAAGCTTAAAAGTAGGAAAAATATCAGATTCGATGTTAGGAAATGAAGGTTATTAGATCAGTAAACTTATCAAAATTAGTATGACATAAAATACAAAAACCCAACAAAATTTATAAGACATTTTGTACATGCTAGTACTTCTTGGTGACAAAATCAGGACACAAAAGGTTTTTATTCACTCTTACCTGGAGCAATCAGCTTTCAAATAGTGTATATCAAAGCATTTATATCACAAAACAAAGATTAAAAAAAAATGTCTGAGAAAAATGTATAATTTGTTTCTAGTTGCAATATATTTATCATATCAGACAAGATAAACTTAAAAGTCAGATTTACTCGAGATTGATTTTTCACCTAATTTTTAAATGAAATTAGACAGGTTGGTGATAAAATATTCAAAGGTGGTTTTAACAACTTCCTTTGAGTTGTGTTAATAACAAAACATTATTTTCTTGCCTCTAGCAAACCCAGAAGCACAAATTACATCTAAAATCCAGATGGTATATATTTTTAGCATTCATTAAAAGCAAGAATAACAAACTGACAGCCATAGTTACTTACTGTAGAAGTGTATTTACAGTTTATATGAAATGGCTTATGTTTTGAAATAAAAATTTATATTGCAGTGATGCAAATATAGCTTTTATTGTGGTAGTGAGATAGTGTGATACAGAAGAAAGAAGTCTAAACTAGAAAACAGGATTGGTTCTGGTTCTTAGTCTGTCATATTATGTGGGTAAGTTTGTACAAGTCTTTTAACTCTACCAGACTTTTGCTTCTTCAATGACAAGGTTGGAGTAGATAACTCTTAAGGTTTCTTTTAGTCCAAAAATAATTTAATTGGTAAGTGATTTAATTGATGTACCCAGGTGAGTAAAAAAAAGTAATTATTATTATTTTCTGTGGATCAACTAAAATTCTATGAAGTGTCTCTTCTGCCTGATACCAGACAATGTAATTTTGGTTTGTAGTTGCTAGATTTCATCTAGTGACATTTAAACACAATTAGTTAATGATTGTCCCTTCTTTCTCATTCAGTATTGCTTGGGTGGCATCTTAATTACTATAGTATCAGGTAGGGTTACCTGATCATCTGTTTATGCTTGCCCTTGGTGGCATCTGTTGAAATATACAGTCTCCCATATAGTTCACAGGCATTGCAGCCTTCCATGGTGATGTCTTCTGAGTTATCTGAATTCAGCTCTGTATAGTCCAGGTCATTCCTACTGTAGCTCCTCTGTTATAGTCAAAGATGCTTCCAGGTAATCTTGTGTTTCCCTCTCTTCCTCCCTCTCTCCCTCCCTCTCTTTCTCCCTCTCTCCCTTTTCCTCCTCCAACTCCTTCTTTTCCTCTCCCCCTCCTTTCCTCTCTCCCTTGCTCTCTCTAGCTCTTGCTCTCTCCTTTTTCTCTCCTAGCACTAAAGGAAATCTTTGTCAAACACAAATTCACACTTCTCGGACCTGGTGGAGCAGGAGGCACCCTCACGGAAGTTGACATCTGCCACAGCAAGGATGAAAGGTTCGGCGCAAGGAGCCCAAGATCCAAGACATCTACCTAAGGCTCTTGGTCAGGCTGTACAGGTTTCTGGCCAAACGAACCAACTCCATCTTCTGCCAGGTAGTGCTGAAGATGTTGTTTATGAGTTGCACCAACTGGCTGCCTCTGTCCCTTTCCCTGATGATCTGGAAGGTGAAGCTTCCTAGCAGGGAAGGCAAAACCACTGTAATTGTAGGGACTACAACCAATAATGTGTGTTCAGGAGGTCCCTGAACTGAACGTGTGGGTGAGTGCACTTCATAGAAGCAACAGTGTCCATAGCTGTATCCTCAAGGACATGGGCAAGATCCTCACCTTTGACCAGCTGACCCTGGGCTCCCCCAAGGGCTGTGAAGTTTTCCTGCTCTTGGTCCTTCCGAGGGCTGGGTGGTGTACAGGCATTTCAGAAATCGCCCTGGAATCCCACACAGCCATACCAAATCATACTGCATTCCAAGGGCTAGGCATAGGAGTGGGCCAGGGGCCAATGTGCCATCCATGGCTATAAAAACCAACTCCAGATCCTGGCATGTTATTAAAAAGATTTTGGATGTTGAAAACAAAATAAGACAAAACCACCACAAACTGACTAAGTGAACACAAACTAATTTACAGGCTTCAGTGACCACACACAGCAAGGAATAAAGTCTATAGTAAAAGCTGGGCAAAGTCACTAAACAATGGATTACCACAACCTTCAACAATCAATAAACAACAAACCATGGATAAAAGGGAGAATATGTTTTTCAGAATCACCACGTTATAATATTCAAATGTGCAGTTTCCAAAAAAAAGGTATCACAAGATATACAAAGAAACAAGAAAGTACTATTCAAGGAACAAAATAAATTGACAGAAGCTGTCCTGGAGGAAACCTAGACATTGGACACCTTACAAAATGACTTTAAAACTGTCTTAAAACTTAAAAAAATTGTGGTATGCTATGTGGAACTTACAACTTGCCATTTTAGCCATTTTAAGTGTACAATTCAGTGGCGTTAATTATATTCACATTGTTTTGTAACCATCACTATCATCTCCAAAAATTTTTCATCACCCCAAACAGAAACTTTGTATTCGTTAAGCAACAACTCTTCATTCCTGTCTTGCTCCAGCTCTTGGTCACTTATAATGTACCTTCTGTAACTATGACTTTGCCTAGTCTAGATATTTCCTGTATGTGAAATCATACATATTTGTTGTTTTATTTCTGGCTTATTTGACTTAGCATAACGTTTTCAACATTTATCACTATTGTAGCATGTATTAGAAATTCAACCTTTTTGTGGCTGAATAATATTCAATTGTATGTATACCCCATTTTGTTTATCCATTCATCTGTTGAATTTAAAATATTATATAAAAACTTACACACCAATGTTTATAGTAGCATTATTCATAATAATCAAAAAGTGGACAAACCCAACTGTACATCAATGGATGAGTGAATAAACAACAATAAAAGATGTATCATCTATATAGTGTGGCTTTTACATGAATAAAAATTCACATTCAGTATTCAAAAAAATTACATAATGACTCATGGAGGAGGTAAAATTTAAGTTGAACCTTGGAGGAATAATAATAATAATAATAATAAGACAAGTAGAAATAGAATTAATGATTTTTTCTTAAACTCAATGCACATTTACAATATAAGGTGTTATCACTGAAATTACTACTGCAGCAAGACTCTCTGTAGAGATATGGTGGTATAGGTCATTATTCAATTTCAATAGACATTTGTTTTCTTCAGAAAATAATATATTATTCTCATCAATCAAATAGAATGTATTTTCTGTAGTTAGGATGTATGGAATGATACTTCAAGCCACAGCTAGCCCTGTTCATGAAAAGCATCTTAATCTTCTTTCCTTTAGGATTAAAAAAAGAGAATGGGTTGTTATTAAAACATTTACAAAATCTGCCCTTAATTCAAATGATACATTTCATATATTGATCACAATTTGAGTATTTGCAAAGGCCTGTGTTTCTGAAAAACGCAGCTAAATATTTGTGCCTGCCTTCTTTTTCTGCTCCTTCATCCCTTCTCAAATAGCACTAAGTCTACTGTTTTTACATATGGGGATCAAAAGCAGATTAATTAATCTTATATTTTGGCTATTTTGAATAATTCAGTATTGCTCTTTTTTTCTGTAGCAATATAGAACATTTTCTGTAGCAATTTAGCGCTTTCAATTCTAATTAGCAAAAAATTACTCACATGTTTATTGTTCTTGGTACAATCTTAGGAAGTGTGAGTACATGAGCATTTCTCTATATCTTGAAAGGTGATGAAGGTTGTAAGACAAAGACTTAAGCCTGAATTTATACATCAGGATTTGATAACGGCTCCATTTTATTGTTTTTCGCTTTCTTTAATAGTATTCAACTTGAATATCTTACTATTTGGTAAAGACTTCAGTAAACAGACTTCATGAACATGGAGTTGGAGTAGCAAAAGGAGACAGGTTACATCACAATAAGGCAAATGGAAGAGATCCGAAGTAATGTATTACCTCATTCTTTCTGTGGAAAGGAAACTTACAATTTCTGGCAGATTACCTAATCCTGCAGAAAATGAAGACTGTGTGTTTGAAATCCAAATGAGTGTTCCAAAAATTTATCACTGAGGTTGGTGAAAGATATGCCTCATCTCAGTATTCAGTGCTTCTCTCTTAAAATGAAAGAGGAGAAGAAACTCATCCAGTGGAGAGAAAATAGAAATTACTTATACCCAAATCCCATTGACTTCAATCAACTTCAACCTCTGAGTAGAAGAATCTAGTCTGCAAGATAGAAAATTGAAATTTACTAATAGTATTGCAAAAGAATCAAGGTTTTCATAATGAGTTTAATAACTTAGATGCAGAAAACAATCACTGGACACTAGAGAGACTTAAAAAATTCTGTTGGCCTGGTGAATTTTATCTTTTCTGGAGATGGAAAGTTTTAAAGTTCACATATCCATGATGTGTAGTTGCTGGAATTTAGAAGTAAATATGAGCCTATCACAATGTTACATAAATGGTTTCCACACATAGGTTGAAGAATTGGGGTATGTGGACCCCCAGATAAGAAATTTGAATTATAATATATTTGATATGAGAATTAGCAACATTCCTAAATTTGACTTCCATGATAACCTTGCTTTTTCTCTCCCTTATGTCCCCCACTTTCTAAAAAAAAAAAAAAAGTGACTAATAATTAAGATTTCTGAGTGTTTCCCATGTGTCAGGTAATTAACAGTTTAGTTTTACATACATTGTCTCATTATTTCTTATAATCACTTGAGGTAGGAAACTCATAGAAAGGTCAAACAACTTTTCCAGGTCACATATACCTGGAGTGATGGGATATAGTAAATTAAACTCAGGTCGGCTTGAAATCAGTGATTTTGATGAATCAGTTGATTGAGGTCACTGCACCCCCCTATCTCTTCCATATAGAGCAGTATTGCCTGGCCCCAAAATTTGCACATCAGAATGGTTAGGCAGAGCTCTCAAGCCGGAGCTGTCCTTAAACAGTTAGATGATATGAGAAGAACCAGGACCGCGTTCCGACAGGGGCCCAGTGAGAACCCGAGCGCGGGGGTTGGGAGCCCTCACCGCATCAGCCACCTGCTTGACCCCGAGGCCGCGGTGGCCTGGTGGCGGCGGGGTGAACACCAGGTGAACGCCACATGGTGGCGACCTGCCTCACCAGGCCGTGGTGTGGCGGGGAGAGGAGTGGCGGCCTCTCCGATGACCCAGGAAGCCATGTGGCCCGCAGGGCTGCAGCTGTGCGGCTGGCCGTGCAGGTGCCTGGCGACTCCCGCGCTCCACGCGGATGAGAGGCCATCTCGTCCCAACAAAGACGAAGACCTCACAGGGCCTGAGGGTGACGGAACCCCTGATGACGACGGGGCTGTCAGAGGGCTCGGATCCACCAAACCTCGATAGTGGGAGAGAGAAGAGGTAAGAATAACATACTGCTTCTGCCAATGCCAAGCGCCCCGCCTTTAGGAATATTTACTGCCCAGTATACATACATTCGATGAGAAAGCTACTTTTAACTTCGAGATGTAAAGAAGTTGCTCACATATGATTAGTGTTAGAAAAATGATCTTTTTAATAATAACAATTATAGAAAAGAAATATCTTCTGGGAATGACTTTTGGATTGTGGAATTGCTAGACTGCCTCTGGATGGATCACTAGGACACAGGACCATATTTTTTCAATGTGTTAGAGGGGATGGAGCACAAGGCCCCGAGGAAGAAGAGTTTTTAATGCTGGACTGGTCATATTTACAAGACTTTTATATTATTACTACTGTCCTATGTGTGGATTTTATTCCTCAGTAATATATTACTGTATAAATATATTACTGAGGAATAAATAGGTATACTTGACAATATTAGGTACTTTCTCAAAAAAACATGAAGGCCTTTAAGATATTCTAAAATGCCTGCTACTTGTTAAATGTAGAGACGTTAAAATAGTACATGTGTAAACATCTAATGATTAAAGTTCATATGATATACTGCCTCTTGGAAATGCAATGGCTAAGCCATCTCTTTGTGCATTGCTCATTGCTTGTGCCCTGGTCCTAGGAAGGAGGGACAAGAAAAGGAGGACATGAAAAGGGCTCTGCTAGTGTGGTTATAGTCAGGCTACGTTCCATGCATTTTATTTTACTTTGCTATGTAAATTGTGTATGTAATGGATAAATTAGTCATAATTTTATATTCAGTCTTTCTAGGTGTTAAAAAAGAGTGAGTCGACTAATACACCTTGCAAATTTTGTGTTAAAATTCATCAGAAATAATAATGGTAAAGAATAGATGAGCCCTCCAAGCTAATGAGGAAAAATGCAGGTGAACGGTAGAACTGCAAGAAACAATAAGAGGTGAGGCCAGGAAATTGTTTTAAAAAATCTGAGCCATCAGATAATAAGAAGAGAATAGAATTAAGAGGAGGTCAAAGAATAGAAAATTAAAAAAAAAAAGTTAGTGCTTAACAGTGTGAAATCCTGCAGAGAGGTAAGCTGAAAAGGTCCGCTGGAAGTGGTAATGAAGTCACTGATTATCTTGGAGGGTGCAGGGCCAGCAGGATGAAATGCACAGAAAGCAGATTGTAGCATTTGAGGAGGAAGGAGGGAGGGATTGGAAATATGAATGTAGGCCAGTATTTTGAAAAAGTGTAACAAATGAGAAGGAGAGAGGGTCTATTAGCTAGAAAAAATCTCATAGTTGAGGGACATAGTTTTATTTTGTTTGTTTTTTTCTTTTAAGATGGGGAAAGCACGCTTATAAACTAAGGGAGGGAGGAGACTGCAGGGAAGATGAATTTACAGAAAAAAAGGCGTATTTGAGCTTATCTCGAATATTTAAACTCATTTTCTTTTCATCTAGAGTCATCCACTCATTTTTTACTTCTAGATATTTCTCCATTTGCCTTTAATATTCTTGTTCCTTATCTCTTCTTCCTGCATTTATGCTTATTCTAGTATTTATATTCTTTATCTGTCTGTTGACATGTTCATTTTTATTCTCTCCTCTGCTATCTTGGGGATTTTGTAAGATTACTGTGGCTATTTTGAAGATTTTGTGCTGATATGACATTGCCCCAAAACTAATTGATAGTTGTGAATAATACTGGTATTTTATTCAGGTAACACTTGTGTAATGTATCAGATGTAGTCAATGCTTGAACTACATGACCTAAGGAGAAACCCAGGTCCAAGATACATGAAATAAGGGTAGATGTGTTTGCACAGTATTTCGATACTATTTAAATAACAGATTTTAGAGTAAAGGCAATGCAAGGTATTATGCTATTTTATTACGCCTCAATTGCATAGGTCAGAAAAGAACCAAACTTTCACTTGCAAATAATCTGAAACAGAAACCTTAAGGTCTGACATTCTCACTTTGTGCAACAGTTTACTGGCTCTCCTTGCACTTTCAAATTATCTTTTGAGGAAGAAATACGATAGTATCCACACTATGAAACACAGACAATCAGGAGAACTGAAAAGCTCCAAGTGGAAGCCTATTTTATGAGTGCCTCAGAAAGTGATAAGAAAATAATGTGTTTAACATGATCTTGTCTCTGAGATTGCTGGCTTCTGATGTAGATGGGAGTCAAATAGCTGCCTTTTCTCCCTGGGCCATTGTGCTCTGAATTGAGCACGCTAAGTACTCTTCACTGCTCTGCAGCAACAAAAGAATTGAAGGACATTTTCTTAGTCTCAGAACAGACAACCCATAACCATCAGAGCCACTGGCATTGGCTGATTATGTCACTCCTTAAGAAAATGCAATGCTCAGATGCAATTCAATTTCAACAACAAGAGGTGTCTCCTGGCAGCAGGTTCCCATTAGACTATAGTGGTGTGACATTGTGTGTTAGCCAGAGGGGCTTGCCTGTAACACAAGCAAGTAGAAAACATATTTGACAGAAAAAAAAGTTTTTGGAAAACTATCTTAAACATATTTACTTTTAGTATTAAGGAAGAGAGTATAGACCTCAGAGCATGGTCCTGAGAGACAATAAAAACCAAGTTAAGGCCTCAGGCTTTGGGTTCACATATACCTAGTTTTCAACATGGACTTTGGCTCTTACTTGCTCCGTGCCTCAGGGCATGTTACCAAATTCCTGTGCTATAGTTTCCTTACCTACAAGTAGGACTATAATATCTTTCCCACAGGACTGTAATGAGGAATATCTAATATTTCTGCCTTCAACTCCTATTACTATTCCTGGCTTGGCTCTTACTTTATTTCTCCCCAGTTATTCAGGAGAATAAGTGTAGGGGGAGAGGAAGATATGGTTTGGCTCAGAAAGGAGGAGAATCAGCCCAAAACAATTATGGAATAAGTTGGCAAGCTATGTCCAAACCAAAAAGATCTTTGTTGGTCTTTGCATCTGTATTTACTTTCACCTGTTACCTTGTAATTCTCATGTGCTAATACCATTATTTTCACACTCTAACATTATAGGGCTCACTTTGCTCATTAATTTTTGGTTGAGTTAAAGATACCGTGGCCTTGACCTTTATAGAAAGTATTACCACATCTTAATTCCCTGGACTTGGTACCAAAAAGACATAGTTATCCCAGGAGTGGGGGGATTGTATTTATTCTTCCCAAACCAAATGTGGAACCAATGAAATCTGCCCTTCTAGCACCAGGCTTTTACACCAGAGACCCATCTTGGATATTAATTGCCTTTTGCAGTGACTACTTACAGGCAATGACCATGTCCTCTGACAAAATTCCAAAAATGAATGGATGAATAAAGCATAAAGTGGTTCACTGTGCTAAAAAGGCAACAGGACACTGGTTGTAAGATCTGTAGTTGCAGTAGGCATGTAGTCCACATTATTGCATAAACTGGAGGTGTTAGTGGAAGAGAAGTTGGGAAAGAGCCAGGAAGGGAAAAAAGTTGAGCAAGAAGAATAGTTAAGATCATCCAGAGAGAATAGCTTATAGGAACTAAGTTGTGCAATTGACTGTGAGAGTTTCTGCTTCCCAACTGAGGGGGCTTCCAACAGACTATGCTGACCTGCAAAGAGTCTTAAAGGCTGAGCAAAATGTGTGTTAAGTTGGGTGAGCAGCAGATACAAAATAACATTAATTCAACTCAGTCTTTCAACGTTAGGGAAAAGGATTGTGTATTTTCGAAGGCACAGATGAGAGGTAAGCACTCTATTTTTACCTAGTGTTTCCTTCTCTTCTCTGCCTACAGGGAAATGAGAGGCTCTGCTTTGATACCAGATATGGTGTGTACATGTACTCTGGGTAGAAAATTCTGTGACCTTGTCTCCATTTCGCTTGTCATATTCCTATGACTTTGTTGCTAGCATGGTTATAACCTCTAAGTGCTTAGCTTCCTCCTTCCCAACATCTTGAAACTTCAAATATAAATCTATTTGCTTACTCCAATCCACCAAAATCCAGTTTATTAACTGGATTATTTCTAAATGACCTGTTAGCTAAATTAGCATGTTTCTTTAAACATTTATGAAATTTAGAGTAATTCATATTGTTTGGTTTTTGAAGCTTTTGAAGATCTCTTTACAGTTATCTGGCTCTCATTTTATCTTACTAATAGCCTTTTAAGCTTTGTTGCTTTTGTTTTTCTACCATATCTTCACATTCAAACTTGGTAAGAGCTAGTGTAGAGAAAGGGGAATCTCTCATCTAGGAGAAAAATCAAGAGTAGAATTTATTCTAGAAAGCAGGCATTTGGTAAAGTAGGTATTGGATGAATTGACTTTTGGCAAATTAGCTTTCAGTGAACTGGCTTGGTTTCTGCAAATCTAAAAGGAATTAAATCTAAAAGGTTGCCTATTCTTTTTCTCCACATGAGAATCAATTTTCTTGCAAGTAGAGTAAACTCATGCTAGAGGAAGGAGCTCAAAATAACAGGGGAACTGGTACACTGCATATGGTTATTTACAATTAGAAAAAGCTGCATTAGCATCAAAATAAATCTCCTGTTAGATTAAAAAACACAGAACTACATGCTGAGAGAGCAAGGGCTAGAGAGATCTTGGAGATGACTTAAAGTGACTTATGTTTGGGATTAAAAAAGGATTCTATGGGAATAGCCCAGCTAATCTTAGCAAGAATGATTTCAAAGCACACTAAAAGAAGGATCTTTTTCTATCAAAAGGGGTTGTTTCTCTTTTGATTGAAAAAGAAAGCTCTTGTTGGAGAAGTGACAGTGCGAAGTTATCCAGCAGTACTGAGTCTGACAGAAAGCAGCAGCTGTTGGTAGGAGCAAGAGAATGATACAGACAAAATTGATTTGACTTTGGACTGTGATGACAGCTATGAATGGAAGTCCTACTTTTGGAAGGGTGTACTAGCTTTTATGAGGCAAGAGCATTCAAAGGTGAAAGAGACATAGAAAAGCCTTCTTTCTTCTTTTCTCCAAGTAAGTTACTAGCACATGAGTTAACACCTGCCAGTTTGCAAATGTAGGCATATTTCCCTCTTGCTGTGTTATGAAGATACTCACTGACCTATAGTGGGTTTTGTCCCCATAAACCCATCATAAGTTGAAAATATTGTAAGTTGAAAATGCATTTAATACACCTCACCTACTGAACAGCATAGCTTAACCTAACCTACCTTAAGTGTGCTCTGAGCACTCACATTAGCCTAGTTTTGGGCAAAATCATCTAACACGAAGCCTGTTTTATGATAGTGTTGAATACCTCATGTAATTTATGTAATTACGGCTTGCTGCCTTCATGCTGGGTAATTATCTTGAATTTCATCTCAAGAATAATTGCCTTTTTCTTTTCACCAGCAGCAGGAGACACTCGTGGGTGTTTTGTAGACAAGATGGAATGTGAAAACACAAAACACAATGTTCAAAAAATACTGGCAGCATATGGTGGTATTGGTTGTTTACCCTTGTGATTCTATGGCCGAGTGGGAGATGTGGCTTGCTGCAACTGCCCAGCATCATGAGAGAATATTGGATTGTGTATTTTAGCCCTGGAAAAGATGAAATTAAGTTGTAGTTAATAATATTACTGATATAATTGAGAGACAACTGTGGTTTAAAAGTATTGTAGAATCATTGATTTGACTTAAAAACAATGAATTTATTTTATAACAAATATATGTTTAACTCTTCAGATTTGTCTGTCACATCCATTAAAAAGGGTCAAAAATGAAAACATAATTAGGAAGTACCAACAGTATAAGACTAACTTTTACAAAGAGAAAAATAAATTCAATAAGGCAAAGGAATTTAAAAAATTCCAGTTAGGAGTTTTTCGTGGTGCCTTATTTATTATAGTGTAAGTTTACAACACAGTCTCAGATGAGCATAAGAAAATCTAGAGTGGTTATGGAAAACAGTTCAAAGTGAGGGATTGTGAGAGAAATTTCAGAAAGCAAGGAAATTCTGCTCATGAGAAAACCTTAGAGAGTCAGCAACCAACTTATTCATATGAAATGACAAATTTCTTTTATTGCCTTTACTTAAATGATAAGGCAAATCTGTGATTAAAACCACACATTTCCTTTCCAGTTTGAAAACAATACTGTAAATTTTGGCTATTGGAGTGAGAGCAGCATTGAGTTTTTTCTAAGTCTGGGACCTTGGCTATCTCTGTATAAAGTTCTAACATTTAATTTTTTCTTTTTTTGTTCTTGAGATGGCTTATATTAAACAGCTATGCTTACTGTATAAACTTCAGCCAGTTCTTTGAATATCATTCTTCATCAGTCTTGAATCTGAAGATATAAGAAGGCTTTTGCTAGTTTTATTTAATTTAAACTTGGCAACTTGAAAGAGAATTTCTTCTTAAACATGTATATTCATACTGGGTTGTCCTCTTGCTGAATTGTTTTACTGTTATTAAGAGACTCCAAGGACGTTTCTCATCTTTTTTATTTCTATTACTCTTTTTCACAACTTGTGCAATTCCTTAGATGTTTTATATTCAGTCAGTATCCAGCATTTTGAATTTTAATGGTATATTTATGCTCTGCTTATTTCTTCCTATCTCTTGAAGAGTGTCTCCTGAAGAGTTATAGATATGGTCATAAAATCCAATAAAGATGCATTTGTCAAACTGATTTATTTTCCAAACTCTGTCCCTGTTAAATTTATAAAAGAAACCAGATTTCTGCATATATTTGACTACTGTAGTGGAAATGATAAGAAGTGCAAGAGTCATCCAGGCACAGATATTAAAAAGAGCCACAGGAGAAATGGCTCTGTTGCTTATACTAAATTGTTCCTTCTCAAAAGATGGGGCAATTGCCTAAGTAGAAAATTAATCATAAAGCATTTTAAATCATCAGACACGATAAAAGTTGTGTTTTATGATTCATGATAATTGATTTGGAGAACTAGAAGGTATAACTAAATAGACTTGTGAGAAGATCTCATAACTGGGTAAGTTCATTTTACTTTCAGATTCAGCAGTCAAGGCAAATGCTTTACCAAAAAAGCCTCCTAGATTTATTTGATCATTATTATAAAACTTACATTTTTAAGTCATGGAGCCTTAGTACCATAGTGTGATTTTTATACACCACCTGGCAAGTAAATAAATGGCTCTGTGCAAAACCTCAAAATAAGAAATGAGTTTGTCCTCAATTTTCTGTTCTTTTTACTTGTCATCATATTTCTGTAAAATCAATGATTTTTTATCTTGTGCTCTGGGTGTTTCATACAGCACGGTCCCAATATAATAGTAAAATTGTATCACTCTGGTTCAGCTGCCACTAGAAAAAATAGCTAGAAATAACAGACTCACATTTCTCCTTACTAGTTCAAAGGAGTAACCCAAATATCCTATGTGTGCTTGCAATCAACTGTGACTATAAATTTTTTTTTCCTTCTCATATTTTTAATTTTTTTCCTTTGACACTCAAGACATAATTCATGTATTCTGTGGTCACTTCCCGTGAAGATTTTGTTCCTGTTGGGTCTCTTTCATCACCATGTTGGCTCCCAGGTAATGATAGTTGAGAGGATTATTAGTTTATGAAATTGGCTTAGCTATTTTTTCCCTCAACTACAATAGGCACTATGCTCCATTTCTTCTTAGCTTGTGTTTTCATGTGCTTTTTATTCCTATTTTGAAGATACTTTGAAAGCACAGCTCATTGACACATTCCTTCTGTAAGGTAAATGCATGACACGCTGAGAGAAGTTTTAGAAGCAAGCATTTATTGGGAGAGGGCTCCCGGGCGAGGTTCTCTGGTCCAGAAAGGAGAGGGGCCAGAGAAGTCGTGCCCTGGGGTGGGAGGGCTTGGATTTTATGGGTTACCTGGGGGTAGAGGTATAGGGTGGGGAACATTAATAATTAATCGAATGCTAATTGAGCCTCTGGATTAGGGTGCTGACCCTAGGGCTTTAGGGGTGGGCCCTATTCAGGTCTGGATTCCTGGTATCAAGCTGGGGAGTCTCCAGGCAGGCATCTGGCTGGCCCCTCCCCCGCTTGCCTAACACCTAGTAATTCCTT
Organism: Cynopterus sphinx; assembly: GCA_030015415.1. Classification (NCBI taxonomy): domain Eukaryota; kingdom Metazoa; phylum Chordata; class Mammalia; order Chiroptera; family Pteropodidae; genus Cynopterus; species Cynopterus sphinx. Next base: position 33,948,317 of record CM057382.1, on the reverse strand, counting down.
TTCCCCAGGACTCTCTTACAAGTCCTTAGGGCTGGGCCAAAAGATAATATGATCCACACAATGGAATATAAACATTAAATGGTTCTCTTCAATTCTTAGGCATTGTCCATGCACCAAGCCTTTTGCATCTTTTCTCTTTACCCTCAGGCTTGTGGGGCCAGTTTTTTGAGAAGTTTACATGTCTGACAGATTAGAGGTTAATAGCTTGAGGACTGGTTATTAGCCCTAAAGAATGGTGTTGTTAGTAACAAGATTGAGTTTAATTTTCTTTCTTGTCTCTGGCCACATAGTAAAGCAAGTCCAGGATAAAGGAGCAAGACTGGGAACATCTGATTTTGTCATGAATATAAAGCTTAATTCTGTGGTACCTTCAACCTATAGACATTTTTAAACCCAAATTATTTGTTTATTATTGAAACATTTCCAGGAGTTTTATATACATATAACTGGTGCTCCTCACCCCACACCTTACTATCAGGTGAAAAATAGGGCTTCTTTTCATAAACATCCATACTTTCCCCTAGTACAGATCATTAAATGTTCCTTGGAATTCAGGCTTATCTTTTTTATATGACAAACTAGACCTAATTTAAATGAAGATTGAATTGTGAATTGAAAAACTATACTATTACATTCAGCCATCATCTTTAAAAAGTATTAGGCCATTATCTTTATCAAAATAACCTCAAATTAGGACAGTATCATTAATCTTCACTTTGCTGATAAGGAAATAAAGGACAGAAGGTAATATTACAGATTTCTTTGTTACCACTTTAATAGCAGGGGAGGAGCATGATCCAGGTACTTGAGTCAGTCAGCCCGAGCTGCCTCAGTATGCTCCAGGCCCATACCAGCTAGTGCTGTCTCCCAAAGGTGACTGCCATATGGAGCACCCTATTTTTCTCCCATCCCACACACAGCTGTCAGAACTCCAGCCATTGCCCAGGCAGCCCCTGTGGGTCACTCTCTGGGATTCCCCTAGCCTGCACCTGATCCAGCCGTTCCACAAAAAAAATAAAATTCATAAAATTTTTAGGCAAACTCATCAACAAAGAGGACCTAATAAATACAAATGAAAAAGTAGTTACAGCTGACACCACATAAGTGTAAGACCAGATAGTTTCATAGGTGAGTTCTTCTAAACCTTTAAAGAAGAGTTAATATCAGTGCTTCTCAAATTATTTCAAAAAATTGAAGAGGAAGGGATGTTTCCAAACTTATTTTATAGGACCAACATTACACTGATAACAAAAACCAAAGACACCACAAAAAAAGAATGTTACAGGCCAATATCTCTGATAAGCATAGATGAAAAATTTCTCAACAAAATATTAGCAAACTCAATTCAACAATACATTAAAAGGTTTGTACATTATGATCAAGTGGGATTTATTTTAGGGATGTAAGGATGGCTCAAAATCCACAAATCAATCATCATTAAAAACCACATTAATAAAATGATCAAATCACATGATTTTCTCAATAGATGCAGGAAAAGCATTTGACAAAATTCAACATCCATTTATGTTAAAAACTCTCAACAAAGTGGGTATAGAAGAACATACTTCAACATAAAGGCCATATATGACAAGCCATAGCTAACATCACACTGAATGGTGAAAAGATGAAGGCTTTTCCTCTAAGATCAGAAATAAGACAAGGATGCCCACTCTCACCACTTTTATTCAACATAGTATTGGAAGTCCTAGCCAGAACATTTAGGAAAGGAAAAAATAAAAGGTATCCAAATTAGAAAGGAGGAAATAAAACCCACGTATAGAAAACCCTAAAGATGCCACTATAAAAGCTATTAGGATTAATAAATGAATTCAGCAAAGCCTCAGGATATAAAATTATACAGAAATCTATTGCATTTCTATGCACTAATAATGAGCTATTGGAAAGAGAAATAATCCCATTTACAATTGATTAAAAAAAAATATAATACCTAGGAATAAATTTAGCCAAGGAGGTAGAAGACCTGTACTCTGATAACTACGACACAGATGAAAGGAATTTAAGACACAGATAAATGGAAAGGTATATCATGCTCATGGATATCGAAAAATTACTATTGTTAAAATTTTCACACTATCCAAAGCAATCTAGAGAGTTATTGCAATCCCCATCAAATATCAATGGCATTTTTCACTGACTAGAACACAGAATCTAAAATTCGTATGGAATCACAAAAGGCCCAGAATAGCCAAGGTAATCTTGAGAAAGAACAGAGCTATAGGTATCATGCTACCTGATGTCAAACTATACTACAAACCTATGGTTATCAAAACAATGTGGTGATGGCACAAAAAACAGAAACATAGATCAATGGAATAGAATAGATAGCCCAGAAATAAACTCACATCCATATGGTTAATCTGTGACAAAGGACATAAGAATATACGATCAGGTGCCATATAACAATATTTTGGTCAGTGATGTACTATATATATGATGGCACTCCCAGAAGATTATAATGGAGCTGAAAATTTTCTATTGCCTTGTGTTGTATCTATTGTGACATCATAGTGCAGTGCATTACTTATGTTTGTCTTGACGGCCATGTAAACAGACCTATTGCACTGCAAGTCTTATAAAAGTATAACATATACAATTATGTACAGTACATAATACTTGAAAAAAAATGACTGCGTTACCTGTTTATTTCTTATACTTTTATTATTATTTTAGAATGTACTCTCTCTGTTTATAAAAAAGTTTGCTGTGTAACTTTTACATGCTGGAACAGTATATCATGTTATGTGGGCAGCAGCCTTATACATCTGTGTTCATCTTGAATCTTGATTCCATCACTTTTGTGCTCGACTTAATGTAACTTAGTAGCAATAGGGTATATATCATATAGCCTAAGTGTATAGCAGGCTATAACATCTCGGTTTTTGTAAGTGCGCTCTATGATGTTCACGCAATGACCAAATCACCTAATAACAAATTTCTCTGACAACATCACTGTCATTAAGCAGGGCAAAGCACTGTACAATGGGGGAAAAGACAGTCTCTTCAATAAATGGTGTTGAGAAAACTAGACCGTTATATACAAAAGAATGAAAACTAGACCATTATATCACACCATATACAAAATTTAAAATGAATTAAAGACTTGAATGTAACCCTGAAACCATAATATTCTTAGATAAAACATAGATAATAAGAAATTTGACATTGTTCTTAGCACTATTTTTTGGACCAATCTCAGGCAAGTGAAAGAAAAGCAAAAGTTAATAAATTGGATTATATCAAACTAAAAAGCTTTTGCTAGGGAAGGAGACCATCAACAAAATGAAAAGGCACTGTATTGAATGGGAGAAGGCATTTGCAAATCACACATTTTTTTCAAGAAAGGCATACAGATGGCCAACAGACAGCCAATATGAAAAGATGCTCAAAATTACTAACCATCAGGGAAATGCAAATTAAACCCGCAATCAACAATTGCCTCGCACTTGTCAGAATGGCTATTATCAAAAAGATATGGAAAAAAGGAAACCCTTGCCCACTGCTCGTGGGAATGAAAATGGTACAGCCACGTTGGAAAGCAAACATTAAGAATAGAACTACCATATGATCCAGCAATTCTACTGCATATTTATCCAAAGTTTATGAAAAGACTAATTTGAAAAGATATGTGTACCTTCATGTTTGTTGCAGTGTTATTTACAATACTCATGACATGGAGGCAACCTAATTGGCCATTGATAGATGAATGGATAAAGAAGATGTGGTATATGTATACACAGTGGAATGTTACTCAGCCATAAGAATGAAATCTTGCCATTTGTGACACAATAGATATTATGCTAAGTGAAATAAGTAGAGAAAGAGAAATATTATATTATTTTACTTATATGTGGAATCTTAAAATAACCAAACAACAAAGAAAACAAAATACAAGCGGACTCATAGATATAGGAAATGAACTGGTGGTTACCAGAGTGGGCAGGGGTTGATGCGGGAACGGGGAGGGCAGGCACAATAAGTGAAAGGGATAAAGAGGTACAAATTTCCAGTTATAAAATAAGTCATAGGAATGTAATACAGTATAGTGAATATAGTAAATAATATTATAGCTTTCATGGTGACAGATGTTAACTAGACATCATGGGCATCACTTTGTAAGATGTAAATATTGAATCACTATTATGTACACCTTTATAGGACATTGTTGGTAACTATATGTCGATTGAAAAAACAATTCAAGAATTTTAGCTTCCTGTGATTTAGTTATGGCCTGAAAAATACCAAGGAAAATAAATATATAACCTTTGTATAAATACTATGATAGAAAGATGATTTAGACATTATTTAAATAGTTTATTAAAGATATTGTGAATTGTGCTCTTTTGAGTTTACACAGCAAACCCTTTTTGAAGCTAATATTGTATGTCAAGATCATAATTCAGATTCTTAGAGCATCAGCAAAACATTTAGAAAAATATTTCAGGGACTTGTTTTTTAAATGAATATATGTGTAAAATATAATGGTTCTCAAAATTCATTATTTAATACAATATTTATTGAGTACCTACTATGTGTAGTTTCCATTCTTTAAGTTTAGTACTGGAAAAGTACTATATACACTGGAAAAGTGTATATTTAAAAATGCAGTACTGGGAAAATATGTACTTAATCCTTTCAAAATGGGGGGAAATTAGTAGTTTTGAGTGCATTTTGAAAGCCAATTTTGCATAAATTTTATTAGTCTCTTTTTGAGTTACTTTTGGTTTTCCTATTCTTACTTATAAGCTCATCATTGAATGATTGATTAAAACGCTGCCTGCTTTTCTTGTGAACTTTGCCCTTGTACTATGTCAGAAGGTATATGAACTTCCCATTTTCAGTGTTTTTTTTTTATCTCAATTGTAAATTTTCATTTATTTGATTCTTCTTGCTCTGACTTATGATTTCAGTTTTTCTCCTTTTATTGGCTTTGTTTCAGGTTATCTATTTTACTTCTTCTTTTGTTCTTTTTTGATGAATATTTATTTTGAAACATCCCCGAGATCAAGGCTGTTAGCCCTTTACTTGATGGAACAGAGATTGGTTAGAAGTCTATTTTTTTTTTTTGAAAAATAGTCATTTCTAGAAAATGTTCATAATACCAACTCTTGTTTTTCTTTAAGTATATTTTAGGAGCTCGTAGTACTTCGTAATAAATTATAGACACTTTATTTTCCCCTGGAGGAAAATACCTGGTAAGTGGTTTCTAGAATTCAGAATAAAACCTGATTATCTTCTGCTTGGTGGAAAAAAAATCTATTTAATGTTCTTTAACCTTTTGAGAAAAAGAATTTGAGATTTCTCAAAGATTAATGAGTATATTGACATTTAACTCTACTAAAATGAATAATTATTGTCAATGTTGGGAATTTAAAAGGAAAGGCAGCATTACATTTGATATTATTTTGAACACAAAATAAGGGGACTAAATGACAGATTCATGGCAAGATACACTACTTTTCACATAAATTTCCCAATAGTAATAATTACTGGCAAGATGCTTTTTTCTAAAATATATGTATTAAAATTTATTTGATGACTTATCAGAACATATAGATAAATTTTACATCCATTGTGAACCAGCATTTCTATTTCAAGTATATCAACTGAAGTTCCTATAATTATGAATTATATAAGTACAAAAAATACATTAAATGATTTTTGGTGTCATATAAACATAGCACATAAAAACTTACATGTATTTCTTGCATTTAAAGAGTATTCCTCCTTAAGAATATCTAACTTTATGCATATATATTTTAGGGACCATTATAGTCCAAAGATTGAACACTGTCCACATATATGTATTAGTTATCTTCTATTCGAGTTTTTGTAAGATGAATAAGGTTAGTGTTCCACATTTATTATGTTCACATATTATTTTTATTATTGTTGTATATCATATTATTATAGTGCTCTTCTGGTGACTACTAAAAATAGAATTATAATGCAAATATATATATATTTTAAGAATACAAGTACTTTACTCCTAGCTCAGTTAATACAAATATTAATATTCAAGGCATGTTCATGAAAATGGTGCCAGGAGAAAGACCAGAAACCAAATGCTCGTTTTCTTAAATTCCTCCATTCCAGAGACCCCATCATGAGTTACAAGTTTTATGTGGATGAATGCCACTTTCTTCAAACATCTCCCTTGGATTTCCTGGTGCCTCACTAAGTGATCTCTGCAACTCTTGATTTCCTTCACCTGAAAATAATAAGGGGTCATCTCTTGACTATTTTCACACTGTGAGAAAGTAATGAAAATTTCTATGCTTTGAAGGTGGTTCTCTCTTTTCAAGTCTACTTACCAAATCTGGGTAGTTACCCTGGGTAGTTTTTCTTGCTCTTCCTCTTGCTGCAACTGGAAGAGGAAGATCATGTCTGATTTTGAAGCTGATGCCTGGCTTGTGGGGAAATAGCTGGAACTTTGAGGGGCTTTATTCAGAAAGACCAGGTACCTGTGTTTCTCTGGCTTCACATCTCTGTTCTGCGTTGTTCCATTCTGGGACTGCGAGGTTCACAGTCACATCTTTGAAATTCACTTCTTTTAAACAGGCCATTAATGGCCTGCAGTTTCATTCATCTTGCTCTTCTATGTCTTTCATCAGGCATCAGCAGGTCCTAAGGACTCAAGACTTGCTGCTGTGGTTGCCGCTTTGGTCAGTATCTTCATGCTGGCCTCATCTGTAACTAGCAATTCTATCTACTGCCCAAGAATTTCCCCATCTTTATTAAAATATGAGTACACATCTTTCCCTGAGATCATCTTTAATTTAAACATTATCATGAAATATTTTTTATTCTGAAAATTTAGTATTTACAGCTGGATCAGAACACACTATTTATTTTACCTCGGGACCAATTTCTTGGTAAATAATCTTTAATCTCACATGAAAGTTATTACATTGTTGTGTAAGATGCTAGACAAAACTTATGAAGTATATTTTCCCACCATCTCTAAAAAACTAATTTGTATATATGGACTTGTTTATAGATTATGGATACATGAGGCAGGAAGGTAAATAGTTACCATATCTAGTTTGAGGTGAATTGTATTCTTTCAGTGGGTAGGTGCCTTTTTATCGAAGATCTTTGTGTAGCTAAACAATTCCTTGGGTGCTTCTTGAAATAAGGAAAAATAAAGAAGTAATGAGCAAGAAAAATGAAATACAACCCTGTAAAAGACAACGATGAGCATGCTGAGACAAGTATAAGGCCTAACACCAGTATTGGAACATGTGCCATAACTTCTATATGCCTTAACCGTGGCCTCTTTGTGTGTTTTGTCACTTAAAATTAGTAGATGTTATTTAAAATGATAGGCTTTTTACCCCAAGTTCATTTTAAACACAATTTACTAATTGAGAAGAAAATTTTGGTAATTGAAAAGTTAACATTTACGACATGAGATAAAAAGGATTTGAAGATGATAAAATGCTATAGTTGTTTCAGCCTTGAATTTTAAAGCTGTCTTACCTGATCTCACTCAGTTCTCAAAGCAATATTTGGAGGAAGGAAGAGCAGCATTATCATTTCCTTTTTACAATTGGTGAATCTGAAACAGAAGTGAAACAGTCTCCTCTAAAGCTAAAGCATGTTAGAGTTCACTAATCTTAACTGTCTGATCTTAGTGACTTGGGTACAAACTAAGCTAAAGAAACTTTCTTTTGTATGTATGTGTATATCAGCGTGGGCTTTTCCCACAAAAGAAACCATCTTAGAAGTTTATTCTGGTACAGTGAGATAGAACTTCCTTTTCGTCCTAGGCTATGGAGTCAGGCTAAACAGTTTAACCAGTGGCTCATACCTGATGGGACAAAGCACGGTGTTAGTAATGCCCCCAGACCTCTGTATTTCTGTTACTTGCAGCAAAGGATGTGCATTTACATTGATGTAAATGTTTAGCTTCAAGGGAGAGATTCTGATTTCTGGCCCTCTCAACAGTACTAGTTGACTAACCAGCAGAGTCTTCCAGCTGCAGTGAGGTGAGGGCTGGTACTGTGCTCAACATTTAACTGATGTTAGTATTCTGTTACCCAGCTATTATGTCACTAAGTGTGGCATTGGAGAGAAAGAGCTATCTGTACTAAACTAAACAAGCTGGCGACCTCTTTGATAAGTAACTACAAATCCTACACTGGAATGGAGCATTCATAATACTGAATACTGAAGTGAAGAAAGGGTGATACTTCCTTCCCCTTCCTCCTCCCATCTAACACAATTCTAAATATAAAAAGAGGCTCAGGTATCAAAGTGATAATGTGGTTAACAGGCTCAACCTTCTAACTCCAAGGTCTCCAGGTTGTGGGACATGCTTTCCATGTCGCATGTTTGTACCAGACTTATCAAAACCCTTATTCCAGAGGAACACCAGGCAACATCAGCAATACTATAGGAATAGAAAAAGGATTTTCAGTGACTCGATCCAGCTTTCTGGTTTCTTCTCTGCAATGCAGTATTAATTAGGCCTGATACCTCTTGGGCTGGGTAGGCACACTTGGAGTTCTTTCACTCACAATAATTGCAGAAATAATATAGACTTAGCTCAGTCAGTGGGATTTAGATATGTAATTACCATGTATATTGTATCGGCTGAGATACTATTTTGTACTCTAGCAAACAGGGAATACATTAATTATATAATAAATAGGAATTTGCTTATCTGATGGGGACAGCACTTTTACAAGTTTCATAAGAATTGGATACATATGAATAGGAAAACATTTAAATCTTTGAGGAAATATATCTTTTCTTGTAAGTTTTAACAATTTTTGATAAAATATCTAGAACTCTTACTCTTAATAGTTATAATTATACCTCCTTCCTTCAAAGTAGAAAGGTTCAGTCGATATTTTTTTATGAGGCATTTATAAAGTATAAATTTTGACAAGTGTCATAAACCTATTCATAAAAGATTTACATTTCTGGTGTCTTTTTTGATGACCTTTATTAATACCTACCAAATTTTACAAGCCAGAATATGATTATTTCTCATACAAGAGTAACTTAAGAATTTACTGCTACTCAAATTATTTTTATTTGGAATTAATTTGAAGTATTAATTATGTCATATGTGATTTATTACTTGAAGTATTATAATGTATGTAATCTATGATTTAAGACATATATGTATATAATTTGGGGTAAATAAGTATAATTGTGTTTTCCTTTATCAAAAATTATCATCTTCTATTAGAAAATGTTCCTTGAATTGTTAAGCCACATTCTGAAAGCATTATAAAATTTTCAAAGGATATTATTTACTAATTTATAATCCTTCAAATAATTTCAAGAATAAAGACAGACAAATAGAAAACAATGCAAGTAGTACAGTTTATGAACTTAAGGTCAAGGGACTCAGATGAGTATGGATATTGTTGATGTATTTTTACTGTTCTTACTTGGCTGGAGATGGTTTTCTGAAATACTGAAAGAAAAGAGAGGCTTGGATCATGAAGAGCTCAAATGTAGGACTACAAATTTCTCCTTCAAGTGGGTGGTTCCATTCCATGCAAACTTTTGTTGTTTGAAATCAAGAAAACAATAATATGTCTTTTATGTCCTATGTTTTTACTGCAGTTGTAATGTGACTTTATTACATTTAGGTACACTTTAAAAAACATAGATTGTAAATTGCTGAAGGTAGACACTTACTTGTTCTCTGTAGTTATAAAACTAGACCTGGAAGAAGGACTTTCTGTTTTCTACTGGGCAACTTTTCTGTCTAATTTTGAATTGGGATCCTAAAGTCATTTATTGAGTTCCACAAAATGACTTAAAGACAGAGTTCCCAGGGGAAGTATTTCTGCTTCCTTTCTTAGAGTTGCAGTAGAGTGTAGTGGTTAAGCACTTGGGCTTGAAGTCAAAAAAGCTTGGGTTTAAATTCTGACTTTATCACTTACCAGACATATGACACTGGATAATTTCCCAAGACCTTAGTCCCTTCATCTGTAAAATGAAGAAAAAAATAATTGCAAAGAAAAGAGAAGGGTTAGAATGAAAAACACGAGAAAAAATCCGGTAAGCAGTAAATACAAAACTCCTCCCCCGGAATCTTTGCCATCAGTGTCAAGTTCAAGGAAAAGGCAACCCACCTGACATGGCCCCCTTCCGCTAAATTATCCCTCAAATCACAAATCGTCATCTTAAAATGCTATTCTCCATTCGTTTCTATGTCCCCGTATTTTGTTTGTGTAGCTTTTTTGGTAGTTGTAGAAATTGGAGACAGTGACTAAGTTTTATGACTGTTTTGACATGGTGCAGCTTCAGGACTATCTATGTACAAACAGCTAAGAGTGTCCAGAAGAACACAGGCTTTGAGCCTGGCAAAGGACACTAGAAGGGTACCAGTCTTCCGCAGGGTAAGAAATGTGATTCTTTCCTGTCATTCTTACATCACAAGAGCAAGGAAATCTCAGCAGACATCTGGATTTCACAAGATGGAATAGAAGAGAATGGATTTAATGACTGGAAGGACTGAAAGAGTGAACATTTTGTAACTTCTTAATTTTTTTGTCAGTTTGGAGCTAAATGCAAAATTACAATTGAAATATTAGTTGGAGTCAGATCACAATGACTTTATTAATTCGGCTTTCCAAATTTCCTGTAACCATGAGAGAATCACCTTGGTAGCTGCTATACTTATCATTTTCAAAGAATCAGGATCATTTATCTTTAATATGTAAGACTAAATGGTTAGCTTTGGCTTCTGCCTTAATATCTATAAAGAGACACTACCACTACTTATTATTTAAAAAACACTAAAAGTATAAGTCGTTGGTTAAAATAGGGGATAGCTGCATCCATATATGTTCATCCTCCAAAATAATTAACTATAAAGCCATGTTTTTTGATGTGACCAGAAACTAATTCAGTCAGGATAGCTGTCTGCTATCATAAATAAAATACTAAGTATCTCCCATAGCACCATATTCTAATGAAAATGCCACTAACAAGGGAAATATTATTTCTATTCCTGATCTCAAGCCTTTTCTTCAGAGAGGACAGGACAAGTAGAGAAGTTCATGGAATTGACTATTCAAAGCACAAATGAATTTGTCATTAGTAATTAGAACACAAAATTGGGAGAGGAGAGTACTTAGGGAATCATTTAGCCCAATTCCATAAATTATAGATATGAGAACTAAAACCCAGAGAGGATAATCAAATCAGTGTGTATTTATTGAACACTGGTCTGTGTAAGGCATTCTGTTAGTTAAGTGTCTTTCGTGTTTCATATTTATAGCAACTATGCAAGGTTGCTACAGCTATCCCAATTTTACACTGGGAAAATAAAGTTTTAAATTTTCCATGGATCGAATAGCTAGTCAAGAGTTAAAGCATGAACTTAAACCCAATTTTTTTTCTCTACCTAAGACTTACACAAGCATATCCATCTCCTGACTTCTAGTGTGACTTTTTTCTTATCTCGCTGCATTATTTGAAGATGATTATGCTACATTATTGATCCCAAATTAATATACTGAACCATCTACTCCATGGATCAAATAAAACTCTATATAAAGAAAATATATGTATTTGCGCAGTAGCACACAAACTGCATTTTTAAGAAAGGAAATCCTAAATGCAGGATGAACTGCTTGCTGTATGTTAGATAGAAAAGCATCAATGAATGGTCTCATGTGCTATTCCAACTTATAGATGTTGTTTTAAAGTACCTTTGTTTTCCAGTGTGGCCTAGGAAGGACAGCTGGATTAAATAAGTAAATATCTACTCTCAAAACATTTTTTGGCAGATGTCGACTTCACTTATTTTTATTTCAGTTGAGATATTCATGCCTTTTAAAAAAAATTCTCAATAGCAAAACATCTCATGCACAACTTTACACAAAAGCTTTTATCTATTATTGAGTAAATATTTGATATTTGTATCCAGAATAGTAATTGATGGTCCTATTGTGCCATAATTCACTTCAGGATTTTCTGCTGACTTTATACATTATGAAAATTTTATCTGAGTACTGTATTACCAGCTTCAAAATCCTGAGGCTAAATTAAATCTCTGGAGTATTTTCTCTTTAGACATTCCTTGTTTTCCTAACTTAATGAACAAAAATGGCTTATAAAAGTTGTAATCCAATTATTTAAATATTTGTAGAATATCTAAACATTCTATAATTATTTAGATATTTGTAGAATGATGGCAGCATGACAATTTTACGTGTCTACTTGACTAGGCTATATAGTACACAGTGGTTTAATCAAACACTAATTTCAGAAATGTGGTTAGCATCTATAGTGGACTTTAAGTAAAGCAAATTATTCTCCATCATGTGAATGGGCCACTTCCACACACTTGAAGACATTAAGAGTAAAAACAGGTTTCCTGAAGAAGGAATTCTGCCTTAAAACTGAAGCATTGAATCCTGCCTGTTTCCAACTTGCTGGCCAGCCCTAAGGATTTCAGAGTTCTATGCTAACTTTCAGGTTTTTGTGACAATTATTTCTTAAGTGTTTTGAAAGGTTATTAGTCACAACTCTTGTGATTGAAAACAAAGGACACCAAGTTAAAAAATGGGAAATTGTTGGCTCCTGTCACTATGAACTGTAATGATACTATTAAGCCTTTGAGTCTCATGAAACTAGGTTCAGTGTGGGTCAGAACTCTTACTCCACTCACAGTTTTGTTTTTCCATGTATATTTCATCTACTTTATCACCTTGCAGGCCAGCTTCATCCAAATGGTGGAAAATGCTATATCAGGAGTTTTTGAACATCATACCTCACAACTTCTACCTACACTGAGTCCCTTTCCTCACTTCTAGTTAGTAAAACCTCTACATAAGATATAATTGACTCAGCTTTAATCATGTGTCATTTCTGGGACCCTTCAAATGTGGCCAGAGGTGGGGCTATATAAGCTTTTTACAACTATTATAGAAATACAGATGGGAGAAGGGTCAATATTTGAATAACAAGACCAGAGGATTCTTCACCCAGAATAAGACTTGGCTGATTTTGTTCTGTATTTGTATATATGAAGTAGAGAAATGGTACTAAGCAAACCACAGCTGAATATGAGTCAAGAATGAACTACTCAATTGAATAGGAAAGAAACGATTAAAGGAACTTGGGATTTTGTGTAAATAGATTGATAATAAACTTGTATACCAAATGTGCACACTGGCAGAGCAGAAATATCAGCTTTGGCCTGTGCAGATTGATCTGATAAATAATTAGTGGATTAGGAATCAGATTTCCTCTTCAGGCTGAGTAATCATTTATTTTTTCTTAACAAGTTTCTAGAAAAGTGTCCCTTTAAAATTGTGATTTGATTACTCAAAATATCAAGATTATTTTTCCTAGTTAGAGAAGCTACAGCAGGTTAAATATAGTTATTCTAACAAAAAGGAGATTAAATAGCATAAATTCTCCTCAGTTGAAAAAATCTTGAGTTGCACTGTATTTTTTTAATCTCATTTGTACACAGCTTGCTAGGTGAAGAGACAAAGTATCTTGCCTTTCAGTCCTTTTGGCCATTTCCTGATCTCTTTTCGTTGGAAGACCTTGCCTCTTCGAGTTACCCTTCATTGTGGCTCAACATTGCTCACCCTGCTCTGTCTCCTAAGCCATTACTTCTGTTTCCACCTATATCAAGAGTGGATATAGTTTCAAGAATAAAGTCCAGTTGCAGTTCTTCAGAGAGGACTATACATATAAAGGGAAATGCCCATTGGATTTGTACGTGCTATTTTCTGTGCCACAAATATCTCTTGCTTTCTTATACACCTAACAGATTTATACTCATCTTCCAATATTTTGATTAGGCATCAACTCCTTTTATAATTTTATTATTTTTGTATGCACTTATCTTTCTCTTTTGGACTGTGAATTACCTAAGAACAGGATTTTGGTTCCTAGCACTAAACATGGTGTCTCAAACATAGAGCATTTAATTAATGCTCAGTAGTATTTGGTCTTTGTGTCAGAGTCCCCTGCAGAGGCACAAAAGTATGAAAGAATATGTAATAGGTAGTTGCAAATAGAGTATAGGCGTTGAAGCCCAAGGAACTCAGAGTGATGCTGGAAAGTGAAAATTACCTATAAATCATGGTAAAGAATTTGAACTTAAATATGAAGATTCTGGAGTAGGTTTTATTCAGGGAAGTTGCTTGAATAGCCAGTATATTGCTAGAATCATGGTGACACTAGTCAGATAAATCTGGCCTAGGTTAATATGTTGGACTTGTATATGCAGAATTGGCAGAAAAAGGCCTTTTGGCAAATTACAAAGGTTTGTTTGGATTCTTCCTTATCTCTCTCATTGTATGGGCCTGTGGTTATAGTCCTAGAGTTTATTGTTTTAATACTTGAATTTATGTGGATAAAATTATTTGCAGCAGCCGGGAATGGAAAATATAACAGGAAAGATAATTTACAGAAATCTGTAACTCAGTCTGAGAAATCTAAGATTAGTTGATAAGTCTAAAGAATGGAAGGAAAAACTTCACAACAACCAAAAAAACAACTGGAAATAAAAATCAGGAGCGTAAAGGAAACTTGAACCTGGGAAAGATTAACTCCAAAATGAGGTAGGGTATATGTAAGAATGAGCCGGAATGGGTTAAAGGAATAGGGTCCGGCCTGGGACATATTAATTAGAGATGAATGAGACATGAACTTGGGGGAGTAAGTCGTAATTATACCAACTGATATACATGCTATGAAGCATAACTGGCAGATATTATTAGCAGGCAAGGGTGACATCCCATGATTATAAAACTAAGAAAATGACATGGCTTACATTTCCTCAAAAAGTCATAATATAAAACAAGACTAAAAATACTGATTGTCTTCATAATTTTCTGTTAGAGATAATCTTAAAATGCAAGGACAATGCAGTATCATAGCATAAGTCATATGTTTAGTCAAATATGTAAATAGACTTGAGGATAAAATGCAACAAGCTCCTAATGGATTAATAGTAATAATAACAACAGCATGTTGCTTTTTTACATTTTTTTCAGCAGTAGGATGGGAAAAAAACTGCTTTTTACACTGAGCGTTATCAGTGATGAAGCCTGTGGGCCGCATATAGTAACATAATGATACTTTACATCTACATGGAGCCTTTCACATCAATAGCACAAATGAATTCTTCGGCAACATCATTATCCCCAATTTGCAGAGCAGAGGGGTTTGTACACTGTCTGGGAGAACAGATAGTTTTTATGACTTGACCTGGATAGTGACTGCTTCAGTTGATTTGGAGGATGAATTCTTTTCAACCCTGTTGCTTGTCCTCATCACCCAGGTTCATTTTCTTGCCCCTGAAATTCTTTTCCTCAGTAACATATCGAGGGGGCATTGAAATGGCTTTTGGATCACTCAGCATTTACATTTGAGTGTGCAAGTTGTAAATATGAGTACGTATGTGTACATGCATGCATAAATACATATACATGTATATAGACATAGATGCATACATTTATGGATGTATGCATGTATATATGTATAAAATGGCTTTATTAAGATACAATACACATATAATTCATCCATTTGAAATGTATAATTCAGTGATTTTTTTGTTTATTCACAAATTGTGCAGCTGTTAGAATATGGTTAATTTTGAAAATGCATTCAATTTTTTTCAGATTCTAGAGTATGGAAACTGTATATAAATCTGAATAAGTAAAAATTCACAACAGCAGCAGCAGTAATTATAGTTTGAGTCTGTCTAGTACTTTCAAATATATCACTTTATTTAAACATCCAACAATTATCCAAGATAGGTATTCAAGATGAAAAACATTAGTGCAAAAAAGTAAAATATTGTCTTAGATAAAATAATTGGCATAGCCAAGATTCGATCTGATGTCAGCATAATGCTACAATTCCTTATCCTGCTACATCAAAGAATGTATTCACTTTATGTGATAGGACGATTCACTCTACATAATTTATTTGTCTAATATTTCCATCAATATAATGCATTATGACTTCATTTATTACTGTGTATGTCTTGTTCAATTGATAGCTTAGTGTTTGTTTTGAATGATAGCTACTTTGCTTCTACTTCTATACATTATCTAAAAAGTTTCATGGTATTTAGACTTTATTTCTAAAAATCACTTTCTCAGAACACAGAGTTTTACCCAGGAAAGATGAGATGAGGCAGGGTGAGCAGATGAGGAGAGCCC
This sequence comes from Cynopterus sphinx, assembly GCA_030015415.1. NCBI lineage: Eukaryota > Metazoa > Chordata > Mammalia > Chiroptera > Pteropodidae > Cynopterus > Cynopterus sphinx. The sequence goes on along the minus strand of CM057382.1, from coordinate 33,932,133 downwards.
ATTTGGGGTAAAGCCTTAAAGTGCTGGTTAGTGTGGTTTGTGATTTACGAGACAGCAAGCTTCATGCACTTAATATGAGTGATGGATACCGTGAAAAGCATGGAGAATATATGCTCAAGGCTTGTGCTATCATCACAGTGTTGTCACGATAGTATAATGACCACATCACTGTGTAACATCATAATGCCGTCTCACTAAGCCTGGAAAAAAATCTGCTTGAATGTTCTTTAGCATCCATTCCTCTGTACCTGTTGGTATTATGGTCGATAATTTTCTTTGGCTTCTCTCTCTCTACCTTGCTTCATCTATTGACACTTCCACTTCTGTTGTTTCCCCATTTATTCCCACCTTCTAAGTATCTTTCTGATTGGTATGTGTAGATAGAATGTATAGCTACTTAGAACAGGGCCATGCTCTGCTAAGGAGACTCAGGTCATGATGATGGACAGTATATGTTTGAAACCAAAACAATAACTTTTTATATTTATTTTAAATTTATACTTAATTCATAATATTTGATTGATTTTGAATTTAATATAATATGAAAGATCTGTAAGAGATCTTATGTAATACATCTAGAAAAAACAGAGTTTAAAATGTTGAGAAACATTGACCTTTTGAATACCCTGATCCCAAGAGACTAGAGAGGGTTTCGCTGTATAGAATATTGTGGTGAGAGAAGAGTAACATTTTAGTACTTTCTATTTCTTTCATTAGCACTATTCTGCTTTTTCTTCTACTTTCATTCTTTTAGATCTTTTCACTTTTAGGCCACGGAAATAATGTTAGATATTTTGCACCAATGATGACTATACTTTTTTGTTCATCTTGATGTGTTGGTATTTGTTTGGAATACTAAGACATCTAAGAGTAGGACTATATGTAGTCTTAAAACTCATACCATGACTAGCCTAAAAATTAGATGTGATTAAGCACGTACAAAGAGGCCATAAGGTCTATGTCCATGAATATCAAGGGCACTCTTGTGAAGATATTTATTTTCAGTGAAAACAAGAAACACTAGCCTGATGTAAGAAGAATGAGCCAATGTAATATGGAAGTTATAATTTTAAATACAATAGTACATATTAAACAGATTATGCTTCAGGTCTGCCAATTCCCTAAAAAACACTTTGGCACAGTCATGAAGAAATGAAAATGTAAAGAAAATAAGATTTATCTCACCAAAATATCTCTTTTATACTTGGAGCATATGATAGCACTCTTTGATCAAAGCACTCTGTGAATGGGAATGTTCGTCATTTCAGAGAGGGGACTGCTTGAACTCACTGAGAAGAAAGAAGGACAGGCAGTGGAGGAAGAGCAGGCGACCAGTCCACATATAACAGGTCAGTTGCCCAGGAACCTGGGGACCCAAAGAGTCAACTCAGGAGCAGAAATGGATCATGACAGTCCAGATGCCAGAGCACCACACACTGAGCATGGAGAGAGAAGGAATCATAGAACTTGTCATACATTAAGAGTGACAGATTATAGCCTCTCTACTTCTAGAATTAAGGAGGCTACAAGTAGTGTTGGTAGGGGTGGGAAAGGTGGGGGAAGACAAATGGTGTGGGCCCCTTGTAGTTCTCAACCAGTTAAAGAGAATACAAAGAATTTTGCTGTGCAGAGAAATGGGAGCAGTAGCAGTAAAGAAATTAGATTGATTGACTGATTGATTAGTCTTCATTTAGATGAGGAAAATTGCAGTATGTTGTTATACTAGTAAGAATAATCCAATCAAAAAAGCAGGGTCAGAGAAGATGGAATCTAGTGCACAAGGGTGGAGGGTGGTCTAAGGTTGGAGCATCAGCAAGTCTTCCATCATAATGGGAAGGAAGGCAGAGCAAAGTAGACACCTGTGAGAAGCCCCGAGGGACTTTGGAAACCTTTTGGGACACAAGTTCTCATAATCCTGTGAGTGGGAGTCCACGCCTAGAAAATATTATTTGGTTACTGTTTTGGGACTCCATTCATTTATTCGTCTGTCCGTCCATCCGTCCGTCCGTCCGTCCGTCCGTCCGTCCATCCATCCATCCATCCATCCATCCATCCATCCATCCATCCATCCATCCATCCATTTATCCATCCATCCATTTATTGAGGAAAACAGTGCTAAGTATTTTACTAGTTGCTGGATGTATAAAAATAGGCAAACTAAAGACTGGAATAGCTTGGGAAAACAGTTTTTACAGAACAATCATGTCTAAAATTCTGGTAGGTAAATGATTTTTATAATATAGTGTTTAGTGGAAAATATAATTAAACAAGTTTTATTAAGGCTGACATTACTAAATGATAATCCAGGGATGCAAAAGGATTAAAAATGAGAATTATAGAAGATTTATGGAAAAGGCAAGTATATTTGGTACAGAGGGGCATTATTATTTTTTGTTAATTCTTTTTCACTATTAATGTTATAAATATCTCTTTTTAAATGATAAATATAATAAATACCCTTTAAAAGTTGTCCAAATGTAAATAAATGTGCAAAATGTGTCAGGATCATTTAGCTGGACATGAGGTGGGGAGTGATGATCAAAGGTCTACAGTTGAAGAAAGTGGCACATTTATGGAGAGTGTCTGTCTTTCTATTTATTAATCTGTCTTTCTGCCTACCTAGTTTCCGATCTTCTCCTGCACTAACAGCCAACTGTGTTAATTTCAGTCTCTGGTGTTGTTGACTCTATTGTTTGTTGGCTCTGTCAGTTTCATCTCAGACATTGAATTAAAGGCAACCAATGAACCAAAACAAACAGAGAAAAAACCCCAACTACCTAAGGCAACAGTGCACTCTTCTAGTTCATTTTTATCCTCATTTATTAAGAATACTTTCAAGAAGCAAAATATAGCAGTTATTTGTCAGACTTTTTCTTGTTCTTTTCTAACCATCCTTTCCCTTACAACTACATCTAAAACTAACAGCAAGACAGCAATCATAGTTCCTGTCTCGAGCTGGCATGAGACATGTGTATGGATGTATGAGTGTGACTGGAAAGCCTGATTCAGGTTGGGTTCTTTCCGGACAATGGTCTTGGCACCTCTTCATGTTCCCATCACTTGTTAGATCTCTTTGGGCTAAGAGTTAAGCCTAATTATGCTCCCTTTCCTTTGTTAACAAAGCATAGTTTTTGTTCAGGTCACAGAGCATATCACACGTTTTCCTCTGAGCCAGCCCAGCTCTGAGCTGAAGTCTAGAATCTCCAACTCTGTGGTAAATTTTACTTTCCTCCTTGAAAATCAGTTTGGCTTCTGTCATGGTAGTACTGGCAGTGGTTGTACCAATGCTTCTTGATTTTACATGGATTTTGATGTTAATCAAATTTTATAGGATTTACAGCTCTTTGGCTAATGCTTGGGTGTTTTTAGTGTGAAGATCAGTGTATCCAGTGTTGCTTTAGATTGTGATTGAATCTCTTAACCAAGGTAGGAGTTAAGGTTTTTATTGATAAATATGACAGGTTTATCCAGGTCATTCTGATTCCAACTTTGCTGTTAAAATTCATTAGATAATTGTTAAGCATCTACTATTAAGTGTTATTATAAATGTGACATTTGTGTTGTTTTGCTTTTTGTTATTGATGCTAGCTAGCTTCATGTCATTATGCAGTGAAAAAGTGATATGCTGATTATTTTAAGGCACAGTATGATTGGAAAAAGAAGTAAGAAAACTAATATATTTTTATATATTAATAATTATAATATATAATATGTTATAATATATTATAATATCTTATTAAAAGATATTATAATATCTTATTATGTTAATACGTAATTTCATTTAAACACCATAAAAACCTTTCAAGATAGTAGGTTAGATTTTATTGATTAAGAACCTAAGCTCTAGAATTTAAGTGATTTGCTTAAGTTTTATTGTAAGTAGTCAGAAAGAATAGGATTTAAGCTTGATCTTTCTGATTCCACATCTGTATCCTTTTTCACTTTGGTATGCTTGCATATTTTAAAAAATTAGTTTAAAAAAAGTTTTTCAGAGAATTTCTGCCATAATTTTTTTTCTGTTATCTTTATTGTGGGATGGAATTAGAATTCAGAGATACTTTGGCAAACTTATGTCCCATGTCTCAGCTCGGGGTAAAAACAAGGTCTTACTTATTTTAATACTGTTATCAATGACTACACTTTTAACTTCACTCTGGGAGAATGTCCTCTTCTTGCCAGGGCTAGTCTGTCCAGGGTGATAACCCTCTACAGTTTCTTGACCCCAACATTTCACCCCTAATGCTCCTTCTTATCCATTGGAGTAGGTACTCAGGCCTGCAACCTTAGGAATATTTGCTTCTCAAAGGACCCCTGTGCATGTCTTTAGCCAGAATCTTGCTGCTGACAAGCAGAAAAAAAGCATGGAACCCTTCTACCCACTCCCAGCCCCACCATCAGAGCTTCTTAGAACTTCCCCATGAGAGATAACATTGATGCAAGTCAAGTGTCCTTCACAGGGGGAAATCTTGAAGAAAGAGAACAGGAGAACTGTGTTGCTGCCAGTTGAAACTGCTGTTGAAAAGAATCAGCATGATACAGTTGGAGGCAGTGGTTGATAACCTGCTTAGCTGGTCTCTTTTGGCAACAGTGGTTTTTGATGGGGGCGGGAAGGGAAGGAAGAGAAGAGAAAGGTTTCTCCTCACCTAACCCACTAACTTCACTTACCTGAGAGGTGCGGGATTGAAGGGCTTGAGGAGCACTGTGGACTTCCTAAAACTCGTATGCCTTTTTATTATGTGAAATTGAATGGAGACTTTTTAATAAAGTAAAATTAAGTTTTAAAGTAGCTAAAAAAGGGTCAGACTCAGCTAATTTTAATCCACAGCATTTAGACATGATGTCTCACATGTCACAGCTCTGTTTTTATAGCTCAGCTCTTCAGAGATCCCTGAGTTTGTCAGTAGTGCCAGAGTGTCAGTAGAGAACTTTGCAGGCTCAGCCACACATTGAACCTAAAACAGGCCCCTGAGTTCTGATGATTCCCTTCCTTGGGAGTGGACAGAGGAAACATGCAACCCTTTCCTGCAAAATGATTCTATTTTGGACTGTCTTAAGCTCTCAAAGAAGTTCCACATCTTTGAACTCTGAAAGAGAAGGTACCTTAGATGTTACAATTCTTTTATGAGAAATTATTTGGTTTTTAAGTAAAGGTTTTTCCTCCTATCCCAAATACTGGCATTTTGAAAATTGTAAGAAATTAAACTTTGTTTATTTTTAAGTATGGAATTTAACATTAAGGAAATAAATTATTTAGAAAACAAGAGTTAACAAAAAGCCACCACATTTTTTGAGTTTTGGATTCAATTTATCCTAAATTTAGGATAAATTTAGGATATCCAAGTTTAGGATATCCAAGATTTATCCTAGTCTTGATAATGTATCAAGTTTAGTCTATTTCTGGCTATTTATTGGCTTATAAATCCACTCTAATAGTCCATGTGTTGAATTATTTAATTAATACTAATTCAATAATAGCTAACCCTTAAAATATGCTGATACTTTAAAGAAACTATAAAATTGTTTCCTGAATAATCATTGTTAATTTAGAAAGAATGTGAAAAATTAGAAAATACAGAATTTTCAGTTGAGCAAAATAAATAATATATCTTTGATCCAACCTCTGGGTACATCGAAAATTTGTCTCTAGTTAAATATATCATCATACTGAATTTGAGCACCTTTGACAATACAGTACTAAGAACAGGTTTTATATGATATCTGGCGGTACGTTTTTAAGAGACATTTTATCTTAACATGTTAGACCTTGGTAATTGACACTTAATGCTCTTTAAAACATACCTTAATTTTATTAGGGTAATAAGAATGGCTGCTAAAAGTTAACTGTCCATCAAGTAAGATCCTTGGAGAACCCAATGCTTGCTAATTAGTAGCAATAAATAATAAGCTTTTTTATTAAAAAAGACAACCTTAATTTTATTGGGTTTTAAGACGTAAAGTGGTATTTCTTCTTCTGAATCAAGCATCAGTGAGTGGATGTGTGTGGTCACTGCGTTAACTCTGTCAGACAGCTGGGAAAGCAGAAAAATGTCAGTGTCAGCCTTGTTGGTTGTGTTATGGGGAAGAAGTGGCAGCCAAAGGAGTTCAGTCACAGCCATGTGAAATATTGTGCAGTGGGAATGAGTGCCTATTAGACATGTTTTTGAGAGTTTCACATATTACTATCAGTATAAGATCATTTCAGGCAAGCATAATTAGAAAATATGTAAAATTTTATATATCCTAAACAGTGATCAGCACATAATCCTTCTGAAATTTTATAGGAAGTAATGTTTTCAGAATTTACTTTTCCCTCATGTGACCTATGATATAAAGCCTTGTCAACAAGAAATTTTATACTCCTTGAAGACCTTTTGGGAAAAATAAAAGTAACAATGTTGGAAGTTGCTTCTGATGCAGAGAAATGAGAACTAAGAATCCTTGAAAGACTCCCTTCAGTCTTGAGGTTGGCACTCATTAAGTTGCTAATCCTTGCAAACCTACATTTACTGATAATGTTGATGAATTTATATTAACAAATGGTTGACTGATATGATTGATAAATTTGCATAAATAATAGCCAAAGATTTATTGTTTTCTATAGACTGCATAATTCAATATCTTCTCTGTCTTCTGTGAAATATAACCCTTTTTGACAAATTGTATGATTTATATTATTTTCTGTATTATATGCACTGAGTCCTCCGAGACAAATGTGACTTAGTTTAATAAATCATGAGTCACGAATTAGAGGTAATCACTCCCAATTAGCATATGGGTAGCATTAGGCAGAAACATTTCATTTAGTATAAATGCACTATTTTATATATTTGTCATAATCTTCTAGCTCTACATTTAAAGCTAGAATAAACCATACTTTTAAAGGATTGTCTTTTTCTCTGCAAAATGAATTGTATTTAAATGTAAATTTGGTTTTATGCAGCTTAGGAAATATAATTTTTAGAAGTTTGAAAAAGATAATGAAATGAACTGCTGCAAGGAGTAGGAATAATCCTTCGAGTCTTAATTAAAGAAAGGATATGTTAGTTCTGCAAATGTCATAGTTATGACAGATTCAGACATAAGTTAATTATAATAAAGACAAAAGAAAGAAAAGGCATGTCGCTGTCAAATTCATACAAAAAGAAGAAATTAGCTGATTCAAAGTTAGTGAGGGAAATCTGCTGGTGGAAGTTTAAAAGCCCTCATTAGTAACATTATTTATTATTTTATAATTTTTTCCCTGAAATTTGAAATGCCAGTAAGACAAGATAATTTATTAGGTTAAAAATAACTTTTTGTTGATGATAGCAACTAAATATGTCATGCATAACATTTGAATTTTCTAAAGGAAGGTTTATATCTGCCTGTTTATTACTTAGATGAGAAACACTAGAGGTAGTCCCCTAAGAAAGTTCATAATGCCAATAATTGGAACTAGGGAAAGTGTAGTATGTAGAGGAAATATTTTTGGGTTTCTGTAGAATTGGGGCTTTTTGAATGAATTTTGCTGATATCTTGGTATGCTGTGTAAAAAGCAGCATGTGGGAAATTAATTTACAACTGTATAGATAGTACATGATCTCCAGACAGAGGTTCCTAAATCCAGAGTCACAACCTTACCACTAAGGAAATGATGAGGTTTAGAACCTTGGAGACATCTCTAGATGAGAAAAGTCAGAGACATTGGGTTATCTGGTCTGTGGAGATGTGTATTTACATCCCAGATATTTAGTGTGGGATCTCAGGATTCTTTTCCTCTAGGGTCCAAAGAGCGAAAGTTTTTCTCTCTCCTTTTAAGAAGGGAAGAGGAGGAAACTACTTCTCTTTCTTCCATAGATAAGCAGATAAAATCCAGTTTTCTCTATTACTCACCTGTAGCACAGACTTTGGAATTTGTATGAGTAGGATTTCTGACCTGGCTTTCATTGCATCACTCTAGGGGAGAGAATCAGGGAGAGGGGAATCATGCAGTCAGTATTTTTAAGTGTATAATGATAATCTGTCTTTGAGCTAGAACACCTGGTATGTGCATTCAGGATTAAATTAATAAAGGTGAATATTAAACCTTCAACACAGACAAGTAAAGAGCAGATCAAAATAAAATGGTCACATCTAGATTAAGGATAGAGTTAGCAAGATTGATCACACTGAACTTTTGAAAAGCCTTATTTTTGAAACTGTGTATATCCTACAACTTTATTAGAATATTTATAGATGATACAAATTGCTAATATTTGGTTTATTGTAACTTAAAAGCACATTTATAATCTGTTGTAATAATCACAAGTAGTAAAGTAGAATCCTACTGAAGTAATTTCTTTATTAGTTCCTATAGTTGTAGTTCATATTTTTGAATTGTAATTCCACGTAAATAAAGGTTATTATAGTATCATTAATCTGATGATGTTTTTAGTTTGTAAAGACTTTGAACTATAGCAAGTGCACGTAGTTCCTTAAAGAAGTGGGAAAGTTCTGTTTAGCTACTTTTTATTTTATATTATTTGTTTTCATAAACAATAGATCCAGTGTAGATCCTACCAGAAAACAATACTCAATAAAGTGACCCCTCTAATACTTGACCTTTATACTTAGCTTCTTGCTGACATAATAGTTATTGGCAGCTGAAAAAAAAAAAAAGTATAATTTGAAGGTCTGACCCCTGTGGACTGGGGATTAGAAAAGTGTGGTTTGCTGTTTTCATAAAGTCAGAAGAATCAATTTAAAATGAAAATTAAAAAAGTTCAAACAGATGTTAGTTTAAATGCTGCAAAAAAAGAAAAAAAGATTTGAGACTGTGTTTTAATTGAAATAACTGCTAGTTGATGGAATCAAACAGGATTTTAAAGATCACATTAGAATCCAGCTTCACTTTTCAGTCCTGTGGTAAGAAATCCTGTAACCAAAATATTTAAAATTCATCTAAATTGCATAGCTTTAGAGCCTTCATATTGACCACCACATAAGCTACTTTAGAAATGTGTCAGATGTACTTCACAGGAAGTGTCTGTTTGCACTGAATGAAAAACATTCAGATGCCATGCCATGCATAGATATTCACTGATGGTCTTGTAGGATTCTGTATTACAGGGATAGTAATGGATACTTTTGTATTTATGAGAAATTAAGTGAGAGTCAATAGCTGGTGCCTCATAATTTCCATTTTTAAGATGCTGATGTTGTGTGGCACAAGTTTTGATCACTATTCCTGTAACAAACTTTTCCCTTTTGAGCTACATCTTTCTGGTGTGAAAAGGTCTGTGGACCCTGCATTCACTAGGGCTTCTGGGAAGCATTACAGATTAACAGATAGGTCCAACAGATAGAGTTCCTGGGACAGATTTATAGGAGCTTCTTTGAAATGATTATATTTCCAGATGTCCTAATTTGGCACTGTGAGAAATGCATGAATGCAAGCACACTGTTTCTCTGAGTTTAAATTAAGATCTTGAATGTTTTTGCCAAAGTGGTGGGACTTTTTTCCAAGAAAAGTCAGGTTGAGGCTTCGGTTTAAAATAGTGGTTTGAATAGACACGTTTATGCCTTCTCCTTCATGAAAACCCACTGAAGTGAGAGAAAATGATTTTTTAAGACGCTTATTTTGAAAATGATGAAAAGATTATGAAAAGAGAGACTAGCAACAAAAATTTGGAAATTTAGAAAGAAGATGATGGGTGTGATTGATTTTTCGTAACCAAGAAAGTGAATCCTAACCTGATAGTGGGTAAAGCTAAATTGTGTACCAGGTAGAATACCCAAAGGCTCAAGAATTGTTAGAATTCAAGATCTGTGTAAGGGTTTAAATAAAGGTAAGGCTAATAATAGGAGAATTGTTTTAAGGTCTATTTACAAAGCAGTTGGACCCTGAATAACTTCCTCTTTCTACCCTGAAACCTGAATAACTGCCACTTAGTATCCAAGGGCATCCCAAATTCTTTGCTGTAATTTTCATGGATGATGACTTCCTTTGTTCATTGGTCTCTGATTTGCTTGCAAGGGGGAGAGAAGGAATGCTTCTAGCATTGCTAAAACCTACTCTGCTCCTGAAACTTCTAACCAAACTTGATCAAATGAAATTGATCACCAATAATGGATCTTAGAGCCCATGGAGAGCACTTGGGAGAAGTCTTAGAGGTCCTCAAAAGACTTTTCTCAATCTTCATGCTGCATCTGTGGATGGCAGCCTTATTAACACTTTCCATACTAGATAGTGTATGCCTTTTGGGCTATCCATAAAAATGGTCTTACACCATCTAAGGAGAAATAGTCTGCATTCCAAGGGTGATTGTCAGGGATTGCTGACAGTTTTCTAATTTCTTCTTTGGCAAATCCTGTTCTTATTATCAGAGCTCTTAGGGGATTGATAATGGGGGTATTTTGCTTAGAGGACATGTTTTACAATCTGGATAGTAGACCGAGAAGTTAGGGTTAATATGCTCAACAATGATTCCCCTAAAGGTTGGTTCCCAGAAAAGGAATTGATTGAAAAAGCTTCATGGAAATTGGCTATAGTCTAATAATCCTGGTCAACCATAGGACTTGGACCCTTTGTCCTAGATTATGCCACCGAAGATATGTCAGTTAGTTATTAGCTGGACATTTCTTCTGATCTGGGTTGAGATAACTGGTCTTGGCTATGTTCTCATGTTTTGGGGTCTGCTGGCTGTTGGCTTATCTAGGGTGACCTCAATGTTTTCCTAAGTGCCTCTCATATACCTCTGGCAGACTTGCTTATTCTTATGTTATGGCATAACATAGCAAATGGAAATGTACTTATACTTTTCAGTTCTTTGATTAAAGCATATTTGCCAATATCTAATTGACCAAAGCAAGTCTAGACTGATCTCAGTGTCAGAAAGTGAAGGGATTAAGTTTTACAGGGCAGAGGGCATAGATATAGAGACAACATTAATTGGTGATATTAATGCAATCAATCCACCATAGTCTGCCTTCTGTTCAGAATTATTTATGTGCTTCCCAAATACAAAATACATTCATCCCTTTCAAAAGCCCTACAAAATCCCATTTAATCATAGCATCAGGCTGAGTCCTGTATTTTATATTGTACTTTAAGTACTCCTTCCATTCAAAAGACCCATGAATAAGTTTATCAATACCGCATACCCCCAACATATGGGTTAGACTGGGGCAGTATAATCACAAGAGGTATATCCTTTAAAAAAAGGGAGGAATGAAAACCACATAGCAGACACTTGTCCATAGTGATTCTAGCAGACATTTATTCATAGTGATTCTGAAATCTAGCTGGGCAAATGCTGCTAGGTCTTCCTACTCTGGGGTCAAAGACTGTTCCTTAATCAGATGCAGTTCTGCTGTTTGCGAGTGGCTCATCAGTCCATTGTTTTCCACATGTTTTTGCTTCACCCTCTGGGATGTTCTTTGTTTTTCATGCTCCTTGATAAGCATTGAATAGGCATCACTGCTTGTTGAGCAATTTTCTTGGCCTTTCCTGCATGTAGAAAGTTGGTGCCTGTCTAGAAATGGAGCAGACGAGTTGCTAAAAGTTCAACCAATTTCTCCAAGGTCACACAGGGTCAAAGTGATATTTTTATGCAGTCATTAAAAATAAAGTAAAACATACTATTGTTACCTATTATATATTACTATGCTTCTAGTAAATATTGTCATCTTGTTGGTTTGTTAATTTTTACCTCATGTTTTATTTTAAGTTTCATGGACAATAGGGCAAAAAACATTGTCTCAAGTTGTTGTGTTACCATGGTAACAGGTTTCTGCCAATGAATATATTATTTAGCAACATTATTGTTTCTCATAGTGGTATATCAAGGCATGGTTCTTCAGTTTTGAAAGAGGGAACTTGATAATAATGTAAAATGGTAATGATAGTGTGTCATTTTTCACTGACATAAGTTGTATCTCTTTTATTATATGTGCTCTTTAACTATATTTTATGACAAAAGGACTTTTAAACTAACTATTTAAAATGTCCTTTAGAGGATGACAGTGGTTCATAGGCCTTCAGTATTTCCATAAGATTAATTCTGTATATAATATATAGTAAAAAAGGGCCTATTAGTTACACAATAAAGGTTTCTTTCTTTTTTTTTTTTTACAGCAGAAAGAAAAACTTTATTAGAAAGGAAAGTACACTTTCAGACATGGAAGTGGGCCTGAGCAAGAGAAGCATGGCTCAAAAGGCGCACAGTAATTGTTTTTAATTTTATGAGAACTTGGTTTAAAATTATTTTTCGATTGAAATAGTTCTCATATTTCATATTAAAATGCAATAAATTTTATGGCAGTTTAATGTACTTTAATATACTTACTATAAAAGGCACAGATTCTTAAATTATTGTTTTTTCATTTTGACAATGTTATATATGCTAAGTAATTTTGTCCAAATGTATTCTATTATTTTTATGTTTTCTTCCTCTATAATTTTCACATTATAGTAATTAATGGCTTACCTCTCTGGGATGATTAAATGACATAAATAGTATTTAAGTTTCTTTGAGAAGGGTTGTAATCAATATATTCTGTAATTATTGTAATGATATTTGTCAATTTAAAATAGTATAACCTAATTGCTCCCAAATCTCAATGAAGAAAATTATTTGAGGAAATTTGCATGTAAATGAGTTACTGCAACAGAGCAATAAACATCAATAAGAATAAGTAATTATATTTACTCTAAAGTTTCAAATACAGGGAAAGGTACATAAATGGTAATAGCATTGATAGCAATATAATCATCCATTATTTCTATAAGAAAAAAATAAAGAGGTAGGAGAATAGAAAAGGAAAATAATAATAAAAAAAAACAGATTAAAACAAAGAAAAAAAATTAAAATTTCTGTGCCAGGTCTTTAAGACTGAAAAAAAACTCTCTTTATTTTCCTTCTTTCCTCTCTACCTCCTTCCCTCCCTCCCTTTCTCCTTTTCTTCCTTTTTTCAATAAGGTGCAATGATAAATAGCCATGTCATTTATTATACATAAACATGATGAAATTGATTTGAAGATGTCATGAGAAGAAATACCCAAGCTACCTCCATAGTTCTTATTGTAATGGCTAGAAAGAAAAACTAGAATACAAGTCAAAGCCAAATTTTCATTCATCCACAATGCTGACAACTTCTGTGAGTGCAGGCACAATGGATTGCACTTTTTCGTTTATTCCCGAAGATTAGTTCAGTACCTTGTTCTTGATAGCTCTTAAAAAACTCATTTTTTAATGAGAGTATTTTTAAAAAAAATACCAAAAGATTTTCATTTCTGTACCATTGGAGTGATTTTCCAAATATTATGACAAATGGAAAGAAAGTGCGATATAGGAAGGAGTTAATAGAGCAAGGTCCCAAACATAGGTAGTTTATTAGCAAATGATATAAATTCTCTTGGCCTCAGATTTGTTGGAATTAGATATGGAACTAGAGGCCTTTCAAAGTGTTTTTAGCTTCATTTCTTTTGAAAAATATTTTTTAAAAGCTGAAAATGTATTCATCATTATGATTTTTATTGCACTTATTGTATAATTCATTCTACAATTTTGGAATGTCAACTCTATGCCAGGTATTGAGTGAAACTCCAGGATAGAAAACTGAATAAGACAAACTTTTCCTCCGGAGTTGATAATCTAGTTGGAGAGATAAGTGAATAAATTTATTGCTGTAATAAAATACGAGTTCTGTGATGAACATGCACAAATGAGTGGTTCTGTTTTTGCTGGATGTCAGTCTGTTCGGGTTGCTATAAAAAAATAGCATATGCTAGGATGCTTATAAATTACGGAAATCACAGTTTGGCAGCTGAGAAGTCCAAGATCAAGGCATCCATAAATACACTGGTGAGGGCCTGTTTCCTGATTCATAGACAGCTATCTTTTTTCTGAGTCCTCACATGGCAGAAGGGGAGAGGAGGTATTCTGCGGTCTCTTGTATAAGGCACTAATCCCATTCATGAGAGTTCTGACCTTATGAACTAATCACCTCTCAGAGACCCCACCTACAAATACCACCACATTGAGTATTTGGATTTAATATATGAGTTTTGGGGTGGAGGGACACAATCATTATTGCATTAGAGAAAACAGTGGATGGAGAGTCAAGAACAATTTCTAGAAGAGATATTCTGAGTCCTAAAAGATGATAGTCCTTGTTCATGGACATGTTAGTAGATAAATTTCAAGATTTAAGAAGTAGAACATGAAAGGGCAAGCATGTACAATATCATGTTATTATTGTGATCAGGGAACTGAAAAATTTTTATTCACCTGTTTGTCTTTCTTTCATTAACCTAAGAATTTTAGTGTTTCCTAAGAAAACATGACTCTGGGAAGGTAGTCAGGACATTTCCTGGAGGATTTGTTAGTCATATTAATAAAGTTATATTTTAAGTAATAAGGAACCTTTTTTTTTTTTTTGGTTTGGGAATAGGAATATGTAGACTGAAGGAAAGAAACCAGTTAAGGAAGGAGAACTAACACATTAACCTCCTTATTTTTAGAGCTATTTTATATACTTTAATTTCTCTTAACTATTTTCTTTCAGGATCTTTAAAAAAAATATATTGCTGAGAAAAACTATGGCCTCCTTAAAAGACAGTTTTATTGTTGAAATGGGATAACTCACCTTCTCAGATCTTGTACTGCCACTAGCAGTTATTTCTTAATGAGGGTAATTGACTTGAGAACATGCATGTCTTGGCACTGAATGAGCCATGAGGGTAACTTGTGAGCAGAGAAGCAATGGAAAGTGTGTGCTTCAAACCAACTCTACTTTTTTAGAAAAATTAAGGTGTAATTGACATATAATATTATATTACTTATGATGTACAATGCAATGATTCGATATTTGTAAATATTTTGAAATGATCAGCACAAGTCTAGTTAACAACTGTCAGCATGCATAGTTACAAATTTTTCTTGTGTGGAGCACTTTCAAGATCTATTCTCTTAGCAACTTTCAAATATGCAATACAGTGTTATTAACTATAGTTACGATGCTGTACATTAGATGCTAATAAGTTATTTATTTTATAACTGGAAGTTTGTACCTTTGACTTCCTACCTCCACTTTACCCACCCCAAACCTCCATCTCTGGCAACCACCAACCTCTCCATCTGAACTTGGACAGCTGTACTCCTGAGGTGAGGAGAATCCCGTGTGTGGCCATGGATATTTCTGAGTCTCCCACTAGTGTGAACAAGATAATAGCCCTGAAAAAGAAATGTGTATGTAGGTATTCTGAAAAAAAAAATGTGGGAGGTAAATGAAACTCTCTTTTTGGTGAGGTAATGAAACTAAATATCAAAAAATTATTATAGTGCTGACTACTATGTATTTGGATTAATAGAATAATGTAAAGAAAAATTTTTAAAAATTACAAAAATCCCTGAGGAAGGCCATCTCATCATGACCAGTCTAAAAGAAAGTGTCATCAGAATTTGCAGAGCAGTAATATTCCTAGTGGTCAAAATATTTTGTAACGCTAAAGCTGAAAAGTAGCCATATTCAAACACTCTTTTTCTTAGTGGTTCTATAACTGAGAAATCCTAGATAACATGAGAAAAGTGAAGTACCTTTTAAGGCTGCAACAGATATTAGTTAAAATCTAGAAATTATATGTTGAGAACATTATAGCAATTCTAATATAAATCAGAAGAGTGGGAATTTTGTGTTTTATTATCAGCCAGTTGTTTAGAAATGATTTTACAGGATGTCTCTCCTTCCGATACAGTCACTGAGTAGCTATTTGGAGGCATAATTAAATTTGAGTCTCATCCAATAGTCAAAAAGGCTTTTGTGGGGAAGCAGAATCCCAGGAGTGTCATGAGAATACAAGCTTAAAAATGAGAACAGTGTCTCCAGAATTCTGAGCACTAAGTTATGTCTTCTCATGCATTTTACAAGTACACAGGCCAATCTTCTCATGACAGAAAGCTAAAAATTTCTTCTAACTATCTGGGGAAATCTTTTTGGGGGTACCCACTAGTTGCATATAATGTCCACATCTATTATTTCTGTATTTATTTTCCATCCTAACCAATACATATGATTTGCTAAACTGAATTGTTCATTAAGAAACACTGTCGTGGAATGAAACATCCCTACTTTTTCTCTTTGAACTGTTGTGTATTTGTCATCAATGAATTTTGTTCTATAATTTTGCTAAAATGTGAACACTCTGAATGTTTCATATAGGGTTGATATATTCAGGGTCAAGCCTGTATTACACCGTAAGAATTATTTAGTAAAGTAGTTATTAAATATTATGGAGTCATACATTCCTTTAGACTCCTCTCTTTTACCAGATTGCATGGACATAAAGCCCCTCTTTGTAACTTGAGTTAAAATTCCAAAGAAAACTACCTTGATTGATACATGTGGTGTCTGAGGCCAAAGCTGAACAATTTGTTTAGAATTCACTCCTAATTAATCTCAGCCTTGAGTGTAACCCTTAAAACTTGATTTTAAAATCCATGCCCTTTGTGATAACAGAGGTCTCCCAAAGGTCAAATGCCAATTGTCTTAATCTCTAAACACATTATTCATAGAACCTTATTTGCATTACTGTGGCTTCATAGACTTGCATCAAGCTTTTAACTGCATTTGTTCTGTTTTTTTTTTTTTTTTTTCTTAAGGTCTCATTATATGGTGGTTCCAACAACTTGATCATTTTGGGTTTTCTACTCTGACTACCGGTTTCATCTTTCTTAGGTTAATGTGAGATTTGGGGTGGATGTCCAATAATCCATAACCAGATGTATATAAATAAAAACTACTTTCACTATCTGCATGATATATTTGAACACTATTTAGTTTTAAACATATCTAAGAAAAAATTACCCCAAAGAAAATGCATTCTTAGCATTAGTTAGTTTTCCAAGTTTCAGATTTTGTCTATCTCTATGGGTTTTTGAAGTTGGGTTTCAATGGATAGCATTGCAGACTTGCAGAGCCGTTCTCTTCCAAGAGACAAACTGTTCCTTGATCTTTCTATCTTTTTCTAGTTTATGTTAAAAGACTAACATTTGTCTTTACACTTTTAAACACTACAAAAATTCTTCAGGGTTTTGAGTAAATTTTGATCACTAGGTGTGCTCTATACAGTAAACAACATAAGAAACGAACATAAATCCAGATTTTCCTTATCAGTTTTTTCCTTCTCATCTTTTAAAAGAAACCCTATAGGTGCTTAACTCTATGAAACAGAATACAATCAGTGTTGAGTTAATTAAATTGTGTAGGCTAGAACAAAAAGGACAAAATTTCTAAATAGCTTTTAATTTTGTCCTTGTGTTTTTCTGGGCCAGGATTTTAATCTATTTTAAGCTATTCAACTTGTATTACTTCAAGTAATTTTCAATAGTGGGAATAGAGAAAAAAGAGCACAAATGGCCAATTTGTATTAGAAAATATATTTTTAAGATGCTCCTAATGAAAATATTTCACCATGTAATTAAAATTTTATATCTTCTAGCAACTGAAAGCAACAGCTGTATTAAAAATGTTTGAACTATTCTATTAAAGAACTGTTATTGTTTAAGATACTGTACATGCTTAATCTAAAGAAATATGCCCACATGGATATTGTGACCTAAAAATATACATTGCACAGATCTCATTTCCATTGCAAATTCGAATATGCATGGAATTAAGAGGCAGAGATTATTTGGAGGCAGGTAGGCTTCTTCTTGAATACTTTCTTTGAGTTAAGTTGTTTAATTAGGGTTGCTCCAATGCCAAATAGTTATCCTGAGGGGGTGCAGATCAACAATTGACAGGCTAGCACATTTTCACATTAGCCAATTAGGGAAAAAAATGAGTTAGAACACTTATGTTTAGGAAGCTGGACTTGTTAAGCCAATGGCCACATAAATTTTAAAAGCTAGAAAAATCTCACTTGCATTGGCATAGACTAAATTATTTTAACTGTAGAAGGTTATGGCTGGGAGGGACAGAGGAAGGAAAATTATTCCCTATCAAGCATGGATTCCATTAACCAGGTGTTGCGGTAAGTGTATTACACACAGAATCTCATTTAAGCCTCATAACCATTTATGAGATAGGTATTATTGTTATTTTCATCTTACAGCTGAGGAAACAAAGATTTTGAAAGGCAAATAATTTTCCTAAGGTAATTAGTGGAACCAAAAGCCAAATTAAAGTTAGAATACACAGTATATTCTGTTAATGATTCTGATACACCCTCCTTTTAGGTAACCCATTTCAGAGCTTCACCAATTCCTTAAGATCTCACAGCTCATTGGTGAGAGAGTTGGGGCTTGCATCCAAGTTAAGTGGAAGGAAGTAAAATTAGAGATTTACTGAGAAGTGATTTTTTTTTCTTTTTAAAGATGATCAGATATTTAAATGGATCAGACTAGGGTCAGAATTCACTCCAGTTTGTGGAGCTGGGTAAACTTCCAGCTCCACAATGATCAATTCTTTTGATGAAAATGCTTACAAAATGGCCTTATTACAGACTCAGAAGCTGTACCAGTGTAGCCTTATGTACCTCTAGGTGTTGCCCTCTGCCTTCAAGAAAGGTCTCACCTGACCACAGCCAAAAATAGAAACTTTGAACTGGTGTTTAGAGCCATCTTTGGCCACTTTTCGTTCTATCTTTTCCTTTTTCACTTCATTCTTGAAGTACCCGTTTTCCTTCTTTTCTTCTAACAAAATCAGATTCTAATAAATAAGAAAACTAATTAGCATAAGACTTTGTGGTTGTTAAGTACTTACAATATTTTTTTTCTAATATTCTTTATAGCTTTTGATCCTTACGCTAACCATTTGTGATAGCTTTATATCAACTACTTTAAAATGAGTAAATAAAGCCCCGAGTGCTGACATGCCCACAAACCTTTAGTGACAGAGGCACAGTTTGAACTGAAGCCTTCTGACACAAAAATTATTTGCTTGCCATGGTTCCAGTTGGGATGACCATGTAGCCTGTTTTGCCTGGGACGGTCATTGTCTATGCCTGTTGTCTTGGAGTAATTATTGTTAGTACCTCTTTTCATTTTCAGAGTGTCCACATTTGAATGATAAAGTCACTTCAGTGACATTAATAAAGTCACCCATAAATTTCTCTCCCATAGGGTATCAGGGATTCTAGCTGTTCAAATTACAAAACCTCCATTCAAACCTTGTTTAAACCAAAGAGGAATAGAATTGTTCACATAACTGAGATTCAAGGGAAGAGATTTTGTTTGGACACAGAGCTTTAGTCTTTGTCTCTCTCCATCTTTTGCCTATGCTTTTACCTGTATGATCTTCATTTCTCAGAAAGGAACCTTCACTGTGGGGCCAAGGAAAGTTACTAACAACTTCAGCACTGTATTTTACATAGGACACCGGCTAAAAGTCTGAGGCTGATTTTCATTGGACTGACTTCAGATATATGCTTATTCTTGAACCAGCTATTATAGTCAAAGGTATAGAATGTTCTAATTAGATAGATATGGCATCATGTGCCCATCTATGGAGCTTTATAGCAGGATTCACGGTGTAAGAACATAGATAAAGATTGAAGAAGAGTGTTTCTCTAAAAGAAGATAGGAATAAAGAATGGACAGTTATGGTGTACAAAGCATCACAAAGCAAACCAAACAGTACCTGGTCACAGTTCTGCCGCTTTGCTTAATTGGAAAAAAATGAAATGAATGAGGTAGAGCTGGTAATTAGAGGGGTGTTATTTTATATAATTAATATGAATGAGTCCCTCTTATGGTCAGTTCTACTCTGGAAGGGAAACAGAGTTCCAGTTCTTCCTCAAATTTATAGAATACTAATTTTGGCTTTTTGTTCTAAAGATCAAGTTCGTGCATAAGGATTAGTTTCCTATTGCTGCTGAAACAAATGATCATAAATTTAGTAGCTGCAAACATTACAAACTTATCTTATTTGTCCTCAAAGTTAGAAATTCAAAACAAGTTTGTGGGACTAAAATCAAGTGTCAGCAGGGCTATGTTCCTTCTGGAGGCTCCAGGAGAGAAGCTGTTTCCTTGCCAACAGCTTCTAGAGCTTGTCTGCATTCCTTGGCTCATTGCTTCTCCCTTCATCTTCAAAATGTATTGATCTAGCTTCTGCTTCTATCCTCAAATCTTTTCTGACTCTGACCCACTTGCTTCCCTCTTATTAAGGACCCTTGTGATTACATTGGGTCCTTATCTGGATTACCTGGATAACCCAGGATAAACTCACTCTCTCAAGATCCTTAATTATATTTCAACATTCTCTTTGCCATATAAGGTAAAATATTCATAGGTTCCATGGATTAGTTTGTGGGTATCTTTGGGGGAGTCATTATTCTGTCTACTACCATAGACTTCTCTGAATTTCAGCAGCATTGGACTAATTTAGAAATGGTTCAACTATCACTTTCTGGATCTAATCACTGAAGCTTTGGTAAATAAACACTCTGCCTTTTACTTAGGCTAGGCAAGATCTACCAAGTGTGGACACAAGTCATGGAGGAGAAATGCATAACTAAAAAGCTCTTAAAGATCATGACTTTGTCCTATAGCTTTAAGCTTCCTGCCTCAGCCTGCCACCTTGTATCACCCATGGTAAGTAGTAAGTAGAGGTTGAACTGAAAGATGTCTTAGAGTTTTGAATGTTCCTTAGATGCAAAAGAGTTTGAGAGAATTCCTTATCCTAGAGCCAATGTTAGATTTGAAGGAAACACATGCCAACATGTGGTTTTTGTTTGTGTGCCAGGGAAATTCTTAATACAGTTTGTGGTACATGAGTGACATATAATCTTGTAATGACATTTAACTCATTCATTTTTTTTTTCATTTGTAAGAAACATTTATTCATTTCTGTGACATGCTAGCCACTAGGCTATTTACTGAATTGTAAAGTGTGCCTAATCCCACAGTAGAGTTTTTCTTTATCTTTACTGAGATGCCTATGTAGAGAAAAGCAGTTAATATATGGCAGATGCTCTTAATCAGGTGACAATGAACTCGCTCAAGGAGTTTTAGCAACATACTTATGTCAATAGTCTTATGTCTGGAGGGGGACCTGAAGAATAGGAACTTAAAAAATTCTTCTCAGGTGGTTGTTACATACAGTACGGATTAAAATTGGCTCCGAGGACCTTTGACCCTTTTTAAATTCTACAATTTGTCGTTGTGAACATAAGAGTTAAAATAAAGTACTACCCAGGTAATGATGCTACCAGAGGTTAGGATGCTTTTAGTTGTTTCAGTTCTTGGGGTCATGGAGAGACTCCAGAGCATTTATGAATCTTGGCATTGTTGGGTTGAAATAGGAATGTGCAAATAGAAGAGTAGCTAACACTTTATTTTTTTATAATGAGAGTAAATCCATGGAGTTTATTTCTGTTGCATTATTAAATTTTGATGCAACGTATTTCTTAACTGTTCTTATGATTATGGCTATTTGTATGCCAGATAGATAACCACTGTGAAAAATTATTAAAATGCTGCTATTAGCCAAGAATGTCACAATAGTCTTTTATTAGAATTGAAATATCCTTCTTTTCTACTTCCTCCTTTCTCCTACTTTTTGTTTAAAAGTAAAAGAAACCCAACTGAGACTTATTTAGGCAAAAAGGAAATTCACTGACTCATGTAACTGGAAAGATAGAAGTGTTACAGTTTATAAGCACTACCAGATACAGGACTCAAAAATGCTCGCTTTTTCTTTCTCTATTCTTCTCTCTCTTCACACTATGTAGGCCTCTGGTAGTAAAGAACTTGGCCTTGCCCAAAATGAAGGTCAAGCCTTTGCCTTGGATTCTGAGAAGTAACATCTGGGCTTTTGGAATGTTATCTTTGTTTATCTGAGGGCCTTGGGCCATATGGCTCATCTTAACAATTTGATTTAGGTAGGGGCTGGCTATGCCAGGACAATCAACAAGGTGAGTTAGGGTGGGGGTACTTTATCAGGGTTCTTCAATCTTTTTGGAAGCAGGGACCTGTGCTCCTATGAGAATTTAATGCCTGAAGATCTGAGGTGGAGCTGAGGTAGTGATGCTAGTGCTGTGGAGCAGCTGCAAATATAGATGAAGCTTCTCTTGCTTGCCCACTGCTCACCTTCGGCTGTGCAGCCCAGTTCTTAACAGGCCATGGATGGTACTGGTGTGGCCCAGGGGTTGGGGACCCCTGCTTTAGGTAATGGGATATCAGTTTTCCGGGAGACTGAAATCAGCCACATATGTGATCAGTCATGCCTACATACTGGAGCCCCAGTAAAAACTTTGAACACTGAAGCTTCCCTGGTTGACAGTACTCCATGCATATTGTCAAACATCAATGTTGGGACAGAAATGCATCATGACTCCATAGGGAGTTATTTTTATACAAAGCATGTGGAGGGGAGGAAATGGATGCAGATAGTTCTAGGCTTGCATTATTACAGTTAGGTAGTCTCATAACAGAGAGAAAAACATCTTTCTCAGACTCAGTATGTAAGCATATGTGGTAAGGGTTCTGAATGGCCTTGCTTGAGACATCAGCCCAAACTCTGGAATAATTAATTACCACAGCTAATGAGTATGATAATACGATTAGAAGTTTCAAGAGAATGATATGGATATGGGTGGTGTGGGAGAACTATTTCCTCAAAGAAATGAGTGAGTATGTATGTGTGTTGTGGAATGCAAGGGTAGAGTTTGGGAGCTGTTTTCAAGTTGTCTGGACAGAAAAAGGAATTGAGTAGAATTAAATAACCTGTTTCATTAACATGTTTCCTGAGCACTGAAGCTGAAATAAAGTTTGAGTTCTCACAGTAGCCTCCCCACCCAAAGTTAGGTTTCAGCCAAGTTTAGCAGAATTAAGTTTTACTAATCTGTGAGATTCTATCTCTGAGGACCTGGAGAATTCACAAGAAAATATTGGCATAATTATGAACACACATACACATACAGTGACAACAGAATATAGTAGCCTATTGCTTTATTTAGTCATGTTAAGAGTATATTTACCTCAGTTTATTTTTGAATTCAATAGTACTAAGGTAGTACTATTGTTACTGTTGTCATTATCACTTTAAGATGCTGAAAATTACGGTGTAATCTGATTATTGTGCAACAGAAATGGAACAGTGTTCTTTTCTTCCTACCTTTTTCCTCTTTCTCCTCTTCTCCATTTTGTTCTGACCTTTAAAAAAATTTTTTTTTATTAAGTTTATTGGGGTAACATTGGTTAATACAATTACATACTTTCAGGTGTACATTATAATTTGACATCTATATATTCTCGTGTGTGTTTGCCATCCAAAGTCTAGTTTCCTTCAGCTACCATATATTTGATCCCCTTTACCCACTTCACTCTCTTTTTTGACCCCCTATATTTGACCCCCTTTACTCCACCTACCTCTCCCCTCCTGTCCCACCCCTACCCTCTGGTAACCACTAGTCCATTGTCCATGTCCCTGAGTCTCTGTTCATTTGTTGCTTTTAGGTTTATATCACACATGTAAGTGATATCATGTAACTTTCTACTTTTTAAGTCTGGCTTATTTCACTTAGCATGATTATTTCAAAGTCCATCCATGTTGTCGCAAATGGCAGTATTTGATCTCTTCTCATGGCTGAGTAATATTCCATTGTGTATAGATAGGTACCACAGCTTCTTTAGCCAATCATCTATGATAGGACACTTCATTTGCTTCCATATAGTGGCCACTGTGACTAATGCTGCTTTGAACATCAGTGTGTGAATATCTTTTTGGATATGGGTTTTCAAGTCTTTGGGGATACCTGCTAGTGGGATTGCTGGATCAAATGGTAGATCAATTCTTAGTTTTCTGAGGAAACTCCATAGTGTTTTCCATAGTGGCTGTACCAATTTGCAGTCCTATCAGCAGTGTATGAGGGTTCCTTTTCCTCTGCATCATCTCCAACATTGGTTATTTCTTGTCCTGATGATTCTAGCTATCATAACAGGTGTGAAATGGTATCCCATTGTGGTTTTGATTTGCATTTCCCTAATAGCTATCAATGTTGAGCATCTTTTAAAATATTTGTTGGCCATTTGTATGTCCTCTACAGAGAAATGTCTGTTCAGGTCCTCTGCCCAATTTTTGATTGGCTTGTTTTTGTGTTGTTCTTGAGTTGTATGATTTCTTTGAATCTTCTTCAATTTCTTTTAATAGGGTCTTGTAGTTTTCATTATATAGGTCCCTTACATGTTTCGTTAAATCTATTCCTAGGTATTTTATTCTTTTTGTTTCAATTGTAAAAGGAATTATTTTTTCTACTTCTTTTTCTGATGCTTCATTATTAGAGTATAGGAATGCTATGGATTTTCAAACATTGATTTTGTATCCAGAGTTTACTGTATTTGCTTATTGTTTCTAGTAGTGTTCTTGTGGAGTCTTTAAGATTTTCTCTATAGAGAATCATGTCATCTGCAAATAGTGACAGTGTGATTTCGTTTCCTATTTGGATGCCTTTTACATCTTTCTCTTGCCTGATTGCACCTGCTAGTACGTCCAATGCTATATTGAATAAGAGTGGCGATAGTGGACGGCCTTGCCTTGTTCCTGATCTTATAGGGAAGGTTTGTAGTTTTTCACCATTAAGTATAATGTTGGCTGAGGGTTTGTCATAGATGGCCTTTATTATGTTAAGGTACTTTCCTTCTATACCTATTTTGTTGAGTGTTTTAATCATAAATGGATGCTGTATCTTGCTGAATTCAGGCTTTTTCTGCATCTATTGATATGATCATATGATTCTTATTTTTTAATTTGTTTATGTGGTGTATCACATTAATTGATTTGTGTATGTTGAACCATCCCTGTGCCCCTGGAAGGAAGCCCACTTGATCGTGTGTATAATCTTTTAATATGTTGCTGTATTTGGTTCACTAGTATCTTATTTAGGATTTTTGAATCTGTATTCATGAGAGATATGGGTCTGTAGTTTTCCTTTATTATGTTATCCTTACCAGGTTTTGGTATCAGAGTAATATTGGCCTTGTAAAATGAGTTGGGAAGTATTGCCTCCTCTTAGATTTTTTGGAAGAATTTGAGGAGAATAGGTATTAAATTTTCTTTGAATGTTTGGTAGAATTCACTGGTGAAGCCATCTGGTCCTGAACTTTTACTTTTTGGTAGGTTTTGATGATTGCTTCAATTTCTATACTGCTGATCTGCCTATTTAGATATTCTAGTTCTTTTTGATCCAGTCTAGGAAGACTGTATTTTTCTAAGTACTGATCTGTTTCTTCTGTCTTTAGGGTTTTAAATTTGGTGTTATATACTTTTTCATAGTATTTTTATATGATCCTTTGTATTTCTGCTATGTGAGTCACAATTTCCCTTCTTTCATCCCTGATTTTGTTTATCTGTGTCCTTTCTCTTTTTTCT
The DNA here is from genome assembly GCA_030015415.1 of Cynopterus sphinx. Taxonomy (NCBI): domain Eukaryota; kingdom Metazoa; phylum Chordata; class Mammalia; order Chiroptera; family Pteropodidae; genus Cynopterus; species Cynopterus sphinx. The sequence continues at coordinate 33,906,804 of CM057382.1, read as the reverse complement.
TTAGTGAGTCTAGCTAGAGGTTTGTCAATTTTATTTAGGTTCTCAAAGAACCAGCTCTTTGTTGCATTTTTTCCATATCTATCTATCTATCTATCTATCTATCTATCTATCTATAGTCATCCATTTTCTTCTTTGTATGCCTTATGCATATTCCCCTTTGTGAATTTGGATCTTTGAATCCTCCCCTTTTCATTCATTGTTATCTCAATTTGTCCCTGTATATGCTGAACATTCATTACTATCTTGCTATAGCAATTCTTTTGTTATTATTTTAGTTTATAATGCCCTGTTCTTAATATGGATTATACTCCTCTGTTTCTATTTGCCTGATAGTCACTTTACTCCTAATTATGGTTTTTTTTTTTTGTCCTTTTTGTTTTAGATGAGCTGCCCCCTTTTAGTATTTTCTGTAGTGCAGGCCTGCCTCATAGTGAGAATTCCCTCAATTTTTGTATGTCTGGAAAGGTCTTATTTTCTCCTTCATATCTAAAGGAGAGCTTAGCTGGATACATTATTCTAAGCTGGTAGTTTCTTTCACTTAATAGTTTAAATATTTGATTCCATTCCTTTCTGGCTTGTAAGGTCTGTGCTGAGAAGTCCAACAATAATCTACTTGGTTTTCCTTTATAAGTTACTGTTTTCTTCTCCCTGACTGTCTTGAGATTTTTGTCTTTGTCATTGATTTTTGATAACTTTAATATAATGTTTCTTGGTGAAGGCCTTTTTGAGTTGAGATAATTGTATGTTCTGTTGACCTCTTGAATTCCAAACTCCAGCTTATTCCTTAGATTTGGGAAATTCTCGTCCACTATTTGTCTGAAAATATTTTTGAGCCCCTGTTTCTTTTCTTCACCTTTGACAATGCTCATTATTCTAATGTTTCCTATCCTAATGATATCAGCTAGTTTTTGTATTTCTCTTTCATTCTTTTTCATTCCTTGGTTTCTTTCTTCTTCCTTCTGATTTATTTCTAGATTTCTGTCTTCAATATCACTGATTCTTTCCTCTATTTGGTCAACTTTATTTTCCAAGCTTGCTATTTCATTTTTTAACTGTTATTTATTTATTTATTTATTTATTTATTTATTTATTTATTACCCAGGTGAGGCAACCCTAGGTTGACCTTAAAGACTGCCAGGAGCTTGTCAGCTTACATTCCCTTATTTTTTTAATTTTTTATGCCTACAGCACCTAGGTGGTCTCTCATCCAAGTACTAACCAGGCCTGACCATGCTTAGCTTCTGAGATCAGAAGGGTTAAATTTTAACTCTTGCAATGTGCTTTTTATCTCCAGAATATCTATTCTGTTCTTTTTGAGGGTTTCAGTCTCCTTGCTCTACTCATCTAGTTGTTTTTTTAATTCCTGAAATTGTTGTTATGATTCATTTTGGAACTCACTGAGTTTTTTCAGAAGTACCATACTGCAATCTCTGTCATTTAAGTTGCATATTTCTATGTCTGTAAGCTTACTTTCTGGAGATTTTTCTTTTTCTGAGATGCCTTGTCACCTTGGTCGTTAATGGTGCTTAATGGACTGTTTCTGCACGTGGGCAATAGAAGTGTATTCTGTTGTTTTTCCAGAAAGAAGGTTTATTATATTAAAGGTCTCTGTTTAACCTGCTGCAAAAAAGGCACTTTTCTTTTGGTTTCCAGTAGGTGGCGTCTAAGCCTCTTGGATCCCTGCTTTATATAAAGTTGAAATAATGACTTTTTAATTTTCTTGTAGATATTTAATTATGCTCGCTGCCCTCAGATTTAGTCCCTGTCAGTGTCACCGTCGGTCTTGGTAGCATTTGCTCAGATCCACAGTGATCCATCTCAGAAGGTACAGGGAGAGTGGCCCTCTGGGTTGGGGTCTGGGGGCTGCGGCGCAGACTCAGTTTTTCAGCCGCTCCTGGTGAAAAGCAACTGTTGTTTTTCTGTGGTCCCGTCTCGCTTCTCTGCTCTCTACCATGATGACGAAGCCCTGCCTCTGGCTGGCCGAGGAGAACTCACAGATTTCCCAGGCAGGGCTGTTCACAGAAGTCGCTGCACCTTCCCCCATCCCCCTCCTCACACAGGGAGCTCTGGAGGCTGGGAGAGGCAGCTTCTTTATTTCTCCCAGTCCACTGTCGGCACCCGGGACTCTGATCTGTGATAGCTCTTATGCGCAGGTCCCATGCTCAGACATGTTTGTGTGCAGTTTGGGTGCTTTTTGTTGAGTTTTAGATGTTCAGCTTATTGTTGTTTCAGGGGAGAGATCTGAGGATGTCTCTTACTCTGTCGTTTCCTACCTCTCTCTGCCCTTTTTGGTAAGTATTAAGAAATTCGAAATCTCATGAGCAATCAAATATCAGTTTAAGTCAAATAGTTGGTAGAGCAACAGTTTCTTTTATATTTTTCACTAAGAAATTTGGAAACACAAAATTGTGACGTGCATTATTTTTTGTATACTCTTTTATATTTAAAGTTTCTTGAAACCAAGATTATTTAAACAATGACGTCAAAGGAAACTGGCTAGTCATTTTCTCTTAATTTTTTTTTCTTGAAAACTCATTAATTTTATGGTTCATTCTACAATTAATGACCTTTTGTGCAAGGGGATTTGACATTAACATTACACTAAGTGAAATGAGTTGCATAAAAGCATAGTCGACTGGATGAAGCAGAAGAGAGAATATAATCCAGGGCACAGACACCTGAGACAGGTCATTTTGGGAGTGAGAAGAATCTCTGGTTTTGTTTCTTACTGTGAAATTTGGCAAGCTATTTAACCTTTCTATGGCTCAGTTTTCTCATTTCTAAAAAGAGAATAATGACATTACTCAATTCATAGTACTGTTGAAATGAGTAAATGGGTTAATATTTATAAATGCTTAGAATAATATCATGTAATAAATAAAATATATGTTAGTCATTCTTTCCTCCTCCTCCTCCTTATCCCCTTCGTCTTTGTCTTCTTCTCCTCATTCTACTCCTTTTCTTTCTTCTTTGGCTGTTGGTAAAATTTATTACCTCTTTTTCTTTTTTAAATTTGCACAGAACCATATTCATAAAATCCTCAGCTTCAAGGTCAAGATAGTTAAAATGTTTAACAAATTCAGACTACCTATAAAATATGTATGCCAAACTAAGTGCTTACTCATACTTTGCCTAAAATGACAATGTGTTTTATTTAAAAGAATTAAAATAAAAAAAGAACTCAGAGTACTCTAGAAATGTTTAAATTTTATTTGGAAGTTCAACTCAAGTAATTATTCTATCTGCATTTGTAAAAAGCTTAAAAAGAACTTACAAATTGAGTTTTTGAAGAGGCCTAAAAATGATATGATTGTTTATGATTAAACACAAATATATTGATAGAAAATGTAGGACTTTCTTATGCAGTTAAAAATTAGTTGAAATGAAATGGGAACCAGGTGCAACAATCACAGCAGGAGAACTTGATTACTGCGCTGAAACTTGATTGAATTTTCCATTATAGAGACCTTCTGCTGCAAAAAGTGAGAAAAAATGCTCAACAGCACAACACATTAAGTGAAGTCATAATATGCTATGATACACATCAACAGGGCTTATATTCTGAGAGGGGAGTAAACTTTTCTTTTCAAAGTTAATTGTTAATTTTAAGGAAAATATATTTATTATTTAAATTACCTCATAATATACAATGCCATTTCTCTACAAAATTGACAATAGTTATTTTAAGATTCTATAGAGACATTTAGGTATTAAGTGATTTTTCTCCACTTTATTTTTCTCATTGAAATTTTTTCTCCAGTAAGTATGGGCCACAGAAATTAAGTTATTGGTTTTCCTGTTGTATTCAAAGTAGAGTCTTATTCTCTAGAAATTGATGACATCAGGTGTGTTTGAGTGCTGGTTGTCATAATTAAAGTAAGGAGTAACACGTATAATTGGCAGAAGAATATAGTAGCCAAATTTATAAGTTAAGGTCTGTGAAACATATTCTATTCCTATATGTGCATATGTGTTTCTACACAATCATAAATAGATATGAAAAGTAAAAATTTTACACTAAACATATTGTCTAAATACCTGGTTATTGCCCCTGTTTTTAAAGGAACCAGCTACCTTGTATGGCACCCAGTAGTACAACTTTTGGAATAAATTTATAAGAAAGATTTTTGTTACATTTCCATATAATTTTCAAAATCCTGGATGCTCACTCTTTGGCTGACCTCAAGAAAGTCTTCATGAAACTTTAGCTGTTTGTCTCTCTCTGTGCTCTTGGCTAGCTGGGTTTTCTCTGCCCTGATCAGCATCATCTGCTCACAGGGTTGATAATAGTCCTATTTAAAAACTTCTATTGTAGGAACAAGTCACTTTCTATTTGAAGCTAGCCCTGAAAAATATCCCACCATGATAGTTCCTCTGTAGTATTATTAAGCATTTCAGTGGCTAATCCTCATTATAATTTCAAACAGTTGAGACTCAATATCATATCAGGTACAAGTTCAGAAGCTTAGGAAATGAGGGAGTAATGCTATCTTTTAATGCAAAAACTAGTGCTGTCAATTTGTCATTGTCCAGTACAGTGCTGAGCTTTGGTCATACACATAAAGAATTTTCATAACTGCATTCGCAGTGGGGAGATTTAAAGATTAGTTATTAAGTGTATTTCCTAGGGCTGCCATAACAGACTGCATGGCTTAAACAACAGAAATTTATTTATTTTCTCACAATACTGGAAATTCTAAGATCAGTGTGTTGATAGGGTTAGTTTCTTCTGAGGAGTCTCTCCTTAACCTGCATATGGCATCTTCTCCATCTTTGTTTCTTCACATTGTCTTTTCTCTGCACTAGTCTGTATCCAAATTTCCTCTTTTGTTAAGGACACCAGTCATTTTGGATTAGGGCCTGTCCTAATGACCTCTTTTTGACTTAATTACCTCTTTAAAGACCCTATCTCCAAATAAAATCACAATTTGAGATTAGGACTTAACATATGAATTTTGGGGAGACACAGCCAATAATATTTAGAAACTAATCAAATTGTAGAGAAACAATTTGAAGAAAAGTCTGGCAATAAGAGTGATTTCAGGTACATATTTTTTCACCTATATTGATGTTTGTCCATTGTTCACATCTTCTTCTTATCCCAGTGGGCAACAAAAACATAACATCATACTTGACAAATAAGGTCTTGACAAAGAAGGAGAATAAAATGGAGAATGGATATGTATTTTTAACCTGAGTGGTTTTTAGGTAGGCAGTCCATGTGACATATTCTTCTAATGAGGACACTACCACAGACATTTGGGACACTGGCAATAGGAATGAACTGGGACAGTCTTGGGCAGACTAGTTACATCCTCACCCTAGTTCCAGGAGACTAGTGAATCCCCTGAAATAGTCTAAATACTGCTTTCGTGTTTGCATGTGCTTTTTGGGATAATGAAGAACACTCAGAGCTTTATACAACTTTTAAAAGGGGTCTATTTTTAAGGAAATGTTGAGAACTCTTGGTTTAACCTATTCTGTAACTAGGAAGTGGGAGAATTTTAAAACACCAGGGAAAGTCACTCAGAAAATATGAAGGCCTTGAGCAAAAGAAGCTGTGCAAAGTGATTGATTTATGAACACATTTATATGTGAACATATAAATCATAGAAATATTCTCAATATTTTATCAGCTCTTTTTAGATATCTAATATAATTTTTTTAATCTCAAGTAATGATAAAAAAAGCTTTTTTTTTTAAACCACTGACATCTCATATGAATTCTAGTGATAATAGTGTTTTAGATAATGGGTTCAAGAATTAGAGCTTGGTTCAGATCCCTTCTACAACTATTTGTGCAACTTTGAGCAAGTCAGTCATTCATTCTAAGCCTCAGTTTATACGTCTGTGAATTGGGGAGGGAGTAAATAACCTCTTCATATGATTGTAGTGAAGACTAAATGACATGGTACATAAAAGCTGTGCTGAAGACAATGATTAGACCTTTGTAAATTTACTAAAATATTAGTTCTTAACATTATTGTTATGATTGTAAAAACTTTGTGATTGTCTTTGTAGGTCTTCTGAAAATAGACCATTTCTGTTAATCAGAGATATTTAAGTTCATTCTTAACTGTTCCATTGAATAGTTGGACTGAGTCTCTAGATGTCCAGATAATGTATCATATTTAAGAACACAAAATTTCAAAATGTTCAGTCATATGGAGAGTTCTGATACCAACAACTGGATGATGACAATGTTGTATAACACTATTTAATGTTTTTCTAGCATTTTTCTTCTTTTTTACACCAATATAAAAATGTTTACTAATAATGCCTCTAAAATGTATTTTATTTGTTAGTCACAGTAGCTCTGCCCAGGTTATGATTTTAAAGTATTAAAAAGATAATATAATCTATGTTTATGCCACCCGAATGTGCTCAATCTCATCTGATCTTGGAAGCTAAGGAGGTTTGGGCCTGGTTACTACTTGCATGGGAGACCACCTAGGAAGACCAGGTGCTGTAGGCATAAAAAAAAAAAAAGATAATATGTTGCTCCTTAGAATTTATGTACATTATGAGTCTTAAAAGATTTTTAGATAATTTCGAGTCTGTTGATATATTTATATATGCTAAGTGAGAGAGTAAATTAAATGATTTAATTTCTTCTCTGTTTATAAAAGGCACATATGTTCATTGTATAAAATTTAAATAAATCAGAGAGGAGACAGAAATAGAAACCTCCCTAATCCCATGGTTAGAGAACCAGTTATTTTAATAACCAGGTCTTCTCATTTCCTAGAAAATTAAATGTAATATATAGGAGGCTGAGAGATTTAAGTTGCTCTAAACTATCTTCCGTGCCATTAGATGAGATCAAGAAAGGCACAAGTTTAACCTGACTAGAGAGCAAGGATTTCATGAGGTTTTATAAGATTTTGAACTTCACCTTCTCCTCCACTTACACCAGTCCACTCTTGATACTATGTCCATAACTTTTCTTCACCCTGTCCACGTGGTTATTGACAGAATGCTGACAGCTGCCACTGTTGTCTGAGAACTCTCTGATCCTTGCTGGTACTAATGAATTATTGCACTTTATGACCTTCAGCATCACACATAAAGCCCAAAGGATCTAAACTAGACCTCTTAATCATGCATCTGTCTACCATATGTGGAGGAATGTATAGTCTTCACCTCTCTCATCTCCAGGCTGTTTATTATTGAGGTGCTATAACTAATTTCAAGATCTCATGTATTCTTTTTAAGAGAGGACTTCTAGTTAATTAGCTAGGACTGAAAACAATAGAGAAAAGTTTTATTTTGCCTGATGTTCTAATGAGGACTGAGCAGAGGAAGAAAAGTTTAGAAACTTATAGTCCATTTCACTACACTGCTTGTTATGTTTTATTATTAGACCTCTGCATGAATACTGATAGTAAAGTTTATGCCTTCATGATAAGCAACGTTAATTCCTTTTTCCGAAATTAATGATCAAACTTGTAAGTAATGTGGAAAGATAATTTATGCTTAAAATATTAGACCATATGCCACTAAAATATTAGACCATATATTAAATAATATAGTGAGAGGGATACAAGTTTAAAACACATCAAAATATCTTAGTACTAGCATGTGCTTGTTGAGAAAGCTGTTGCAGATTGTCAGGAAGTTTCTATGTTAAAGCTAAGACCATGATGGTTACCAGCCCACAAACTTTCCATAATTCTACAATGTCTATCTGATCAAGGTCAACAAATTAAATTCTAAAGCAAAGCCCAAATAATTTAGCTTCAAACAATCCCTCATTACTTGTATAATATCTCTGATACTCCATTAGAACTATAATACTGGCTCATAGAAATCACTCTAGAATTATTTGATGCAAAAAAGCTTAGGAAATTAGTAAATTGCAAAAAGTAAATTAGCTTATGCACATATCTTTCAGATTCTTGCCACTAGTCTTAAGAACTATAGCATCTTTCAAAGTTTAAATTATCATTCGTTTGATATGTCATATCATGAATATAAGTTTAAAATAAAACTTAACAAGTAGGCCTGACGTTTTTATAGCTTAGGTATGTAATTTGATTTTTTTTTGTTTCTTATCAATTTTTAAGGAGGTCTTTTTGATACCTATAAGTAAGGTTATATCTCTTGCACCTTTTTAGCCTTTCCCTCTTATTGCATTCACCAGTACACTTGTAATTAGTTGTGCTACTTACATCTTTTTTTGCTAGATCCTAAGAATCTAGCGATACTTTATTCTCTTATTCTGCGTCTTATTCCTTATTCATCCACAGGGCATAATAAAGAGTGTAATACATAGCAACTGTTCAAAAGGTCATTGTTGAATAGAAATTAATCCTATTGCTTTTCTGTCATACTAATTTAAATGTCCCAGAGACAATTAAAGCTTAACCTAAGACTGAAGCCATGAGCTCCCAGCCTTCCCCTGATGTCCTATTCCCCCCAATAGATTCCTATACTCCTCATGGATAATGGCACTAATACATCCAGAAAACTGGATATCCTTCTTCATTCCTTGACCCCTTTCTGTTAAGGCTAATTAATTTTATTTCTGAGGCATGTTGAGACTCCTTTCATATTTCTTTATCCTATTGCTACCATTTGTTCAGGTTCCTTCATTTTTTAAAAAATTAAAATTATTGAGGTGATGTTGATTAATAAAATAAAATAACTTTCAAATGTAGAGCTCAATAATACATTATATATTGTATTGTATGTTACCCACCCAAAGTTAGATTTCATTTTGTTACCAAATATTTGACCCCCTTTACCTGTATTTACCTCCCCTCTTCTCCTTTCACTCTGGTACTCGTTAGACTGTTGTTTGTGTCCATGAGTCTCTGTTTGTCTTGTTCATTTGTTGCTTTCACTTTTATATACCACATAAGAGTGAAATCATATGGTTTTTAATTTTTTTCTGCCTGACTTTTTATGCTTAGCATGATTATCTCAAGATCTATCCATCTTTTCTTATGGCTGAGTAGTATTCCATTTTATCTGTACCACATCTTTATCTAATCATATATTGTAGGTCACTTCAGTTGCTTCTATGTCCTGGCTACTGTGAATAATGCTGCTGTGAACATCGACGTGCAGATATCTTTGTGGATAAATGTTTTCAGGTTTTTTGGGTAAATATCCAGAAGAAGGATTGCTGAGTCATATGGTAATTCTATTCATAGTTTTTTGAAGAACCTCCACACTGTTTTCCATAGTGGCTGTACTACTTTATATTCCCACCAGTAGTGTATGAGGGTTCCTTTTACCCTACAACCTCTCCAACACTTGTTATTACTTGTCCTGTAAATGATAGCCATTCAAACAGGTATGACGTGATACCTCCTTGTGATTTTGATTTACATTTCCCTAGTAGCTAATGAAGTTGAGCATCTTTTCATATGTCTGTTGGCCATTTGTGTGTGTTCTTGGCTTTGCCAGTTTCCTTCATCTTTTGTCTAGCTGATAGACAGTTGTCTGACTGGACTTGTTGTTTTTTATCTCTCTTTCCTACTTTAGCCAGATGGATCTTTTAAATAAAATACAACTATAATAACTTCACCAGTGGCTTTCTGTTTTCTGGGGTTTAAGCTCAAACTCCTAAACATGTCTGATCAGAAACTTCTTAAATCTAGTATCTGCTTCTCTCCCTAGCCTTTCCCTTATCAGATCCCTCCTACTGTAGTTCTCATCAGACTGAGATGGCATGCCATAATATTTCAAACTTTATAGATTTTGCATTATTCACCATTTTCTTTGCTTTCACCTTTCTCTGTCCATTAATTACTACCACTTCTATGGAGCTTTCTCTTACCCTCCAGGTCAGTGTTTGTTAGGTGCTCTTTCTGTTTGTATTTGTCTTCTATTTAGGTTTAATGTTTGATTTTTGTCACTTCTTTGTTTCTTATACTGTATTATAAGATTATTAGGGTAGAGGCTGTGTTTATATTATTCATTGTTTTATAGACCAAATGTGGCACATACTAAGCACTTAAATATTTGCATTAATGAATAGATAAAAGATTGTCAGGTATTGGACAAATTACTTAACCTTCAGAACTGCAATTTCCTTGTTTTTAAAAATATTAATAATGACATTAATAAGAAATTCATCTCATTTGCATTTTAGAGTATTGCGGACACACTCGTTTTCACTGAGTTGAACCAGATGAGAGATAGACATTGTAGTCAGATATATGGAGATCAATATATTATATATCTTGGTGATAAAGATAAGGTTGGAAAATACAACTTGGTGTAACTAAGTGGTTTTATTTTATATATATTCCCGACTTAAGCTTTTTGACCAATCATAAAGAGCATTGGCATGTGGCAGAAAACTTCGAAAAGAATATTTTCTAAAAGCAGGCAGACAGTTTGATCCCAAAAGAATAGGAGCGGTGAGCCAAGCAGGCTCAATTTCTTCTGCCAAGTTTCCAATCAGAGAATTTGTTTTCTATGGAGAGTTAGTAGAGTAAGGTAGGGAGGTGAAGGATGTCACTTTTAACAATGATGTCATATTTGGCAGTATTGGGAGATATATTTGGCTGTTAAAACTGGAGGGGGTTCAGCTGGCATGTAGTAGATAGAACATGGGATTGCTGATAACCATCCTACATTGCACAGGACAGCCCCTTATAAGTAATGCCAACATTAAGAGCCCTGCTATGGTGGAAGTTTTTTTTTTTCCTTCAAATTATTTAGTTTGATAATATTTTGGTCAGTAATTGTCTAGTACTTTATACTTCTAGGGAGAAGGGCTTTCTCTTATAAAAGGTATACCTGAATTATTTTTCCGAACCTAAATTCTAAGTTGAGAATTTATTTCATTTTTGTTTATTGTATTTACTATGTAGATGTTACAATCTTTTTTTATGCTTTGTCTCTTGTCTTTTTTTGTGATATATTTACGTTTCGTGCATTTATTTTATTCTATTTTTTTTTCTCTTCTGATTTGGAAGTTTTATACTTTATTTATAACATTTTTATACTTAAGCATTTTTACTCTTATATTAGTCTGCTGGGGCTGCCATAACAATATGCCATAGATTGAGTCACTTAAACAACTTAAGTTAATTTTCTTATTGATCAGGAGGCTGGAAAATCCAAGATCACGGTGTTGGCAGAATTCAGATCCTGGTGAGGGTTCCTTCCTTGCTTACAGTTGGCCAATTTCTATGCCTTTCATGGCCTTTCTTCTCTGTGTATTTGGAGGCAGACTGTGTGCCTGCACACGCGAGTGAGTGAGTAAGCGAGCGAGATTTGTTTATTTTTCGGTGGTTCAGTGGTCTTGTGTTAATAGCTTATTTTTGCTTAGTTTTAACCCATGAGAGTCTTAGGATAATAAACTGGGGGTGCTTTCTTCTAGAGAGGATTATGATGATTCTAGTCTAAGCAAAAGAGGCTAAAGACCTGAGACCTATTTTATCCTCTTTAAGAGTCTTGATTTAGTGTCACATAGCCTCAGGCCCAGCTATTCCACCAGCAGTTGCATTAAGTCAACCATAGGAAAGGGAGAGGAAGAGGCTGGGGGAAAGCAGAAAACTAAAAGTTTTATAATTCACTTGGAGAGAATTCGTGCTGTCCTAGGAAAACAGCAAGATTCTGTATTTCTCCTTGTGCAGACTTATGGACACACTTATGAATAGTAGGTTGGAAATTGTTACGTGGAGTGTCTAGGCAGGAGATGAGACAAATTCATGGCACACACAGAGCCAGCTCACTTTCAACTGGCTTTCCTGCTGCCAGTGACTACAGTTTTGTCCTTTTTCTACTGTTTTCTGGTAGTTTTACTGTGGGATCCTAGATACAGTAAATAAAGTCTCTGTAAGCATATTGAAACCTAATAGCTCTATTAGTTAAAAACAGAAAATAGTATTTTAGTGTTTTTAATTTGATATAGACTTTTAATATTTTTCCATAAATACATTTTAACATGCATAAATAATGAATATATCAAATTCATTTTCAGTTATTTCACATCCTGCTTGTAATCAGATTTTGAATATCTATGAAAGCAGGAGCCTTTTTACTTCTAGATAACTGAGTTTGGCTCAAGTAGATAGCAGTTCTAAGAATTGTCATTACCTGAAGACTGGCAGCTGCTGGAAATGCTGCAGGGTGATATTTTTACTCTATCCTTCAAAGAACACTTACTATTGCAAAATATAGACAAACATCTTTGTTGTTTTAGGGAAAGAACTAAATTGTAAATGGTTTTAGAGAAGAGTTATGGATTCAAAGGACTTAAGGATGCATGATATTGAAATCAGAGCATTTGAAATCAGGAGACTTGGGGTGATGCCCTTAACTGTGCGAATTATTTAGTTGTGTGGCTTAATTTTCTTTTTTGGTAAAATGTGGTCTCTGTAATAAAAGGCATCTACTATCTCTGACAGCACTGATGGTCCATGGTTAGGCCATGAGGCATTTGCATCTGTTATTTAGCACACAGTTAAAAAAAAATCTGCTTGATAATTAAAACCCTGGGAGCTTTGTTAAAACATTGGGTCCCAGTCTGTCACTAAAGAGGCTGATTCATTAGGTTGGGGATGGGCCCTTGGAATCTGTATTTTTAAAATACTTCCAGAGATGAATGAGGTTTTATGACATAGATCTAATTCAAACCACAGTGAGATGAATACAGACTGGAGCAGTGAGTTAATACTGTGACTCAGAAACCCTTAAAGTTATTTTATTTTTAATTCTAAAGTTAAAAAATGTGAATGATAACAAATTTAGAAAATACAGTAAGTATAACAAAAAATTAAAAAAATAATTTATAATACCATTGCCTGGAGCAAAAAATGTATTAACTTTTTTGCATCTTTTTTTTTTAACATTTTGGTAAATATGTTTATGTGTATTTACACATATATTTCTATATAGACACATAAATATTTATATACTAAATTTACAAATTATCTACACATCTGATTAGGTTTATGTCACATTCTATTTTGCCATTTTATTTAAATATTTTTAATTTAAATTCAAATATTATGAATATTTCCCATGTTATTAAATGTTTTGAAAATATAATTTTATCACTTGATTTTATTTTTGTGTATGAAGATATAATTAAACTGTTTGTATAATTTAATTTCTAACTTTTGCCAATTGAAAACAGAGAGGCCAAAATAATGTCCTATATATAAATGCTAATTCCCAACTTTTGTTTTATCCTTAATGTAGAACCTTAAATTTAGAATCACTAGATCAGAGAACAGCACTAAATTAAGGTAGTCATGTGAAATATGGTCAAAGATTGAGCTAAAATTAGCATTGCCATTAAGATTAGAAAGATATTAATTGCTCACAGTTGTTCAGGAAGAGACATAAGTATTTTTAATTGAGCCTTGGATTTATCTTCTCAAAAACAAGGTTATATTGCATAGAAAAAGAAGATATAACTAGAGGAGAATAGAAAGACTGTATGTATAATAACATTAGGCTCCCTGGTGCCTTTTGCTTTTGTAGTGCTTTCAGTAATAGGTTGAAATCAGTATCTCAGATGGCTAAATTTTGGCTTACACTAATTTTGAAAAACTGACTGTTTTCTTGAGACAGAATGCTTCAAACAACTCTAGTAGTTGTGGCATAATTAGATGTGTAGTTCAAATTAATTGATTTTAGACATACTATAAGTGAAAATGACTTAAAAAATCTCACTGAAGACCCTCTTTGTTTCTAAGATAAATTTTCAAGCTTTACTATTTACCTCTGCTGTCAATTATCTGGAAGTTTTTTTTTATATTTCTATTTTTTCTAATATTTACTTATACTCATGTTAATCTCTCAGTCGTTTACTTACTGATTTATTTTACAGCATCCAGGCCTTGAGTAAGGTGGTGGCTCTCTGGAAGGAGGAAAGGATGAGGCACCATAACCATCTCAGAATCTGCTTCCTCCAGTGGTTTCCCTGTTTCTCTCTCTTTCCCTTTCTCTGTCCCCACCCTCATATACAGACCTACACACATGAATGAAGTTGTGTGTACACACATATGCCAGCACACATACACATTGTGTCCAATATATTAAAAATGTGAAATAGTTGGGGAACACTAAGCTAACGATCTGAAAACTAATGCCTCGTAACACTATCTCATTGCAACAGACCTATAACTGGAGCACTTATATAAACAATCCAGTCATTAAAATGAGATTAGTAGGCACAAATAAAGTGGTCTCAAAATGGTGAGTCTAAACCAATTTATTTAAGTGGATAGCTCTTACAGACATTGACTGAAATAATAGAGTTGGTTTAACTGGAAAACTGAACAAACTGGTTGGAAGAAAGTAAGAATTAAAAGGAGAGCCAAATTAAATTGTATTATAAAAGACAGAGGCAGATTAAAGATTGCCCCACATAATTCCCTCAGTACAAGTTTCAGGCTTATTTTGGGCTGAACACATGTCTATATTCCATGTGCTGAGCTGGCATAAGCCTAGAAGAGGGTGCCTTAGATGGGTCATTTATTCCCAGTCCTGTTGAGTTATAACTGTAGGTAGGCTCAATTGATTGAATGCTGAAAATCCCCTCTTTGAGATGATGAAATTTTGGAACCAGAGGGCTTTCATTAATCTTCAGCTCAGCTTGTCAGATAGCACTACTGACAATTAAATCATTTGCCACAAGGCAGCTTTGTCATTCCAAATTGTGTGAGTGGTCTCCATGTTTCTTCTTTTCTCCAACTTCTCTGACAACCTAATTGACAGAAAAAGGGGGTATAATATGTATTATAAAGAGGTTAATTTGTGCTTTTGATTAATTCCTTCACTCTATTTGGTAGGCAAAGAAATATAATTTGAGGTTCAGTTTTTGAATTATAGACTTATAGGTTCAGAATAACTTACTCATTTCAGAGTCTAAACAGAAGTCTGCAGAATTTAGGTGACTTGCCTAAGGAAAAATAGCTAATTTGTGACATAACTGGATCCCCAACCCCCTGCCCCAGGTCTATTGTTATTCCATCCAACCATAATGGTACCTTTTTTTTTTTTAGTGCATCTGCTGAAAGAGTGTGGCAGGTGTAGTAGCAATTCACAAGATCAAACACAATCATTAGATAATAGTAACTGCCAGTATATGCTGACCTGCTCTTAATTCAAAAAATGACCCCAATGATAAAAAGTCATAAAACCATAGTATCTTATTTTCAGTAACTATAAAAGATTTTCAAGCAGGTTTTCTATTAGCAGTAGCCCACATTTTATAAATACGATATCACAAGTATATTTTTCATACATCTCAGAAGATATGTAGCCAGGTTATGTAATCATGTTCTTGTTTCCTTTTAGAAATCTCATTTTATCTAAAATCCCACACTTGAGATATAATAGCTTCACTCTGTTTTCCCTGTGTCATTATCTCTTATTACCAACCGAGGACATCTAGGCCTACTTGTCCTGCCACTTATGGGATTTTGGACTCCAGCAACTCCATGAGTTCACACCAAAGAAAGGCAAAGGCAGGAGATTTTACAAAATTTTAAAAATGTTAAATTCATTTGAGCACTGTTCTTAACATCCTGGATCCAAATTCATTTCCTTCATATATCCCTCTTTGCTTGCAGGAAATACTCATTGCCTCATTTTCAGTGCAATGAAAAAATTAAAATGTCCAGCAGTTAGGGGCTTACCCCTCTGAACAAAAATTTAATAATTCTCTCTCATCATTGCAATTTCTCTAAGTTATCAATCTAGTTCAAAATTGTTGATATATTTTAGAAAGTAATATGCCCAATCAATCAGAGCTGCATTCCTGTTATAATGAGGTACTTTTAGTTCTTCACTTTGCTCCTCACTCCCTTCTCTTCAAACCCTATTAGCTGCCTGAATCCCTCACTCAACCTGCCCACACCATGGCTATCTATTATTACTTATACTTTATGCCTTAGCATCAGTTTAGCCATGACTTCCACTAGGAAGTCATTCATAATCACTCTCTGCCATGGTACCTACTTCCAGTAAAGGATGGGTACTCCTTTTATGTACATCTACAGTACTCAGTTATAGCACTCACCATGCTATTATAATTACTTATTAAATATAAGAAGTGGGAAGATATAAGTCAAATGAAATGAGTTTAGCATTATCTTCCCACAACTCTAAACTTCATGAATACAGGAACCATGTCATCTGTCTATTGTTCTGTTCCTAATGCCAAGCTCAATGACCATATATGTATTATAGTGAATGACTGAATAAAAATCGACTATTTCTTTGGAAATATATACTATTTCTTTGGAAAAATGTTGACAACATATCAAATTTATGATGTAAAAATGAATTTATTGAGACCTAATGAAAACCTTTAAAATATTTTCTAAATTGTGTTTTTATAGGATGCATTTGTCAGCACTATCAAAATATGGTATAATGTATCCCCAGTGCTGTTACATATAAAATGTATGTGCCTCACAGTTAACTTGAGTATCTTGAATTAATTACTTGCCATTTCAAAGAACTGGATGGAAATTCGGTGAAACTAACCAATGAACTAAAAGAATAATTCATAGGAAAATGACTGAATGAGAAGCTCAATCTCTTGATCCAAAAGAATAAATTTCAGTTTCTACTCTGTTATGTTGTTCATGAAATGTTAACCAACTGCCTCAGATCACTGGAGCTTTAAGGCTTGTACTAGAACAGTTTCAGAAAATATAAGAGAAACAATGACCTTGATGTCTCAAAAGAAGTAAAATGTACCCAAATAACATATATGGATTGCTTAAAGTTAGCACTTAAACAAGTCAGAAACCAAAATGTTATCATATGCATATGATAGCAATCTTTAAATTGGTCTTGATCTTTGTTATTTATTTAGTTACTATAAGTAATCATTTATTACTTTAACAACAAGAATAACTGAACAGTTGAAAATTTTGAATGTAGATGCTCATAAATTCTTAGTAAGGGTGAAAGCATGCATGTTCTAATATCTATTAATTAGAGTTCTCTTCAGAAAACTAGGAAGATATGACAGCATTATAATGGGTATATTTTTTATCACTTCATCATTCAGTTATTTGTTAATTAAAAAGTATTTACTGCATGTTTGTTATATGGTGGGTGTTGGGTTTTGTGCCTAGATTACAACAGTGTTTCAGACAGGCATTTCAACAGTGTTCCTAAGTGAGTAGGAATAGAGAGAGTGAAACAATAAAAAAGTTCATCAAAGGATCAAGGTGATTTCAAATGGTGTATGTAGAATGAAGTTAAAGCAAGGCAATATGAAAGGGTGAAAAGCAGGTGTATGTGCTTTTGGTTTCTTTGTCATGAAGACATCTGATGAGGTGGCATTTTTACTGACAATTATAAGTAGGTAAGAAGCAGGCATGAAGATGTGGTCTTCTAAGCAGAGCTAAAAGCCAGAATAAAGGACCTAAGGAAGAAAGAATTTTTGCATATATGAGAAACAAAATTAAAGATAAAATGTCCACATAGAGTGACAAAGAAGAGTAAAAGGGTTGGCAGGAACTAGGTAAGGTGTAAATTTGAATTTTAATCTTAAGAGCAATATGAAGCCACTAGAGGTCATTGGTTGTTGTTGTTGTTGTGTTGCTGGTTGTTATTTTACACACTTGGACCTCAGCCACCAAGAGTTGAGTTAGTCATAATCTTTAGCAATCAGTGCAAAAATCTCTCTCTAGATTAATTTATTAATCCTGATTCCTCTCTAACCCTATTCTTATTTTTCTCACCTTAGGTTTTCAGTCTCATTTTCTGGTTAAGATTGTTTTTGTTAAAAAATAACTTTTCAGAAATGTAAAAAAATCATGAGAATAGCTCAATGATTACAGAAATTAAACACATTTGTGTAAGAGAATATAGATAAGCCTCAGAGTGGCAGAAAATATTTGCAAATCATGTTTCTGACAAAGTATTAGTATCTAGAATATGTGAAGACTTTTCAAAGCTAAAGAACAAGAAAACAATCTAATTTTTAAAATGGGCAAAATATTTGAATAGACATTTCATAAAAGAAGATTTGAGAAGAAAAATAAGCATATGAAAAGTTGCTAAATGTCATTAATAATTAGACAAGTACAAGTTAAAACCACATTTAGATACTATTACATATCTATAAGAAAGTCTGAAATAAAAACTAAAAATGTGACAAATACTAGTGAGGATGTGTAGCTTTTAGAATGCTCAAAGATTGCAGATAGGAATGTCAAATGGCATATTCACTTTGAAAATGGTCTGATAGTTTCTTGTAAAATTAAACATCTACCTACCATATGATCTGGCAACCCTAATCCTAGAAATCATCCCAAGAGAAATGGAAATTTATATTTATACAAAGACCTGTGCAAATGTTTATAGCAGCTTTGTTCTTAATCACCAAATATTGGAAACAAATTCAGATGTTCTTCAATGATGAGACTGTCTTCACCCAAAGACCACCAGGACACACCTGTAGTTGAACAAGTTGGGTTTACTACATTGAAGTAAAGAAGAATGCTCACCTCAGGGAACTGTGAGGTATCTTAGTAAGGATGTTAGAAATAACTTTTATCATTTCATCTTTGATTCAGTTATTATGAGGAAAATCTCAGGAAGCAGAAATTCACTATAGATTAGGTATAGTTAGAAAGTGCAATAATTCTATGATTGAGCATCTCAATAAATCTTATCTGTAAAGAGGCCAGAGAAGAGCAAGGTTAAGTTGAGATTATAAATAAGTAACTAGCAGTTTCTTAGTTAGTGAGAGTGGGATGTTTTATATTTTGTGGCTTGCATGGTGACTTTGTCTGAAATGGACATTCTATAAGATTGTTTGTGTCCATAGGAGAACAACATGGTTTAGCTGTAAACACCAGATCAGTCTGTAATAACACTGAGACCTAGCTGTGAATATCAGATCAGTTTCTGAACTTAAGGGGCATATTTTTATGTTTTTCAGGGTAAAACTATGATGTATCTATACAATGTAATACTCCCGAGTATTACATTGAATGAGTTATTGATTCACACATTAACATAAATAAATCTTAAATGCATTTTGCTAAGTGAAAGAAGCCAACCTTAAACTAAGTATTGCCTGATTCTATTTATATGGTACACTGGAAAAGGCAAAAATTTATGAAAAACATATTGGTAGTTACCAGGAATTGGGATGGGGAGAGGAGTTATTATAATGGGGTAGCAAAGTAGAAATTTTGGGGTAATGCTACTACTGTTCAGTGTGGAGTTGTGGGAGTAGACACGTGACTATGTATTTGTGAAAACAAAACAAAACCAATATATATTTTTTGAGGGGATGCAGACTGTGGCAAATGAGTCTAACTGTATTATAAATGAATCATATAACCACACTCAAGCCATGGAGAAGAAAGTAACTGACCTAAGTAACATTGGAAAATGATGTTTGACGGGATACTATTAAGCTAAAAGCAAAACAAAGTAAATTCAAACAATAGACCCTAGTTAGTAATTTTGTTTTTCTCAGGAATTTAGGTTAGGAATTCTGAAATTACTTTATTTATATACTAGGATTGAACAAATGCATAAATATGTGGTCGCTCATGAGAAGGACATTTTCACTTCTAGAGAGGAAGTTACAAACAAGGAAAGGCTAGAATGAACTCTGTCAGGCTAGACTTGAGTTGGAGCTGCCAATATGGACTCATTTTAAAAAAGTTACATATTATACATTAATAGGCACATGTAAGCAGATACAGAAATAAATATAGACATGTCTGTGTACAAATTAGTATGCATACAGTATTTCCTAGCTCTAGAAGAGTTTTAAAGCAATGATGCCCCGGTAGCAGTGAGTACACCTAGAACTCAGATATTTGTTTTCAACTACTATTTTTATTTTATTTAATTTTTTATAATTTATTTTATTTTAGGATTTTAATTTTCTATTAAATTTATCAGGGTGACATTAGTTAATAAAATTATATAGGTTTCAAGTGTACAATTTAATAATATGTCATGCTTATTGCATTGTGTTCACTACCCAAAGTTAAATATTCTTCCATCACTGTGTACTTGACCCCTGTACCCTTATCTACCTTCCCCTTGCCTCCACTTCTTTCTGGTGACCACTAAACTGTTGTCTGTGTCTGTGAGTCTCTGTGTGTCTTGTTCATTTGTTGCTTTCAGTTTTATATCCCACAAATGAGTGAAAAGGTTCTCAATCTTTTCTGTCAGTCTTATTTTGCTTAGCATGATCCATCCATGTTCTTGCAAATGGCAGTATTTTATCTTTTCTTATGGCTGAGTAATATTCCATTGTAATATGTACCACATCTTCTTTATCCAATTATTTATCAAAGGGCACTTTGATTGCTTCTATGCCCTAGCTACTGTGAATAATGCTACAATGAACATCGGGGTGCATATATCTTTACAGATAAATGTTTTCAAAATTTTGAAATTCAGAAGAGGGATTGCTTGGTCATAACGAAAATTCTGTTCTTGAATTTTTGGCAAACCTCCATACTGTTTTCCAAAGTGGCTGTACCAGTTTATATTCTCATTAGCAGTGCATGAGTGTTCCTTTTCCCCCACAACCTCTCCAACACTTGACATTACTTGTCTTGTTGATGATAGCCATTCTAACAGGTGTGAGGTGGTCTAACTACTATTTTAAAAAAAAGAGAAAAGAACCAGAGCTCAATGGAGAACTGACTGAGTTCAGGATTAGAACATGGAAAATACAAGGTGGTCCCTGAGCATGTTGTGGTAACAAAATACAAGGAAGTACTGAAAAAAAAAATGGAGACATATTGAAAGGGTTCAAAAACTAATCTTACAGAGCTCTTAGTTGCCGAAGCTAGAACAACTTGAGCAGCAAAATAGGTATAGTAATGGATTATAAACCAAAGAATAAATTAAACATTCATGAGTTTATTTAAATAACTGAATAAATTATGGAGAAATAAAACTATTTCATGAGGAAAATCGAGTTAATAAGTATATGTGGAATGAGAAAAGTATAAAATCACCATTAGAACACCACAATAATAATTGCTTTAGGCAAGATTCATGAAGGGATGTTAAAAGAGTAGGTGAAAATTGAAGGCAAAATAGGATTTGTCCATAGATTTTCTTCCCTGAAATATTTAGTAATTATTAAAAGAAAGAGAGTAAATTTCTAGGGAAAGAATCCCTCTAGTCACCACCCTAGCCAAATGATCAAAGTTAACATCTCCAATAATACATATCAACATCATGTATCATGTGATATGATGCCCTGAGAAGGGCACATTTCCTCCATGCTAGCCTCCAAGTAATGCAAAATTTTGTGAGAAATCATGAGAAAATATCATGGCAAACAAACCCAAATTGAATAACATTTTACAAAGTAATGGCACAGTTTTCTGAAATGTGGTAAGAGCATGAAAAGCTAAGGAACTGTCACAAATTGGAGACTATGGAAACATAACAAGTAAATGCAGTGTGGGATCTTGGAACAGGAAAAAGATATTAATGGAAAGAGTATTGAAATCTGAATAAATTCTGCACTTTGGTTGAGTATTGTACCAAAATTAATTTAATTTAGATAATTATACTATCATTTTGCAACTCATCTCTATCTAAAAGTAACTCTAACTCTAATTTTGTTAGTCTCTCTTTCCCTCTCTCCCTGACACAAATACACATGTGTGTGCATGTACACATACAGCTCCTAGGGCCAAGTTCATACAAAGTGAGTATACTGGGTCCATTGGGAAAGAGGAGAGATCGCTAATAGTGGCAAATGACAGCTAACATTTCTGAGCATTTCACTGTATGCCAGGTGCTTTTAACACTTTATTTCTTTCAGCCATCATAACAACCTTATGATGTAGATACCATGATTTTCCTGCTTTAAAATGGGAAGCTAAGGATGGGAAATTTTAGATTACTTGTCTAAGATCACAAAACTGTAATCCGACTTACTTGAGATTCTGGGGTCAGGACACTTACCTGCCTATACTGGTTACCTGAAATCCACAGACCCCTTTTCAGGGATCATAGAGACATCTTAGTTTGCACATTCTTTTAAAGTTCATAGTTCTGTAGATTATTTTTTCCCCTTCATCTATTTTTGTTACTTTTAGCTACTACACCAATTTATAGCTTATTTATACATGTTTAATATGTAGCATTAAAAGATGCTGAAGTTCTTCATGAGAATTTTTTTTGTTTTCTCAGTACAATATGGTATTATTGACCTATAATATTGACTGTGATAATCAGATACAGTTCATACAATCCTAAAATCAACAGGCCAATTTCCAGAGTACTTCTAAAAGGCAGGACATTATGTAGCAAAATATTGTAAACATTACTGAACTTAATCACTGAAGAACTACACGCGTTCTGCAGCCTTATTCATATACAAGTAAATATAAAAGATAAAAAATTTGTGAAATCAATGCTTATTTTTGCTTTTACTAAGCATAATTTTCCTAAACTAAGCTTATATGATATATTTTAATGCTTGTTTACTGGAGGCCATTTTGTTGGTCTCCTAGACAGGTTAGTGTGCTGATATGTCTGTTTTTGCTTTAGGTTCTTATTACTAAGTCTTAGTCTTTGCATGAACATTTGTTCAGAGTAAAGATTTTTCATATCGATTATTTTACAAGTGATTTCTCTTAAAGTTTTTGCTTCCCTCCATTAACTATGTCCCCTGGTAATTTTAACTGTGGGTATGTGTTTTAATCATTAAATGTCACCAAAGAAATGAGATATTCATGCTTTGTGAAATGTTTGCTGCAATTTTTTTGGAATAGATTTTTTTTTTCACTTGATTTCGTGATTAGGCATTAGGAAATGTCTTTAGATTCCTTGGATTTGCTGTGAGAAAAACTGCTTGCTTGATGAAAAAAGTGACTGATTTCTATTGAAAACCTGACCTCTGTCTACATATAATTTTGATATTGTCATAGCTGGTGTGTAGCTGCGTCACTCTATAGTATGATTTGGAGAAATAATGGTAAATGTGGTTCATTTATAGAATGACCATTACCTGTTAGGGAATGACAGCCTTGTCCATGTTCAAGAGATAAAGAGTAGCAAGATCCATTGTGATGTATGTCATGGTTGGGAGGCCAAAGTGGCGACTTGCATGTGTTAGCCATCCATGAAAGGGTCCAGAAAATTTACATTTTCTTATTAAGTCTCACTTCTATATTGTTCAAAAGGCTTGAAAGTTATGGTCTAAATATGCCAATTTTGGATTATACAGTTTGAAATTTGAATTGTCTAATAACAAAAAGTGTCTACAGTGCTGGGAAAAAAGTGAATCAATGCTGGGTCAGTGGTGTGGATAGTCTTTGAACTATGTTTTCTGCTCTTGATAGAAAGAAGTTTTAGAAGAAACCAACTCCGCTGACAGCTTGACTCTGGCTTTAAGCTTTCAGAGTTGTAAGAAAATATATTTCTGCTGTTGAAGCTGCCCAGTTTGGTGTACTTTGTTATGGCTGCCCTAATAACCTAAGTATATTTATTGATAGGACATCTAGTAATCATATTTATGACTGCTTTATTACAAGAAAATAATTTTAAAACTGTAAAAAATACTTTATATTTTACCAAAAAGACGAAAAGATACACACACACACACACACACACACACACACGCACGCACGCACACATGCACACACAGAAACTTTGAGTTTTAACCAGTTCATAGTATGTAGGTGTACCTAAGCAAAATAAAAACAAGCTGCTCCCTTAATTTCTACTTTCTAATTTTAATGCCTTTTGAGTAAGTACCCTTGACTATAAAACAACATTTAAATTTTTAAAGGAAAAGCAATACTCCAAATAGCATTAGGTTTTTGCTGATTGCAACTCATATATTTATAGTATTTGGCCTCTAGTTTCAGACAAATTTAATATTGCTATTATTCTGAGGATATATAGCTGGTAATATGTCTAAATTTCTGAAGCCCATGACTTTATTAGTTCTTAAAAAAAGAGAGTTTTCATAACCAATAAGAATGTAGCTTCCATACTTTATGCTTACTAGCTGGTCTCTGTTACACATAATAGAATCAAGTAAAACTTAGGGAGGTATATTCTCAATCTTTCTATCAACCTCATTGAGTTGGGACATTTGGAAAATATATTCTGGATGTCAGTATTCCATCTCTCATTACTGAGTAAGTACTCTGCCATTGATCTTTAATTTCAGTGAATTGCTAGGGGCCTTCTCTAATTTAGTAGCATATATTCTGTCAAAATTTGCAAACCATGTTTCATTGGTTTTGTGTCACTTTCACAACAACCTCATGATAAGCTCCTTTTAATATATCAATAAAATAAAGATTATTCATTGAAGCTTAAAAAGATAATAGTATATCTGAAGGCAAGAATATAGAGAAATAAGCACTCTGGCTCTGATAGGAATATTGTAAAATATTATAGAGCAATTTGATAATATCTATTCAATTCAGCAATGTTAACCTTTTTGACCTAACATTTCTAGCTCTAGTAAAAAACTTTCATGGAAGATAAATCCATAATGATTAATATACAAAATTAGCATGCTATTTGCATTCTTGTTTGTGATCATGAAAGACTGGAAATAATTGAAATGTCCTTTGATTGGGGAGTGGTTAAATATATTATGTATAAGCATTATGTAAGTGATTAAATATTTTAATAGACTACCATGGAGATAAAGTAAATTTTTATGTACCATCCTAGAAATTTTTCACTGATAAAAATATATATGTATGTATGTTTGAAATTGTGTAAGCAATACTTTAATAATTTATACTTGTACAATAATTTAAACAGGTTAGGAAAGGTAAATTTTTCTTTGCCATTGCTCATGTAGTGCTCTATTTGTGGTATATTCATTAGGTATAAATTTATTAAATGCTTTTCTACACATCTACATACATATATCCCCATTAAATATGAGGATTTTTTCATGAATGTTTTTCCATTAACAGTAGCAATGGTATTGTTATACCCTTCTGCTGCTTGCTTTTGTTAGTTTAATATGTTGTAAAGATATACTTCTATTTCAAAGTGTATGTACAGTTTTCATTTCTTTTAACATCTCCATAGTTTTCCAAAATTTCTTCCATATAGAATAATT
The DNA here is from genome assembly GCA_030015415.1 of Cynopterus sphinx. Taxonomy (NCBI): domain Eukaryota; kingdom Metazoa; phylum Chordata; class Mammalia; order Chiroptera; family Pteropodidae; genus Cynopterus; species Cynopterus sphinx. Next base: position 33,881,771 of record CM057382.1, on the reverse strand, counting down.
TGGAATTTGGAATAGTTCTTATTTAATTTGGAATAATTACTCAAATATTATAATCGATGCATTTATAAAACAAATGTATTTGCACATGTCTATTTAGACACTTCCGTACTAGGTGCTACAAACTGAATGTTTGTGTCTTCCCAAAATTCATGTGTTGAAAATTAGCCTCTAATGTGATGATAAGGAGATGGGGCCTTTGAGAAGTGATTAGATCACTAGGGTGGAGCCCTCATGAATGGAATTCTAGAGAGCCCCTTTGCCTTTCTGCCATGTTGAGGACATAGCAAAAGGACAGCAATGTATGAACTAGAAAGTGGGTTCTTTCCAGGCACTGAATCAGCCAGCACTTTAATCTTAGACTTTTTAGCCCCCAGAACTACGAAAAATTAATTAATGTTTATAAGCCATCCAGTCTATGGTATTCGTTAATAGCAGCCAGAATGGGCAAAGGCACTAGGTAAGAATTGCTTGTATGGTTTGGGGTGGTTTTAAGCCTACTAAAAATGGAATTTTTATAAAATGAAGCTCAGTAGTATTGTGTTGCTATATATCTAGAGAAGAATATAAATATGGAGAAAAATTACCAAAACATTAGCAGTGGTTACCTTATGGATAGATTGTAGAAATTTTACTTTCTAGATTATTGCTATATTATGTATTTCTATATTATGTAGTGTGTCAATTATGTGTAGTAATTAGACCCACATTTTGAAAATAGATCTTTTTGACTTTAGAGCATATTGTCTCCCATTCTTTCTAAAATTTCTAGCTTGTGCAAGAATGGATTTAAATATTCAGAACCCGATCATCTTTATGAAATAAAAAAACTACTACCATCCTCTATTATTTATTTTTCTCTTTAACATTTAGCAATGGAATAAATAGACTCCTTGTAAGATCCATGGTTACCCATTACTGACTATATTCCTCAGGCTCCTATAGCTAGCACTCACTATTTAACAGCATTCTGTTCAATATAAAGTAAGTTCAATGTAAAGTAAAGCAAAGGAAGTAAAGAGGATGCATTTCAGTTCATCTTTTGGAACAGTAATTCTTGCCTTGGACTGTTTTCACAACTAGGAATAGTAACAATGGGAACAGCCATCTTGTATAAAGGTAAAGAAGCTACTTGTTGGGAGTGGCAGACTTGATTTTCTAGTCTGGGTCCAGATGCTGTTATAGTGCAGAACAGTTTTTTATCCTACACTTCCCACCTACGATTATTATAAATTCGCTTTTGTTAAATCACTGTATTTTGTCTTGTTTTTCCCCCAAGCACCTCAGTTTTTACACTGTTAGTAAACCAATGAAGCAGAACATGCAAAGGAGAACATAAGAGTATATATTTTTTTTCTTTTTGGTAAAATTCTTATTGATTTTTACAGTTAGTCAAAGACTATGCTGCAGTTTTTAAGTGCATTCACTCTGCACTGAGTAAATGGTAGCTGTAGTCACAGTCAAGGTAGCTTATTTATTAATCATTCTAAATCTGCCAATTCTAAGGTAAGATAGATTTTGATAGCACATTAAGTTAAAAAAATTCAACTTATATGTACACATATATTGTAAAAATGACCTTAATTCTGAATTTAGGTCTAACTTCTTTCTAGATGATTATGACAGTTGTGAAGAAGACATTGGTCATGATATATTTTTCTTTAAAAAAATGGAATTGCTAATGAGCATAATATGATGATACATCATTTATTCAGACTGCTATTTTTTAGGAACACTGACCTCTTATAACAGAGTGCTAATTCTAAGAAAATATTAAGCATTTGTTTTAACATCAGTGTCAGGAACTGGTGAACATTTTCCTGCCACCCTCATGCGTGAGACAATGCAGCTTTCATGGCTAACACGCTTCTTGCATGCTCAGGCTCTATATCAGGAAGCATACATATAAGACAGGAGTGAGTATCCAATAGTAGGTTTATACAATTGGCGGCAGCTGAAAGCTGAAAGATATCTACTGCAACATTATTTTGACAAACTTAATTATATAATTCTTTAAACTATAGCAAATTAGAAGAAGAGGGGTGACAAAACTGATACTTTATTTAGAACTTCTGTATGAGAGAGACTTTGCTATACACTTAATATATTTTTGCTTAATACTCACATGTAATCCACCCTTTGAGGAAGTTTGCACCTCTGTTTACAGAAGTGAAAAAGTTGAGGCTTGTCAGGATGATGAAAGTGGCCTCAAATCTGTTAGGAGAGGGATTCAACCCAGTGTGATTTGGTTCTATGTTGCATTTGCTGCTATGTTTTAAATCACACTTTTACACACAAATTATGCATGTTACTGATAAATGAACTGTAAACATTTTGCAATACAGGAGAACATATTTTATAATATTAAATTTGAGATTTCTGAGGTGGTTTTCTACGGATTTTCTCTCCACAGATACCTGCCGATCCCACTACACTGATGAATAATGTTTGTATATAAGGACATTACTTTTCAGTTCTTAAAACAGGGAAAATTTCTAGAAATTGCAATTAAGGCACGGTTTATCATAGGGTATTAAGATAAAGCTACAGTTAAGTCATGAGTTGGCATGAAAATCATTCCAGAATAATTATTAGCTCTTCCAAATGCAAAGAGAAACAGTGTGTCTGAATATAAATGGATTCTCAAGGATAGCTAATAATTGTTTTCTAAAGTCTAATGGACCTTTTGGCCAGTCTTCCTTTTAATTTTCACCTCTGGACATGTTGTTAGTAATTTTGTACTTGTGAGTTATATGGCTTATAATTTACTTGCTTATCAAAACTATGCAGAATCAACCAATTAGTTAATATGGCAGTTTGCTGTCCATGGAAAACATGCTTTAGTTGATCTGTCAGACGGCCCTAAGCAACATTATACTGATCTGGCGATAGTAATTTCTACAGTTTGAACTCTTCTGTGTATATGTGTGTATATATATATATTATATATATATATTATATATATAATATATATATTATATATATAATATACGTGTATATATATATGTGTATATATAATATACACATATACATACACACATGTATATATACATATATATGTTATATATATATCATATATGTATATCTTCTAGTATTTTTTTCTAGATTAACAGCAGTATGTAGTGAATGGGAAGGAGGAAATGAATGAAATGAATTGAGTTGTGTTTATTGCCCTCAATAATTGTTATTAAATAGTAATTATTCTTCCATATTCCAAATATACCATCTGCTTAAATCACCTTCCAGTTCCTAATTAAATTGATAATTACCCATCCAAAGAAAACAGCATAACTTACACAAATTTCAAGAGAATGAAGGAATAAAAGAGTTGCATGAGTATGCTTATTCACACTTTCCTCTATCAGAATTAGAAGCCCTCTTGGCATGTGTAGGAAATAATGATAACTTACATTTATCTTTATAATGTATCTAAGAACTGTTAAACCCTGTACATGATATTCTAAATTAATAACAAGCCAATGAGTAGATAATTTTATTCTCATCCCATATTACTGATAATAAAATAGAGATTTTGAGATTTTTTAGGTATCTTGTTTAAGGTCACATCTAGCACTTTGTGAATGTGAAAATAGGCAGTGTGGTAAATTGTACCTTCCAAAATGTCCATAGTGATATTTCTGGTAACACATAATCTAAAACCTTTCTATTCCTCATCAAGAGGTATATACTTCACCCTTACTGGGAACCCTGGTAGGCTTGTGATTGCTCTAATAGAGCATTCCTGACAGAAATAATGTTTTGTAATACCTGAGGCTAGATTATACAAAGGATACAGTTTCCATTGTCTTTTTTTGTATCAGGACAGTCACCCTAGGAATCCAGTCTTCATGGAGGAAATTAAGCCACAGGGAGACACATTTAGGTAGGTGTTCTGGCAGAGAGCCACAGCTAAGGATTCATCTGACAGCCAGGGTCAAACTCAAAGAGTGTGAGGCTTAGGCTGAGGGAGCAAGTTTTCAAATGACTCTAATCTTTTGCCATCAAGTCATCTCCTGTCTTTCAGTTTTTCCATAGGAGACCCAATATATCATGGAGCAAAGACAAGCATCCCAAATATGTCATTTCTGATTTCCTCCTGACTAAAGAACCCATGAGCATACTAAATGATTTTCCTACATTTTAGCAAGTCCTTTATTTAGGGCAGAGGGATGCTTTGGAATCAATCAATTGACCTTAAGATAGATATTATCTTGGTGGATCTTATATAATCATGTGAGACCTTTAAAAGAAAGGAGTTATTTTATAGACATTGGACTTTCTAAACACCATTTCCACTAACCAGAGTAATCTTGGATTAGGATTAAATATAGATTAAAAAATCCATGAGGATGTGAAGACCTGAATTTAGTATCAAGATTCTAGCCTTAGAAGCCACACATGAAAAATAGGATATTAATAGTAGTTGTTATTACTAAGTGGTTTGATAGTATACAGTCAGAGCATAAAACATTTTAATTTATATTAAATCATTTCTTAACTGTATGAAGTAGGCACTATTATTATTCCTACCTTACAGATTAGGAAACAGACACCGAATAGGTAGGTACCTGCTTCAAGGTCCCACAGCTTGAAGGTTGTAGTTAAAATTGGAACTCAGGAAGTCTGACTTCGAGCCACTCCATCATCTTAACATTAAAATCATATACATATTTTAAACAATGGCTCCCCAGTGATTCATCTTCATATAGTAAATCAAGGATTAAAAACTCAAAATTTAAAATGTATGTGAGTCTCTAATAAAACAAAAAAGAAGCGATAGTTTTATAAAAGAAAGCTGACAGCTGTGGACAGATTAGTTGTCATTTTGTTATAGCTCGAAAGAAATCAGACAACATATTCAAGTGCGTAGCAGAAGAGAAATTCAGATAAAAGATTGCTGTCTTTCCTGATTAATGATAAGTTATTCAATGTATAAAATGTAAAAATAGAACCAGAATTAATGGCGAGTGTTAGGAAGATACAGCTTTCGAGTGATTCAATAGAATTATGGGTTTAGAATCTACAATATAATACATGGTGTGATAGAAACTGGAGTTTGTGTATGTTTAAAAAACCAGGGCAACAGTGTGCCATGAAATAAAATCAGCATGCCAACAAATCTTAATGTCTGAATTTGTAAGGTAACTTTCTCTTAAGAAAAGAAAATGAAGACTCCACAAGATAGCAAATAACTCAAACTTTAGAAAATGACTTTTTCCATGTCTTCATTTAAAAAATAAGCAGCAAACAAAACTCAAAACAGTGAGTTCATATGTAAATCTAAATTATGGGTACCACCTGAGACTTTATGTCTATATTTATAACTGTATATTTGGTTTACATGGGACTACACTGCTTACTTCTGAATTAGAGCAAGTTTAGTGACTGGTATCAGTGAGCATATTAGAAATGATAGTAATACTTATCATCTATTCAGTGTTTCTTCATTCTAAACATTATGCTTATTAGCATTTGCATACTTTTTTTCATTAATCAGGTCCTCTTCTTGAGAATTACAGTTGATTTATTAAAGCTCAGTGTGGTCAAACGACGAGTTCATGGTATCAGCTAGTTAATGATAGAACCCATGCCCTACTCCCAACTCGAAGATCATGTTTTCAAATACTACTTACTGTGGCACTCCCTTTACAAGTAAATCATTCTCCAGAAAAAAAATATGTATACATATACTGTGTGTACATATGTGTAAATATAGATAGGAAAGGAAGGAAGGAAGGAAGGAAAGGAAGGAAAGGAAAAGGAATGAAGGAAAGAAGGAAGGAAGGAAGGAAGGAAGGAAAGAAGGAAGGAAGGAAGGAAGAAAAGGAGGGAGGGAGGGAGGGAGGGAGGAGGGAGGGAGGAAGGAAGGAAGGAAAAAAGAAAAGAAAAGAAAGAAAGAAAGAAAGAAAGAAAGAAAGAAAGAAAGAAAGAAAGAAAGAAAGAAAGAAAGAAAAAAAGAAAGAGAAAGGAAGGAAGGAAGGAAGGAAGGAAGGAAGGAAGGAAGGAAGGAAGGAAGGAAGGAAGAAAGGAAGTAAAGGAAGGAAGGAAGAAAGAAAGGAAGATAGTAAGGAACATAAATTAAGCTCAGAAGTCTATGGATTTTAGGCACTATGGGAAACGTGTAAACTTGAAAGGGGTTATGTTTGTACTGCCTGAGGTCATGACTAAGCGTCTCATAAAAGAACACTATTACTCATTCAATTTTCATTTTTTTTGTGTTCACTACAGAGAATAAAAATATGCTATTACTTATCCAGAGATGGTATTTCTGTAAGTTTGAATTATTTATTTTTTAATAAACTGCTAGCGACAGCTTCAACTCTAGTGAGTAGTATATTTATCTAGGACTTTCTGAAGCTGCAGATTAGTGTCAGACACAATAGATTTTTTTTTTAAATACACATAGTCTTTGAATAGCATTTTAAAATTCATTACATAGATTAATAGGGGGTTTATAGTCATTTATGCAAGAAAAAATGCCAGAATTATCAATGGCAGTACTACTGGAAGGGTGATCATGGACTGCTATGATCTGTGAACTGTTTGCCACTGGCCCAGAAGGTAAATTCAGACTCCTGTGTGTTCTTACCATCCAAGGAAAATTGTTTGAAAGATTGTATGCAGTCTCACAAATGTTAAGTATTTTTTTGTGTGTGTGTGTAATTGTAATCATTGCAGGTTTTTATAATTTAAAATTTTTGGCACAATGATCAAATAATGCTTTGATAGGAAAAAACAATATGCTTTATATAATAAAAATGAAAAAAAAATACCATAACTAATGCCTAGAGCTCAGAATGATGCCGCAAATCAGCATTTTTTATCATACCAAGATGCAATTGATTTCCTCATCCTGCCAGCTCTCTAACTGAATTTGATATTACTGGGTGCTTTATGTTTATGCTTTATTCATGGAGGATGTTAGGGGAGAAATTGATCGATGGAATGTGTCCAGCACATTGAGTTATTCCTGAATTTTCATTTTTTTTTTTTGCTCTGTAATTAGGTCTTCTGTTTTTGCTAATTGACACCCATTGAAGTTAGATTCCTCCTTTCTATGAGACTGAAAATGAGGCTCTATGTTCTTTAATGATTACATTTCAAAGGAATGGCTCCTAGATTCTTGAGAAAGACATTCCTGTGTCATAAAATGGTCAGTGGCATTTAAAAAGATCTATGCATATCACAAAAGGACAGACAAAGAATTTACAATTACAAATTTTCTGAAGTAAATGCTATAAGATAAGGAAGGTCAGGGGACTAGACTCAGGAAGAAGACTGTCTAAAGTTTCAGTAAGCTGAGAGGGACATTAATGCCACCTTGGTCAAAAATAAACACTTGTCGCCTAGGCTTATTAAACAGTGCTCCTGCATGACATTGAGAGGACATACTGTACTCTTTTTTTTTTTTTTTTGATTTATAAGTTTTGGATGAGTTTTCTTAGCCTTAGGTATTTCAGTAATCACATATGGTAGGCAGTCGTGGTGTTGGTGACAAGTAATCAAATTATAAAAGGTATTTTTTAGATTAAAATTACTTAAAAAATTTTAAAAGAGTTGCATTTTGAACAAATGTGGGATATTGCAGAAAGAAAGGAGTCAATGATGACACCAAATATTCTTTTACCTGAGCATGAAAGAAGTGGAGTTTTTGTTAATTTTGCTTGTATGGAGTTAGTTAGTCATCAATTAGCAACCAAATTATGTCCTGTTTTATAAACTATATGAGTTTTTCTGTAGTATCTTAGTCCCCTGGAATATTCCCTTCCAACCATTTCATATCTAATGTTTAGCCTTTTCAGTGAAATTTTTTCTGTTATCTGAAGACTGGTACGATGATGACCATACTATTATTGATGTTGGAACTGTTGTTGCTAAAATTTTTATACTCTGTTATTGGTACTATACTAAGGCCTTTACATTAATTATCTAATGTAATCCTGTTAGCAACTCAGAGAAGTAAATTATTATTACTTATTTGTTTTTACAAATGAGAAAACAAAGGTTTAGAGATGTTCTCACTCTTAGAGATGAGGATGTAAAACCCCATAATTATTCAGTTTTGTTTAACTCCAGAGGACCAGTCCCTTAAACTTCTAGAATGACTAATTAAATGCAGTTATTGATGAATTACTATTTGTTTTGTAGCCTGTGTTTAGTTTCCCTTGAGGTGATAGCATTTGTAATTTAATTAATCCTGTGCATCCATCCTTTCTTTCTCACATTTACCCCAGTGGTTACTGTTGCTATATACTATTTGATTATTGTAGCTTTATAATTCTCTGCTGATATATTCTTGAGAGGGGTTGTTTATTTAAAATAATATAGCAAAATGCCATGACAAATTATATATAAAGCAAGTAGGTTTTATTAAAGGTCATATTTACCTGACAATTGCTTTATCCACTCACATTCTTCATTACCTAATTATTTACATATTGACTTGTGTTAATGCATTTTCATAATGAAAATAATATACACTGTATTGGGGTATTGCATCTAGGAGGAACTTGAACATCATTTGGTACATCCTCTACCAACGGAAAATTTTGTGTGTGCCTCCCTGACAAAGAACTGCTCTATCTATGATTAATTATGGCAGTGAAAGGAATAATAGATGTCTCAATGCATTCAGTTTTATTATTGAATGAATATATGTGTTTAACATTATCCATAATAATTAGTTGAAATATTCCTCTTTGTAACTTTTTGTTCTTTTTTCTGAACTTAGAATATATTTTTACAAAAATTTTTACTTATTTTTTTATTCATCTCCACACTTAACAGTTAAAATTTTCTGATAAGACAAAAACATTTACTTAAAATTAATTCCTATTTTTAACTAAAATTTTATTTGCTTCTAGTTTTATCCTCTAAAGAAATAAAAATAAAACTAAAATACCCACTATACTACATACTCAAGAACTTTGATTCTTATGTGCATTAGTTTCTAACTGCGATTTTTATCTTGTTTTGTTTTGTCTTATATTTTATATTATTTTTAGGTTTTTAATTTAATTTAATTTTTTTATTTTATTAAATTTATTGGGGTGACTTTAAAAATAATATAGATTTCAAGTGTACAATTAAATAATATGTCATATGTATATCGTATTATGTGTTCACCACCCAAAGTTAAATTTCCTTTGGTCACCATATGTTAGATCACCTTTACCCTTATCTATGTCTCCCCTGCCCCTCTTCTCTGTGGTAACTATTAAACTGTTTGTGTGAGTCTCTGTTTGTCTTGTTCATTGTTGCTTTCAGTTTTATATACCACATATGAGTGAAATCATACGGTTCTCGACCTTTCATGGCTTAGTTCACTTAGCATGATAATTACAAGATCCATCCATGTTGTTGCAAATGGCAGTATTTCATCTCTTCTTATGACTGAGTAATATTCATTGTATATATGTACCACATCATCTTTATTCAGTCATCTAAGTGCACTTTGGTTGTTTCCATTTCTTGGCCACTATAAATAATGCTGCAATGAACATTAGGATGTTTATATCTTTATAAATAAATATTTTCAGTTTTTTTCAGATAGATACCCAGAAGAGGGATTGCTGGGTCATATGTTAATTCAATTCTTAATTTTTGAGGAGCCTCCATACTGTTTTCCATAGTGGCTATACCAATTTACATTCCCTCCAGCAGTGTATGAAGGTTCCTATTTTCTCCACATCCTCTCCAACACACGTTATTTCTTGTCTTGTTGATGATAGCCATTTTAACAAGTGTGAGGTGGTATTTAATTGTGGTTTTAATTTGAATTTTTTTTATACCTAATGAAGTGAAGCACCTTTTCATATATCTGCTGGCCATTTGTATGTCTTCTTGGGAAAAGTGTCTGTTCAGGTCGTCTGTCAATTTTTTAACTGGATTTTTTTTTATGTTGTTAAATTTTTTGAGTTCTTTAAATATTTTGGATATTATCACCTTATTGGAAGCATGGTTTGTAAATATCTTCTCCCATTTAATTGGTTGTCTCTTTGTTGTTTGTCTTTTTGTCTTGTTGATGGTTTCTCTTGCTGTGCAGAAACTTTTTAGTTTGATATAGTCCCATTCATTTATTTTTGCTTTTACTTCCCTTGACTTTGAGGTCAAATTCATAAAATTCCTCTAAAACTAAGGCCTATGAGTTTAGTATCTCTTTTCTCCTATGCAATTTATTGTTTCATGTCTTACATTTAGGTCTTTGATCCATTTTGAGTTAATTTTGGTGTATGGTGACAGCAGTCTAGTTTCATTCTTTTGCATACAATGGAGAAAAGAAAGCCTTTTCAATAAATGGTGCTGGGGAAATTGGAAAGCCATATGCAAAAGAATCTAACTTAACATTTTTTGACTCATCACCATAGGAACCTGAAGGTACTTTTTTTTTTTTCCATAGGAAGATATGATGTGAAATCCTAATCAACTTTTCCTGGTGAGATAAAAATGTATTTTTTAGAATGAAACTACATATTTGTACTTAATGCCTTTTCATTGAATAATGTTAAATTTATTTTATTCAGAAAATCTGTACATGCTATAGACTCTAGGTGAGAAAGACCTCCAAACTGTAAGAGTACTTAGGCTCATAATTTAATTCTGGCTGAAATGAGAACATAAATTATCCTTAGTATTATATTGTACTTTGTACTTATCACCTAGATAACGAAGGAGGATGCTGAGCCTAAATAAATGTGATGGAAGAGGTATATTAATTCAGTACTTTTATCCTAAATTTACATTATGTTTGATCACTTGATTACTGGCTCATGCTATAATCTCATGATTCAACGTGTAAAATAACCTGCCTTCAAAATTTATACATGCGTAAACAGATTACAAGAAATTACCTTGTTCAAAAGAGGCAATATTATTACTTGTAGGTTCAGAAAGGAATATTACTAAATTAAATTAAGATTTAAACAAAAAAATCTAAAAGCAAATATATACAAACTCAGGAGTCTTAAGAATTTCAAAGAAGGATGAGCAAGGTGTGTGAGTGAAGAAGAATCTTTTATTAAAATATACAATGGGTTATGTAAACAGCAAAAAATAAAAACAGCAAAAAAACCAGCAAAAAATATGAAGTTTTGTAGAGAATTCATGCACATTTAATGATTTATGGATATTGTGACCAATTCTTAATGAGCCAAACAGATTTTTTGAGAATAGACTGTGGAAAGAAGGTAGATGCTTAAGGTAAATGTAAAGAGAAAAGCAATGATAAGAGAGGAAAGAGGGAAGAAAGGAGTAAGAGAGAGAGAGAGAAGCAGACATGAGAGGAGAAAATTGTTTATGTTCTTAATTTTCATTTCACCATCCCCATTACCACTTTAAGTTCAATGACATATTTCTGTCTCTTCAGTAGTCTCATTCTTCAATTACATTATATATATATTTTTCATTGAGATGCAAAAGAACTGTATTACTAATTTCAAACAGTTGTTTTAGTATTATGTGAAGTACTGAAAATGGAAGTATATTGAACAGAAAAATATAGCGTTAAATGAAAGAATCTATTAATATAAAGGTAGCCAGTTTTATTGCTTTAAAGTTTTTAATCATAAATCAAATTTTGGCTTATAAATAAATTATTCTGAAAAAGTATTGATGTTGAATTTATGTTAATTTCTTTTTCAGCCTTGACAGCATGTTCATAGGGTCTGAAATACTGCTGAAATGAGGCAGCAGTATTGAGGTCAAATGGACCTTGTGTGTTGTATTTTAGCCTTTAGAATTCTTCTTTTTTTATATATATATAGGCAATTATGCCTCTCAAAATCACTTGCATATCAACATTGACCTGTGCCAGTCATAATCAGAATTATGGAGGCTCACACAATATGTTTGTTCACCAGGGGAGACCAAGATGTTCACTGAGAAGAATATCGATATACATTCCTCTCCCTCTTTCTCTCTCTCTTTCTATAATATTATATATATGAATATAATATATGTTATATATAACATATATGAAGAATCTTATTAAAATATATGATAGGTTATAAAAACCAATATATATTAAGTATATATATATTTTAAGTATATATATTATTTTTAAGTATATATATTATTTTTAAGTATATATATTATTTTTAAGTATATATATTATTTTTAAGTATATATATATTTAAGTATATATATATATTTTACACAGCTCAGACTTTACAAGGGTGAGGTAAAGATCAATCTTATGGGGCTACAGAATGGTTCATTTGAGATCCATTTAGCCATGTGATGTACCCTTTCACTCTAGTGAACAAGGTAGATAAGAATCCTCTCAAGTGCTCACATTTTGTTGGAGAGAGAGAGACAGTAAATAAGGAAATAAAAAAATAGTTTGATGTCACTAAGCTTAAGAAGAAAATAAGAGTGATAAACTGTAATGAGAATCTACTGAAGTTAGGATAATCTGGGAGTGGGTGAGCGGTCAAGTAGGTCAAGTACACAGAGTGGGACTCTATGAGGAAGGGTACATTTGAGCTGAGGCTGAATGATAAAGAGGAGGCAGCCAATGCAGAGGACCTATGGACTGTGCGAAGAATAGAAGGCAGAAGGAGTTGGCATATCTGAGAAAAGAAGATGAAAGTTGGGGATATATTTATTCTGAGTGCATGTGGCTAAGTAGTGGGTTATAACCCAGAAGAAATTCTTAGATTTCTTGCCAAAGAGGACAAATGCAGCTGATAATATATTAAAATTTATAGCTTTAAGATAATAGTGTTTTGATTTTTCTTTTGAATGCATTATTTGCATATAGTTTTTCTTGATTTGTTTTGTCTTTTTTTTTTTACAGCTACTCTGTGCATGTTAATGTTCTTGCAGTACTGCTTTAAAGGATATTGCAATTATTTTGATCAACTAATGTAAAAGCTACATTAACTGTTGTGATCCATATCCATGAGCAATATCTTCTACTTATCATCTCTATTTTGAACAGCCTTGGAATTATTTTGAGAATTAGAAAGGAAAAACAAAAACATACCACAATGATAGTTTCCTGAATGGTTCTTTTAATTTTTCTATCACAGGTGATTGTGTGTGTGTGTGTGTGTGTGTGTGTGTGTGTGTGTGTGTGTGGACTCTAGAAGATTGTCTTCTCAAAGGAATCATGACCTTTGTTGTTTTAACTTTATTTTTTCCTGCCTTCTGCTTACTGCAGATTCATAGCACTAATACAAACAGATAGTATCAAACCACAAATTTTATTCATTCATTCATTCATTTATTCATTCATTTATATGACACAGAAAACCAAGGTGCAGCATTGAAAAGATTTTAACGGAAGTAATGGAAAAAATGGATGAATAAAGATTTTTTAAATATATACTGCTTTCCAAATGTTTGTTTCTGGTGTGGTCAGCATTGACGTTTTTTACTTTGGAGTGAGAAGCTCTCAGTTTCTCTCTCTCTCTCTCTCTCTCTCTCTCTCTCACACACACACACACACACACACACACATATGCACAACCTACCCAGGAGATAGTATTGATATTCAGCATACAAAATCACACATTAAAATTGTAGGTAGTTAAATACAAGCAGAGAGTTGCCCAGAGCATTTATATCTTTGATTAAATTTTATTTTGGTTTATTTATGAAACTATAAAATTCTTTAATGAAGCATGTTCACAAAAAGCCAAGGCAGAGAAGATTATTAGCTGGGCTTATATTACTGAGGCCATAAAAATTAACAAGTAAACATGGAAAACATAACTGTCAAATTATTTACGGCTTCTCTTTAGCATAAAGATTTTTAAGGCTGACTGTATATATCCAAGTAGATTTGGCAGCAGATGGAATAAAACAGTTCAATTAGAAAACCTGAAAACAGTTGCACAAGTTCCATGTTATACAGCAATAATATATTGAGGCATTTGGGAAAACATGAATCCAGATTAGGATGTCACTCAGAGGGGATTAAATTGGGCAGGAGCATGTGGGTATTGGAATTTAGAAAGAAGTGAAAATTTGGAGTAAGACTTTATAAGACCAAAGCTAAAGCTTGTATAGTTTTAACTTTCTGGAAGAGATGGAACTCTAGAAGTTTAAGAAAAAGTTCAAGGAAAATAAACAGTAGGAGTTATTAGTTTTAAATATTTTCAAGTGCTGGCATTAGGACTTTGTGGCCTGGTGGAGAAGCTGAATCAACAAAGCAGTCAGCTGAGAAAAAGAAATTTTGACCTATCAGTTCCTCTGACACGTCTTTGCAAGCAAAGGCTGTACCTGGGCCTTATAGATGCCTGTGGGCTTGAAGGTGTGAAATGTGTGAGAGGCAAAAGCCATTTCTAAAAGCTGGAAGACAGCATTGTGCTAATTTGGACAAGAGAAAAATGAGAAAAAAAAGACCTGATGCTACCTACATATAGCTATGTCCTGACTAATAGGCCTGTTTCTCTGACTTTCTACAAAAAGCTGTCTATATCACTTCCTTCTCCTTTCTCTCATTTTATTTTATTATTTATTAAATTTACTGAGTGACATTGGTTAATAAGATTATATATGTTTTAAGCATACAATTCTATGGTATGTCATCTGTATATTGCATTTTCTGTTCACCACCCAAAGTCATGTCTCCTTCTGTCGCCATATATTTGACCCCCTTTATGCCCTCTTCTACCTCTACCCTCTTCCCCCTTTCCCTCTGGAAACAACCATACTGTTGTCTGTGTCTATGAGTTTTTCATTTGTTTGTCCTGTTTGTATATTTATTGCTTTATGTTTTACATCCCATGCCTTTTTTTAAGAGCTAGGTCAACAACTACTTTCTCTTCATTAGGTTTACTACTAGGGAAAATACATTTAAAACGCACCTTCGGAATCCTTCATTCTGCGCTCGAAAATAGATTTGTGTTTCTCTCTTGTGAATTTTCTTCCATATATATAGTTCATGGTTATTTTTTTTTAAACAAAGTGCTTCTAATTTGGGAAGGAGGGAACAATCTTCAACATGCTTTTGGAGAAGGTCAGTAATGAAAACACAATACTGTAAACTCCATAGAGCATTAAAAATTAAATCAGTTGCTCTGCTTGCCTTTATGATCAATACGCAATTTGCTTTATCACCTCCCCAACCCAGCTTCAGGGCAAGGATTCATTCTTAAAATCTTGCCATGCTCGATTTTCTGCTCAGTACAAGTAGTCATCTCTCCTTTTTGATTTGAACAGAGTTTATTATACCTGTGGCCTATTTATGTACATCTTTGATCTCTCATTTGATTAAAAGTTGAGAATGGAACTCATATTTAATTCACATTGGTATCCTTTCATCTAAGCCCATATTGCTATGTCTTTTGTGTAGTTGGTATGATACATTTTCTAAGCTCTGTCAGCTTGCTTTAATCTCTGTGAAGCAGCCTTATGATTTATCCCATTACTATGAAAGCCTAGAACTCTATGGTGATAGAAAACTGAAGTGAATGCGATCAGTTCAGTTCTGCTGCATTGCTAGCAACACATTGGTAGATAATGTTTAACTTAAAAAAAAAAAAACTCTCTTGGGAATTGCATTGTATTGCTTAAGAGGTATTAGGCATCCAAAATAGTCACACATTCTTCTGGATTATTCATAATTATATTTTAATTAAATTTTTTGAGAAATTTATGCCACAGAACATGCAAGGTGTTTTGTAGTATTTAAACAATATTTAATCATGGTTTAGCTGTCTTTCTTGTAGAACGTCAGGTATATAGCATGGAGATGAGATCAGTCTTTTTTTGTTCTTGTTTTTTGTTTGTGTGTCTATTTTTCTGAGTTTGATGGAATAAAGGAGTAGTTTTTAACATGAATGTAAATATTTCTTCCTCAGTTTAAGGATCATTAAAGACATACATTTAATTTTATATGTAATAAAAATAAATGTCAAAAATATATAAGTATCTAAAATTAATATACGTAAGTATAATAAGTATATTGTGTACATACATTAAACAATACAAAAATAGTTATTTAAAAATGTTTTTTTTATTGTTGTTGTAAATGTTTATGTCTAATAATATCCATCAATGTGCCTGTGGATCTAAATGTCAGTAATTCCCTTTTTTTAAAATGTAATAGTGAGTGAATAAATTTATATTACAATTATAATTTTCTAAAATGATATAACATATTTAGGAAACTGGTAAGAAATTTATGAATCACACAAAGAAATAATAAGACTTGAGAAGACTTATCAAGGAACAACTCCTATGAAAATTCTAGTGTTCTTAGATTAAAATTGAATGAAAAATCAATATAATGTACTTATTTATTTTAATATGCACCAAATATGTATATTAACCTATAAAGATATATACTATATTTGTAATTTGAAAGTTGATATAGATGTAAAAATTATTTGCAATTAAAATTATTTATTCCAATATAGAAGAACATTTTGCTGTACAATTGAGAGATTTAAAAATAGAGTGAGTACATGAATGACCAACGACCCATTTTTCATTGGGTTTGAGCCCCTCATCTTATGTAGAGAGATTGTTGTTGATAAACCATAGAAAACCAGATAGATTACAAATTTTAACCCAGTCTCATTCAATGAAATTATGATAGGTTTTACAGTACATACACAGATGTTTCCAATGACATTTTTAGAATTTTGCTTGTAAATAGCACAAACTAATTTTGAAGTAGTTTAATCAAAATATGAAATCTGTTGTAAAGACTTTGATTGTCTCCTCAAACCCACAGACTGAAATGTGGCTGGGATTTAGAGATAGTTATACCCAGTGATTTGTTCATTGTTACCAATCTCTTCATTTTTCCACTCTTCTCCTCTGCATATTAACTTTACACTTTTCTACAATTCTGCCACTTTTACTTCTGTTATACATGGCAGAACATATGATAGCTGACAGATCCTAAGGTTAACATTTTATAATATCAGCCACTAGGAACAGCGTACCTATCTTATTCTTGGGAATTAATGAATTTATCTAGCTAGGCCAGATGCTCATCTTAGGTTAGTCTGTTATGGTCTGAACTAAGGTCCTATTGAACCATGGCTGTTTCAGCTGCCATACAACAATGGTACACTGTGGATGGGACAGTCCCCAAAGGAAATAGGAATGCTAGTCAGATAATCCCATGGATTTTTAATAAAATTAATTCCTTGGAATCTCAGCACATATGTTTACTTTTCATTTCAAAATTTAAAAAATCGCATAGTATATCCATGTGTTGCTGGTTGAGAAATAGATCCTGAGATAGTACTTATTGTGGGTTTTAATTGGGAGTTCCTTTGAAAAAAATACCTGTGGTAGGAAAGAAAGGGATGAAAGCAAGATTGAGCAAAGAGAGAAGTTGTGCTGAGATCCAGTTTCATTAATGGCTCGACTGGTCCTATAGGGTGTTTTACAGTTGGATTGGCCTCAGTACAAATGAGCAGCTTGGGCCTTTTTATATCTTTGCATTAATGAGTCAATGTAAGCTGACTTAAGAAGAAAGTATGTTCTTGGGCTGAGTAGCTTGCTTTAACTAAGGTAGTTTCAGAAGAGAGTCCACACTTGAAGGCTTCCTACTAATAGCACCTTCCAAAACTAGGGGAATAGGTTGTTTGTCCTTGAGGAAGGATGTGAACAGTTAGCACAGCGTGTATTATATTCTCTCCCTGTGTTTTCTGTATTCATTTTCTCATGTAAATCCAGAGAATAGCTCCTTCAATATTCCAGGGGCTCTTTATTCATGAACAAACTTTGTAGAGGGATGATAGTGGGATGAATGATAGCCCTCCCTGATGAATCTACATGCAATTGATGCTCATTTTTCTCTGCTACCATCAATTTAAAAGTGCTTTTCCTCTCAAATTTTATCTTTGGTTGTCTGGATAGCTTAAAATGGTAGTATGACCAAGACCTCATCCTTGAGAGGCTTGAGCCCCTAGTCGACTTTCTCTTCCTAAGTTGTGGCTACTGTGCTTATTATTTACCAACAAAATTGGGCAAGGGGTACAAAGAGGCACTCAAGTGGGTCACTTGTGTATCAAAATATTTATTTATACCCCCATTAATGATGATTATGGTCAATAAAACCCACCACGCTGACAATACCTTACCTGCTGGGATAGCATGAAGAGCCTGACTAGAGCCCATTTTCTTATAGTTTAATGAAACTCTGGCTGTATATTCTGGTTTTGTGACACAGGACCTCCAAATCTGCAGAACCCAGAGTTATGAGGTTGGGAAGTACACTTTTCCCATTAGGATATGGAAATGCAGTAAGTGAGACCACTCCTGCTTCCACCTCTTGTGTCCCAGACTTATGCAGGGGATAACTGTATGTAAAAGTCTTGATTGAGTGTAAATTACATCCTAGAAGAAGGGACTTCATCTTCACAAGGTATCACTTCTGACTTGGTAAACACCTGAACCTACATCACTCTGTTCGAATAGGTTGGCATTTGTGTGTGATGTAACATGTGATATGACCAGTTAATTCTATGGTTGGGTGCCCAGCCACTCTTAAACCTTGTTTGCTGTGTAAAGTGGGTTCTTTAGTTTGATATTACATGGTATTACATGGCATCCCATGCTCAAGAAATACACATTCGTGAAGCTCAGAGATAGTGGGACTAACTCTAGCCAAATGGACAGCAAAGCCAAACTAGGTGGTCTCAAATTTATTTTTGTTCTTACAAAAATGAATTGGTGTCCCTTCCAGGGTATAGTACAAATCTGGCCTGGTTTTATTGTTACTTAATTTTGGCCATTAGTCTAGTGTGCAAGAGGATGAGTGGAGGGAGATCCTGAAGGGAACACATGTTGTCCTACAGGGTGTTGGTAAGTCTCTGTGTAATCTTCAAATAAATTCTTTTACATTTCAGAGGGCTCACAGCATCCTGTTCAGCAATCCAGATATTTACAGTTTATGTCTCAGTATCCTTTTCTTTCTCAACATGGACCTTGACCTTGGCATCTAGGATAGGAATTTTACCTTCTTTGGTGTTCTGCTACACTATTGATTAAGTTGGTTCCGGACCTGATCTTCATCTGCTTTCACTTAAAGAGGACAAGAACCTCTTTATATGCTGCTACTTGGGAAACTTTTTAACTTTTTATATTTGGCTTTTAATTACAAATTCACTGCTCCCAGCCTTTTGCTTTCTTTTCTCCAAGGTGTCAATTTTGCTTAGCAATAGCTCTTCAATTCAGTCTTTATAGTTACTATTTTTCTGAAATTTCCTAAATATCTGACACATTTTGCACAAGAATAGATTCCAGTTTACCAGTGAAAATTTCGATTATTGTATATCTACCTTATGTCATACTTGATTGTAACATAGTCTCATGGAAGGCCTTATGCCAGCCCCATGGCAGTTGGGTAAATTTAATTAATTTTCATTTATTATGAGACTAACATATCTGGAATTATTTTTACCCTTCTCATCTCAAGATCCTTAACCACATCTGCAAAGTCCCTTTAGTATGTCAGTAAATATTCACAGATTCTGGTGATTAGGATGTGGATATCTTTGGGAAACCATTATCCTGCCTCCCACAATATTCTTTCAGTGAAGGTCAGTGAGTGATACAGACTTTCAGTCATTTTCTAAAATGCTAGTACTATTTAATGCCTATAGTCTTCTGGCAGCACCTGTGGTATCTACTGCTGGTGAAGAGAAGTTTGCAGTCTATTTGTCCTGTACTGGAAATTTGCCTTTTCTCTCTAGTTGCTTTTTAGATTTTTCCTTTCCTTCAATATTCAGCTATTGCCACTGTGTGTCTAGGTGTAGATTTATTTAAATATTTTTTGTTTGGGTCTTTTTGTGCTCTTTAAAATTGTGGTTATATTCAATTAAAAAATAAAAATGTCCATCATTTTTTCAAATATAGACTACCACTAATTTTCTCCGTTCTCTTTTTCTGGAACTATTGTCAAACATACATTGATGCTTTACATTCTCTTTTCCATGCCTCTGAGTTAAACACTGAACTCTCTTAATGCTTGGAGTTTTGAACCATCTTCAGATATACTAATTTTCTTCCCAACTGTGTTTAATCAGCCATTTAATTCATTCTTTGAATTTTTGCTCTATTTGCTGTAATTTTAGAAATTCTTTATTTCTCATATCAGCATTTTGTATTTTTAAATTTTCTGTTCTTTGTGGTGTCTGTTCCTTCTCTTATCACTTTAATTAGTTTCTACTTCCTTATTTTCTTATTTAAAATCACTATAAAATGGTTTTAATTTTTCAGGTTCTCGTACATGCTAATTCTCTTCTTTGCATTCTCAGTTAACTCTAATGCTAGGCTGGTTTCATAATTTTATGTCCTCAACATTTTAATTTTTCTTCTCTACATGTTGCCCATTGATTTTTTACCACTGACCTCCAACATTTATAGACTTCACATTTCTTAGAAGTATTATATTTTATGCAAGAGCTCAAATCTATTCCCTTATCTGCTTCAGGTCTAAGGCCGCATTTGTCCAAGCTGAGCTTTAACACTCATTCCTCTGCCCTATTTTTGGTTCTACTGTCCTGGGAAGGGCCTTGATTTTGGCTACTACTTGCAGTTCTTATTTCC
The DNA here is from genome assembly GCA_030015415.1 of Cynopterus sphinx. Taxonomy (NCBI): domain Eukaryota; kingdom Metazoa; phylum Chordata; class Mammalia; order Chiroptera; family Pteropodidae; genus Cynopterus; species Cynopterus sphinx. The sequence continues at coordinate 33,861,254 of CM057382.1, read as the reverse complement.
AATTTTTTTGTTTGTTTGTTTCTGGTGCATGGAAATTATTTTTGAACTTATTTCTTTTGAGCAGGATGATTTATTTATTGTTGACAACTCATATTTTATTCAGTGTTTTCATTTGCTTTAGCAACATGATTATCCTTTTATGACATTTTATTCTGGCGTATTGCTAAGATTATGTTTCCCTGAGAATTCTCATTTGTCAGTTTCTTGTGTAGATTTTATAAACATATATTTTTTCTTTGTTAACGAAGGAGCAGTGTGGCATAAGGGCGATGGCTGTGAATATATGGTTACATTGTGACTATTGTCAAAGGCTGTTATATATTTTGAATTTATGCATGGGTGGTCATCAACTGTATTAAAAAATGAAACATTTTTTAAAGATTGAATTTTAATTGAAAAAGTTTTAAGCAGCTATTTAACTTAAAATACTGAGTTAACAGCTCTATGAATTTGTATATAAGGTATTTAATTCTATCACTAATGCAAAAATGATCCTAACTATATTGCATAATTGACTGAAGAGGAGGGAGCTAAACTGAAGACTAGAAAGTACCTTTTACATTATAAATGAAAGGCATTGTGGTGTTCTATAACTTTTTGGTTGATTAAAGTATGATTTAAAAAACACCAATGAAATATGCTTTGTGGTAACCTAGACAAATTGCCAATTATTTTACTCTGATCAGAAATTTTGATTAGTGGCTTTTATGTCTTTGGTCTCTTCTCTCATCTGTTCTGAGTAGTTGAAACTCTTTGAAAATGGACATTTAACAATGAAACAAAAGTGGATTATATTTTCTATCTAGAATTCAATCAAAATAACCTGTAGCTAAACTGGTAATTTAATAGATTTATAAATATTCAGTTTTAAAGGGAGAGAAAATATTTCCCTATTGATGAAATTGAGTAAGAATAGGAGCTCAATTTTCTCACATATATACAGATCTGTGAATTCTAACACTAAGCACATATAGTTTTGTGAAAGACAAGCTAAAAGTACTCTTATCCTTCTTAATTTGTCTGTTTTAGTTGGCAGAATTGATGCAGTATTCATCTCATCACTTCAGGTAATCAGTACTTTTGAAAGATATATTTTAGCAGAAGGAGTACTCTTCTGCACAAGCTTGAGTTTGTGTAGAATTATCCTTTGATCTTCAGACTGCATTGACTGATGGAGCTGCTGGAAGATGTGAAGTGACTGCAGGACTGAAAACAATTTGGTAGACCCCGTATTATGTATTACAGGTTATAGTTATTTGTTATACATTGTGTATAAAGTACCACTGCCTAAAATTCTCAGTTTTTATTTGTAAAACTTAAATGTGATATTACAACATTTTAAATTGTGTATTCCTTAAGTCCAATAAAATCTAAATGAAATAACCATCAATTTTATAAATAATTTTTACCACCTCAAGAATGATAGCTTGGGAGTACATATTAAAATGTGAATTTCTGGACACTAACTTTGGAGATCTAGTTGTTATGGAGTGATAACTAAGCATCTATGCACTTTTTTTTTAAAAGCACCACCAATTCCACAGCTAAACACCAAATATAACATTGTTTCTAATTCAAAGCTCTTCAAATTTTGGATTATCATGCAGAAATAAGAATTGTCACTAGTCACAACAATAGAGTTACCACTAGAATATGTTATTAACTGTAAAAGAAAAGTGGAGAAAAGTATACATAGTATGCTACCAGTTATCTAAAGGGATATGTATGTATGTGTATGTGTTCATGAATACATTTACCTATATTTTTGAAGCTAGGAGAAAAAACCAGAAACTAAGAACAATGTTTATTATTAGTTATAGGAGTGGAACAGGCTGGAAGAGATGGAATAGCTGTACTTTTCTAAATACATATTTTTTTCTAGTCTTAACTTTGGAATCATGCTACTATTTTAGCAACCATAGGACAAATTTAAAGAATAACAACACCTAAAATTAAAAGCAAAATGAAATGAATGAATTCATGCATCAATTCAGACTTTTATCACACAGGGTGGGGTTACTTAAAATGATTTTAAATCTAATAATTTGTCTATGCTTGCCTAGTGGAGTATTCAATAAGGACATAAGAAGGCAAAAATAAACTGTTTTAGTAATCATGATGTTAGTTGAAGTGTTACTATTGTGATATTCTGAGACAGTTGTGTAAATATTTGCAACATATATACACTTTGGGTGTATTGTGCAATAAAACAAATATATAGTCAACATTGATGTTACTGAGGATAGGATTTTAAGCATGGGAAAAGATAATACACATGTAAAACTGAAAGGGTTGAGTAGAAATCCTGTAGTCTTCAGTTTAACTGGGAGTATAAGTATAAACTCATGATATATTTTACCAATTAAAGTAAGTATTTATTTCTCTTCCTTGAAAAAAAAAATGCCTAGAAAAAAGTCAAGCCATTAGCACCTTAGCCACCTAAGTAATAGTATCTATATAACATTTTCCAGTAAAAGGAGTTGTGCTTCTTGGATAAATGTTTTGTTTCAATTCTAGATTAGGATATAGAAAAGTTTACAAGATAATCCTGGAACATGTTATCATGCCAAATAGTAAGCAAGTCATCAAAGACTTCTGCTAGGATTTTTGAAAAATTATTTAGAGGCAAACTTGAAGAAAAATATTCCTTGTCAAAGAGGAGACAATTCAAGCATCAGTAAGGACAATAACTGGTAATGGTTTGGAACTCATCAACTATGATTACATGCATGAATTCATAATGATATAGAAACTAACTGGTTTATCCTAGGGGACAAACTTTATTTTATTTAATTTTCCAGCTTTATTGAGGTATAATTGACAAATAAAATTATATTTAAACTGTACAATGTGATGATTTGATTTATATATACACTGAAATGATTGCCACAATCAAGTTATTTAACACAAACATCACCCTGCAAAGTTAATTTTTTTTCTTGGTGAGAACACTTAATATCTACTTTCAGCTAATTTTAAGTATACAATACAGTATTATTAACTATAGTCAGCAGGCTGTACATTAGATCCTCAGAATTTATTAATCTGTCACTATTTTCAAAACTGGAAGATAAAGATGAAGAACCAAACATTTTGCTTTTCTTGTCTAAACTGTACTTTACCTATATAACTGATGAGTGAAGTATTTCTTAATAAAAGTATCCCAGCTAATAATTAAAGAAGTTTACAGTATGGTTGGAATATTTCAGTAGGGTTAGAATATGACATAGTGGATCTTAGTAATGATAGCAATGGCAGTTAATTTTAGAAAAAGAGAGAACCAGAGTTTGTGTGTATCCTTGGTGGAGCTATACAGTAGTACCTATGAAATGATCCTGTAAAAAAATTGATCAGTTCTTTGGACATAGCTGCAAATGTATAGGAAATACAGTGGCAGAGAAGCATTATAGTGGGAGATAGTCTCAGAAAACTTCGAACTATGGGAAACCTTACAGGGCAAATTATATAGAGCATCAGCAAATAAATTCCAAGAAAAAGTGAAGGAAGGAAGACATATGGATTAGAATAGATGTAAAAGATACAACAATCAGTTGAAATTTATAGACTGTATTTGACTCCTGATATAAACTAAAAAATGGTACATTCAGAGAAATTTGAATATGAATTGGTATTTGATGTAGTTAAGGAATTATTTTTATTTTAGGTGTGTTAATAGTATTGTGTTTATGATTTAAAAAACATATGATCTTTAAAGATATATATTATGAATATCAATAGAATGTTATGTGTTGTATTTGTTTCAAAATAATCTAGGAAGTAGAGAGTGCTTTGGTTGGTGGTATCAATGAAATAAAATTGACTTTGAATTGATAATTGTCGAAACTACACAAAGCAACTTCTTAATATGTTTTATGAAGTTTTTCATAGTAAAAATTAAAAGTTTTTGATAATATTTTTAAGTGTGGGGAGGATGAAATTATATAATATATAGAAACATCACAAATACCTTAATGCTAATGTATGCTTTTATTGAAGCAAAGCACATATGTTTCATAGATAGCTTGGGAAAATAAATCTACATAGCACACAGTTATATGATAATACTCACACCTTGAAAATGTTGAAACTACCGAATTTGTTACCAAATACCAATCTTATTGGATGTAATCCTGATGTAATTTATAAAAGGAATGTGATTTGTCTGTTTCTCCCAGTAATTCAAATAGGCAATTTACTGAAAAACTGCTTTTTTTTTTTATTGTAATCCAGATTCAAACCAAGTGAAAGTTCCAAAAGAGTAAGCAATCAGAGGGCAAATTATGAATCAGCACTGAATCTTATTACAACTGTATTTCTAGGAGAAAGAATAGAGCAGATGCATTTTTTTTTCTTGGAATAATGAATGAATTTCAGCAGTCATAGGAAACCTTGAGGTTTTATTATTTGAAATTTGGGCACTTCCATAATTTGACTCCTCCAAGCCTGATACAAAATTTACCAAATGGAAATCAGATAACTAATTCTATAGTTCATTCCCAGTTGTGCTCAGAGACTTTTAATTTAGTGCCTTTTCCAGCAGTTTCACTGTAGCAAGACTCCTTTGTTTGAATTTAATGTTCATCATTAGGTTTTGCTCAAGTACATCATACAGTGCCTGGAGTAGAGTATTTGGGTAGGAATTATTTATTGAATATCTAATGAGCATTTTGTCATTCCCTTAGGATTAATTTCTCTATTATGTTTCTTGATAGGAAGTAATGGGATAAGTTAAGGTACTACAAGTTGATAATTTTAGGTATCAAACTTTTTAGTGCAACTAATTGAAAAGAATGAGCCACTTATATTGAAATTTGGTTAGTTAAGAGAAAATTTGGAGGGAGATTTTAGCTAATTTCCAAAACACCTTTAATAATATTATATGGATGACTGTCCAAGTAGTATAATTAAGATTCAGAGCAACTTCTGTAAGTAAATATTCGTCTTAGTCCCTTGGATTACCTACATAAGGTAGAACTACTCATGGTAAAGCTAACAATTGCCTACACATCAAAACAGATACATATTATAATCACAAGACTTCTCTGAACTCCATGGGGTGGATATCTTTAATAGTAATAAATGTTAGTTAGCTGTGATAGGTTTTTGAATATGTTTTCCTTTATGAGTTAAATATTTTTTTCTTGAAAATAGCATACACTATTTATTACAGCAGTTGAGGTGTACATTACCTATAACTTTTATTAAGCATTATGTGGGAAAGATAGCCTTAGTTTGAGTCACCAGAAAATTGCCTCAGAGACATTAACCAAAGACACTGCATTTCTTTATTTTTATTCCTTTAGGCAATGAACTTGTGGGCAGCACAAAGCAAGATGAATGACAGAATAAAGCTGAGGTAAGAATTACATAATTGCAATTCACACAGAAAGCATTTTCCCGAACTGCCATCACTGCCCACAATAGATACCGCTATTTCTGAAATTATCCCACAGTTTTATAGCTTACCAATGAGCTATGATCAAATTCAGAGAAATGCATGGTTGAGTGTTGAAAAGATATTAAAAAAGCGAATCAGCTTTGATTTGTGATGCCACCATACAAAGTCAATAGAAATTCAAAAGATTCTTTTTCCCTGTGTTTTCTACCACTCAATGGATAAATAAAGGTAAGTTTTGATGAAATTGTTTTCATTACAAAATATTATTTTAAGGCATTTGACTAATACCAGGGCCTTTTTAAATACCAGAATTATTGGGGTGGTTGCAACTTCCCTAAGCTACAGTTCCTCTAAAAGGACACCTGAACTTTGGAGCACCTGCTGTATTATGGAGTGATAGGAGAACCATAGGAGAAAAGCCGGGGATGGGGGTGAGTACGTGGGTTAACCTTTGCTAATTCAGTCCAAGCAGCTTACAATTACAATTACCTGCTAATAACCTTAATATGTAATATACTATTTATGAACAATTACATGTTTTGTTTTGTATGGGGCAATATGATCTTTTAATTGCCTATAGTAAATGTTTTTATATGCTGTTGAAATCAATGATTAATCTTTTCAGTAGAATTTAAAAACCCTGAATATTTGTGTGATATACATACATATATACATACATACATACATGTCATGGATGTGATATACATATTTAACTATATTGAGGCAAAATCTTCATAAAATAAAATGCCATGATTATTAGTATGCACTTTGATGTATATATGATATCACATCCACAAAAGACAACTAGTTTTGGTGGGAGATAATTCTTGAAAATGGATGCAAGTTGTTTTTTTGGTTTTATTAGTGGGCTTCAGTGAAGCATTTACCTAAGAAGTGATAAACACCATACTACTCTGATAGTGTAGCATTATAACAACAGTCTCTTCCACTGTTTTCTCTTTTCTCTGTTCTGTTTTTTTCTCTTTCCATCCTTTCCTCTTCATTCTACTCTTCTACCTTCCCACTTCTCCCTCCCTCTCTCCTGTCCCTCATCCTCTCTTCATTCTTTCCTATATCTTTTCTTTTTGCAGTACTTTTTCTTCATACAACTATTTCATCTTCAAATTTTGATATTACTGATGAGCTTTCTTTGCATACATGTCTTTGAAAATGATTAGGAAGGTTCAATTGCAATCTTATCTAATTCTTCATTATGAGAATATTACACTGATGTTATAAATTTTCAACTGATTATAATTTGTTTATCATCAAGCTAATAACGTCTTTTCTCACCGGGAGCTTCAATCATCCATATATGTTTATAATTGGGAACAGCTAAACTTAGAAAATCACTTAACAAGACATGTTATGGGTTGTTATAGCAGGAATTTGTTTCTACTCTAAAGATGAATATGCTTGATAGATACCAATTTTATTAAAAACTGGGGTTTCAGTACAGCTTGTGTATTGTGTATACTAGATATTTTAGTTGTAAAATGTGCATTATAAGGACTACACTGGTCTAAGAGGCTTATTTATTATCTTGTACTCTTACCTCTTTTATCTTGGTGTGAGGTTCTGCTTAATGTTTAAAAGAAGTACTTACTACATGGTGAGTCTGGTAGTCATCACTCAGCAAACTCAGGATTGGAGAGATTTAAATTAGTTTCTTAATGGCTTATGAGGAATTATTCTTCTAATTTTCTTATTTATAATAGGTAGCCATATTGTTTCTAGTCTCCATCTTTAGCCAGCAAGACATTTTACCTTTCCATTTTTTTTAATGGAAAACAAAACAAAATGAAACAAAAGAAAACAAAAAACAAAACAAAATAAAACAGGAGCAAAATATTACCATTTATTTTCGTTGCCTATGTTTTGTAAATTTGCATTTATATGATTATATGTATGTATTTAAATGTTTTTACTCAACTAAATTGAGACAAAATTTTCATAAAATAAAATGCAATGATTATAAGTATATAGTTTGATAAGTTTGACAAATATACAAACACATGGAACCACAACAAAATCAAGATTTAGAACATTTTCATCATCTCAAAATATTCCTTCATGCTCCTCTGCATTCAGTCCATAAAGGCTACTGCTCCAGGTAACCACTAATCCACTTGTCTGTTACACAAATTACCTCTGCCTACTCTAGAATTTGATATTAGTAAAATCAGTGTAAACTTCTCATGCATGTAGTTGAAGGTTCTTTTTAATTTATAAATATCATTCCATTGCATAAATATAGTTTTGTTGACTCACTTGTGAAGACAATTTGAGTAGGTTCCTTCCAACTTCCAACTATTGTAATGAAAACTTCTATAAGCATTCTTGTAGAAATTCTATGTGGGCACATATTTATATTTCTCTTGTGCAAATGAGTAAGAATAGAATGAATGGTTTATATAGTAAGAGTATGTGTAACTTCATAAAAAATAGAATTTTATTTCCAAAGAAATTGTACCAATTTACTTTCATCTACAATGCATGAGAATTCTAGGAGCTCCATACCGCTGAAATATGATCTGTCTTTCTAATTATAGCTATTCTAATGGTTTATAGTGATATCTCATGGCTTTAATTCACATTTTCTTGATGGTTGATATTGTGGAGCTTATTTTCATGTCTCAATTGTTCATTTGAGTATCTTTTTTGAAGTGCCTGTTCATGTCTTATCCTAACAGATATAAAGTTATTCATATTTCCTATTTTGTCTTTTGTTAGTTTTGATAAGTTGTTTCTCAAGAACTTTGTCAATTTTATTTAAAAAGTTTAATTTACTGGTATAACTGTGTTCATGATAATCTCTATCCCATTACAGTTTTTAGGATACATAATGATTTTTTTAATTTCTGACATTAATTTATATATATATTTTTTATTTTCATCACTAATATTTCTAGGAGTTTGTCAATTTTATTAGTATTGCTACAGAACCAATATTTGTTTATTTTCTTATATTTATGTTTTAGTTCATTGACTTATTCTCTTATACTTATTATTTACTGTCTGCTACTTACCTTGGTTTGATTTGCTCTTTTTTAATTAAGCACATAATGGGAAAGCTTAGATTATTATTGACTTCTTTTTCTCCTTTCATGTTATAAGCAGTTAATACAAGAATTCCCCTCTACACATTTCATCACCTATATGCCATGTATTTTGATATATTGTATTTTTGTTATTTTTAATTTTTTTTTCACTTCAAAGTAGTTCCACGTTTACTCCTCGTATTATTCTTTGTTGCCTGCTATTGGGGAGTTCTGCGCCATTGCCAAGTATTTGTTTGTTTTGGGCATCTTTTCATTTCGCTTTGTAATATAACTCCAAGTGCTCAGAGATAAGACTATATTTTGAAAATTCTTTGAAATTTATTGAGACTTCCTTTATGCATTGGACTATGACTTATTGTGGACATGGTTCCACTTGAAAAAATGCGCATTCAATAATTATTGGTATAGTGTTCTAAAAATATCGACTAGGTCATTTTGCTTAATACCATTATTAAAATATTTGCTGTTCTTACTTATTTTTTTCTAATGATTTCATCAACTCCCAAGATTGGATGGCAAAATTCTCCCGCTATGATTATGTGTTTGTTATTTTTTCTTTTAGTTCTATTAATTTTCACTGTATTATCATCTCTATACTCATTAAGAATTTTACATATTATTGATGATTTGCTGCTTGATTTCATTTTGAAATCAGCCATTAGCTTTTATTATACTTTTTCTCTTGAAGCTTATTGATATTAACATGGTTAGGCCAACTTAGTGTTTGCATGTCTTTTAAACACCTTTTCTTTTCCAATCCTTATATAGTATTCTATTATTTTACCTGTGTGCGTCTTTATATTCAAAGTATTTTTTTCTTATAAATAACATGTTGACCTATTTGGGTCTTGGTTTTTAAATTCAGTTCTGTCGATATCTGTCTTTTGGAGTTTTTACCATGTTAAATATAAGTATTGATATGTGTGGCTTAAGTCTATCATCTTACTATTTTTTTTTTGTCCCATATTCTCATTTAACCTCTGTTTTATTTCTTTTGCTGCTGTTGTTATACATTTTACTTAAACGTGTGTTATATGCCTGAGAATACATTATTATAACTTTTCTCTTAAATGCTTGATTTTCTTAACAGTATTTAAGAAAATAAATCAAAGCAGTCATTTATATTTAACCATATATTTACCATTATTCCTTCCTCTGCATATGAATTTCCATCTGATACTATTTTTCTTTTCCTCGTAAATTTTCATTGAGTATTATTGGTGGTATGATTCTGCTGGAACATTTTTTTTTCAACTTTATCTTACTCAGAAGTTTCTGAAATCTGTTTAGATTTTTCAGACTTTCTAGTTGTTTATTTCTGATCAATTTAATCATGCACTTGCATTACTCAGTTAATTCTGCTAAAAGATTTGAGGGAAATTTCTATGGAAATATTGGGGCTTTCCTACCATGTTTCCTCATTTAGGGCCTTTCTATTTGTTTTTAAGCTGTTTTGTAACCCTAATTTTTGATCTCTAGCTCCTGTCTATAAATAAATGCATGTGCTTTCAGGGAAATCTTTTTCAGTGGCCATCCCTTTCAACTCTGGGGCCATTTAGTTGAGGCCCAATTCTGGCACCTACTTGTGTTAGTAGGGCTATCTCAGGCAGGTCACTTATCATTCCTGAATCTTATTCTCTCTTTTGAGACAGAATCTTTTAGTATGAGTTGATTTTAGGATTCAAGATTGTTATATATGTTTATATGTGTGTATATATATGTGTGTGTATATATGTTTATATATACACACATATATACATATTTACATATTTCTCTTAGGAGCAGTAGTTTAGTATTCTGTAATTCGATGTTTATAATGACTTTATAGAACTTTAATACTGGGAATATTGAGAATCGACTACATTACCTAGAATTTATACTGTTTACTGACAGGATATTAATATTATGTGAAGTATGCCGCCTTTTATAAATGATGCAATCTGTCAATTCTTTCCTTATTTTTAAGGGCACTTATTGGTAGTCACATACTGTATTTTTCTGTACATCTTATAGACTGGAGCATAATCATATAATTTCACCTATCTGTGAGTGATACTTGCAAATATATTCTTTTACTAGTTAAGAGTAGGCTATTTGTTTTCCTGAGGAAAAAGAAGAGGTAGGATAACAAATAGCCTACAGTCTATGCCATATAGTTAGTGATAAGAATAATTTAAAAGTTGCAAAGGATGCAACACCTATCTTTATAGAACTCAAATGTAATTGAGAAATCAAAACTATCATTTGGAGATCAAAAAGAACATTTAAAATATAACCTAATGGTATGGGTTTTAAAGGAACAAAACAGGAAGAGTGGGACAACTTCGTCACAATGAGAAAATAGAAATAGACACCGAATAAGTATTTATTATGTGAAAGAATGACTGTGTAATTTAATATTCAATTCAAGGTATAATAAAAATATTACTGCCGAAAGTAAGAGTTTTTAGTATTCTTTTCCTTTTTATGATTGACATCATAGAATCGACTAATGTCACTTAAATCTTTAAGAAGTTGGAGAAACATAGGATATCTTGATATGCAGCCTTCATTGAATGATATTTTATATTTTGAAACTAATCAAACCTTAATATTTTATTTCATCCTTTCATTTTAGCCAGATAAATAATTGTCATTTCAGTTTAATAACCAAGGCTTTCTAGGTATCTTATCTAAAGAAAACCTCTTAAGTCATCACTCAGAATCCAGGGACAAGACTGGTTTCTTTTAGTAACTTTTCCATTTTATTGCTTATAAACTTGTGTTAACACTTTGGTGGTTTTGGATAATAATTTATGTATAGAAAAAAGTTTTAAAGTTTGTGTTCTAGCCTTTCTCAAAAGGGATAATAATGAAGTATTTCAAGTATTTCAGAGAATTCTCAGGCATAAATTCATAACAAATGTCCAAGTGCTTTCCCCCAAATAACATTCCTCTTCACAAATCTCATAGGTATAGCATCTCCATGTGGAGAAGGGGAGAAATCCCCTTTTCTGTCGCCCACTGCTTTTTAACTGGTTGAATAAGCAAATCAACAAGAGATAGATTGACAAGAGAAAATCAAAATTAATTTTGTGCGTACAGACCCCCCCTTCCCACCACGCCATCCCCCACCATACATGAAGGAATCAGAGACTCTACATACATGAGAGGTTCAGAGAAAGGAAGAAATATTGAGGGTTATAATACATTCTGAGCTAGGGGTGAAGCAATGCACCTTGGGTGTTCAGAAGGTAATTGTAGGGAGAGCACACGTTCAGTAATTACTAGCTTGCCCTGCCATATAAATAGGTAAAAAGTCATTTCTGATGATAACTCTTGCCATGGCTCAGGCTCCTAATTTAAATTCTAGATGGTTAAGAGGAGAGCAGAAGTTTCTTTTGAACCTGCAGGGTCTTGTCTGCCTTTTTCTCAAAATAAGGCACATACCACTGAGGCACATCTTGGGGTGGCTCATTCTGAACCTCCACATCCAAAAACAAAGCCAACCTCTCCCTGTGTGGCCAGAGAATAATAAAAAAGTCACTTTAAAAGCAACATTTTAATCTTTGTGTTATGTCTGTGAGGGAGGTTAACTATTGGCATAGGTGGCATACAGTATGAGAGCTTTGGGAGAAAAAGATATCAGAGACTGAATTAGAACATGAAACTATTTCTTTTTGTCTCTCTGACTACTCTTTTAGGAAATAAATAAAATAATAGGTCTTCCACTGTATTTCGAGCAATTTGCAGAGATAATAAAATGTCATGTACTGGATCTAGTGTTTTTATTTTTGAGAATGTTCCCATTTGCTTATGAACTCCCCTGTGTTTTTTGGTCATTTATGGTGTTTATAGCATTAATTGAAGTACCAAGAATTAGTTTATTGCCTGAGCTTTGTAACAGCTTAATAGAAGCAATTTCTTTTAAGTACAGAGAACAAAATACTTTTACAAGAAGGTGAAAATTAGAGGCACTGATAAATCTATTTGATAGTGCACAACTTTGTATTATCATATTGTTGAGTTCTACAGCAAATTTACTGGAGTTTCTAGTGTGTTTCTCATTTCATTCTCTGTGTACCATTCTGCAGTTATAAAGGAGAAGCTCTGTCAGAATGAAAGAAAAATCAAGAATAATAGACTTATAAGTTGTTAGAGCCTAAGTACTTTCTTTTAAAGATCATTATTGAGCCTCTTCTTTTTTTTTTCGTTTTATACTTTAAGAAACTTCATCCTGTGAAGATAAAGTTGAATCAGATCATCCAAAAGCATGGGCCAAGTGAAGGCAGATTTGGGGCTCGTTGTCTTTCCAAGGTGTTTCATTTAAAGAATGACGAGGTGAAAATCTGTTCAAATCAAAAAGACACTGACAAGATTGGGATGTTACAAGCATTGCCATCCCATTTCTTAGAATCAGATTTTGATTGGGCTAGCAATAGATAGTTCTCTTTGTTTGAATTTCAAAATACTGTTTTTTTTTTCTTTTTCTTTTTTTGTCTTTCCTTTGCCCTTTTCAGCTTACTACTTTCCTTATTGGGATTCTAGTAACAGAAACCTACATTTTAGGCAGAATTAGAGCTAAAATGAGATTATATGTAAAATAATATGGATATTCAAGAACAATTAAATTATAGAACCAATTGGATTTTCTCTTTGATTTTGACACTTAGACTTTCAGTTTCTAGTTTAGAACTTATTTTTATTGTTTTTTAAGATACCATAAATCATAGTAGCACTTTTCTAACCTGTTACCATTCCAAACTCTGTGCTACCTTCTGACACCTGTTCTTAATATTGTATTCATATATATATATATACATTTATGTGTGTTTATAATTGTACTTTATAATTACTTTTTATTATATATAACTGTATTTTGTTAAAATTTGCACACATATTTTGCTGAGCAACACTTAAAATTTATGTAGCTATTAAGAATGTGGATTCCTTAAGCTCAAGATTTAAAAAAATCTTTTAATTCTAAGCATCTGTACTGACAGACATATAGTAGATGTTCAATAGGTATTTAGATTTCCCCATATACTGACATATGATTTTCATGCTATATTTTTATATTTGTGTGCATATGCATTAAAAATATGGACTCATCAAGAGTCCTATATAAACTATATTTTATAACATATGATATATTTCAAAAATTGGAAAATATAATTATGTTAGTAAAAACATTAACTAGTTCTCATGAGCTTTAAATTATACACATATTTCCCCAGGGATAAAAATATCCTCACTCTGTTTTTTGAATCATTGAAATAATTGCAATCATTTTGTAAACTTAAATTGTTTTTCTGGAGAGAGATAATATTAAATGCTTTATTCACTTAGTTTTTAAATTTGTGATTTAAAACATGCTTTGTTTTTCTTATGGTTGCTGGTTTGAGGAAGTAAATATTCCACAGGAATGCACACACAAGCACACACAGATACATTTGTCTTCTCCTTTTGTAACTGAATATTTTATTAAATAAAATGTTTTGGTTAAACAAAGTGAGAGACAAAGTAAAGACAAATTGTTAATGAAAATTATGCCCCCCATTCAGTGCTAGTACAAATGGTTAGATATTTTAATATCCTTCTATGTTTTATCTTTTGGACAGGGCCATAAGAAAAATATTCTATTTACCTATGATGGAAAATTAAGTTATATTCCCAGAGATAACAACAGCAACAACAAAAAATGGCATTATAGTGGATGTAGAAGATCCAAAAGTCAAATAACCAGTTACTAAACAAATGAGAAAGCATGTAGTCTTTAGGGATCAGATAATAGTAGGTTATAAATAATTCGAATTGATGAAGTATAGACTTAAAAATCATTATAAACTACTAAATTTACCACTATAATTCAATAGCATAAATTATGATGCAAATGGTGTTGTTAATCTTAGATTATTCATATATACACATAAATTGTACATACTGAGTTTATTCCCTCCACTTTGATGACTTGTGCCCACATATTTATACTAATTGCCATGGGATGCCTTGTAATATGGATAGCTTTATGTAAAAAACCTGAACTGTTTTGTTCTTATATAATTGATAGACTGATAATATCAACAGTATTTAACATTGCATTTACTGTGTCATGTAGAGTGTTTATCATTTTGCAGTTAATATTTTACTTGACCTTTACAATATTTCTATGACATGAATAAAATTGTCATTGTTTTATTTAGAGAGAAAAAACAATGCTTAGAAAATTTATATTACTAGATGATAAGATTTTTCATTCTTGGTAAAATCAAGTCTGAAGTGGATATTAAAAGGCTAGCTTAAAACAGCAGAAATAGAAAAGACAAATGGGCAGAAAATTGTGGGAAGTAAATACAAACCTCTATAGTTAGCAAGTCTTGGGTTTCAGTAGAGAAGTCGTTTTCTTAATTATGCTACTGCAGAATCCTCAGTGTCTGAGTCAGTATCTTTTAGTTCTTTCTTAAGAAGTACTATTCTTCTACCGTAGCCTATAACACTCTACATGGAATTTCCTGCAGATGTGTGTTGCCTCCAACTGATTAGTTTCCATAAAGACAGCAACCCATTAAGATGTTATGCCCATAGCCTAGAGAAAGAGAGAAATTGAATAGAGAGAAAGAAAGACAATGACATAATCAAAGACCTCAGATAAATATTTTTGAACCTTGAGTTGTAATGATTATAGTGAACACTAGAAAGAAATATTACTTCATGCAGAAACAAAGTTAACTTCATACTTTAGCACATCCCATTTTACTCTTTAGTCTTTACTTAGTGAAAAGCATTTTAAGGTATATTTAATTAATTTTGAGAGGGGTATAATAACATTTTAATGTAAGACCTTAGTGAGTTTTTTGGACACATCACTGAATTTATTTCTCTGTCTGTAAAATATCTTAAACAATTCTATTTCTGAAATGTCTTCCAGGGTGATAAAAGCAACTAAAAATAAGGATAAATTATTGGTGAGGCAGCATGGGGGAGAATATCTAACTTGAAAAAGTGGATTAATATCTACATTTTACAAAACACCAAAATGAAAATAAAGCTATAAAAACGGTTTAAGACTGCAGTGAAGCAGAAAACAGGAAAGGGGTAATAACAGGAGAGAGGAGTTGGCCACTCAAAGATGGAAAATTGAGTTGGAGTAACAGGCTTACCAGGCTTGCCTGAATTGGTGAGAAATAAGAAAAAGTTAGATGGTTTATCGAGAAAATAAACACTTAGGAATTGGAAGCACTAAGCAAATTTGAAGGGTGTTAGAAATCTTCAGCTGTATAACTGACCTTCCCTATTTCAGCAAAACATGGAAGACTTACTCTTAAGAGGTATTCTGGCCTCAGTGACATCACTATTGTCTGAGGCATTAAACAAGGTGCTAACCCACAACTAAGAGAGTTATGTCTAAATCTACAGGATCATCTGGGAATTTGTTAAAATGAAAAATATTAAGTCCCACCCATCACCTGCTGAAGCAGATACCCTGAGAGTCAGCAGCCTGGATTTTAACAAATCTTCCATGTGATTCCTACACCCTCTAAAGTTTTGAGAACTAGTAATGAGACATTACTAGTAATTAATCATATAATTTAATTAGTTATAAAAGAAGTCATGGTCAGGCACATTCTAGTGTATAATTCCTTGTAGCATAAATAAAATTAATAAAAATTTAGGGATTACAACATACAATATTCATAATAAATGCTTTTACTAAATAGTGAATTTCATTACCTCTCTGGTTAAATAATTGGGGCATTAAGGCTAAATATTAAATGTTATTTTAATATTGTACCAAATCGGTCAGATTAAATTTCTCTGGTACATTATAAGAAAGATGAAGGAAATGAACCTTGCCTTATAGGAATTGTATTGCAAAGGCTATAATTATTTAGAAAATTTTACTCATAGACTCGAGATTTGAAATTGCTCATTTAGTTAGATATTGGCTATAACTGAAAGAAAATAAAAATCTCAAAGCAATGAAATAATATAATGTTTACCTTATTACTTTTCCTAACACTTGTATGTTACTTGATACATATTAGCTTATATTATCATTTGTATCTTAATATATAGTGCTGTCTTGAAAATTATAGCAATGCTCTATTGGGGTAAAATATGTCAGCCATCAAGGCTTAGTAAAGTGCCCTACTCTTGATAGAGAATAAAAAAGATTGAAGGTTCATGATGGTTATGGTTATTTTGATTACTTTCATCATGGCAGAAAGTATTCATAAATTTTAGGTGAAGCTACTT
Source organism: Cynopterus sphinx (assembly GCA_030015415.1). Classification (NCBI taxonomy): domain Eukaryota; kingdom Metazoa; phylum Chordata; class Mammalia; order Chiroptera; family Pteropodidae; genus Cynopterus; species Cynopterus sphinx. Next base: position 33,844,559 of record CM057382.1, on the reverse strand, counting down.
GAACATGATGTGGTTTATGAGAATCATGAAGTAACAGATTCCACCCTAAATAGTTCTGTATGAATTGTACCAATTTCAGTGACTAGAATTTATTCACATGGGTTCCTATTACAGCTTTTAAGGTACAGCATATGTCTGTTCAGTTCTTTAAATATTCTTTATAGGATTCATTATTGGCATGTATTATGCCCTAATCGTTATGCCAGGCTCAGGTGATTAAGAATACAGATCATCCATGGCTGCTGCCTCAAGTTGCTGACAAGTACTTCATACATGAGAGCAGTGTGATCCAGGGTTCTCTCATGTTTGTGAATGTCTTGCAAGTAAGGCACTAGATTATTCATTGTTCTAGACTATTGTAAATAAGATGGAGAAGGAAAGAATGCTTAACTTTGCATAGGGCATATTACCAAAAAGGTTTTATAAGTGATACAGCAATTGAAGTAATATAAGAAAGATGAATATATTTTGGTCAGGGAGTTTGAGTCATTAGAAGGCAGCTTTCAAGGCAAAACTAAGATCATATAAAAGGCATGAAAATTTTGGAAGAGAGGAGTACAAATAGTGGCCTTAATAGCATAGAGGGAACAAGGTAGAAAATTGGGAGATAAAGCTAAATGAAATATTTCCATTACTGGGTATCTGGGGCAAATGATCAAGACTGTGGGGCTCTTTGGAAAAGGAATATTAACCCTTCTCTGGGTCTGAGGTCTATTTGGCCTGGACTCAGAAGCTGTAATATTCTGGAGTAAAATCTGGAGGCTGACAATGTCTAGCCACGCAGATGCCGCTAGGAGCAAATCTAGGATTGCACCTTTCTGGGTCTAGAAAATACAGGGAGTTTAAGTTATGCTGTTAATTTCACCATCTTCACTGTTATAAATCTTCAATTTAAAATAACAGCAAAATTCTTCTATATAGCAAAATAACAATAATAATAATGACAAATCAAGCTAGAAATATAAGCTAAAAATGTTAAAAAGCAAATGACAAACGGTGTAGTTTTAAGATACATAAAAAGTTTTATTAATCTGTAGGAAGAACAGATGGATAGAATACATTATAAGGCAGTATGTTCATTTACATACAAAACTAAAATAAGTGCCTAATAACTACATAAAATAATTTTCAACCTGTTATAAATAATTATAAATTAAAAATTATTTTTTTCTATAAAATGAGTAAAGCTTAAAAATTTAAGAAAACAAATTCACTTTAAAAATAGTGTAAATTTCTGTAAACTCTTGGGAAACAATTTATAAATATTTGTTGAAGTTAAAAATATGCATATTCCTTAACCCAATTGGTCCACTTCTATAAATTTAGTTTACAAAAACATATGACTACCCAAACATACATGCACGAGAATAGTCTTTGTAACACATGTATAATCCAGAATGACTGAAACCATTCAAATTCATATATAATATCTTTCTGTTTTCTGAGATGGGAAAATGCCAATATATTTCACAGTTTGAAGAAAAGCAAATTGCAAAAGAATATTTGAGACATATTCTTGTTGTCTTAAAGAAAGTAAATGATGAAAATGGTTTAGAGGATCCTTAAACTTTTTACATTGTTTACTTGGGGAGCTGACTTTGGACACTGGAAATGGGCAGATAGAAAGTGAATTATAGTTTCACTTTACAACTTCCTTGTTGATATTTTTACAACGAACATATATTATTTTAATTATAACAGTATTAGTAATGATAATAATAAGGTGCCTCAGAGTCTGCTGTGCTATGAAGAAGTCAAGAGGGAAAGCAGATAACAGATGAGTGTCTTCTTTCTGAGCTCCTAGTTTTGTTCTGAGTAACACTCATGGACAGAGAACAATAATGGTTAACAAAAAAATGGTCTCACCTGAGTCAGCATCAACAAACAGCCATTTTGTGGCGTGATATGTAGGCTATTACAGGAATGCATGCACACTTCTTCTTGAGCCTCTCTGAAGCAAAAATTGATAACACAATCTATAGCTGTTGGAGTTCACACCTAAAAGGGGTTTTGTCCTGTCCTGTCTTCTTGATAACTCTGATGATAGGCAGCTATTTCCCCAAGGAGATGGTAAAAAGTAACAATTGAACCAGAGGAGAGAAAGAGCACTTAAGATTGCTTTATAAACTATATTAATGTCTAACTAATGTATTATATACTTGAAACTAATAATTATAAAATAAATAAAATAATAAAATAAAATAAAATAAAAAGTAACAGTTGAGGACACCATAAGGAGTTTATCTAAATGGTAAAGATAACTTCCAAATAAGAGTGTAGGAGATTCCATTGTGAAATTGTTAACATTTGGGCAATTGCACTTTAGAAAATAGGAAATGTGAAGTGTAAGTAGCAAAAGTCACAGGTTCTTTAATAGAAAAGATAGAGTTAAGGCGTTAAATTCAGAAAAAAATACAAAAGATTTAAAACACTTATTTTATTACATCTTAATAATAATGTCCCATTAATATTATTTAATTTATATTATTTTATCTGATTTCCTATAATTTTTAGATAGATATGAAACATGCCACACTTCTAAAAACACAGTTCTTACAGTGAACGGCTCATTCAAATGGCAATAGATCTCAAAGGAATGTGATATAGTTTTTAATATCTGATTAAGTAGCAAAGACATTTTTTTAATATTTTATTGCAAAAAATATTTCTCATCTCATTAGTTATGTTTATATAATGCTCTATGAGTCCCAGACGAATTTGCCCCCAAGACACTCTCTGACTTCCTAATAAAAGTTGATTTTCTGTTTGAGTGCTAATATAAGTAACATTTCAGAGCCTTTTCCAAAATGCTACAAATTACTATTCCAAAATGAATGAGAAATTTTGCTCTCTCCAAGAACAGATGTTTTTCATTTTGATTTTTCATTTGTTCAATGACTCTGAGATGTTTCCATCTTAATAATGGAAAAATAATGTCCATATCAATTATATGCTTAAAGGAATTCTCTTTTTCCCCCCCTCTGGTTGTGCTATTTTCTGCATCAGAGAAAGATCAGTTGAGAAACATAGAAGTTTTTGTGTTTGATGTATGGGGCCATTAGAGGTTGATGAGCTGTAACCACTTTTTTTCCTTTCTTTGAGTTATACACATAGCAGTGTCTTTAGTACAAAAGTGATTATTCTTTCACCTTTGAGATCTTTGTACTTTTTGTACCTAAAATACTGAAAATATAAAATAAATTAACTAAAATGCATTAAAGAGCATTTGGAGGAAAAGGAAATTTAGAACCATATTTTTGGATGTGTGTTTGATTGATAATAATTTTCATTAAAAACAAACGTACAAACATAGCTCTTCTCTACAAGTCAGTTCTATGCAGTTCATGTGTGGCAAGTTTATACAGCATAGATTCTAAAAGTCCTACCATGCAGTATCAACATGAAGTCTATTATTTTCATTTCTGTTCATTGTCTAGCTATTATTTCTTCTTTGTACTATTTCAAATTTACATTTAGATGTCAAGTATGAGATAATTTTTTTTAACTGAGCAATATTATTTCTTTTTAAAAAAATTTATTGGGGAACATTGGTTAATACAATTATATAATTTTTGGGTGTACATTATAATTTGATATCTAGATATTCTGTTGTGTGATTATCACCCAGGTCCAGTTTCCTTCAGCTGCCATATATATTTGATTCCCTTTACCCACTTCACCCTCCCCTAATTCTCTTGTATTTGACCTCCTTTACTCTGTCTACCTCTTCCCTCCTCCCCCATATTCCATACCCTCAGGTAATCGCTAGTCCATTGACCATATCCATGAGTCTCGGTTTGTCCTGTTCATTTGTTGGGTTTATATCCCACATGTAAGTGATATCATGTAACTTTCTACTTTTTAAATCTGGCTTATTTCACTTAGCACAGTTATCTCGAGGTCCATCCATGTTGTCGCAAATGGCAGTATTTGATCTCTTCTTTCGGCTGAGTAATATTCCATTGTATATATGTACCACAACTTCTTTAGCCAATCATCTATTGTAGGACACTCCAGTTGCTTCCATGTCCTGGCCACTGTGAATAGTGTTTGTATGAACATTGATGTACAAATACCTTTTCGGATATGGGTTTTCAAGTCTTTGGTGTAAATACCCCAAATATCACCACTGCTGGATTATATGGTAGTTCAATTCTTAGTTTTTTGAGGAACCTCCAAATTGTTTTCACAATTTCTGTACCAATTTGCAGTCCCACCAGCAGTGTATGAGGGTTTTTTTTTCTCTGCATCCCCTCCAACATTTGTTATTACATATCCTGTGATTATAGCTATTCTAACAGGTGTGAGATAGTATCTCATTGTGGTCTTGATTTGCATTTCCCTAAAAACTAGCAATGTTGAGCTTCTTTTCATATATTTGTTGGCCATTTGTATGTCCTTTAGGGAGAAGTGTCTGTTCAGGTCCTCTACCCATTTTTTGATTGAATCATTAGTTTTTTTGTTGTTACTGAGTCATATGAGTTCTTTGTATATTTTGGATATTAGGTCCTTATTGGAGGTATTGTTTGCAAATATATTTTCCCATTTGGATGGTTGTCTCTTTACCCTGTTGATGATTTCTTTTGCTGAGCAGAAGCTTTTTAGTTTTATGTAGTCCCATTCATTTATTTTGGCTTTTACTTCTCTTATTTTTGAGGTCAAATTCATAAAATCCTCTTTAAGTCCAAGGTTCTTGAGTTTATTTCCTATGTTTTCTTCTATGCATTTTATTGATTCCAGTCTTCTATTTAGGTCTTTAATCTATTTTGAGATAATTTTCATGTGTGGTGATGGACAACAGTCTAGTTTCATTCTTTTCCAGGCGGCCTTCCAACTTTTCCAGCACCATTTATTGAAGAGGCTTTCCTTTCTCCACTGTATGATTTGGCATTTTAGCAAAAAATTATTTGACCATATAAATATTCATTTACTTCTGGACTCCCGATTCTATTCCACTGGTCCGTATGTCTGTGTTGTTGCCAATACCATGCCGTTTTGATTACTGTCGGTTTGTAGTATAATTTGAAGTCAGGCAGAGTGATGCCTCCAGCCTCATTTTTTATTCTCATGTTGGCTTTGGCAATTTGGGGTCTTTTGTGCTTCCATTCAAATCTGTTTAATTTCTTTAAAAAATGCTCATGAGATTTTGATGGGGATTAGATTAAATCTGTATAATGCTTTGGGTAATATGATCGTTTTAACTATGTTGATTCTTCCAATCCAAGAACATGAAATTCCTTTCCATTTTTTTGTATCTTCTTCAATTTCTTTTAATAGGGTCTTGTAGTTTTCATTATATAGGACCTTCACATGCTTCTTTAAATTTATTTCTAGGTATGTTGTTATTCTTGGTGCAATTGCAAAAGGAATTATTTTTTCTACTTCTTTTTCTGACACTTCATTATTAGAGTATAGGAATACTACGAGTTTTTGAACGTTGATTTTATATACAGAGACTTTACTGTATTTGCTTATTGTTTCTAGCAGTGTTCTTGTGGAGTCTTTAGGGTATTCTATATAAAGAATCATGTCATTTGCAAATAGAGACAGTTTGACTTCTTCATTTCCTATTTGGATGCCTTTTATATCTTTCTCCTTCCTGATTGCAATCCCCATGACCTCCAATGTTATAATGAAGGAGTAGTGATAGTGGACGGCCTTGCCTGTTCTTAGTCTTAGAGGAAAAGTTTTTAGTTTTTCACCATTAAGTATAATGTTGTTGGCTGAGGGCTTGTCATAGATGGCCTTCATTATGTTAGTATACTTGCCTTCTGTACTGATTTTGTTGTTGAGGGTTTTTATCATAAATGGATGCTGTATCTTGCTGAAGACTTTTTCTACATCTATTGATATGACCATACGATTCTTATTTTTTAATTTGTTTATGTGGTGTATCACATTAATTGATTTGTGTATGTTGAACCATCCCTGTGCCCCTAGGATAAAGCCCACTTGATAGTGGTGTATAATCTTTTTAATATGTTGCTGTATTCGGTTCACTAGTATCTCATTTAGGATTTTTGCATCTGTGTTCATGAGAGTTATTGGTCTGTAGTTTTCTTTTTTTGTGTTATTCTTACCAGGTTTTCGTATCAGAGTAATATTGGCCTCATAAAATGAGTTGGGAAGTATTGCCTCCTCTTAGATTTTTTGGAAGAGTTTGAGGAGAATAGGTATTAAATTTTCTTTGAATGTTTGGTAGAATTCACTGGTGAAGCCATCTGTTCCTGAACTTTTACTTTTTGGTAGGTTTTGATGATTGCTTCAATTTATGTACTGCTGATCAGTCTATTTAGATATTCTAGTTCTTTTTGATCCTGTCTAGGAGGACTGTATTTTTCTAAGTACTGATCTTTTTCTTCTAAATTATTAAATTTGGTGTTATATACTTTTTCATTTTTGTATGATCCTTTGTATTATTGCTATGTCAGTCACAATTCCCTTCTTTCATCCTTGATTTTGTTTATCTGTGTTCTTTCCCTTTTTTCTTTAGTGAGTCTAGCCAGGGGTTTGTCAATTTTATTTAGATTCTTTTGCATTTTTTTGCCATCTTTATTTTTCCAATTTCATTTATTTATGCTATAATTTTCATGATTTTGTTCCTTCTGCTGACTTTAGGCCTCATTTGTTCTTCCTTTTCTAGTTTTTTAAGATGAAGCCTTAGATTGTTTATTTGGGGTCATTCTTGTTTTTGGAGATAGGCCTGTAATGCTATCAACTTTCCTCTTATGACCACTTTTGCTGTGTCCCAAAAGATTTATATGTTGTACTATTATTGTCATTCGTTTCTATGTATGTCTTGATCCCTCTTTTTATGTCTTCTCTGACTCAGTTATTCTTCAGTAGCATGTTGTTTAATCTCCATATATTTGTGGTTCTTTCTGATTTCTTTTTTGCAGTTGATCTCTAGTTTCAAAGCATTATGATCAGAGAATATATTTGGTATGGTTTCAACCCTCTTATATTTATTGAGGCAATTTCTGTGTCCCAGTATGTGTTCAATATTTGAGAATGTTCCATGTGCACTAGAGAAGAATGTATAAGCAGCTGTCCATTTTCTTCTGCATATGCCTTATCTCTTTCCCTCTTTGTGAATTTGGATCTTTGAATTCTTCTCTTTTCAGTCATTGTTATTACAATTTTTCCCTATGTATGCTGAACGTTCATTACTGTCTTGCTATATCAATTCTCTTCTTATTATTTAAGTTTATAATGCCCTGTTCTAAGTCAGGGTTGCACTCTTTTGTTTCCTTTTGCCTGATAGTCACTTTACTCCTAATTATGTATTTTTTGTTTTATTTTGTTATTTTTTATTTTTAGATGAGCTAATACCTTTCAATATTTCCTGCAGTGCAGGCCTTGTAGTGGAGAATTCCCTCAATTGTTCTATGTCTGAAAAGGTTTTAATTTCTTCTTAATATCTAAAGGAGAGCTTAGCTGAATATATTATTCTAGGCTGTAGTTCCTTTCACTTAATAGTTTAAATATTTGATTCCATTTCATTCTGGCTTGTAAGGTTTGTCCTGAGAAGTCCAATGATAATCTCATGGGTTTTTATTTATATGTCACCATCTTCTTTTCCCTGGTTGTCCTGAGAATTTTTTTGTCTTTGATTTTTGATAACTTCAATGCAACATGTCTTGGTGAAGGCCTTTTTGGGTTGAGATAATTGGGTGTTCTGTTGCCTTCTTGAATTCCAAGCTCCAGCTCATACCTTCGTTTTGGGAAATTCTCATCCACTATTTGTCTGAAAATGCTTTCTAGTTTCTGCTCCTTTTCCTCACCTTTGATGATACCCATTATTCTTGTTTCCTCTCCTAATGGTATCAGCTAGTCCTTGTATTTCTCTTTTATTATTTTTCATTCTCCAGTTTCTCTCTTCTTCCTTCTGATTTATTTCTAGATTTCTGTTTTTGATTTCACTGATCCTTTTCTCCATTTAGTCAATTCTATACAAGCTTGCTTTTTTTCATTTTTCAGCTCTTGCAGTGTGTTATTCATCTCCAGGAGTTCTAGTTGGTTCCTTTTTAGGGTTTCAATCTCCTTGCTCTGCTCATCTAGTTGTTTTTTCAATTCCTGAAATTATTGATTTGAGTTGTTTTGGATCTCATTGAGGTTTTTTCAGAAATGCCATTCTGAATTCTCTGTCATTTAAGGCACATATATCTATGTCTGTTAGCTTATTTTCTAGTGATTTTTCTCTTTTTTTTCTGAGGTTCCTTGTCACCTTGGTTGTTCATGGTGTTTAATGGACTATTTCTGCACCTGGACATTAATGGAAGTGTATTCTGTTGTTTTTCCAAAAAAGAAGATTTATTATATAAAGGTCTTTCTTTAGCCTGCTGAAAAAAGGTGCTTTACTTTTCGTTTCCAGGAGGTAGAGTCTAAGCCTCTTGGATCCCTGCTTTATATAAAGCCTAAATGTCTTTTTAATTTCTTTGTACCTATTTAATCACATTTGCTACTCTCCATTGACAGTCCCTGTCAGTGTTAGCAACAGTTTCTATAGTGTTTGCTCAGATTCCTCCGGGGTCCTCTGGGCTGGGAGTTGGGGGCTGTGGTTCGGCCCCAGTTTTGCAACTGAGCCTGGTAAAAATCAACTGTAGTTTCTCTGCGGTCCCGAAATGCTTCACTGCTTTCTGCCTTGATGACTGGGCCCTGGTGCCAGCTGCTAGAAATTCTGGCATTTTCAGGCAGGCTGATCAGGCAAATTGCCGCACCTTCTCCTCTCCCCCATTTCCTGCAGGGATGTCCAAAGGCTATGAGAGGTAGCTTCAATCTCAGCAGCTTTTGCTCATTCCCCTGGGGCCCTGTGGTGTTTGCAAGGAACTCTGTTGGCTGTGAAAGGCAGCTTCTTTATTTCTCTGAGTCCACTGCCTGACACCTGGGGTTCTGACCTGTGGTAGCTCTTATGCACAGATCCCATGCTCAGACATGCTGGTGTGCAGTTTGGGTGTTTTTTGTTGATCTTGTTATTACAGGGGAGAAATCTGAGGATGTCTCTCGTTTGCCATGTTTCTTTGATGTCTCTCGAGATATTATTATTTTGAAAGCATTATATATGAGGTGATATTTCCACAATAATTTGTGATAAATCAGAACATCTTGAACGCTTAAATGTGCTGGTATAAAATTGTCCACAAGGGAAACAGAGAGATAGACATTGCTGGCTCTGAGACGGAGGGGGCTTTGGAGCTAGGATGTAGTAGGAGCCTTTAGGAATTGAGAGAGATAGAAGCCAATAGATGGGATGGACACTGAGACTTGAGTCCTACCACCTCAAAGAAATGAATTCTGCCCAGCTGGAAGCAGATATTCTAATCTCCAGATAAGAGCACACCTGGCTGATTACCTTGGTTTGGGTTTTGTGATATTTTGAGGAGAGAACCTTGTTAAATCTTGGACATATGATTTATAAAACTGAGAGCAAATACATATATTTTTTTGTGTTTTTGTTTTTTAGCTTTTTATTTTAAGACCATTGTAAATTCTTATGTAGTTGTACTATATGATATCACAACTAGAATATTGACATTGATAGACTTTATTGCGCTTGCTGAGATATCTCTAGTTTTACTTGGACTTCTGTATCAACCACCACAGTCAATTACAGAATATTTCCATCACCAGCAGGAACCCTCCTGTTGCTTTTCCGTTACCATAACCACCTCTCCTGCATCCTTTTCTCAACCTTTGGCAACCACTAAAATTTTGTCATTTTTGAAAATTCTACTTAAATAGAATCATGTACCATGTAACTTTTTGGGACTACCTTTTTTTTCCCCTCAATATACTTTTTTTGAGATTCATCCAAGCTGTTGTATGGATTAATAGTTACTTTTTATTGCTAAGTAGTATTTCATGGTACTGATGTACATCGTTTTCTTAACCATTACCCATTGGAGGAATTTTGTATTGTTTCCAGGTTTTGACTGTTACAAATAAAACTGCTATGCATATGTAAAGTTTTTGTGTGTATATAAAAGAATAGTTCCTATGGCTGATATAATAAATTAATATAGAGTGGGTGGTTTACGACAGAAGAAATTTATTCTTTTATGGTTTTGAAGGCCAAGAGTCTGAAATCAGTATCATTGGGCTAAAAAATAGGAGTCAGTGGGTCTGGACTCACTCTAGAAGCTCAAGGGTATAATCTATTCCTTGCCTCTTCCAGTTTCTGGTAGCTTAGTTGTCTGTATTATTTGACTTAAGACTGTATCACTCCTATTATTGCCTTTTCTTTGTCTCAAAATCTTTACATAAACCTACAAAGACACTTTTTCCAAGTAAAGTAACATTTGCTGGTTCCAGGGATTCGGATATGGATAGGTAGAGTAGGCTGGATATGTGCATGTGTGTGTTTCAGCCTACAACAGTAAGTTTTCATTTCTCTGAGATAAGTGCTCAAGGGTGTAATTTCTGGGTCATATGATAATGGCATATTCAGGTTTATAAGAAATTACCAAACTGTTTCTCAAAATGGCTATGCAATGTTACATTCTCACAAGAAATGTATGAGTAATCCAGGTTCTCTGCATTTTATATTTCTTAAACTATTAAGTTTGTGGCTATTTGTTACACAGCAACAGAAAATTAATAAATTAACTTAACCAAATTAATATATCAGAGTGGGATATATATATATTCACACAAACATATGAATCTATATGTTTTATCTATTTATATGTCCAAGATATAGAAAGTGTTAAAAGGAAAATACAAATAATTAATTAGAATGCCTTTTAAAGCACATCAACCAGGAATAACTCTAATAGTCAAGCAAGATGATGGTGTATGGAAAATATTTCTCACTGTTTTAGAATATATGAATGAAAAAACTGCAATAGTATAGAGTAAAAAATTACAGTGGACTGGATTTTCTTGCTATAACTTTAGAGGAAATGTCATTCACCTAGAAATTAGTGAAACCGTCCTCATTCATTTTGCCAAAATTCTACTGAAGACTAGCTTTATTTTGATTCTTTTTCTACATTTGTTTATTTATTTGTTAATTTTTTTGTTTTTCAACATACTCCAATATGTCATCTACTCTATCACTACAACAAAAGATCTCTCACTACTTGCTAAAACCAATCAGTAATTTTCATTGTATTAGTATTCTTTTCTCTCAAAATTTCTAGAAGATGTCACCCACATATAAGACTTCAAATTCCTCTCCACCAATGCCTTTGGAGTTTACATCTTCCAAACCCCAAACCCACATATGCAGATGCCTTTTTAACATCTACTCTTGGATAACAACTAAGATTCATTATTCAAATAATAGTGATAATGTTCTGAATAATAGTAAAAATTGGAAACCTAGTCTAATGACATTCCTCTTGATCATCTCACACCTGTTTATATAACACTAATCAGTATCTGGGTAAATTGTAGCTGGTTTTGTCAGGCCTTTGCAGAGCCATAAATTTGGGAATCATTATTTGTACATTGTTTACCCAAACTCTCACATGCATCTACAGTCTGTTATCAAGTTATGTGAATTATATATAAATAACTTAATTTATCCAATTATTTCCATTTCCATCTTTATTGCTATGTCTCCATCAGAACGATAAGAAACGCAAGCTCATTTTAACCTTTTGGACCACTGAAGTAATATTCTGTCTTATTGCATACATTCTTAAATTCTTCTAATCTTTTATTTACTAAGCATCCAAGGTGATCTTTTAAATATTGAAATGTGACTTGTCACCCATATCTGTTATTCAATAGCTTTCAATTATTTTTTAAATAAAACATAAAAACTTTTATTTTTCTTTCTCCTTTAGAATTAAAAATATAGTTTTATAAATAATGAAATGGTTGGTAGTAAAGTAGAAACTATATCATTTAAAAATTTTTATTTTATTAGTTTCAAGTGTATAGTAAGTTAGACATTTATAAAGTGATCCCCTAATTGCTCTTTCCTTTAGCCCTCCACCTAGCCATCACATTAATGCTAACTGCATCCTCTATGCCATCTTCCTCATCCTCATGACCGTCTATCAACTACTAATTTGTATTTCTTTAACCTTTCACCTCATTCTCCCAGTCCCCCAATCCCGCTTCCCTCTGTTTATCACCAAATTGTCCACTATATTTGTGAGTCTGTTTTTGATTAATTTGTCCTTTTTGTTCTTAAGATAAACATTGACATCCTTAAGTTGGCTTATAGGATGCAGCATAGTCTTTCCTTCATGCCGTGTGCATTGACTGAGTACTTACTTTAGTATTTACCATAAATTAGGTAATAGTGAAACAAAAACATCTAAGCATTGCCCTCTTTGAAACTGCAAATTAATGGGAAACAAAGACAATAATAACATAATTTTATAGTCAAATGTACATTGTGACTAGATCAAGTATTATAAATTATAAAGTACACAGGGCTATGCCTATCAGGCATAAAAACTTAAAAGTGGAATAACTGGGTTTTAGCAGCTGCCAAATGCCAAGGAACACTCCTTCATCAATTTTTGTGTAACTTTTATTTTAGCTTTTACATTAACTATCCTACTAATTGTTGATAATGCTATATATCATATAAAATTTGCATAAAATTAATATGTCAATATAAAGAATAATAATAAAATAAATACCTGTGTATTCTCCATGTAGGTTAAGAAAGAATACTGGTTCCTTATAAGTCCCCTTTGAGCCTAGCACTGTTTATTTTACCTCCCTCCTCCTCCCTATTATAGAAGTAACCACTAAACTAATTTCTTGTTAATTACTCCTTTGTTTTTCCCTATAGTTTTACCAACTGTGTATTTGTCATAATGTATTGTTCAGATTTGCCTGACTTGACCTTTCTGTAATAGATAATAATATGTAATAGATATGAGAAGATTTGCTTCTTTTACTTAGTTTCATATTTTGAGATACACATATTTTTGTAGATTTGTGGCTGTTTGGATATACCACAATATTTCCAGTTTTTTATGTGTAATGAAGAATGCTTTATGTGAACATTCTTAAACGTGCCACATATATTTTCGATGTTTTTCTCGGAGGTATATACCTAGCATGGACTTGTAGACAAATAATCTATATGTCAAAATAGTTTTCAAAGTTATTGTGTCAATTTCCTCTTCTGTCACTAATGTATGAAAGTTTTTGTTTTTCATCAACCTCATCAAATCTTAGTGTTCTCAGAACTAAATTCCCAGGTGAAAAGTTGATCATTGAGATTTTAATTTACATTAAATTAAAATCTGTTGATTTCCAAGATAATTTAAAATAAAATCAAAATTTTGTATTTGCTATTTTGATTTGGCATTGGTCTGCACTTCATCTCTTCTGACACTTTCTCTGTGGCCTTGAATTCACTGCTTTCCTTATTGGCTCTGCCCATCTCCTGATTTTATAAGTTTGGAGCCTTCTCAATGGTTTCTCCTTCAGTAATCTGTCCTCAATGAGTCTTGATTATCCACCTAAAGTAAATTAGGCCCCCACCCTGACTCTTTCATAATACTCTGTTGTATTTTTTATATATAACCTAATCATTACCCCAATACATATCATTTACGTTTTTATTCAATTTTTTCTATTTCAGAAGGGAACCCTGGAAGAACAAGGACCTTATTAATCTTACCAAGGCTGTATCCCTATAACCACTTGAATATTTATTGATACATAACAGGCATTCAGTAACTACTGTTGAACAAAGGAAAACTATTTTGAGGCTTTAGACAAGAGATAATGAATGGACACTCTTCAGTTGAGGCAATAAACCTAAGAGAAGGAGAGGAATAGCTATCTGAGATGCTTAACAGGTAAAGTTAATGAGATAAAATGTGAATAAGCATTGTGGAAATGTGGGAGAAATTTCTTAGATAACATCTAAAACCTCTAATGTAAAACGTTAATTTCTTCCATCCACATTGTGCACCCTTTTATTGTTCCTACTTTTATTTGTTCCTCCCAATGTCACACATACCTGCATTTCACTATATTATCCATCCCTCCCTCCTGCTGCACTTAACTACCTTCCCCACTGCATTTGTATTTTAAGGGGTGGCGGGGACAAGTAATCAAACACAATTGAAGTTACTGCCTTTGGCTAGGGATTTCAAGGGCGGGGAGGAAAACAAATCTTACTTTACCCCAACTATTGAAGAGTATTATTACATTAGAAATAAAACTTCCATCAGTACAGATAATGACAAAAAAAATAAATAAATAAACAAAACCAAAAAAAAAAAAAAACTGTTACTTTTCTGGGTCATGGGTCTCCTAAAGTCCAGGTTAGTAAACACTAACTTGAACTCATTGTTTTCATCCTAAGTAGACTTTTGTCATGCTTAGAAAACTGTTTTGCACTGACTGTTCTTTTTAGTGTTGCATTAAAATGCAAAACCAGAAACATTTTACTTGGCTATAAACTTAGAAAAAAATATATTTTTTCCCCCATGAACTAACTCCTTTGCATAATTGTTGATATTTATGGAGTGGCTCTCATAGCATCAATATTTGAAACATTGTCTTTATCATTATTCTTTTATCACTGGAAAGTCATTTCAAAGATACATATAAACACATATATGTCATAGCTGGGGTTATCTTAAGAAAGACTGACTGCAAATCTGCAAATCTGTAGATTACACACTTTAAAAACCTAGAGAATAATCTGTGTGTTTATCTTTTAATGTTCATTTTTTTATTGTGTTATAACAACTATAGTGTCTACTTTCTGACATAACTATGACCATAATGCAATAAAATTAGAAGCAAAAAGATTTTTTGCAAAAACAAGTCCAACTGGGAAATAATGAAAACAAATAGAACAAAACAGAACTGTCTTGTTTTATAGAGAAAATCAAGACTAAAGCTACAATTATTTTAGAAATTATAATTAGTAACATATATAAATGTCTTAGATATGCTTTTAGCAATAATTAAGAGAATTATAGAACCATATATTAAATTTTGTAATGCAGGACATATTGAAAATAAATTCATTAAACATTTGGCTCATTAAGGTAGAAAATTTTTTAAAAAATCCCAAAGCAAGTTAACTGAAAGGACTGGTAAAAATAATGGCAGGAAAGATGGTAAAGAAAAATATTTAAACTTAGTTGGATCCATAACATCAAAGCTTATGTTTTTGAAATAATTAAAATAGAAAAACTTTGGCAAATCTGAATTTAAGAGTTAAAAGGAAAAGGAGAACAAAGATGAAGGAGAGGGAAAAGGGAAGGGAAGGGGGAGCAGAGAGAGGTAGGAATGAAGACAATAATACAGAGATACAGAAAATTGTATTAACTGGGATAGGTTGTCGTGACATGCCACAAATCTTGGGACCCTAGAATCTTCACCAATATGGTAGGACTGTGAACCTTTGTATGGTTGTCTCTTATGTTCTGGCATACATTTGTCCTACCAGGGTATCCAGATTTCTTGTCACTTCCTGCTCAAGAAATTTGATCAACTGAGTGGATTGACATGATATTCTGCAGAAAATTCTGACAGAGACCAACAGAATTAATGTAGCCTTGGGACAAAAATGTAAATGTGTATCACTGTCTGTCACAGATGGTGGCAAAGTACTTTTTATTTCCTTTTTTTAAATTCAAAGAATGCACTTTCAAGATCAATAGACTATTGGCAATTGTCAGAGTCTATTTTGATCTGCTCTGGTAAAAAGACTGTGTTGGACACTGTAGCTATGATTGGGGGGGGACCACTTGGATAAGTTTTCGATAGTTGACTATTACCTACCATGATCTAGTTCATATTTGCAGGAGCCAGAGTGGTCAATTAACACAATAGGATGAGATCACTAGCGATATATTGTTAAGTCTTTGAGGGCTGTTCTTAGTTGCCATTTCAGAAAGGGTTTGTATTAGTACCAAATTCTAACTTTGATTATAATTTTTGCCTCAGGGTGGTATGATAGTAGTTCAGGGACTTCTTACTTGACCTTACCCCACAGTTCAGTAAATGAATCTTAGGACTTAGGGTCTGTCAACACTTAAGAATATATGCCCTGATTATGCACTGAGGGACTGGGAAAATAGCCACAGAGTGACATATTGGACTCATTGTGAAAATGAAGTGGGCCAATGACTGTTTGCCTCCCTGTAAGATGAGGGTTACTATGGTGCTCTGCATCACCTAGAGCAGGGTCAGCTCAGATGCTATATCAATATTTCATTAGTCCTTAAATTATCTTGGTAATGCCTTTTCCCCAACATAGTTACACTTTAAGTGGGCATGGATTCTTCTGAAAAGGATTGGTGAAATAGAAACTATGTATTCTTGCTGTGGATTTGCAAGTTACTTCTCAAAGGGAACCTTTTAATCATGTTCAGGAGACACTTTTTAATCCATTGTCATTGAGTCTGAGGACCGATTCACATCCGTAAACTGGATAAGAGCTCTTGTTAGCATTCTGCTCAGCTAAATTTCACTATATAAATCAAGCAACAGTCTCCTTGGATGCCCGATTATCTCACTTTGTGCTCCAATATGCATTACAGCAGATTTCTACAGATCAGGCTTCCCTGGTTGCCATTTTGGTCTCATTGCTTATTATGGTAATTATTTCGTCCTTGGCTCTATGCTTAATTACTGCCAACTGTCCTCTGCTATTCTGGAATCTCTGTCATCACCAGATAACGCTAGAGAATCCAGATCCATAGCAACATCTCCTGATATCAAGTCTAATTTATGAATGGCAACCACCATTCATAAATGCCAGTTTTTTCCTTTTTTATGTATTTGTTTCTACTGTGAGCATCTGAACTTGATCCTTTGTAATGTCTGGGGAACTGTAGAGAACACATCAATGATTCGTCCCCAGTTAAGGAAGTGGGAGGCTTGAGTATTATTATTTCCAGTAATTCTTACTGGTTTTTGGTTGAGTGTTGGGCAGCGGTATACTAGTAAATGTTTAACAGTTAGCTCTCTGAGCAAATAAATAGTCATGATTTGTCACATCTGCCAATTTCTGTAGTGGAACCACTCTTATGATGACCAATTTTTGGCTCCAACATGACATCACTGAATGCAGAGTTGAGAAGAGATGTACAATAGCATGCCACTATATGTAGTCTCCACCCTACAGACATAAATAAGACATAAAACTCTCAAAAATTTAGATAATAATAAAGTATAAAATGACTAGGAAGTGATGAATTTTGAGCAGGCTTTACCCTTGTTTTTAATAAAATTTATTTAATTGCAAGTTTAAATAATTTAACTTTCAACGACGGTTGTGTTTAAGCACCAGGTTGTAAAATTCCTGAAAATTTAACAAATGACACTTAACATAGTGGTATGCATAACACCAGCATACCACTGCTTCTGTGGAAGACAACTTTCCAGCACTTGTGTCCCAACCTCTTCAAAAACTAAGCAACTCCTTCAGTCAGAAAGAAGAGTCAGAAACTTGTAGGTACTTGCAGCAAGAAAGCAGAGCTGTGCCTGGGAGTAGTAAGTGCCAAGGGTCTGTGGGTCATTGAAAGCATCTGCTACATTACTTGTCCTAAAAAATTCATAAAATGTGTATGCATAAGACTTAAAACATTTGTTTTATTTCTAGCCAGGGAGGGAGTTTTCTCATTTATTGCACACCACAAATGTTTCAAATGGCCTTAATCTCCACTATACCTATGTGTAGGCTGAGTTAATAATCAAAAATGCAAGTAATGTTCTCAGGATCTCACCAGTTATGAGCTGAACAAAACTTTTAACCCAGGTTTGTCTGACCCTGAAGATTGAGCTATAGATTTCATTTATTTGTCATAAATAAATAAAAAATATTTATATATGTATTTGCAGTATATCACACAAGTAGAATAAAAATTAAGTCTGTTTTTTGAAACTCGCTAGTACCATAAAATAGTTTGGTGATGAGAAATATGTATCTTGCCTAGATTTTGTGATGAGAAATTTATAACAGAAATTAGCCCCTGCTGGTGACTGATAATACAGTAAAAATGAATTTGGGCAGAAAAGATTCGTCCTTTCCATCTCAGCATCCTGCCTACCTATCTAGTAAAAGGGGAAACAATCTTGAATGTCTTCTATAGATATGGGAAGTAGTAGTTTTGGGAAGGAACTCTTGGAAGGAAAAATTAAAATGAAACAAAATCTGCTTATTTAAACAACATTGCTCTAAGTAAACTTGGGAACAAAGAACTCCCTGAGCTTTTCTCTTTATAAATCATTATCACCTCAGAAAAATACCCTATTTAGTGGTAAGAAATGGTGAAGAGAAACATCTTCAAATTATGTGACTAGTTCTAAAGTTGAACAATTCATCATCAGTTCTTCATGATTACTTATATTTTTCTTTTTCAAAGTTAGTAAAAGTTTTTGTTGACTCCAGCTTTGCTTTGAGGTGACTAGAAATATAGAAAGGTAATGATGCCAAAGAAAAAGGAAATGTAAGAAAGCCTGAATTTTACAGTTTAGGCAAGACTTGGCACATGTTTTCTATAAAGAGCTGGATGGTAAATATTTTGTTTCGCAGGCCATAAGGACTCTTGGCATGGCCCCAGAACAGCCACAGGTGATTGTAAATGAATAAGCATGGATGTATTGCAATAACTTTACTTACCTAAAAACAAAACAAAACAAACAAAAAAAAAACAAAAACAAGTTGAATGTGGCCTTTTAGACATACTTTGCAGACACCTGATCATTCTGATTTAAATAAAAATTAAACAAAGATGGTAGCGATGGATTTATAGTTTAATTGTTTTCTTTTATTAAATATTGATTTGGCGCTCAATGTGTGCCAGACTCTGCTCTGGGACTGTTGATGCAGTGGTAAATCATAAAAGTTCCTTTCTCAGTGAGCTGTTATTTGAGTGTAAGTGCCTTAGCAAATAAATAAATAAAAATGTAGAATATTATGTCAGTATTGCTTATATAAAAAAAACCCAGGTAAGTAAATAGAATGAGTTTTCAAATTAGATAATTGGTGTGGAAAAACACAACTGCTAAAGCAATATTTGAGTATAGGCTTGAATAAATGACCTTAAGATTAGTCTCCTGGCAAGAGAAAATCTTTGGTATGAAGTCCCCAAGAATGGAGATTGCCAATTGTATCCATGGTGTAATGAAAAAAGTCCATGATGGTCAGAGCAGATGAAGTAGGAAGAGAGAAGAAAGATAATATGTGAAAGGAAGGCAAGGTCCAGATCTTATGTGCTCTGTTGTCCGTAGTGAGAAGATTGGGTTTTATTCTTCAGTGTGTCAGGAACCTATGTGACAGTGTTGAGTAAGAGAATGAAATCATTTAAGTCATATTTTAAAAGATTATTATACATGCTGTGCAGAGAGGGAGAGCAAAAGCGACTATTAGGAGACCTGCAGCATTCTGGATGACAGATAACAGTGGCTTGTATTTCTATGGGATCAGTCAGTGGGGGAGAAATGGTTCGGTTATGGAGATATTTTGAGAGCAGAGCTGACAGGATTTGCTTAGCTCAGATTCCTGTATGTACACAACCATTGTAGGGTTCTTTGATGGACTGAGGGTCTGCTGTGATCCTGTCTAATTGGATAGAATTTTACTTAACCAGGACCTTGATTTTCTTCTAGTGCCTCTCATGATACCAGGTTGTATATCCAAAGTAATAGAGGTGATGAGATAAAAGCTGATAAGAGGAAGGAGAATAGAGGCATGTTTTAATGAGTGCCTTGTCACAAGAGAGGACAGAGTTGCTGTTGCTTGGGCCAGTGTGAGGCTGTGGCTGCCAAGGCTGCTGCTTTCTCTCACATGCTGGAGATTCCCTAGTCTCCCCAAGAGAGAAGAGTTTCTCAAAGTGGAATTTGACCTTAGTGCTCTAGGTTTGCCAAGCAGTCTAGTGAGAAATGGTAAACAGCAGCTGTTTAGATATAGCTGTGTCAAAAAGTGCCTACTACATGTCACATGGGGTCAGTCACCCACATCTGCACTCAGAGTGGTGACAGTTGCTCTCACTGACATATATCACACACCTCAGGGGATATCTGTCCATGATCAAGGGCTTTTCCAAGTTTTGCAGTTTGCAGAACCCCAGAATTTATGAGCTAGGAGTTGTCGCAAAGATTATCTTATGTAATAGACTAAATATCTAAGGCAGCCAAAGAAGGTAATTGCCTATTAACATACAATTGGATAGTGGCAGAGTGAGACTGACCTTGCAAAGATTTCTTCCATCAGGAATTGGGGATGAAGAGCCATTGCAACTGTTTCCCTTCTATAACATAAGAGGATATAATTTTTCTGCAGTTTTATTATTCCTGATGATGAGTAGAGCAACCTTTGTTTCTCAAGTAAATGAAAATATAATCAGGCTTTTCTTTCTGTGTTGTAATTGTCTTTTAAACAAGGAGCTTTAGATATGACTTACTATGAATTTCAAAAGAACAGTTAGAATAGCCAAGAACAGATCAGGAAGTTCAAAACCCCCTATTATTAGAAGAACTCAAAGTCCCCAGCAAATTTTTTTCATTAACAAATTGCTGCATGCAATAACTAATTTTTGTGAAAGATGGAAATGAGAAGGCAATGTGTACATATTAGGAATCATGGTTGTACTATTTTAACCAGACTTCTTGTCATCAACACAAGAAATCAAAGAAATAATTGTATCAGCATTGTTTCTCCAGTTTATCTTCTATATTTCCATGTTAGCATTCAGCCCAAGACACCCAATCACCAAAAGAAACTGCAGAGGGTATTTTTTTTGAGAGGTCTTTGTGTAAAAATAGTATCTTAAAGTACTCCTTCCTTTGGTAGTTTTAGTTCACTATAACATGTCACATGCATCATGGAATTAGACTTTCAGGTATTATTCTTTTCTTCTAATTTTTTAGATCATATTTGTAGACACCCAGAAAAAATTATTTTTTCTTGCTTTTGTATGCTTGAAAAATTTTAACTTCACATTAGTGCTCTCAACTGTCTAGTGCTAGTTTTGACTGAGTAATACTTCCCAGTTTAAAAATATGCCTTAGTATTCTGTGTTATCTCTTTTGAGTTAAATTATATATACATGTAGATAAAAACTGGTTTGGAAAGAAAAGTTTTTTATTTTCTTGAAATTCTCAGATCTAATTGACAGAGAACAAAAAGACATATCTTTTCTGTTCAAACCAGGTTTTATAATACTCTTTTAAACCTAAGTTTGTATTAATAATTCAAATGGTCTTTTCTTGTCAAAAAGTTGAGTGATGAAGTTTCCACGGGGACTGATCCACTCTCTGAATTGCAGGAAAATGTATCTTTCCATTCTCTTCATGCTTTTCATTGACACTAGTACAGCCTTAACAATTGCCATCACAGTTTACCACTTTTGACTTTGATATGATCCAAAAACAAGGGCCTAAATTATTCTCCTCATCCTCCCCCACTCCTTCCCTTGTGATCTTGATAAGAGAGGCTTGGGCCAGGATAAAAGCAGGTGAAGTGGTAAGTAATAGTCAGATTCTTGATATAGTTTGTAAGTAGAACAAACTGGATATTTTGATTGAATGTAGACTGTAAGACAGAGTCGAGTGACTCCAGTTTTTGTTTTTGTTTTGACATGATCAGTTGATAAGGTAGAGTTCTCATGTACTGAGATAAAGTGCAATGTGAGATGAACATATCTGGAGTAGAGATTAAATGTCCAGTTTTTGTACTTGTCCAGATGTCAAGGTGGTAATTTGTTTTATAAACCTGGAGTTTAGGGAAGAGTTTCACATTGAAAATATAACTAGGAAGCATCAATCTATTGATAGCATTTAAATCCATGAGAACGTATAAGATTGCCAAAGGAGAGAGTACAGGTAGTAAAGAAACAAAAGGAAGAGACACCTGAGACCCTATATCACTTGACAGTTGGGGAGACGTGGAGGAATCAGCAAAGTAGAAGAACGAGGCATAGCTAGTGAGGCAGGCCATCAGGAGTGGCATTATATTTTGCAAGCCCTATAAAGAAAGTGCTTCAGGGAAGAGGGAAGGATCCACTGTCAAATCTTTCTGAGAGTTTGTATTAACAAGAACTGAGAAATAAATGCTATATTTTGCTATATTTTGCAACACGAAGATCAAGAGCAGTTTTGGTGGATGTTGGTATTAAAGCCTAACTGCAATGTACTCAAGGGAGAAAAGAGAAGTGGAATAAAATAAGTGTAGATATTGGAGAAGTTTAATTTGTAAAGGAACAATAATACAACAAAAAACAGGACAGAAAATGTAGAGTTAAGAAAAGTTATATAGACAAGAGTTCTTGAACAAATAGGAAATTATATTTAAAAATCAAGAGGAAGATATGTCTTTCAAAAGGGCACAGGCAAATGCTTGGTGGTAAAGGAAGGAAGGAAGACTGTATGGACAAAGATGCAGAAAGATGGGTGAAGGTTGTGGTGGGAAGTTTATGAACTACTGAGATCTGTCTGTTTTAAACAGTTACATACAGGAAGATTTCTTTTCTTTTCTTTTCTTTTTCTTTTTTTTCTTTTCTTTTTCTTTTCTTTTCTTTTCTTTTTCTTTTTTCTTTTCTTTTCTTTTCTTTTCTTTTCTTTTCTTTTTCTTTTTCTTTTCTTTTCTTTTTTTTTCCTTCCTTCCTTCCTTCCTTCCTTCCTTCCTTCTTATTCATTCATTCATTCATTCATTCATTCATTTATTTTAGAAAGGTCTTATTTAAAACATCATTGTATTCTTTAAATAAAATATATTCTACTAAAACATTTCTTTTATTCATAACTTTAAAGTCTACGAACTTTCTAAATGAGCCTTTTTTTTTATAGCTCTTTGACCATGGAAATTACATTTAAATATATTAAGAATAGACTTTTTATTCCAGAATCTCCATGCATTATGTGGACTTAACTTATAATGTTGTCATATAATTTAGGAATCATAAGCTTCACTAATTTTGCTTCTACTTTTTAATTCACAATTCCATTCAGTATTGCCTTTACTATTATAAATTAAGAAATTCAAATTTCTCCTATATTTGGAATAATACAATGTTCTTGAATTCATTTTGCATGAATTTCCATATATTTTGTTTGCCTTTCAAAAACTACGACTCACATATTTAACTAACGTAACCTTTTGGCTGTTTTATAATTGAGTATAAACGGTTCAGGAAGTAATGTTTAATATATTTGCAAATTTTGTTCTGTTGTTTGATATTATTAACTACCAGACAAATTCAGGAAGATAAAGAATAGTTATAAGTTAATACCAAGAACCCACTTCATGGCATTGGAATTCTTATTGCCACATTTTAAAAACTTTATAACAATATTTTGAGGTAGGTTTTAACTTACAGATTTAAAGAGTGAATGTTACACTGGAAAATGTGATACAATGGAGAGAGTGGGGAAGGAAAATTTTGTCTTTAGTGGTAATAATAGGTTAAATTTCCTTTAGAACTCCAAATAACTAACATCCTTTTACTTTCAACTGGAGATAAAAAATTGCTTTTGAGATTCTTTTTTTGAAAAAAAAAAAAAAGAAAAAAGAAACAACTATGCAAGGTTTACTGCATCATTAACAAGTTCACATAATTAAAGATCCTGAAAATGCTCAGTGTAGAGTAGCATGGATTCTGCATAGAAAGCAGTAAAAGTTAATTAAAGTACTAATATGTTTTTTGAGAATATTAAATTTTTATTGTCAACCTCTTACATTTCTGTTACAATGTAATTATTTTTGTTTCAGTACTTTGCTTTTGGCTGTTTTTGTTGGCAGAAACATGTAGCTTAAGTCTGATCTTTCTCTTCTTTCAATATGACAAAATAAATATATTAGACATGAAATAGTATTTTGGACAATACTATAAATTTTAGAATTTTGAAGAACTATGAATTCTATAACTGTGAAAATTTGCTGTTTCTTTCCTTTATACTTCAAATTTCTATATCCACTAGATGTCATTATGTCATGTCCTATAGAATCCACATTTAAATATACCTTTAACTATAAATCTACTTCCCCTTACTTTGACATTTTCAGAAATAAAGCAAACAAAGGTTATATGAGCTCTCTATTTTTTTAAAACCATGCCCAAAGATTAAATTTCCTTGATGTAATATTTATAGTATATTGTGAAAGTTTTGTTAATTTTTCATAACTAAGTGATGTCTTTAATTTTACCAATTGGAATAAAGGGATAAAGCATAATAATTTCCCTAAAACCCATTGTCAGGGTTTGCCTCGTCCTTGGCTCTAATATGAATGCTTATTTTCTGTGAGCCAATATTCAACATGTACTATGTAACATGTGCTATCCTTTTAATTTAATCCTTATGACAATATTATGAGATATATGATTTATTATCATCTTATTCTGTGAAGCTGTGACTTAATGAATTTAAGTAACTTATTCAAAGTAACACAGCTAGGATATGAAGGTATGGATATATAATTCTGGGTCTGTCTGTTTCTGAAGACCACTTCTTAACAAATAACCTTTTTTCAGAGTATGATCTTCAGGTGATCTATGATGCTTTATAAGAACACAATCCAGAGGATCAATTTTGATGGTGGAACAGAATGTGTATTTTTACAAAATTATCATAGGAATTCTTGCATGCTCAATTTGAGAACCATCACAAAAATTTTACAAAGGCTTGTTTTCTCAATTGTTGGGTTATTTGCTTTCTACCTTTGACAACTTGCCTTCCTTTATTGACTCAGTCTTTAGCAGAAACTCAAAGAGTGAGGATCTAAGACCCTATGGTGATTGCATGGACTCAGCACTGAGTCTGTCATGATGTATTTCTCTTGCTAGAGCTAAATAAACTTCTGTCCTATGTTTTTTAAAGCATAGGGAATTGGACTCCCTTCTCTCTGCCTTTTTTCTTGAGTTCAGCTCTTTGATTAAGCATGACCAGAACTCATCTGCTTTCTTCTAGACACTGATGATGTTACCCTAAGTGAACTGTAGCCTATTTACTTCCAGAGATGCCTTCTTGCCAAGTTCTGCCCATCTTTGAGTTAGAGCTGCCATCTATTACTGGTCATAAAAGACTTTGTGTATGCATTACATTGTTTTTCTGGGCTGGTACTTCTTTCCATCAGTTTTAACTGAGTGTGAAGTATTAAACATGCTCCATTCCAGAAAGCAGGCTTGTTTTTTGGGATATTCCAGTGACCTGGATGAACTACATCCTGAAATAATGTCATGCATCATTTTCAAACAAAATGCAACTCTATCATAAAGGAATATACCATATAACCCAATAATATTAGTAAGGGGATTTGGTAGATTCAATAAAATTAGATCTATCCCCAATAGATGAAACTTAGGAGCAGTGAGTGACATAAGTAATTTTTTTGTGGACCTAAGACGAGGTATAATTTAGCAGGGTTTTGCTTACTTATTATATTTTTAAGCAAAGAGTATTTGATGTGAATATGACATATGTTGTATATTCTCATTTACTATCTCAGATAGTCAAAAATCTCTTAAAGCCTCTGCTTTGGAAATTCCATAATTGCATAATGTACCTTAGAGTATTTCTTTCCTCAGCACTTCATGAGACAGTTATTAAAAAGACATTAGGTGGAAAAAAATATTTCTCAGGACTTAATTCAAAAGGGAAAAATATCCTGAAAACTATGGTATTTTAACCATGAAGTACAGTAGAAAATTTTCAGCCTTAGAGACTGAAGTAAGCCTCTTTTGCTGTTTCCTGATTACTGTATTTCAAATAACCAGAAATTTCATGGGTATTAATCGATCACCATTTCCTTTACAATCTTTTCACAATATGTTTCTATCATATATTCTGTTACCTTTCTCATCTCTCTATTATGTATGTCTGTTCTTTTTTTTTTTGGCTTCATTAACATTGACTCTCAAACCTTGTCAATAGAATGAATAAAACATATAAAGAACTCCATAAGCCAGCTCGAGATTTTATTTCTAATGATCATCAGGTTGAATTAATCAGCAGCCTTTTGTGAATAATTTATAAACCAAGAATGAATAGGATCATTAATTGGTATGCCTTCCTGTAGGTTTGTAAATTATTATTCATGACTGATAGTTATATAAAGAAAAAGCTTTATACCTTACTGGTGCATTATCACATAAGTTCCAGCAGCAATTGAGAAAGAATAATTGAATGAATGATACTCTTCAGTACAACAGCCAATTATGATAAAACTCACAACAAATGCGTAGAAAGAAATGTATTTAATTATCAGAGAGTTGCCAGGGAGGTTTATATTGTTCCCACTACTTTCTTGTTTAGGATATATCAACACACAGAGAAGGATGAAGGAAATTTGGGCGGCTTAGCCTCCTGACTAAAGAGTGACTGCCTCTTTTTTTGCTTTGGTCTCCCACTGCCCATATGTGAAGCTTTCCTGGGAAACTGAATAACGTGAACAGAAAGATTAAGGTGGGAATGCTGCTTATGCCTAGATTATTATTCTCATGTAGTTGTAACCACTTTGATTAAAGGGTCTTGCTGCTAAGTAAATTGGAATAGATTATCCTTACTCTAATAAATTACTTTTAAGTGGTTTATCAGGGTAGATGAAAGTAAAACCAATATAAAAATTTAATAATAGTATGGCCTCTGAGTAATGGCCTCTTCAACAGTGTCCACACATAATCCTTGGAACCTGAGAGTAGTTTGTGTTACATGGCAAAAGGAATTTTCCATATCTAATTAAGGTTACTTGGCTCTTAAATAGGGTAGTTATCCTGCATTATCTAGGTGTAAATAAACTCATCACATGGGTAGAGAACTTATTCTGGCTGGAGTCAGGAAGGAGTGAGAAACTTTCAGCTTGAGAAGGATTTGAAGCACCGTTAATGGTTCCCAGTTAGGGACCACATGTAAGGACTGGAGAGAGGCTCTAGAGCTTATGGAAAGCATGAAAAGAAATGAAGACAGCTTCTAGGAGCAAAATCCAGTCCCTGGCTGACAGCCAATTCGGAAACAAGGACCTCAGTCCTACAATTGTAAGGAACTGGATTAGGCTAACTTCTTGAATGGGCTTGGAGCTTCCCAGAGCTTCCAATAAGGAACACAGTGCTGCCAACACTTGATTTTAGTCCAGTTGGTTTTAATGCCTTTATTGTAGACTTTTGTCAGACTTCTAACCTACAGAACTATGAGATGATGAGAGAGTGTTATTTTAAACTGTGGTAATTTGTTATGGCAACAGTAGAAAACTAATCCAAATACAGGTTTGTGACTTGAGGAAGTTATTTACTTTTTCCGTGCCTCCACTTCCCCATTTGTAAAATAGGCTTAACAAGGGTTTCCTCCTCATTAGATGAGCTATATGATTATGCTATATAATTGTTAGGTTTATGTACATCAGAAACTCTAGTCACATAGGAAGAGACATAATGCCAAAGGGTCGCCAGAGTATATTACAAAATAAATAAATAAATAAATAAATAAATAAATAAATAAATAAATAAATAAATAAATAAATGATAAATGAAGTGAAGGAAGTAAAAATTTATGCTCTATAATGATCATATTTTATTAAATGGAATTCAGGTAAAAGAGGAAGCATACTTTTATAGATAGAGTGGTCACGGTTTATATGAAATATGTATTTGTGACAATCTCTAGCTATTCAAAACTAAATAGAAAATGGACATGTTTTGTTGTCTTATAGTAATGTGGTCTTAAGCATGTTGTCAGACCAATGTAATTTTTTAACCTCAATAAAATTGTGACACAAGCTTCTTAGTCGGTCATTCAAGAGTCTTTCAAAGTATTCAGTTACCCACTCTTTGGGAAACATTTCATTTATATAAATAAACAGAAAGCAAATTTTAATATTATTTCAGAATCATTTAACTTGATCAACACTGAATGCAGCCACACTGTTCAGATGGTTCTTTCTGTATGGGTTTATACAGAGCCAGCTTGAGCATAGGCAGCATTCATTGAGTACAATACTATATGTCAAAGTGTAGTGCTAAGCCTTTGTATCTGAGCATTAAATCCTACTACATAGTGTTTTCTTAATATTTAACATGGTCTTGATTAATTAATAATATATATGAATTATTGCTTAGTTCTTTAACTCACATGAATTTATGTAGATGGCTTGATTAACACAGCCATAAAAAGAGGACCTAAAGGTATTTTCTCTAGGTGAATTGGCTTGGTCACTTTAGAAACCTTTAGATTTAAATGTCATTAGTATTTCATTTTCTACTTACAACCATAGATGAGGATGACAATTCAATTAGACTGTCAAAATTTAACAGATTTTGTCATATGACAAAATATGACCTCAGGGAGGAGTAGAGTTGTTATTAGGAATTTATTCATAAACTCTCCAATGTAACAAAATTATTAAGAAGGGAAACATTTAACACTAAATTACTAATGCTCTTTGACATGGACTGAATTTTTTTTCAAAAATCAAAGATATCTTTTTTTTTTGCCTCAAAATCCAGGCATTTCTAGGACTAACTATAAAATGATTGAGAAGTTTTATCATGACCCTGATCATGATAAAATGGTCCTTACTTCTTTCCTGAAGTTTTTCAAGATGAACCTTCTTTAGGGATTGAGTTTTCAGTGGATACATAAAAATAGCAAACAGGTATATATAAGGGATAAAATGTTACTAGTTTATGGATGGAATATCTCAAGTTCACTATATAATTAAAACTTAAATGTAGGTTGGTAAGAAACAACTTGAAGAAATATTCCATTTGGGTAAGGATGGGGCAAAGTCTCACTCTGCCGGGACAGCAGATAAGGTGTCTACACCATTCCGTCTAAATTCTGGAAAAAATTATTATAGTATAAGTTATATTGCTATAATTCAGGTATATGTGACTAAAAGTGTTGATGAGGAGGAAGAAATTAAAAGAAAATGGAATAACAAGTAGGGAGTAATAAATTATATAGTTGTTTTTTATGGTGAGAGAGGTCAGCCAAAGCTTAATGATGAAAGAGGTGTGAGGAACATAGACTTGGTTTAAGAATATGGTCCCATTTATGTATTCTAAGTATAATGTATGCTGATGTCAGTAGTGATGAAAATAGCAGCTGCCATTTAGTGAGTGCTCAATATATGAAAGGTATTATCTTTAATTCACATTAACTTTATGGGATAGCTACTATTGTTCCCAATGAGTGATAAAAAATTCTATTTATATTGGTCTGATAACATGCCTAAAGCCACATATCTATCAAAAATTTCATTTTAATAATTGAAGCATGCTAAAGACATAAAGATGTTATCTCTAGACATATTGGCTTGATATTGTCTGATAGATTATCAGAAGTAAAGATAATTAAAGTCTGCCATAGTTCCTGATGAAAAGTCCTGATACAGTAGGGAAGTTGAAAATAAGGTATTCTTGTTGTTTGTGCAATTGAGTTTGGGGTGGCCTTGGTGCCTAGCTTGATCTTATGGCAGAGTTGTTTTCTATACCTTCCAAAGCTGTCATTAGACATTTTCCACCTTTTATCTGGCCGTTTGGAATGCTCACTCTTGGAGAAATCAGCCTCCATGTAAGAAATCTGATTACCTGAAGATATTAAGCTGTGGGGAACCCCAAGACAGATATGTGGAGGGATAATGGAGACGACAAGATTTCCAGACAGCCAGAGCTGGTCTAACAGTCCCGGGCCAGGCACCAGAGGTATGAGTGAAGAAGCCATCATGGACATTCTAGACCACAGCAGAAGAATTGAGGAAATTAAACAACAGAAAAAAAACTATGGGCGCTAAGGCATATGGCACCAGTCAAGCTGGCTCAGCCATCTCCAGCTGTTTGTGCCTGCCTAGCTGAAGTCTCAGTCTTCATGGAGCCATATTTGCTGTGCTTTGCCTAAATTCTTGATTGATAAATTTGAGAATACAGTTAAATGATTGTTATTTTATGCCACAGAATCAATGTGGTTTATTTCACAGCCATAGACAACCAGAACAGAGTATACACATATAAGATTTCTGTATGAGTCCAATTATGGCACAATGGTAGGCTTGAAAGAAAAAAAGAATAATCATGTACATCAGATGGGTTAGAATTCATGGTAGGAATTCTGCACCATTTGAGAAATTCGATTTCTAGATGAAAAACTGAGGAACATAGACAGTTAGTAATTAAATAATAAAAATAGTAGTCATGTTTTATAAAACTATTATGTGTCCAGAACTATGGAAAAGCTTACATTCATAATCTCTATTTTTTCACAAGGAACTTATTCCAGGTCATATAAGTAGTAACAATGTGAGCTAGGATTCAAACTTTGTCCACCTGATTTCAAACACATTTTAATTTCCATTGTTTCATATAGTTTCACTTGTAGCAACTGGCATCATCGTATAGGAGAAAAATCAGTGATTGACTGCTGTAACATATTTCAGGTTTTCTTCAAGTTCTTAAAACACCATATTTGTGGAAGTACCTTCACTCTTTGATAAGCTGAGACTGTAAAAATGTTGCAGCCTGAATTAACTGAGGATCTGGTTTAAGCAGAGACTGTTAATAGAGGACATCAGTGGCACCAGCTGGCAAGGTATATGGAAGGTAGTTCCTATTCAGAGGATTGTCTATTGCTTAAGATGAATGGATTCTTATTTCCCAATCTAATAGTTAAACTCTGAATTGAACTATTGGATTTCTAGATTTGTACATAAATCTAGAAATGTTTAAATCTTATAGTATTCATTTTAAGTCTATCACATATGTACTGAAATTGTTCCTCATCCAAGATTATGGATGGTGAAATTTATCTCATGAGTAATATTAATGGACTTCAATTATGAAGTGTTGATTCTGGTTTGGCCACTTTGTAATATGCCTTTTTCAAGATATAAATTCATTGAGCCTCTGTTTTCTTATCTGTCATAAAGATATAAGCTTACCAAATCACAAATTAATAGAACTAATTTATGTAAAACTCTGATATTATCATAATATGTTCTTTCTTCTTCTGTTATGCGATTTACAGAATTATAATTTCTTTCAAAGAATAGAGTTTCAGGTCAAATTCCATTGACTCCTGTAATTAGCCCCTGAATAATAAGTCTTTATTTAAGATATATTTTTTGTAGACCAAAGATAGTCTCAATTTTTAGCATAATATTTTACTGATCACATGGTTTTAATTTTGATTTTATTGATTTACTGAAAGAGTTACAATAGCAACTACTTGTCATGTAAATAAAGGTATAGATTATTTTAACTAATTATAACAAGAGTATCATGGAAGTCATATGGATAATAACATAAGCTTTGATAACCCCCCAAAATATTGCGATTTTTCCCTAAAATTCCGATATTCTCTCCAGCATGGCCTAGTTATTGATGGCACACACACACACACACACACACACACACATTTATGTATTTATAATTATTTATATATATTTTTAAGACCCTCATCTTTGGAGCACTGCTTTATGAAGGTCTTATAAATCTACAGTGTTCGTGTAAGTTTTTGTGATTTTTGAACTCCTGGAAAGCTGCTATTCAAAAAAAATATCTTGCTACTTATTTTCTGGTCATTAAAAACATGAAATACAGTTATACCTGCAATTACTGCCAAGTGAAGGTCTGAAAGCTAACTCTTAGGTGGATACCAGGCCACAGGGAATATTTGGTATTAACATGGACATTATACTTCCTACTTATCATTAGGAGGCATAGTTTGTACTAGAAATTAGAATTAAATTGTCATCTCTAGAACAGAAGGGGTCTAAGAGATTTATGCATCCCTGCTCTTGGTCATTTTGGGTTTCTCATAATGCTGATTTGGTCTGAGAACCAGGACTGCTTCTTGGTTAAAAATATCAATGGAGATATAATTATATCTCCATTTTAGATAAGGGAACTGAGATTTAGAGAGTTAATTAACATGTTCAAAATCACACAGCCAGTTAATATTGGTGCCATTATTTCCATTTCTATTCTCATTTATTTGGTTCCCAAACCCATGTTATTAACCACTATGTTTTTTAACCTCTCTGCTTAATAAAGTTCTGCCAGTTATTATCAATACATTCCTAAGAGATTTTTATATGCATTCTTATCTCCTGTGAAAGTTTAAAAACTAACATTTTTAGGTCATTTAAGAATACAGTGCTTATCAGGTCACTTTGTTCTGATAATCTTTCAAGCATGTTACCTGCTTAAGAGACTTATTTTGAGTACTCATGACTTCTTTTCCCACGAAATGTCATTTTACTTGAGATTTTTCTGTATGCCATGTGTTTTGGGGGTAAACATATGAAATTACATTTATCTTCTGGAAATTTCAACTCGATATCATTATTTTGAAAATAAGAAATATTTGAATAGGGACAATTAACACACTCTTTTGCTCTTAACATGTGTGACATAGCTTATTTGAACATAGGCCTGAGGTTCAACACCTTGTATTATTTGCTATTTATATGCAGCACAAATTTTAATCATATTCCAAGACCAACATATGAAGAGAAGTAGCAGAATAAGATGATACTATAGCTACTGCCCAACATCCATTACTCAATTTAAACATTGTATACAGAAAGTTCTGTCACATGGTACAATTTGTCACATTGATATAATAATTATTTACCAGATGGCTGAAAGTATTAGGGTTTGCAAGTGTATTAGGATATAGCTCCTGAGAATATCAAGGATATTTGTATAGACAATAGTTTAAAACTGAAAAATTGATATTTAAAAGGTTAAATTTAGTTATGTGAAAAATTTTCCTTGTAAAATAACTTATTCCCAAGAAAATGTCCAGATTAATGGACACTAACTTTTAAAAGTCTTCATGTATAGTACAATATGAGTTAAACCTTATACCATTTTTTGATTTTTTAATATTTTGCAGACCATTCTAGCCCTGACATATACTATGGGAGATGAGATTTTTCTAAAATCAAAAGTTGTAGGGAGATACCTCTACAAACTTAACTATAAAATTTCATCTTAGATTTCTAATAAAATTAAAACAAAACAAAATGGTAAATGATCTGAAGCAATATAACAGCCAAAGGAGGTATCTTCTACATTTTAGATATATTTTGATGCATGTCTTTAAATGCAACATCTGATATCCAAATGTAGTATATCCTATGGTTAAATGTAAAACTTCCCTTGAAGCAGATGATGAGAGTGAATTAATTTAGAAAGCTACTGTCATTGTTAATATTAGAGTCTGTCACCTTCCACACATGGGGGAGAATTTTACTTACAGACCAATTTAGCTGAATTTAAACAAGAATTTCTTATTAGTATATTATTCTCACAGCTGATGACTGTTGTGGAATTTAGTTCAAAAAGGAATTATTCTTCCCACTCCCCTACTATCCCAATCCACTGAGGGCTTTCCCATCTTTGACTAATAGTACTTATCTTTTTCATGCTGTGTATACTTTGTGTGTTTATTCCACTATTTCCTTGGAAAATTTTCAGTTCTAATTTGCTAAGTAAACTAAAGAATGGGTTGTGTATGCGGTTTTTTGTTTTTGTTTTTGTTTTTTTAAATAAACTAATTTGGGATATCTTGAGATTGTATGGCTTCAATGACTAATGATGCTTTCCTCTGACTTCAGGTCTCAGAGGTAAATGTGTTATACATATGGTGAGTTCATAATAGGGAGTTAGAAGACCCAGAATCTAGGCTTGAAACTGATTGTCTCACCTCTGGTTTTTGGCAGTTAACTCCACCACCATTCTTCTCTACCCATAACACCACAGAGAACTATGTTTCTCATTTATTAAATAGAAGTATTAGACAAGGCACATCTAAAGACAGTTCTACTTTGAACAGGAAATGAGTTACTCAAATAAAATTGCTTGTTAATTGCAGCCAAAGACAATATCATATATCATATATTTAATTTATGTTTCCTTCTTCATTGAATAATGTTGTATAATGGATGTCTAATGCACTGAGAGCATAATTCATTCTTGTCAACATGCTCATGCAGTGCTAGAGACATGGGATAACTAGACACAGAAGCTCGAAGTTCAGTAATTCTCATTCTCTCTCTCTCTTAAAAAAAATTAATTATATCTCCTAAAACTAAAGTGAGCTCTCAATTTTTCCATTGTCTAACCAAAAATAAGATTGAATAAATAAATGAAAAAGGACTCACCACAGAGATAAAAATTTGCTTCTTTCTGGTCTTGGGGATACTATGGTTATTCATTTGAAAAGAATTCTAAACTACAAAGTAGAGCTCTCTTCTGTCTCTGAAAATTTGCCCTGCCTCCTTTGTTCAGTAAAGTTCTTTGCACATAAAAGTTTCTGGTTTTGTTGACCTAATGTATTATTTGATTGGTTGATAATTGCAATCTGTCAGTGAAGCAAGACAATAAAATAATGCTTAAGTCAGGAGGACATGCAATATCTCCCAGCATAGAACTATATTTAAATATTGAGAGCAGATTTCATCTAAATACATATGTGAATCAAATTTGACTTTTTAATTTGTTGACACGTTTGGTTTTCCTTAGTCTAGTAGCATGCGGTGTATAATACAGCCAATCATGTGGGAGTTTTGAAAATACAATAAAGAATGTGTTAACAATAAAACAGAACTACCGCATTTCCTTACATAGCTTTGAAGCAACAACTTTTCATCTTTACAACCTGCTAACAGTTAGCACTAACAATCACATTTAAGTGGAATGAGTACAATGATTGCCTATAGGGATAAAAGAATGTTAGGATATAGGAACTATTCAAACAAAATATAAACTACTACTTTTGACAGAAAACTCATGGAATAGTTTAATGTCATAACAACACAAATCTCCTCAAATTTATTGAATGTTATTTATCCAGACTATGAATCAAGAAGACATTTTATACAAGCAATTTTTTAATATACTATCCATGAGTATTATTCTTTATGTTGATTGACCATAAGTCTGAAAATTTTGAAGTCTTTGAGAAACATTAAAAAAGTGTGTGTGAAATAGATTTAGTTTTATCTCTGAGTTAAGTGTATTTATTAAATGTCAACATTATGGTGAGTGGCAACTTCAGGACAGTGTTTTAATCAGAAACATTTACCGATTATCTTCTCTACACAGGCAAAGTGCTAGGAGTTTTGGAGCTTCAAAGTTAAACCAGATAATTTTGTCTTCTAACTTGCCTATATTAGATTAGAAAGAATAGATTAATTCACAGTTCTTCCATATATATATATACTTTACTAATCATTTGAAATAGTATTAACTATTAAAAAATAAAATTAACAAATTGAATAGTGGTAAATTATTTTTTTCTGATGATGAAAGATCTTTAAATAATTCGATTAAAATAAACTTTAATCATGTCACAAAGTAATCAACATTTTAAATGGCTCTCTTCTGTTTTCAGAATTAGTCTTCAAAATGCATACTAATGCATTTTATACCATGATCACAAACTACTTATTTTCTACCATTATCTCCTGAGACTTTCCTATGTGTACTTCAGATACATTAGAATTTTCACTTTTCTATTTCCTGAATACTATTGACTTGGTGCCTTTCCTTATTCTATTTCCAGTGCCTGAGATGTCCCTGCCCACTAGTAAAAATTCAAATTCAAGGATACATTCATATATGTTTTTCTGACCTCACTCTATTTTCTTTCTCAAAATCCTCATAATATTTTTCTTGAGCTGTCTCTCAGGGCACTTATATTGTAAAGGTAAAAGCACTTAGTACTTTTTTGCTTGTTCCTAGTAAGTGTGAAGTGGTATCTCGTGGTTTTGGTTAGGTTTTCTCTAAAGATTATAAATATGAGAGGGTTCCCTCTCCCTTTTTTTTCAGGAATCCAGTTCCCAGCTAAAAGCCTATGAGGGAT
The DNA here is from genome assembly GCA_030015415.1 of Cynopterus sphinx. Taxonomy (NCBI): domain Eukaryota; kingdom Metazoa; phylum Chordata; class Mammalia; order Chiroptera; family Pteropodidae; genus Cynopterus; species Cynopterus sphinx. The sequence continues at coordinate 33,808,817 of CM057382.1, read as the reverse complement.
TTTTCAGTCCTCACTGTATGCAGTTACAAGGCTTTGCCTGACTGATCTCATGGAGGAAACAAGGGTTTGGTACACAGCCAGTGCATTATGATCTTTGAAGGCAGTCTCAGTCAAGACTTGTACCCCCATCCCCCTGCCCATCCAGCCATCTCCATTCCTAGCTTCTTTTTGGAGGTCTCTTTAGTTAGGGCTCTCAGCAGATGCCTTCTTCAGGTGACTCTGCCAAGACTTACTTATGGGAGGGACTTTGAAGGCAGTCTTCTTTCATTCAGACTCAGTACTTAGGGTTTTCCTACTCTTAGCCTTTCCATATCACCATTCCCCAACCCCAACTCCTATAACCCTGGTTTCTCAAACTGCAGGAGCCTTTTTTCAGAGTTCTTTCTTAGTTCTTTATCAGCATACCCTTTCATGGGGGAAATGGAACAGTAAGGAGAGTTAGCATTTTCTCTAATTTGGCCTCTTTCTTATATTATTGCAGTAAATCATTAAAGACTTGACTGTTTATTTAATTTTGGCTTGTTATCTTATATAGGTTACTCCAATCTCTGGCAACCGATACTCTCCAGCTCAAGGGAGCTCTTGACTGTTTCTCCTTTCTGTCTTTGAGTTTTCAATATTTAGTTAGTGGCGCTATGTGTCAAAGACATTTTTGGTCCTAAGTGCCATCAAGGAACTAAGGGGTTAGTATAAGAAACACTCCAATAAATCACTTTTGCAGATTAGAAAAATAAGAGCTATGACTGACAGTGCAACAGGAATAAGGAGTAGAATGAAATGAGTTAAACCAATGAATAAAGACGCCATCCTGGCTAATAAAATTCAGATGTGAAGAGTTAATAGATCTTGGAAGAGTGCTAGGGAAAGTGAATTTCAGGCATAATAAACAATATAAGCAAAGGCAAAAAATAATCATGATTATCAAAAACATCAAAAAGTGAGTTAAAATAGATGTATTTTCAGGATTATTAGAAATGAGGATAATGAAAATAGTAGAGGAAGGTCAGTGTTGTCCTTTTGCAATAAAGATCAATCTATGAATGACTTTCATTTATGTGTTTTTAATTTAAAAAATAAATTGAGATATAATTCACATGATATAATGTTCACCATTCTAACCATTTTAAAAAGTAAAATTCAGTATTTTTTAGTATATTTGCAATGTTGTACAACCAGAACACTATCTAATTCCATAATACATCTATACCCTAAAGAAAAACTTCACAGCTCCCAATTGCCCCTCTTACACTTCCTGGAAACCATTAATCTACTTTCTATCTACATGGGTTTGTCTATTCTGGTTATTTAATATAAATGAAATTATACAATTTGAGGTATTTGTGACAGATTTCTTTAATTTAGTGTAATTTTTTCAAGGTTCAAGCATATTCATATGCAAGCCAAAATGAAATAAACAGTCAAGTCTTTTAGAGATTGAATAATATTCTGTGGTGAAGACATACCACATTTGGTTTATCTATTCATCAGTTGATGGACATGTAAATTGTTTCTACTTTTTGGCTATTGTGAATAGTGCTGCTATGAACATTTGTGTACAAGTTTTTGCATGAGCATGTATTTTCAATCCTCCTAGGTGTGAAAGTACTGGATTATGTTTGAGGAGTTGTCAAAATATTTTCCATAGCAGCTGCATTTTTTTACATTCCCCCCAGCAATACATGAGTGTTTTAATTTCTCCACCTCTTCACTAACACTTATTCTTACTATTTTTTAAAATTATAGTCATATAATGTGTATAGTCATACAATGTGTGTGAAGCAATATCTTGTTGTGGTTTTTATTTGCATTTCCCTAATGAATAATGAGGTTGAACAACATATCATGTACTTATTGGCTTATTCTTCTTTGGAGAAATGTTTGCCCATTTTCTACTGGGTTATGTGTCTTTTTATTGTTGAGTTGTAAAAGTTCTTTATATATTTTTGATAGTAGTCCCTGATCAGCTAAATGATTTGAAAATATTTTCTCCCATTCTGTAGATCATATTTTCGCTCTCTTAGTGCCTTTTGACACACAAGAGTTCTTAATTATGATGAGTCCAATTTACTTATTTTTGTTGTTGCTTGTGCTTTGATGTCATAGCAAGGAAACTATTGCCTAATCTAAACTCATGAAGAATTATACCTATGTTTCTTTCTTTTTAGTTTTAGCTCTTTTAGTTTTAAAATAAATTTTAAGTTAATTTTGTATATATAGGAGGCAGGAAATCCAAATTTATTTTTTTCTGCACATAAATATCCAGTTGTCACATCACCATTTGTTGAAAATACTATTATTTCCACATTGAATAGTCTTGACCCCCTTCTCAAAAGTAAATGACTCTAGTTGCATAGGGTTTATTTCTGGACTATCAGTTCTATTCCATGGACTATTAGTCAGGGTTCTCCAGGCAAAAAGAACCAATAAGAGATCTATCTATATCTTTATCAGCTCTATTTCTATCATCTCTATCTCTATATCTCTATCATCTTTATTTATTGATTGATATAGAGATAGAGAGAGAAAGTTTATACAGGCAAAAATCAAAATGAGATATAAATTTTAGGTCTAAGATTAAAAACAGAATAATCACTTAGAGAGTTATTTAGAAATCTAGGCAGGAAATGATGAAGACATGATTAGGTAGTAGGAATAGAGAGAATGCTAATGGTATGATCTTCATTAAAGATGTATAATCTTTAGATTTGTTGACTGGTTTGATGTAAAGTGATCAGAAGTAGAGAAGTAAAAATGATGAAAAGGATAAAGCCTTGATTTGGAAATCTGAGTTTTTTTTTATTTGTGAAGAGAGTGAATTAATGAGAGTAAGCAAGGATCAAAAAGAAAACTATGATTTTTAGCATGAGGCATATTGAATTCAGATGGCCTGTGGGACACTTGAATAGAGGTGTTCAGGAAAAATATAAATACACAGAGATGAATTTAGATTGTGCCATGCAAAATATATTACTATTGAGAGGGCAGTAAGAACTATAATCTACTCTGTGCTTGTAGTACTGAGCCATTCACTCTGGCACTGGGCCAGATACCACAGGAAGGTATCTTTTCCTAATTTATTCATCTAGACCTGGTACCTTTTAGAAATTCCTATAAAGCTTCTATCTGTGGGAGTGGTGAGCATGCTTAAGAGAGAGCTTATGACTAGAGATAAATTGGAAGAAGGACGTTGATGTTTGTCATTTTTCATGACACAATCTTTGGTATTGTACTTATGGCCACAGGCTTTAGAGCTGGATAGTTCTGTGTTCACTCACAAGCAGAACAAGTTAGTCAACCCTTTGAACTTTAGGCTGCTAGTTTATAATAATGAATATTTAACTCACAGTGCTATTGTAAGAATAAAGAACACAATGGATGTAATATTTTTACCTGAGATCCTGGAGATTAGTGGAAGCTCAGTAAATATAAACGCAGTAATTAAATCACCCAGTTATTTAATCAAACACGAATTTAGTTGTGTCTATGAAGGTGTCTTGTTGATGTGATTAACATTTATAATCAGTTGACCCTTGATAACCCTTGATAGAAGTCTGCATATCATCAAATCAGTTGAAAACCTTTAAGAGCAAAAAACCTAAAGTTTCCCAGAGAAAGTGTGACATCAGCTCTTGTACATGCCTACCATTAGGTACTACAAATTTCAAACTTGTCAGCTCTCTCAACCACATGGTCTTTTATTTTTTTGGATTTATTCTTTTTTGCTTCACATTGGAAATATAATCTATTTCTACTGGTAATCTCTCCCTTGTTCTTGATTTCTAGTTGTGAAGTAATTGAACATAGTGTTGTGGCCGCCAACCCCCGAAAGACACATGGACCACCAGAACTCAATGAGTTATAGGATCACACTCTTTATTCAGCCAGCGGGGTCTGCCAGGGGTACACAGACCCCAAATTAAGCAGCCCTGAAATGTACAGGTACAGGGTTTTTAAGCCCCAAATCCCATTCTTCATTCCGTCTGAACACAAAAGTCTATTTTTCTTCTATTCGCTACCTGTCAACCCACTGGTCAGGTGTGCAAGTAGGGGTACAGAAACAGAATACTTATTGTTAGAACATTATGTTCCTATAGTTAATAGCCTATGTTCCTATGATGGTAGCCAAGCAGTAATTTCCAGTAAGTAATTAGTTAACTTTTAAGCAGTAATTCTCCAGCCAACACAATAGCACATCAAATCTACGCCCCATCCCAAACACATAAATTCCCTTTCATGTTTTTATATTTGTACTTTATAAAAACATGTATTTATAATATTATCCTTGGTCTCTATTCTCCAAATGTTCCCTTTAAGGCATTTTATTAAAAGGCCCATTTTTCTTCTACCTGGGTTACAATTAAGAATTCTAAGGGATTTGGCAAAAACACATTACACATTGATCTTCATGTGCTAGTCTACTCTCACCTCATTTCTTGGACTTGCAAGTGATTTTTATTCCCAATGATAACCATACCTGTTTTAGAGTTTTTACTGGTAAATTAATATGTCTTTATTAAAATCCATACCACCACATGTATATATATATATATACACACACACACAATTATAGAATATTCCCCAGTCTCTATTTTACATACAAAATTATCACATTTGTTTTATCAAGTAAGAACAAGTAGAAGGGGCACTAATTATAAACTCAATGCAGACAGGGACAACTATGGATTCTTAGGAATAAGTATAATTTTCACTAAGTCGTTTTTCAATGGGTAGATAGATGTAAGAAAGCATAAATAAAGATCCAGAAGTCTCAAGAGGTAGTGTTTATGCAGATTTTTAATATTACCATGATATTTCTTAAATTTTTTGTCCTTGGAAGTCCTGGCTATTAATTTTGTGTGTGTGTATGGAATGTGTTCTCATTCCATTTACTTCCAGAAATTTTAATTAATCAAAATGTTACCATTGATTTGTTCTTTTATTAGATTCTTCTAAAATTGCAGTTATTGGAAGACAAAAGGCATTGGGCAGGTCTGTCTAAACATCATACTTATTTTAATTTAGACTTTAATATCGATTAAATTTTAATAAATTATTTTCCTTGGGGATTTTTGGATGAATAGATATGCTCTTATTGCAGACATACCTTAAGTTGCCTTAATATTTACTATGCATTCAGGTTTAGAAATAGCACATGCTGCCCCTAAATGCAAAATATTATGGAAACTTTCATAGTTTTAGAATATTTACCTACCTATGACCTAGCATTCTTGATAATCTCTATGCATATGGTGGGATAGCATAAGCAATTTTTAAAAATGTGTTACCAAAAGATTATTAACTTTTATTTATAATTATTGGATTATTTATAGCCTATTGATCTTTTTTCCTTCAGTCTATTTGATCTTTGAAAGTTTGAAATGCTCTGTTTTCATTCATATATATAAAAGATAATTTCTTAGATTTGAAAGTTCTGTGGGAATATTATGTATTTACGTATACAAGATGAGGTACCCTAGTTTTCCTACCAGACAGTAAATCTGGGATTCATGGAGTCAGTCAATATGGCATATAAATATACTTATTTCTTGCAGTAACTTGATAGCCTGATATGTATCTTGACAAAAACAAATACTCAAAATAAAAATTATTTACTACAATAACACATACTCAAATGAGAATTATTATGGGTACTATTTATACACACAGTTTTGATTCTCCATAAAATTTTTAAAAGCAATTTATGCATACATACATATTCTGATTATGCGCTTACAATTATTGGATCAGTTTATTTCTAGTCTGATTATTTTTCACCTAAGATTATGATTAAAGTTTTATAGACTGCCATATGATTTAATCTATATGTTTAGATAGTGACATTCACCATGTTTTAATTGGAATTGCAATAGAGGATTTGTGGATTAATGTTCTCAAAATCGAGTGAATCGTTAGCCTATTGCCCTGAATTCTCATGTTTCATGAGTAAAAAGGCAATGAATAGTCACAATTACAATTAAAAATCTGAACTCAAATCAGTCTGTAAGCAAACAGATTCAAGAGATGCATATTTGTTTAATCTTTTATTGTCAAAGCTATTCACCCTCTACCCAATAAAGGCAATTACTGTTTTTAGAATTTTTCAGAGAAAAAGAGTTCTAGATTGTACAAGTGCTTTGATTTCATGTCATGTATCTTCCAGTCAGAGGCAAATACTTTCTGAGGTTACTAACTCAAATTGATGCTGCAGTAGTAATTTTGCCAGAGGAATAGAAATCCAAACTGAAGTGTAGAGATCTTAATTGTTAAATCATCCCTACCATCAGTCTGTTTAAGGCATTAGTTTAAAAGCTATTTTATATCCCCATTAAGGCCCATCAATATTCCAAGTATTTTCTTTAGCTACGAGTAGTGGCATAGTCTTTTTCCTTATAAAGGGAGAATGGAGAGACCAAACCTTCAGTGGCATCTCATCTTATATTCTAAAGCAGAGTTTGCATTTTATATTAGTGGAGTCGGGTATTTTGACTGAATCTTCTAGCAGGTAATTTAGATAAGAACAATTTTTTTCATGATGAAAAAATACCTAAGTAAATAATTTTATTACCTTTTGGTTTGATGCTTCATGTTAACAAAATAGTATAATCATACTAAAATATAGAATTCTAAATTTTTCAGGAAAACAAAACAGTAGAATTATTCAATCAGCACAAACTTAAAATTGTTTGTGAGAATTATAACAAAAGTTCCAGGGAAATAATAAGATATTTTTGCTAATATTACTAATATTTGCTAATATTTAGACTGTTATCTAAAATAAATTCTTTCTTATAGAAAAGATACTTATATACATTTAACTCCTAATCATAGGTCTAAAAATAACATACAGAAAGAAGAGGTTAATAAGAAGTTAATATATACATTACTGTGATTTTGTTTATTAAATATAAGCTATTCAAATAGAAATGAGCAAATGTGATTTTTATTACATACAATTATCCCATTATTATTCTGTTACAAATATTTACGGACTATGAAAACGGTTATACAGGTAGAGAATAAAAAAAAACATATCTCATATATATATGCACATCTCATAGATATCTATGAGAATACCAAAAGTTATATGATATATATATATATATCACATATATTTCATTTATATATCTTATATATATTCAAATATATATTTGAGTTAAAATACTTTTATTTTACTAAATATGCATTTTCATGTCATACTAGTAAGGTGACATCTGAGAATATTGTATAATTTAACTATTTGATTGAATAGTGATTTTTAAAAAATTATTGCAAAGTTGATTTTAGAGTTGAGTGAAGAGACAGAATGACAATAGCAATTATTTAAGATACCCACCTCAATTAAGTGTCTCTCATGTTCTGAGGTATTTCTTCAAACATACTATGGAGTATGAGAGGCTCACAGGGATCCAGATTGTATTTAGAGTAAATTGGACTGCAGTTTTTACTCTTCAAAAAGGGAAGATTACTCAACACTGTAGTTATCTTCTTAGAGGATATTATCCTCTTGAATGAAGAAAGAACCACTTTCTATCCAACAACAGTACTGTGGCAGCTCTGTCTAGATTATGAAATCCAGTAAATAAGGTGATACATACACTATTTGTTTCTTCTTTTGCTTATTAAAAAACAATTTATGACAATATTTTGAAGAGAAAATATTGTCTGTATTTCAGAGGTCAGCTTTGACACTCTCAGGGCCAGAAAAATACAATTTTATTCATTGATAACATTTTCTAAAAGAATTCTCTTTTTGGTTTCTGACATCAAAAACGTCTTTAACGTATTCATTCTACTAGGTGTGCAGTAGTATTTTGTAGTGGTTTTAATTTGTGTTTTCTAAGAACTGATGAAATTGAGATCTTTTCATGTGCTTTTTTTTTTTTTTTTTTTTTTTTTTTGCCATACTCATATATCTTCTTTGGCGAAATATCCATTTCAACTTTTTACTCATTTTATATCTTTTTATTTTTAAGGTTTCAGAGTTCTTTATATAGTCTAGATACAATTCCTTCTCTGATTATGTTATTTTCAAATATTTTCTGAAAATCCATGGTTTGACTTTTCATTTTCTGAGTAGTGTCTTTCAAAATAAATGTTTTGAATTAATAAATTTTAGTTTGTCAATATTTTCTTTTATAGATCGTGCTTTTGTTATTGTCCCTAAGAAGCTTTGTTTAATCCAAGGTTATAAAGGTTTCTTTTGTTCCCATATATTTTTTAGAAGTTTTATTTGAGGTTAATATTTATATGTGCTATAATATTTGAATTAAATTTTAATTACTACAAGATGACCTCTTTGTATTGTTTGTGATCTTAAGTGGAAAGCATTTCAGTAGGTATGTAAATTTTAGGGTTTTTTTTTTTTACATACCCTTTATCAGATTGAGAAAATTTCCTTCTATTCTTGATTTGCTGAGAGTTTTTATCAGGTGAATGCTGCCTTTTGTAAAATACTTTTATTGAGTCCATTGAGGTGATCACATTTAAAAATTTTTTTTTATTTTTAAAAATCATCATTTAAAAAAAGGTGAATTTGTTGTTGGTTGTCCAACTGGCTTTATATTTCTAGAATAAACATGACTTGGTAATTATGTATTATTCTTTGATTTATTATTATTCTTATTTGACCAATATTTATTTGGTATCTTTTTATCTGTGTTTTTAAGGGGGTTTGGTCTGTAAGCTTCTTTACTTGTGTGTCTTTCTCAGCTTTTGCTCTCAGAGATATTGGTCTCATTAAATGAGATGGAAAATATTCTTTTTTCCAGCAATTCTCTGCAAGAGTTTGTGTAGAATTGGTATTATTTTTTCCTAAATAAATATAGGTGTACTTAGGTTATTTTTTTTCCGAGTGAGCTTTTTTGGTTTGTATTTTACAAGGAATATGTTGTTTAATTTAAATTGTGTATTGGCAAAAATTTGTGCATATTATTACATTACTGTTCTAATATTGCTATAACCTCAAGTGCTGTCACCTCTTGTGCTCGATTTTGATGTGGTCAGGCTAGAAATTTATCAATTGTATTAATCTCAAAGAACCATCTTTTGGCTTTCTTGATTTTTCTCTATTGTTTTTCTGTTTTCTATTTTTTTGATTTCAAACTCTGATCTTTACTATTTCTTCTATTCCATATATATATATATATACATATATACACACACACACATATATTTATATAAAATATATAATGTGTGTGTGTGTATACACACATACACAATTTCTTAAGTTGGAAGGTAAGATTACTGACTTGAGACCTTCTTTTCAAAAATTTAATGCTATAAATTTCCCTCAATGCTGTTTTAGTGGTATCCACAGGTTTTAATCTATTTTCATTGTCATTAAATTTAAAATACTTTCTGATTTCCTTTTTGATTGTTTCATTGACCATGAGCTATTTAGAAGTGTTTGTTACTTTGTTTCTGCATGTTTGGTTATTTTATAGAGATCATTCTGTTATTGATTTCTAGTTGAATTTGGTTGTGGTCAAAGAATGTACTTTGTATGAACTGAAAACTTTTAGTTATGTTAAGACTTTATTATGGCATAAAATATTGTCTATCTTGGTAAATGTTTCATGTGTAGTTGGAAGAAATGTGTATTGTGTAATTGCTGAGGAAAGTGTTATTTGAATATCAACTAGATCAAATTGGTTGTTAATGTTCAAATCTTGTATCTGTTACTAATTTTCTGCCTGTGTTTTCGAATAATTATCGATAAGTAGGTTTTGAAATAATCAACTATAAGTAGATTTATCTATTTCTCCTAGCAGTTTTATCAGTTTTTGCTTCATGTTTTTTAAGCATCTCTTATTAGATAGTACATAAGCATTTAGAGGGCCTCTTGATGGACTGAACATTTTATCTGTATATGTCATTGGACCTTCCTTTTTTTCATAAAACATTCTTTGCTCTAAAGTTTACTTTGACGTTAATATAGCCACCACTCCAGCTTCCTATGGATCAATGTTAACATATATAATTTTTAATTTCATCACTTTACTTTCAAATCTTTGGTGTCTACACACTTGAAGTTTGTGTGTGTGTGGGGGGAGGGAGATTAAAAAAAATCTAATCTGACTTTCTCTGCCTTCTATTTGAGGTATTTAACCTATTTACATTTAATTGTTATTAATATGGTTAGTCCAAATCATCATCTTATTGAATATTTGTTGTTTCCCCCATTTGTTCTTTCCTTTTTCTTGCCTTAATTTTAGGTTGATGTAGATCAATTGATTTATCTTCCTATTGTAAGTTACTTTTTCCTTTTTCTTTTCTTATCTAATAATTTTCTATTGGATATTAGACACTGTGAATTCTGTTCTGCTGGATGTTGGATATGTTTGCATTCCCATACACATTCTTAATCTATCTTCTGGGACTTACTTGAATTACTTGAAAACAACTTGAATATTTAGGGTCATGCTTTTAAGATCTAACATGCATGACCATAACAGTGCCCAATCTCAGTCTAATTTTCGTCCACTACTAAGGCAAGATTCTTCTGCGTATTTTACACTAGGCAATTTGAATTTTAAGTTTTTTTTTTTTTTTTTTTTTTTTTTTTTTACCCCAGTATAATTAAGGAGTACTGGCACTGTTTCTGGCTAAGGGGTGATATTAGGCATTGTTACCTCTAATCTTTTTTGGTGAACTTTTTTCTTGCATTAGGTAGATTTCTCATGTGCATGCACAAATCAGTCTCAGCTGAATACTCAAAAATACCCTCTGCAGATCTCCGGAGTTCTTTCTGTGAAGCTCTGTAATTTGTGATACTGCGTGCTAAAAACTCTAGCTGTGTTAGTTCTCTCAGTCTCCTAACTCTGTCTCCTCAATTCAAGGAGTTTGTTGGGCTATACTTCTGTTTCCACTCCTGTGTGTGCCCTGGAAACCCTCAAAGAAGTAGATTGAGGCAGTGATACATATTACCTGGTTTGTTTTCTTTCTCGTAGGGATCACTGTTCTTTATTATCTAATATCTAGAGCCTTGTAAACCACTATTTCATATTCTTTGTCTATTTTTTTTTAGTTCTTTCATAAGAACATAAACTTGGATCTGTTATTCCATCTTGGCTGGAAGTGGAATTTATTCCTGCTACTTTTAAAGGTTAAGAAAACTGATTGAAAAATTAAGTAGCATGTCCAAATCACTTGGATTATGTTGTAATCATCAGAGTGGAGTTTTTAAGAAAAAATTCTGACTCAACAATGAAAATCAAAATGGAGCTAATGAGTTCATACTAGTTTAAAATTGTGTTGCTGAATCTCTAGTGCACTTTAGCCATTTATTCCATATTGATCCTTGTAGGAAATAGAATGAAGATTCCAGCATCATCCATTGACCCATAGACATGACTCTGCACTTTAAGGCAAAAAATTATTTTATTATTAATATTCAATCAATTTCACCTCAAGATTTCACTTTGATCAGGAATCGAGGATTGAATTTTTTATCAGGAATAAATACTTCTGACAGTACATACCACAGTTAAGTAGCTTGAAAGAGCTAAGGAGGACATTATCTATAATTTTTAGTTTGGCTTCAGACTTGGTTAGAGCACACTTGGTTACTGCAGATACAATAGGAGAAAATCAGTTTATAGCTAAGAAATATGTGGAAATAGAAGGACAAAGGTAGTAGACATTTGAAGAAGACATGGAACAATAGTATGCTAGATGAACACAGGAAAGAAGGAGTGTCCAACACAATCCATGATGGAGTAAGAATTATCTCTGGTCAAACATGTTCTAAAAGTCTGAAATCTTGGGAACTAAGTAACTGCTGATGAGAAAGCAGTAATAAACAAAAACCTGATTAAGGTGCAAAGCTTCCTTCAAATAAGGACCCACTTTAAATTTCCTTCTTGAGCAAAGAAATCATGAATAGGTCTTATTGTCTGTTATTGTATGAAACTAACTCCTGTGAGGGTAGGGGCCATATTGTAATGTTCAAAATTGTATCATTAGCTTTTAGCACAGTGGCACAGTATAAACGCAGGGAAGGCTATATATATATATACAACATGAGAATCAGAACATTCTAAACCTCAATAATTAATTCTAACCTCAAGAATAGGAATAGAATTGGGAAATCATTTTGGGTCAATGATTTTCATTTTACATGAGACAGATGTCTCTAATTTAAGAGAATGACCTACTTCAGTTATAGTTATTAGCTTGTCATTTAATTATCATAAAAAGTGATTTTTTTTTACTAAAAAACACTACAGATTCTGACTAAAACAATTAACTTCCATCATAATTACATTTAAGTTTGTGCAGTTATAAGTGTGTGTGGGGGGGAGGGAGAGGGAGAGAGAGACACACACACTGAAAGAGAGAGAATCCCCATCCCCTGTACTCCCACCTGCTGTGACAACAATCAGAAGACAGCTACCCAGTCAAGACCTTCTCAAATGTCTGGCACATCAAATTTTGTGCAAATTAAAGTGGTTCTTTTAGGGTATAAGATTTTGGGGGTAATTTGTTATGTGGCAATATATAAGAATCAGATTTTATATATAATATGATTATTACTGCTATAGCTTAAACCCAGAAACACAAAATTCCTGAAGGGAAGATGCTAATAATCAATAAAAGGTTATTCTCCAAGCTCCCACTTTCATAACTTCATTCACAGTCTCTGTTCCTTAAGGTATGGGAACTTATCTTATTTTTTTAGGGTTTTGCATTTGCAGATTGCTAATAAATGGTTGCGGTTAGACTGATGGAAGTTTAACAATTGTCCTTCCAGAACAAGTAAACACTAACCCTGTCATATCTACTCTTTGGCATGCATATTACTTTGATAAACATATAAAAGGTTAATGGTTTCTTTAGAAAATTGAAAAATAAATAGTTATTAAATTTGGGTGACAGCAACATTGGTATAAGAATATTTTTTATTTTGTAGTAGAAATAAGGTGTATCTGCAACATATCAAATAAGTTGAACTCTTTCACCTTGAAAAGACCAAGATTTATTTCTCTTCAGTAGTAGCAAGCTCAAAGAAATAAAGAGAACATAATTTTGGTGCACTGGTAGACCATTCACTAATTCATATACCCTAGACCTATGGCTTCATTTTTTCTTGTAAGTGATAAAATTATGACTATCTTCTCAAGGGATTGTCTAGAGAATTTTTCATTATAATGGTCTAAATTCCAATTACACCTCTTTCTAAATACCTCAGATTTCACAAAGAATTTCATTCATAAGTCTGCATCTGTTTCATTCTTAATATTTAACTGAACAATAAACAATAAAGGGAATGTCCATTTATAGCCAGAAGTAGGTCCTAGATCCTTCCTTTAAAAGCTCTATAACCAAATACCGTCAGTCACAGTCTGAGATAATGGAGCTTAGGGATTCAACATATGAATATGCAGAGAGACACAACTTAGCTGGTAACAATAAGTATATATATGTGTTCATTTTGTAACACTACATAATTATTGTAATATCTTAGAATACAAAGTAGATCTTACTGTTTCACAGTATATTAAATTCTTTCAGAAAATGTTAGGAATTTTGTGTCAACTTTGTATAATTTGTCTCTTTCTTTACTCCCAGAGGTTACTTCTTACAGTACATTTAGACTGCCTTTAGAAGCAGGCTACTTCTTATAAAAATGGCAAACTGAAAAGTCAGATATTCAAGCTTCTTAAAAATTCTATATAAATTAAATGTAAGTAATAGCTTGATATGTGGGCTTAAAATTTTTTCTCTGAAAAATTTTATTTGCATTTGTGTTATAAATGTTATATTTGTCTAGGCTAGATAGTTTAAATAATTATCAAGAGTTTTAACATTGTCTAAAAATAGTTTGTTGGCTGAAGGCCGTATAACAACTGCACAATTAAAGTTAGGTATTTTCAATATAGGCTTACTAAGGTCCTCTACTTATATTTTGATGATATATGCTTTGGTTTTAATTCCTCAGAATCTAAAGGAATTACTTGCAGAGCCTTTAGGGAATTTGAAAATAGCTAATTAACTTCCTCAATTAATATGTAAATATCAGAACTGACATAGTAAAAACATTTTATTGATCAAGTATTGAGTGAGTGAATATTAATGCCAACAATAATATCTGATATTTATAATGCAGTAAACTTTTATTGGAATATATTTCAAAACATGCAACCCATAGTATATAAAATATTTGTAATGGAGTCTAGTGTGAATCAATGTTCAGAAAATATATGTATTTTACAAAATTAATAAAAAATAGAAAGCTTCATATAGAACATTATTCACTTGATTATTGAAGATAAAAATTTGAAAATTTTTATTTTAATTAATATGCTTAAAATGAAATCTGTACTAATTTAGAAATTTTAAATTCTTTTGCACTATAGCTTTCCTCTTACTTATAAGTCAGAGTACAATAATTGTAAAATCAAGTGAAGTTGCCTATAATTAATGACCAAAAACAAACACATACTATGGAAACTTCACAACTAGATACTTTCTTATGTACACTATAAATGCTGACTTTCAGTTTTTATCAGGAAACCAAATGCAGGGTGTGTGTGTGTGTGTGTGTGTGTGTGTGTGTGTGTGTGTACACGTATACCTAGGAAAGACATTGCCTTATGCCATGCTCATGATAATTAATTATATATAGTGATTACACAATGAACTGAATATGGAAAATTTTAATTGTATCTCCTAACATTTTGAGGAAGAGGGGAAAAAAGATACCAGCCAACCTTAAGTAGTGTGACATTAAATTCCATCCCAAAGTCATTCTAATATGATGCTATTGAAAGTTGTTTTTTTTTGTTTGTTTCATTATGGATGTTTTATCATGGTTTATTATTTGGGAACTAATAGATGATGCATACTAGATCTATTCCATAATATAAACAAAATTCTAAAAATGAAACAGAATTCTGAAAAGCAAAAGGTTATGAGGTATAAATAAGAAGGGAAAAGAGCACAGAATGTCAATTGGATTTTGAGATTTGTATAAAAAGCAATCAAGCAGTGGGTGTCCATGCATACTTGCCATTTGTGCTTATATTGATTAATTGCAGGATAAATAAAATGTGAGCATTTTAAATACAGAAAGGAAAGTGCTGTTAACCTTCTGCAGGCTGAACTTTATAAAGCTGTTTGTAAATGTGCAAATATTGCTGAAATTTAAGGAAGAAAGGGTACTTTACACATTTTTTTAAAAGAGATGATGATCCTAATCTGTCCCAAATCCATTTTACAACTTGAGAAAAGAGTTAACAAACTTAAAAGAACCTTTCACCCAAGTGGTAAAGAATGATGGGTGGGTATACAGTGGCACTTCCCAAATGGAAGAAGGGGATATTGTTTCTAAAAAAGTAAAAGAATTGAATGGAGTACTTACTGTTTTCTAAAATAGGCCATCCAAGGAATCCCTTTTTGAATAATATTAAATGTCCAATCTACATGATTTTATAATGCAACTAACCAACCATCTCCTTAAAATATGTACTACACTTTTCTACCTCTAGCATTGTCTTTATGAAAAGTGCATTTTTTATTATGGACAAAGACCAAAAATGCAAACTTCTTATATAGAAAACAAATACGTTGGTGGTAGAGGGTGCAAAGAAGCAAGCAAAAGGCCAAAACACAAATCAAAATACTGAAGATAGACCACACAGAGTGGCCTAAGCAAAGATTGAAGACATTGGAAGGATGTGCTAAAATGGTAGGAAGAACCTCTAGGTTGGAATTACAAGGCAAATGTTTACTAGAGCCTACTTTATTCAAGTTGAGTAATTTAATACAGAGACCTTCTTATGATAATGGTTATGAGGCCTTAAAATTAAATATATTTTTTAGAGGTCAAGCCAATTTTTAGATGACATGTAATACAGTTGAAAAACTGTATTATTTCTGTAACTGATGAGAATTATGGCCAAAATGAGGGAAAACAATCTAAAAAATTAAAAGCTGTATATAAATTTTTGTTAAACATGTTAGTTAATTTATATTAGAATGATTTGCAAAGTACTAACTGGAACAACTAGTGGTTGTAGCAGAGGTTTATTAAGCCATATGCTGAGATACCTACTATCTTTTTTAAAATTAAATTTATTGAGGTGATATTGGTTAATAAAATTATATAGGTTTGAAGTGTACAATTCAGTAATATATCATATATATATATTGTATTATTGTGTGTTCACCACCCAAAGTTAAATTTCCTTCCATCATCAGTATCTGCTTGACTCTCTTTAGCTTTATCTACATCGCCCACTCCCTCTTCCTTCTGGTAACCACTAAATTGTTTTCTGTGTCTATGAATCTCTGTCTTGTTCATTTGTTGCTTTTAGTTTCACATCCCACATATAAGTGAATTCATATGGTTCCCAACATTTTCTGTCTGACTTATTTTGTTTAGCATGATGATCTCAAGATCCATCCATGTGGTCGCAAACGGCTGCATTTCATTTTTTTTCCTTGTGGCTGAGTAATATTCTAGTATGCATGTGTGTGTGTTACATCTTTTTTATCCAATTATCTATTGAAGGACACTTCAGTTGTTCCTATTATCTTTTCTAATGAAGTTCAAAGTCTTGGTAAAGCTACTGTCTCAAATAAATTTAATAAAAACATATTTAACTGGTATGTGTAGAAATTTTTTTAATGCTAAACAATTATATAAATCTCATGTGGCTCTGTATTCTACCTTCTGATAAGAATGTCTATATTGTGGGAAAATAATACAGTTCTTGTAGTCTTCGTTTATATACTATTCTATCAGGAAATATTTCTGATATCCTTAGAAAAGGATAATTGTCTTTCGTGTTTCTCCATGTCACTTTATATTACTCCCTATTATAAAAATCTTCACATAACATTAAATATGTATATTGCCTTTCATTTCATTAGACTGTTCCATGAAAGAAGTTTTATTCATTTTGCATTCTTACTAGTTATGCCTGATACATAATGAAAGTTCAAAAAAAGCAGATAAAATATTGGATTTAATTCCTGGCCTGACAGTTTTGAGTCTGAAGCAGATTACCAGTTTATCTTTCAACCCTGTTCTGTCTTTCTGCATTTTATAATTGGTGTAATGCATGAAAAAAATGTTTAACACAGTGAGTGGCACAGAGTAAACACAACTATGGAGGCAGTAATAAGATTAATGGTTGCCAGGGGTCGGGGTTGAGGTAGCAGATGAACAGGTGAAGCACAGAGGACTTTTAGGACAGTGAAAATATTCTGCGTGATACTATAATGATGGATTTGTGTTGTTAGACATTCGTCCAAAACCATAGAACATACAATACCAAGAGTAAACCATAATGTAAGCTATGAACTTTTGATGATTATGATGTGTCAGTGAAGGTTCATCAATTTTAACAAATGTGCCACTTTGGTAAGGAATGTTGATAATGAGTGAGGCTCTGTACATTGGGGCCAAAGTGTATATAGGAAATCTCTGCACCTGCCTCTTAGTTTCATTGTGAATCTAAAATAGTTCTAAAAAATATAAAAGTAAATATAAAAACTAAGAAAAATTATTACCAGACTCATGTCTTATGTAAAAATATTTCATTTTATGTAGCATTTGATTACTAAACTAGTATCTCATATAAAATTTTAATTTATGTAAATATCATTAAAAATAACTCTGAGATTTCCACTGATGTGAATTATGGGTATTATCAATAACTTTTTGGTCTGATTCTTATTCTATATATTATTATTATTAATTATTACCAAATGAATAGAATCATTTTGCTATTCAGTTTCCCGTGTCTTGGGCACAGTAGAATGGTTTAGGTGACACTACTCAAGTCAAAGATATGGGGTTTGATTACCCATCTTAATATAGGCATGCAGATGAATCCAAACCATTTATTAATCTGGGTAAAATATAGACAAAATGGATAACTCTACTGATCTTTTTTATTTTATCATTATTTATTATTACTATTAATTATTTACATGGAGCCACATATAGACTATAAAATTTCTATTTGAAATCTGGAATATTAGAGACAAATGGGACTTATTAAAAAGATCTAGTTCAAACCTTTCCTCTTTATAAATTAGAAAACAGAGACTCAGGATGAGAAAATGACTTGGGTAAACTTAAAAAGATTTTAAAAGGCAGAGATGAACTTCCAAGAACTCGATTACTTGGGTTCCTATACAACTTTCTAACTAACTTATTTATTTTCCCTTCCAAATTTAATTCATTTTTTCTTCATCGACCTTATGTACAATATCAGATACTAAACCATATTATCACTGCCATCTACTACTGTATGAATGAGATAATTTTTTACTAGATCCAAGTCTACTTATGTAAAAAATAACTGCAAATTAGTGTATAATTAGTTTATTTAAGTGCTGCATGGCTATATTTCTAGGAAAAAAACCCTCATATGTTATAAAGATGTTAATTTCATGCCTGTTTTGTACCTATTCTCATGGAATCCTTTGAGATAAAACTCTTTGGTTGTTTGACAGAACCCGAAGCTAATTATGTTAGTTAATGGATTTTCTGGGTCTGTGTGATGAGAAACAAGGAAAGAGGTAACTAATTTAAGTAGTTTCATTTTGCTTGATGAAAGTAGATAAAAGTGTTGAAATGTGCCAGAATTGCTAAAATTCTCAGTTCTTACTGATTTAAGTGCTAGTTTGAGAGGCCCATGAAAGAGGACATGTGCCTGTCTAACTTATCTTTATGACCATAGTACCTGGTCAAGTGCCTAGTACATAGTAGGAGCTAATCAAGTTTGTTTAATTAATTATTCCCAGCATATATTTGGTACTAGATATGAATTCAAGTACTGTGTAAGAAGAATATTCTATTTGCAATATACTATGTATAGATATTATTCATCCCTTATTAAAAATATTATAATGACTCTTTGAGATACATATGATTCATATTTTTTAAATAAGGGCTTTGACTCTCCAAAGAGGTTAGAGAATTTGGTCAGATTCATGACTGAATTAAAGGATTACTGGCCAAAATTTCACTTTGAAAAATATTTATTTTACATTGTATATCAGGCACTTGGCATTATTTGTATAATGCTGGATAAATATCAATAAATAAATTGATTCATGCATTTAACAAGTAATACAAATGCCCACATTTTATATTCCAAATTTCAATTGTTTGTTGCTGGTATATACAAAATCAATTGATTTTTGTATGTTAGCCTTGTACTTTGCAATCTTACTATACTCACTTATTAGTTCCAGGTTTTTTCTCCTCTTCCTCATCTTCTTTCTTTGCCTTGTTCTTTTTTCTCCTTCTCTCTTCTCTCTCCTCCTTCTTCTTTATCTATATCATGATGAATCTTTGGGATTTTCTACAAAGACAAACATGTGCTCTATAAATAACAACAGTTTTATATTCTCTATTCCAATCTGAATACATTTTATTTCCTTTCTTTATTATACTAGCTAAGACTTCCAAGATGACACTAAAAAGGAAGTGTGAGAGATAATATCTGTCTTGTTCTTGATTTAGAGAGAAAGCATCCAGTTTCTTAGGATCGTTTGTGAAAAGTTTTTGTACATGTTCTTTATCAAGTTAAGGAAGTTGTATTTTGTTTCTAGTCTGCTAAGAGTTTTATTTTAATCATGAGTGGGTGTTTAATTTTGTTAAATACTTTTCAGTGTCAACTGATATGATCCCATGATTTTTCTTCTTTGGCCTTTGATGTGGTGAATTATATTGATTTATAAATTAAATAAATTCTTGCATACCTGGAATAAAACCTACTTGGTAGGGATGTATATTTTATACATTAGATTTGCTTATCTAATACTTTCTTGAAGATTTTTGACTCTCTTCGTAAAACATAATGGTTTCAGATTCCTTTTACATTCTTTTTTTCATCTCCTCTGTTGATTTGAGGCTTCCCTCCTCAGAGAGCCTGTATCTTGCAACTATTTCAGTTGTAATTTATTATTTTTTATTCTGCCATTGTGTTTATGTGGTGCTATTGTATGGGAGATGGTAAGTGTTCTATAATTTTATGAAAATGTTAGCAGTTTAATGGACCTATGCCTCTGGAATGTGATCTTTACGTGTTTTACACTGGTGGTTTACCTTGTTTTTCTTTTTCTTTTTTTTATCATTAGGTAAAATAGAAAGGCTAGATGATGCTGGGATGATGAGAATACCCTTCTTTATTTGGGATAAGCCCTAATAAAGTATTTTCCCTGGAATGTAGGCCTTTTTCTTTCCTTTTTATTAGGAATGATCTGGGTATATTTCACAATACTCTTCTGCTTCTGCTAGAGCCATAAAATGATCTTTCTTGGATTTTTTCAATAATAACCTGGTAGGCTGCCTGAAGTAAAGCTCAGGAAAGTATAGGGAACTTATGGAAGCTGTAGACCCCAGCAATTTCTCACTCTCACATTAGTCCACATCCAGCCTCCAGCAATTTATAAAATTATCTCTTAAGGGTACCTACCAATGTATGCTTCCAATAACTCTTGTTTCAGGTAAGATCTTAGCTGAGATTCTTTATATTCATCTGTCTTTCCAGGTTTTGGTGTGGTAGTTTACACTGAAGTTTTAGTTCTTTAAAGGGTCCCAGAAAAGTTGTGAGATGTGTGAGATGAAAGAGAGGAACTTAAGGTAACTTCTAGGTTTGGGACTTAAAGAACTGGATGAAACTTCTACTGTAATGGGGAAAACTGGGGTTAACCATCATTATCAGGAAAAAAAAATACCAAGGAGTGTATTGTACATATGTTAATTTGTAGTGTCTGTTAGACATCTAGATAAAGATGTTGTATATACAGTTGAGTAGTTAAGTCTGAATTTCAGAGAAGAGGACAGGCCTAGAAATATTAATTTGATAAATGTAAGTGTAGAGAGAACATCAGAAAAAACAAATCCAAAGTCTTCTTTGATTAATACAGAAATAAGGTTAAATTATGTTCATTCTTTGAATGACAAAAAAAAAAAAAGTCTCATGGAGGTAGCAGAAAGCATTCAGTGTGAAATATTCTGCAATGCAAAGCAAATAGGAAGTTATAAAATTCAAAGTTAGCTCAATGCTGGGTCAAGGGTTTTGGGAAGAATTTTCTTCCCTCTAGTGACTACATGCTATCTAACTTCTTTCATACAGAATATATTTCAGAGAACATCATTTTTGCTAAGTTATATTAAAATAGAAGAAAGGACAAACAAAATTGAAATGTATGCACTTTAGAAAAGGTACATAAAGCAGAACAGTTTTTAACTTTAAAAGCAATTCTCATCTATAGTAGTAATAATTATTCATTAATATTAATTTTTGCCACCTGCAAGGCAGAGGTCACCTTATTCTGAAAGATTAGAAAATAAATGATAATATAATATCGAGAGACTAAGTATATCATTGGAACCAGGAGAGGAAGCACAGGAAAATGTAAATAGGACCTTTAAAAGTCATTTTTTTTCTATGTATTTTTTTCAAGGGGCTTCATTATTTACAAGGATACATAAGTTTGGCTTACAAATCAGAATGGTGTATAAAGTATTCCTAAATTCTAGGAGGTTCGAGTTGCCATGATTTCTGACCTAATTCTTTGATTTTTCTGCCATATCTATGGTTACCTTGATGCTCTAGATCAACTACTTTATTTTGCCTGTATAATTCTGCTGTAGTCTATAGCTGGTCTAGGTCAACTTAAATGAGTTTAAGAACCAGGAAAAAGATTCTGACTATGAGGAGAAATCATAGCTGATGAGTTGTCTAGAATTTGAGGTCTATGGTCTATGATGAATAAAGGGTCAATGTTCTGAAGAATTGTAATATTTTGCTTCACTCTAAATAACGTGAAATGAGGAAAAACCATTCTCATGGGCACATACCCTGTGCTGTCCAGCCCTGGAGTCGTTACTTGTACAAGAGAATCGGCTCTAGATATTCATCAGCCTCCTCAGCACTTCATGTACATTTCTGCATAATCGATATTAGACTACATACCATTCAGAAGATATAAAGGAGAAAATTACAAAGACATGCACTGTGTTTGCCTCTTTACAGTCTAAATGGATAACTTTGAGATAACTGTGAGAATAATTTTGAGGAGAATTAGAATGAATTTATTTATAGGATCTCTATGATTATGGTTAGAGTCATGCTCTTTACAGATCCAGAATCAGTTTTATTCCTTAGTTTCTACTTTGTGAATTTTTGTCATTATAAGGTTTCTATATCCTTATAGGTAGCTGCTGGTAAATTTGTAACTGATTTTAGTATTATTTGTTTTTTGAGTTTTTTTTTTAGATATTAGACAAGGTAGATTTTGCAATTATATATAACTCTGCCATATTTATTTTTTATCCCCTTCAATTATCTGTGAAGATAACAGTTGTTCTAAACAAATATTGCTATACAGGACAATATAGTCAGCCAGATTTGAATCTTAGCTTTTCCAAGTAATGACTGTGTATCTTTCGCTAGTAATTTAACCTATCTGGGTACAAACTTTATCATTACAAAAAAAAAAAAAAACAACTAAATAAACTATATATGCTATCTAGCACAATAATCAACACATTGATTGGTAGAATTATTTTTCTTCTCTCCTCAAAATTAGTTCAATTCTCTTTTACGTGAGAAGGAAACAGTAGACATTTACTGTCTTACCACAGGTTAACTATTATGATTTTGGTAATAATTTGGTCTACAAGATCTTTATTGTGTTGACTTTCTGAAGAAATCATGCTAGTTCACTATATGATAACATTAAGTTTATTGGCTCTAGTAATTGAGTAATTAAATACATGTGGATAAACACACACAGCAGAATGTATAAGAAAAATACTACAGAGATTAAAGTCTTGAAGTATTATCAGGACATTCACAAAGATAAAGAGCAAGTTTTTACACCTTGAACCTCTACTAATGAAGCATGAAATTTAACAGGTTTCTTTAAATTTGGGAGACAGTATATATTATATCTGGTTATACTGCTAAAAGCTGTTAGGTGTTGCAGAAAGATATTAGTTTTGAGTAGGACCTTGAAGATACTATAGCTGTTCTGGATTTAAAACATTACTCAGAGTATCTAAGTGTGCTCAGTATCTTGTTATAGGTATCCATGGTGGACATAGGCGTTTCATGGACTCTTTGTCATGCCTCAAAAGGATTGCAGGGAAATGTTACGTCATTTGTAGTAGAAAACTGCTTAATATGCAAAATAGTTCTGCTGATTAGTTATTGAACCTTACTAGCATTCTGAAGTTCTGATCATGTTACATTTCACCATCCTGTCTATAAAATGTTAGGAATCACCAGCCCCTTTAAGACTTAAGGGCACAAAGTTTTAATAACAATTTTGTATAATAGGAATTGTCTCTTTTGTATTAGGTTGAGCAAGTAAGTGTTCACAAAGATGTCATATGAACAGATAGTCCAGACTCATGTTTACACCGGTGCCTCTTCCTTATCTCCATCTGTGTCCTTATTTGGAAGTCTTTATGACCACCTAATAGAAGTAGAAAATATCTTGGACCTAAATAATGGGTAGGTTTGTCTGGTATATTGATGTGAGCTAAAAGATTAATGTTGCACAGTACATACCCCCTCAGAAGACATGATAGCATTGAGGGGTGGAACTTTCCAATGAGCATTTCTATAACCAGCTTATTTGGTCTTTAATATTGTCTAAGATAAGCATATATAAGGACTCAGGCAGTGGTGAATGACTTAACTAGTCAGTCATGAGTGTAAAATGGGAAAAATTAAAAAACGAATGTCAAGGAAGTCTAGGCAGAGGAATATAGATAGACCTATGGAAGGGAACACAAAGCATGTGGATCTTGTCTCTCCTGCAGATGCTTACCACAGAACATGCACTAGATAGAAGTCACTTAACAAATGGGTGGGCTTAAGGACAGCTAACATGTTTCCTCAATTACTCCTTGTATAAAAGCCTCATGAATGCAGGGGGTATGGTAGCAGGCAGGATTATATAATGCATGGCACAAACAGTATGAGCACCTTCTAATTAAGAGTCATCTAAATAGTGCCATGACTGACTGCTCTGCTTACCAAGAATAACATGAATGATAAGCCTTCAAATGGTACCACAACTCAAGGAGACTGGCCAGTGACATATTGAGAAGTTAGTTATATCAGACCCTTTTCACCCTGGAGGCAACAAATATTCATCTTTTTGGTATTTCCTTAACTTCTGTACCTCAGCTTATACTATGATCTAAGGGCTTACAGATTTTTTTTATTTACCAATAAAAGAATGCTATATAACACCTTTCAGAAATAATTTATGGTAAATGAGGTATGACAATGATTTAATGATCATAGGCTTTATGTATTATTTCATATACTGTGTCATCAAGGAAAAAAACTGGCCTAATAGGACAATGCAATAGCTTATTAAGTGCTTTATTAAACTACTACCTTGGAAACAGCACCCGCAGCATGGTACACTAAATGTATGAAGCCAGAGGTCAACATATGGGTCTGTTTCCTCAGGATCTATACTTTTACGTCTAATAGGTAAAAGAACCAAAGGCTAGAGCTAACATTTATCCTTTATAGCATCACTTCAAGAAATCTACTTGAGAATTTATGCTTCTTATTTTGTGAATTTACACTCTGCTGTATTAGAGGCTCTATTTCCCAGCAGGTGAGAGATGCATAAAAGAGGAGATACAGCAAAATTTTCACTAAACCTGGAGTTATGACTACTGCCTGGTTATTGTGGACCCCTCATGTCAGTGGGTCTTGCCTTTGTGGAGTAACCAAGCTAAGGCATATTTTTTATTTAGTATAATATCAAATGACATGTCCTCTTGAAAATATTCAAATTTGAAGAAAGCTTATAGATGTCAAGTCACATTAAAATCTATTACAATTTCCAAAATCAGATTTAAATATCCACACAATAAAATAATTTTTTTGAAAGTATCATGTGCTTAACAAAGAGTAACAAATTCTAACCGATCAAATTGCAGTACAGGTTTTATGTTATCACTGATAAAAGATAGCCTAGATGTAAGTGGAAATTTTAGTAAATCTAGCACACTCGTTAATTAAGACAATTTTTATTTTACTGATGATGTTAGATTATTCTTGTTCACAGTTCTATGAGGTAACATGTTTTGATAACAAAATATGTTGCTACTGTAAAAAGCTCAACCTTAATTAATGAATTTCCAACAGTTTGACTATACTTCATGGCAGAAAATACATTTTAACTCTTTAGAACACACACAATAAATTTCTTTAAATAGTTATTACCTTTTCTTTTTAATTTTTTTAATTTTTATTCTTTTTCAATTAAAGTTGACATACAATATTAGTTTTAGGTGTACAGCATAATGATTAGACATTTATATAACTTATGAAGTGATCACCTCAATAAGTGCAGTATCTATCTGACACCATATATAGTTATTACAATACTATTGACTATATTCCCCAAGTTGTGCTCTACATCATCATGACTATTTTGTAACTATCAATTTGTACTCTTAGTCACCTCCCCATTCATTTATCCCTATACACCCAATCCAACAACCATTGAAATGCTCTCAGTATTGATGAGCTTGTTTCTCTTGTTCATTTATCCTGTTCTCTAGATTCCACACATAAGAGAAATCACATGACATTTGTTTTTCTCTCTCTGACTTACTTAACTCAGCACAATACCCTCTAGGTCCATCCATCTATGTTTTTGCAGATGGCAAGTTTTCATTCTTTTTTTTTATGGCTGAATAATATTTCATTGTATATGTGTACCACTTCTTCTTTATTCATTCATCCACTGATGGGCACCCAAGTAGCCTCCATATCTTTAGTATTGTAAATAATGCTGCAATGAATGTATGAATTCTCATGTTCCTTTGAAGTGATGTTTTGGGTTTTGTTGAATAAATACCCAGAGTGGAATTACTGAGTCCTTCTTTGTTTTAAAGTCTGTGTCGACTGGTATAAGTATTGCTACACTAGCTTTCTTTTTTTTTTTATTCGTTGTTGTTGTTGTTCCTATTTTCATGAAACATCTTTTTTCATTCCTTTACTTTCAGTCTTTATGTGTCTTGAGATCTGAAGTGAGTATCTTATAGGCAGCATATGTAAGGATCTTATTTTTTTTAACCATTTGACCAGGCTATCTTATGATTGGACCATTTAATCCTTTACATTTATAGCAATTCTTAATATATTTGTAGTTATTAGCATGTTACTTATTCATATTTTGAATTTTTAAAAATATTTTCTTCTTCTTAAAGAAGTTCATCCAACATTTCCTATAATACTGGCTTGGCAGTGATGAATTCCTTTAACTTTTTCTTGTCTATGAAGCTCTTTATCTGTCCTTTGATTCTAAATAATAGCTTTTCTAGGTAGAGCAATCTTGGTTGTAGATCCTTGCTTTTCATCGCTTTGACTATTTCCAGCCAATGCCTTCTGCCCTACAAAGTTTCTGTTGAGAAATCAGCTGACAGTCTTATGGGAGCTCCCTTGTAGATAACTAACTTCTTTCTCTTGCTGGTTTTAAGATTCTCTCTTTGTCTTTAACCTTTGGCATTTTAATTATGATGTGTCTTGGTGCAGGCCATTTTGGATTCCTTTTGTTTGGGACTTTGAGCTTCCTGGATTCGATTGTCTATTTTCTTCACCAGGTTAGGGCAGTTTTCAGTCATTAATTTCTTAAAATGGGTTTTCAAGTCCTTGCTCTCCATTCTTTCCGGTACCACTATGATGTAAATGTTGGTGTGCTTGATGTCCTAGGGGCTCCTTGAACTATCTTTTTTTTGGATACTTTTTTCTGTTTTCTGTTCTGATTAGGTGTTTTCTGCTACCTTATTTACCAAATCACTGACTCAAACCTTTGCTTTATCTAATCTACCGTTTATTTTCTCTAACGTATTCTTCATTTCAGTTATTGTATTCTTCATTTCTGACTGGTTCTTTTTTATGTTTTTTATCTCCATTTTTATTTTTTCTATTTCTTAATTGAAGTTCTCTCTGAAATTACTGAGCATCCTTATAACCATTGTTTTGAATTCTGCAACTAGTAGGTTCTTGTCTCCATTTTGTTTAGTTCTTTCTCCAGAGTTTTGTTTTGTTCTTTTATGTAGGACATGTTTCTTTGTCTTCCCATTTTGGCTGCCTTACCATGTTTGTCTTTGTGTATGTCTCCTGGTTTTAGTGGAGTGGCCTAATGCAGTAGGTGTCCTCTGGGGTCCATAGTATAGTCTCTCTGGTCACCTGAGCTGAGTTTTCCAGGTGTGTCCCTTGAGTTGGTTTGTGTGCCCTCCTGTTATAGTTGAGAGCCTTGGTTGCTGTTTGCACATCAGTGGGAGGGATTGACCCTCTGGCTGATTGGATATGAGGACTGGCTGTTGTGCAGGGACCAACCTAACAGAACAGGGCTCTTCACTTTAGTAGGGCTCTGGTGCCTGCTGAATCTACCCTTGGGTGTGACATTTGTGGAGGTGGCCAGGTGCTGCTTTAGCTGGGTCTGGATAGACCACCAGGCATGCCAGCCCTGGAGCCTCCTAAGAGAGGCCCCATCACAGGCCAAACTCAGCTGCTACCTGTGTCCTTCCTGGCATGAGCCAGAAAGTGATCCACAGATGTTTTACACTCACACTGGGTTTAGAGGTGCCTGGGAGGGGCTAAGCCACATATGGAGGCTGCCTGCCACTAATACCAAACTTGGGGATGCTTAGCAAGAAGTATGGAATGTATCAAGATCAGATGCTACTTGTTCGGGATTTGTGAACCTTTGAGAGATTTTAAGAAAGTTCTCAACAGCAGCCACTGGAAGTAGCTTGGGTGAGCCCACAAGTTGGGTGGAACAGGGTCTCAGAGAATCACCAGGGATGGGTGAATGGTATTATCCAGGTTGATGGAAACTCAGATGTAGTGTTCACCTTGCCTGCCTGTTGGGATGGGGGAGAGCTCAACAAAGGAATAAGACCTCTGCCAGCACTTCTTTCTGGGAGAAAGCTACCCCTCCAGTCCTCGTCCTGAAGCCAGACAATTAAGTTCTTGCTATTTGTCCCTGGTAACTTTCAAGCTGCTGCCCTAGTGCTACAGCCAAATGAGTCTATCAGTGAGTAAGTCAATGTGCAGTCCCTTTAAGAATAGCCCTTTGTCTCAGGCACAAACTCTGCTGTTTTTCACATCCAGAAGTTGTGGAGACTTCTCTTCTTGGCAGTAATGCTCCAACTTGGGGAGCTGGGTGTGGGGCTGGTCTTCTCACTCCTCCAGGGGGACCTCCGTAGCCAAGATATCTCTACTAATTCTCAATCACCCTATATGAATGTGAGGACCAGCCTATTTCATGTTTCCTTTCCTCCTACTGGTCTTATTCTGTATGTCCTTAGTTATAGGACTTCTCTTCAGCTAAATTTCAGGTGATTCTCATTGATGGTTTCTCTTAGATTAGTTGTAATTTTGATGAGGTCATGGGAGAAGGCAAGCACAGTGTTTACCTACTCTGCCATCTTGACTAGAACTATAAACCACCCTTACCTGTTCTGCCTTGCAAGCAACAGCAGAAATTAGGAGTAGACTGTGAGATAAAATTCAGCTATCCAGTCAGTAGCTTCCTTTCTAGTTCTGAATCTAAAATTGTGGAGCTGAGTACCTCCCCGATGAGGAAGAATTCCATATTAATCAGAAGATATAGGAGAACCATTCTCGTGACACGATGTCTTCATTTTAAAAGACATATATATTTTGTTTGTGGAAAAATTAAGTAACTTATTTCCAGAACCTATTTAATTATATAGCTCTTCTAAGCCAATACCCGCTGTATTAGTCAGAGTTCTCAGGAGAAACAAAGTGTGTGTGTGTGTGTGTGTGTGTGTGTGTGTGTGTGTGTGTGTGTGTATTAGCAATTGGCTTACATGATTATGGAGGCAGAGAAGTACCACAGTTTGTCTACAAATATGTAGAAAGCTGGTGGTGTAAGTCAGTCTGATTTCTAAGGCCTAGAGCTAGGGGAGCTGATATCTGAGGATCAGAGAAGATGGATGACCCAGCTCAAGCAAAGAGAACAAATTTACCCTTTTTCCACCTTTTTGTTCTGTCCTTCAGTGTATTGGATGATGCCTGCCTGCATTAGTAAGAACCATCTTTTTTATTCAGTCTACAGATTCAAATGCTAGTCTCAACTAAATATAGCCTCAGACATACACAGAGAAATAACGTTTTACCAGTCATTTGGACATTACTTACCCAGTCAAGTTGTAACATAAAATTAGCCACCATATCCTACAACTTTGAACATCTATGGAAATGTCCTATACCACATGCTTAAGTTTTTTTATTTTTTATTTTTTTCGTGGAAACAATAACAGTAAGCAATTTGGAGTGAATGCCTCCTCTTTGTTTGTCAAAAAACTTATGATACCTGTATCTAGATTATTGTACTTAAATTCCTCTTAAAATAATATGACACAATGAAATATCTGTGACATAAACCATATCTTCTTTCTTTAGCATCTTCCTTGCCTTGTATAGAAGAAAGCAAATTCTCCTTGTATATAATAAATCTATGACAATCATGTGAAGCAGATTTTCTTTACCTATAATTATGAAAGTTTATTTGTAAGTCAACAAATGGATTCTAGTCTGGTGATAGGTAAAAGAATATGTTTCTTATTGCTTTTCTTCTCTAAGATTTTATGTTTAATTATACATTTATTGAGACTTTTATTTCATTTGATCCAAGTGAATAGATGCCATAAATTCAAATCAAATTAAAATTATGATCCAATGTATTTAAACCAATTTGAAGATGGTTGCTTCTAAAAGATATTTTTGTGTAATGGGAGCAGTAACAAATAGCCTATTCTCTGAATGAGAGTACCTCAAAATTGATGAATTACAAGTATTTTGAAAAAGCATTGTTTTATTTATAGGATCCTTATTAGTCACCTAGCAAACAATGTTGCTGACAATTTTCTAAAAATGCTTAAAAGATATTTGAGTAGAAATGATTAAACTACTTGCATATTTCTTTTTGTGTGTATATACTAATTTCACAAGATTGCTGGGTGTCTTGGAAAGAATCTTTATAATTTGAGATTCTGGCAGCTACTTTTATTATGAGCCTTTCAATAATGACCCATTTGTAATGTACATTGTTGACGCTAGTTTGCTAGTGTCTCTTTTAGCTAATTTTAGGACTAATGAGTGATCAAATTTCTTGTTTGGTCATATTTTCCGCAAAGAAGGTGCATGTAAATTTCAGTTTATCTCCTGAAAATCCTTCTAACCTACCATTCACAAGTATGTACTAGTATGTGTAAATTTCTCCTATAGCTTTTTTTCATTTAATTTTCTACCCAGTGATTATTTTGGTATTTTAATCTTTCCTCCCAAATTTGAGTTCACTGAATTTATTAGCCATTCCTAATTTTCTTGTGGTTATCTATGAACTGGTAGCTATGTATTTATATCAATAAATATATATGAAATAAATTATTCAGGGAGTAAATATGAAAGAACTGGATTATTTTATTTATTTGTTCAATCCCAAAATTCACAGAAAGTAGTTTAAGAATTTCTTCAATGATTCAGCTGCCAAAACAAAGAATAAAAGAAAAGAAAAAAGAAACAATTGTCAAATCTGAATTAATATTGGTTTTATTTTTTTATCTTTAATCTGTGATCATTAACCCAAATAATGTGTTCAAAATTTACTTGGATAAGCCCCTTACCCTAATTTTAGTTAATTTTATTTATCTTTGAATATAAGCATAATTCATATGGATTTACAAGATAGAATTGTACCACAGTGTGTACTCAGAAATGTCACACTCTCATTCCTTTATTCTTTTTCTACTGTTCCTACTCTCCACTCTTTTACCCAGTTCGCTCACTCCTGTAGGTAATCAATTTTATTAATTTCTGATTTATCTTTCTTGTGTTTGGGTATATGTATGTAGGTATGCATGTATTTATTTTCTCTTCTTGTTTACACAAAAAGAGCATGGTATAGATATTTTGCACTTTATTTCACTAAACAATATGTCAGTTCATAAAGATATTCTTATTTTATTGCAGAATAGGACTCTATTATGTGGATGTATTAAATCTTTTCAATTGCTCTTCTACATTTATGCATTTATTTCCAACACATAGAAATTATAAACAACTGCTATGAATAACCTTGTGCAAATGTGTTTTTATATTATCAAGGATGCATCTTCATGGTAAATTTCTAGGTGTAGGTCAGAAGCTAAGTGCATATGTATACTTGTTAGATAATGCAAAATGCCCTTCATAAGTGTTTTCTAATTTATTTTATCACCAGACATGTATGATAGTGCTTTTTCCTTCAGCCTCAACAACAGTTTTTAATAATTTTTATTTTTTACCTAATTTTAGAGAGATGTGTGTAATCGAAATTTGCATTTTTCTACTTGTGCGATTGAATATCTTTTACTATGTTTAGGACCACATTTATATATTTTGTGAGTTGTCTGTTTACCTTTCTAAACTATTTTTCTATCATGATCTCATTAATTTAAAAAATAGTGATAGCTTTATTGAGATATAAATTAAGTGTCATACAAATCATCCATTTCGAGTGTACAATTCAGTGGTTTTTAGCATTTTCACAGGGTTGTATAACCATTAACACAATTATAGAACATTTTCATTACCTTCAAAAAAAAAAGCTCTGTACCCATTAGCAGTTATTCTCCATTTGCTCTCATTCACCCATTCTCCACTGGCCCTTGATGACCACTAATATATTTTCCATGTCCATGGCTTGCCTTTTCTAGATATTTCATATAATTGGAATCATGTAATATATGTGTTTTGTGACCTGTTTCTTCTACGTAGCATAATGTTTTCAGGGTTCATCTAAGTTGTAGCAATATCAATACTTCTTTTTTTTATTGCCAAATAATGTTCCAGTGTATGGATATAGCACATTTTATTTAGCCATTCATCAGCTGATGAATGCTTGGACTGCTTCCACTTTTTGGCTATTATAAATAATGCTGCTATGAACATTCATATACACATTTTTGTGTGGATGTATATTTTTATTTTTTTCAGAGAGTATATAGCTAGGAATGGAATTGTTGGATCATATATAATTGTAACATTTTAAGGAACTGTCAAACTGCTTTCCAAAGTGGCTGACCAATTTATGTTCCTACTAGCAGGGTACGAGGGTTCCAATTTCTCAGCATTCTCACCACCACTTATTTAATATATTTTTTTTGATTGTAGCCATCATAGCAGGTATGAAATTGTATCTTAATTTGCTTTTTATTTGCATTTTTCTGATGGTCAGTGATGTTGAACATTTTTTCATGTTGAGCATTTGTATATCTTCTTTAGAGAAATGTCTTTTCGCATTCTTTGCCCATTAAAAAACAATATACTTTACTTTTTGAAGTGGTTAGATTCACAGCAAAATTGAGCAGTAGAGAAACTTTCCATCTATTCCCAGATCCCACACATGTATAGTCTTCCCTATAATCAGCATCCCTCATCACAGTGGCATATTTGTTATAATTCATGAACCTATATGATGCATTGTAATCATGTAAAGTTTTTATAGTTTACATTAAGGTTAATTGTTGGTGTTGTACATTCTATATGGGTTTAAATAAATGCATAATGATATGTACCCACAATTATAGTGTCATATACAGTTGATCGCACCCTAAAAATCATTTGTGTTTTCCCTCTTTCTCCCACACTCCCTGTAAACATTGATTTTTTTTACTGTTTCTATACTTTAGCCTTTTCCAAAATGTCATATCATTGGTATGTAGCCCTTTTCAAATTGGCTTCTTTCACTTTGTAATATGCATTTAGTTCTCTCAGTGTCTTTTCATGGCTTGATAGCTAATTTCTTTTTCACATTAAATAATATTTCATTGTCTGGATGTTCCATTGTTTATTCATTCAACTACCAGAGGACATTTTGTTTGTTTCCAAGTTTTGGGAATTGTGAATAAAGCTCCTGTAGACATCTGTATGTATGTTTTTGTGTGAACATAACTTTTCAACTCCTTTGGCTAAATAACAAAAATTGAAACTGCTAAACTGTCTTAAAAAATGCCTCTACCATTTAGCATTTCTATCAGCAAGGAAGGAGAGTTCCTGTTGCTCCATATCTTTGCCAGCATCTATTAATTTTTGAAGAATAAAATATTAATTATCCAAATGGCTTCCCATGGATATTTATTTTTTAAAACTCACTGTCACTTACAGTTAGTTTGTAAAAGGATCTAACATAGTAATCTGAATTAGGTTAGGTTTGTAGAATCTTTCAGAAGCTGTAGGAATTACCCAGTGTCATTTGTACAATGAGTAGAGCCAAAGAACACATTGTAAATCAATCTGTATTCAAATTTAGAGCTTTCTCAAATATGAAATATTCATGTTGCAAACAAATACTCTTCGGGGACACTAAGCTATTAATGCATTATCTTTTTTTGATGGGCAGTAAGACCTTCATGTTCCAGTAACTCTGCATATGAATTAACAGGTGTTAATGTATTAATGTGAAATTTGAGTAATTGTGAGCATGTTAGAGATTTTAGCAGCATTACATCAATGAAATTCAGTATGTGATTAGAAAGTCCAATTAATCTTTTGAACAATGCTGCTTATACTATGATTCACAGCTTAACATTTTTATTAATATCATAATCTTGGATTAATTATTTATCTGTTTTTTTCTTCTCTATTTACATACTAGTAAAATGATGTGAATTTTTTTATTAATCTAAGAAAATATTATATTTCCCCATATGACATCTTAAGCTGATTTTTTATTTACTATCTAGAAATGACAGATTTGAAAAATGTGTGGTTTATGTCTGAAAACTTCTGATACTTTACAATATTAATAAAAACATGTAGATGTATTTTACCGAAACTTGAAGTGTTTGAAATACCAGGGCTATTTATATATTCAAATGTAAGCATTGTCTCAAGACTTGAGCACATAATACTTCTAGATTAGAGGACACAAATACCTGTCTGTATCTCTTATAATTAGAGAATGACTGGGCTTGTTTCATCTATAGTTACATAATAGAAAGCTATTTTTACTTTTGGAAAGGAGGCAGTTTGATTTTCTGACCACTGACTCTCACTGATAGTTGAGCTTTCAGGAAAGATCACTAGATTTAAAATTGTTAGATCTGAAAGACTTGTGATTCTGCTAATAAGGAACTCTGTTGCTTAGTAGCAGTTTGATAAAGAGTTTTAAGTTAGACTCTCTAGGTATTTGAAAATGTTTATGTGAGTATTAATCTTGATTAATTAATCCTATTATTTAAGCATGATTAGTTTATAGAAAGTATGATTTACAATATAATATTGTGTAGGGAAACTGGGCTTAAATTTGTTAGTTAAAAATATTATCACATACTTCATAGAGTTTTTGGAAGCATTAATTTAGATTTTTCAGTATCGGAAATAAATGGAAATGACTATTGTCATCCTAAACATCAAGATCATTATAGTTTATATGTTTTAGGTACTGCTCTATAAAGAATTTGGCCTTTCTAAAAAGGCAAGTAGGATTTCTAGGTCAGTAAATATTAATACTTAGTGACATGTATAATATATTCATATATTTGTGATATATATTCTTAGTGTATATATAAAAACATAGATATATAAAATCATGCCTATTTTTTATTCTGTAATAAATAATTTTAGGGACAACTTTTTTGGTGAATAAGAAGCATAGCTATAAATAAAGGGTATAAATAGAAGTATAGCTATAAATAAATAATTAAACAGTTATTGTTTCTAGCTCACAGTCAGCTTTTGGGATTCCCCCTAAAAGTCATCACATTTTTCAAATTCTAATGATCTGACATCCTTATGTAGAGCTTAGCTTCTGAGGAAGCAGAGCTTTTTTAATGTGTTCCTGTAGTGTGCTTAGGGCAGGCAAGTATGTTTAAACTTAACTTCTTAAAAGAAGAAAGTTTAATCAGAAAATATGGGGCTGCCAAGAAGCTTGGTCTCAATATGTGAATCAGGCAGCTTTCTCCATGAGCAGTACTCTGGGGGCAAGGTGGCCTGAGAGGTCTATTTGATCTGCTGAGTGAGTTTCTTAAGGTATTGTCTTTCTGGTCCTGTTAAACCAATTTACAGAATTCAGTTCCATCTATAATAAATGAGGTGGCCTCTAAATAAAAGAAACATCTTAGAGGATATTTAGTACTGATTGAACTGTCCTCATAACTGCTTTCATTTTCTCACTTTTTACCTCCCTGTTCTTTTGTAAGGTTTTCCTATTTTTCACCCCATTTCCCTCTATCCTCTTTCATTTTTCAGTCCTGTTTCAGGTTAGTATCTTAACTTGATATATAAATTGGTGATATTTCTGATCCAGATATTGTCTTTCCTCTATGGAAATTAAGGACTAATCAGTCATTAGCAACTCTTTTATTAAACAGGTCTTTGGGGCAGTTATGGCAGCAGGTCAAGGCAGCCACAAACAGTAGTGTTTGTGGTGGGCTTTGGACACTACAGTAGGTGTGCAGGAGGTATGTACCCCAGTCTCCACTTGTAATGTGCCAACCACCAAATCTCCCCTTCCTCCTTTTCCATCACACACAAATATTGTAAAAAGGAAATGTGTAAATTTACACATAAAATGAATATTGTTATAAAGTTAAATATGACATAAAATATTTATTAAGGTCCATTAAAAATTAGATATCTAATGGTAGCAGATTTAGGGAGAAAATTTTACTATCACAATTTTAGTAAGAACAACAGTAGAAAAAATTCACAAATTTAAAAGCTGCTCTCCTATAGACAAAGCAATTTCATACGCTTTCCTTGTTGACCCTCATATGTTGTCTTGTGAGATACGTAAGTGTATTTTCATTTTAGATTTTCTGGGAAGGAATCAAGGTTCACGAAAATTCAGAAAAAATACCTGTCAGTGTTAAACAAGTATCCTATTTTGCTAGTATTCTATTTTATTTATTTTATTTATAAGTGACTGGATTAAGATTTGAGTCTAAGTTTTCTAAATTCAGCCTTCTGTATTTTTATCTCTACCAAGCTATCCCTCCACAAATGAAGGTAGAAGCCTGCTTCCTGGGACTTGTTAAAGACTTTAGTTATTAAATGGGCCTGAATTCCCCCTAAATTTAACCTAAGGCTTTTAATCTTCTTATCACTCAAAAACAACTGTATTCCAGAGCATGCAGTAAATCACAACAAGAGGTTAGGCTATAACATCCAGGATCACTAAGGACAGAGATGGATCTTACTACTGTTTGCTATGTTACTTGCTTCAAAGTGGGGTCAGTGGGACCATGACTGGGCTGTCTTCCTGATTATACGTGCTGACCTAGAATGGCATGCCTATATATTTTTTGATTGCTTCGGTGCATTTTATTGGTTTTCTTTCAGAATCCTTCCACAAAAGAGTAAAGTTGTCTTGGGAGACAGCACCATTATCCAGTCAGATTCTTTTAAACCTGATTCTAGCCTTGACCTATTCCAGCTAATACTTTGGCCCAAGTCTCTTATAGTCAAGCCCAATGGTTCATATCTATATTCATTTTAAATATTTAATTACACATCACTTCTCTGTATAATACATTATAATTCATTATAGGCATCATTGTGTTCCTGAAAAAAAGTATATATACAATTATATTTTAAATATATTTGAGAAATTTGTGAAGACCGTTTGGTAATCTCATGAGACTATATTTTTTATTTATTTTTTTTAAAGCAAGCCATCATACCAAAATTATATCCAAGAAGAGAAAACTGGGTTTGCAGGCTGATTTTTAAATTTACATTTCAAAATATAATGCCCTCCTTGGATACTTACTACTGTGGGCCATGTGTCAGAAGATGGCTGTGTTCAACTACTAAGTCTTCATGTTATTTTGTTTAAAAGATACTCAGGATTTGAGACTTTTAAAGAGAGGATTGTATTTAAACCAGAGGTCAGCAAAATATGTCTGTAAAGAGCCCAATAGTGAATATCATAGGGTTTGAACAGCTTAAGTCTGTTACAACTGGTTGAAGACCTATGTCTACCATTGCTGCTGGAAGGTAGCCAACAAATTGACTGTGATCCACTAAAATTTTATTGGCAAAAACAGGAAATGGGCCAGGTTTTGCAGGTTCTTATTTTCCTATCCCTGATTCAAACTGCTGTGCACTTGTGGAAAGGTGATCTCACTAAGCATTAGGCAGAGTGAAAACTGAGATGACATAATACACTAAATTAAAAAAATTTTTTTGCAAAGAAATCAACCTATTCCTGGTAGAAAATATCATTTTAATTTTTCATAAAATTATTTTTAAAAAACCACAGACCATATAATTCATTTAGAGATCTAGCCATCACAGTGAAATAATATAGATTCTTCATTCATGATGTTCAGGATTTGAGTCAGTTAGAGGATGTTGTTCTCACACCTTTAACTCAGTGGTGAGGATACAGAATAGCACTCATTCCTCTCATCTGCTCTAGGGCATCACACACACTCAAATCTGCTTCTCTAGATTATTTAGGGACAGGAAAACCCTGAGAAAAATCATAAAGTAGTTCATTCAGTTCTGTCCACCTTTCTTCTGCATCTTCATTTCCCTATTTTTGGTGCATGAATCTTTCCTTCCAGGTACATGCATGCTCCCTGTGCCATCTGATGCATTCTGCCAGTGCCTGGGAAGCATCTCTTTCTATATTCTATTTCTGTGTTGTAAAACTTTAATTTGTAACAGCAATTTGTTGAAGTGAGTTTTCCAACAGGGAACTTTGTTATAATTATATAACTTATTTGCATTTTAATAAGGGATTCCTTGAGTTTTAATGCTTGATTAAAGAAATTAGTCTCTGTTCATTGGGTTTTATAGTATCGTGAAAAGAGGGATCTGGAGGTGATTCTTCACAAACCACTTAATTTTGCTAGTTTCCTATTTTATTTACATTTTATGTCAGTCTTATTAAGGACATTGTTTGAAATCAAGCCAATTCTTATGATTTCCTATACTGTCATTCCAGGTAGAGAAGAATGTAGGATACTAGTCTAAAAGCAGTTTATGCATTCATATATCTATGTGTTTATTTTATATTGCATTTTATGGCCATTTTATAAATGTATAAGCTATTGGTTATTTGCACGGACTCTGTCAAGGTTCCAGTTTGGTATACTTTAATTTCCTGAGAGAAAAGAACATTTGAATGATGGAGACAAGAGGCAAAGGATAGATAGATGCTTTTCTCAGGCCTTACAGGAAACCTAAAGAGGAACAGCCAGTAGAGGGCACTGGTATCAGTTTCTGTGCCACTTAGACTTGTACAGAACATTTAGGAGGATAAATATGGAACAACAGACAGAAATTTGAGCAATTGCCAGTGAGAGAATGAGATTTCTACATTATGTGTACCTACATTTGTATCAGAAAAAACTGACCAAATTTAAGACTCAGAATCTGAAAATATGGTCAGAGACTCTGCACAGTAATAATGAATACAGACTGGTCCAAAACAGGAGTCACTATTCTAGTTACCTCTAGTTAAGGCCTGAATAGCACTCTAGTGAGGGAAGATTTGTAGGCAACACCAGTATCTCACTATAATTCTAACTCCACATTACCTGATTACTAGAACCAGTGAAATCCTTAACCTATGACATGGTATTAATTTGACATGACACATATTGATGATTCTTAAGTTTCCACTGACCACTTAAATCAAAATCACTGTGATTCATGCTTAAAATGTGTACTATTGGACACAACCAAAACATTCTGAATTAGAATCTATGGAATTGTAGCCCACACAAACTGCATTTAAACATGCATACCAGGTGATTCTTATGCATATTAAAGTAGGGATATCACTAGCATATTATTTCACTAAATCCTTAGAATAACTATGTATATAAGCTATTATCTCCATATTATAGATAAAAAGTTTAAGTTTGAGACACATAATATAGTGCCTGTATTTGAACACAGGACTGACTATAAAAACAAAACAAAATAAAACAAAAAACATTGACATAATGTATGCTATGTAAATTGAATGCTACTTAGATGGCAAATTACACAAACACATATTTATTTGAATGTAAAAACAAAGATCATAAATTTTAAAAGCTAATTTTTAACTTAATTGCATATTTTCCATTTATGTTTCATGTCAGTTTATTTGTATTTCTTATAACTTTTCTTGACTTAATGAGTTAAATCTATCCAATCAGGTGTAGTTAAATAGAGATTTTTAAAGACGTTCAATTGACAAGGCATTCTTGATTTTTGACTAAGGCACATATTTCTCATACTTTTAAAAACAGGTTAGAAGCTGATACTTTGATGTATATAAGTCCACAGAGAGAAAAATATCCAGTTACTTATACTATTAAAATTCATCAGATAGAGAAGACTAATGATGCTTTGGAGAGAAATGGAGTTAGTCTTAGAGTCAGCTGCTTGACGCAATTTCTGGAATGCAACTACAGTGGACAAAACAATGGTGGTAGCGACAGCTACTTTGTTTTGTTTGGATAGAATGAATGCCAAGTGGCAATTGCACTTTTTAGTTGGAAAATGAATAAGCTTTCCATTTCTTATCTGTTTATGTCAGTACTAGGCAAGTGACACTGAGAAAGAAAATCAGCATTCCAGGCAATGCAAATGGTATAAAAGTAGAAGAGCTGCTATTTCTACAAGTGTAGGTTCCAAAAATATGCATTAGAGGTGCTTAATTAGGAAATAATTAGAAGCTGCAGAACAGAGGAAATACACTCATACCCCTAAATCTCTTACTTCACACATCACAGAAGACAGTGATTTCTGACACAGGAATAATTTCCTTTATACTTGGCCCATGACTGGTTCACAGATAAATTATAATTATGAAAGACTATTATTTTCAGAATGTGATTTTTTTCACTTATCTAGCTGAAATGAAATAGTAATAATGCTTGTGACGAGTAAAATAATCTTTGATGAAGCCTTCTAGATGGCTTTCACCTATTTTGCTTGTTTTGTTTCCAGTTTTGGAGTCTGTCAAAGAAATACTGTTTATATTTGCAACATGACCTTCTTGCTGACAAGAGATAGAATTAAATAGGTAGGAAAAAATTCTTTGGTTAACCTAATAATCATTGATGGCAACATAAATTCAAATTAAAAAGATCTAGCAAAGAAGGGAAACAGCCTTCAGTACTAGTAATCGTCAGACCTGTAGAACTGTGCTCATATGAATGCTGATTATAGAAGTGAGCCTTTCCATAATCACTTAAAGGGAAAGTGGTTGGGATGAATCATTCTGATGCAGTAGAGACTGTAAACTGAACCATTTGTTTCCACATTCTTTTAAAGATACATAATTGTGTATTTTATTAAAATATTAACTGTATAACATCTAATGTTTAATCTATATGTCATTAAATCTGTATCTAAAACTGGTAGTGAATATTCTTATGGAGACCTCTGCCCACCATTCTGATCCAAATATTGATAGACAAAATATGAATAGATAAAGTTTAAAAGATGAATATAAGCAGAACAAGATCAATATCTGCATGGACCAGAAACTAGAAGATAAAAAATGCTAAACCACAGTCTTTTCTTTAATCTATAATAAGGAGAGGTTACCTTTTCAAGTATGGAGCATTATGTAAATACAAGCAGCCATCTCTGATTATTAAGGGCTCTATTCACAAATAGGAGAGACTCCTGCAAGGCCTTGTAGGATAAAAATTCTTCATTGTACACAGAAGGCCTGACCAGGCTCCCTTCCTGAAATGAAGTGCTAAATAAAGCCTTTCCTTCCATCTGTGTTCTGTACCTCAACTTGTTATTTTATGGTATTTAATGTCCTAACTAAAGAAAATAAAAAATCTAAATTTTTGGAATATACTTTCATGTTTATCTTTATATTGTGCAAAGCAATTAAAATGCAAATATAAAAGCATTTAACATATACACAAAATCACAAAAATTCCACAATTCATATTTCATAATATATGCGTGTGTTATATATTTTATTACAACAGTGGAATTGCTATACAAACAATTCGACTGGTATGTTTAACCTATTAGTATGCATGCAGTCTACTAATACTCTTTATCTTCACTTACCATTAGGTAAGAAAAGACTGAAAGAAAACCTATGAGTTGCAGTATCTTTCTTTTCCTTCTGTGTCTTCATTTTCAGCATACGTAGTTGGCTAATACAGAGAAGTAACATCTGAGTAAGAAATGATATGATGGGTTCCTTGGTTGTTCATGTTTCTTAGAACTCCCTTACCTTCTTTCTGCATTTGAAGCAAGTTCTGGTTGGAACAAAAGGCTAGTCCTGCCAGGGCTGTTACCCAGTTTGCTTACACATAACACATTTACCTTTTGTTCAAAATTCATTGTGAATTTTCTGGAACTCTCAATCACTGTGGGCTCAGTGGAATTCTATGCTTATGGTACATCACAAAGTGTATATGAGAATGGGGCCTGTCTCCTCTGCTCATATGATTACTTCATTGTCCCTTCAGATTTAAATGATGGAAACACAAGGTCAAAGATAAAATCATTAAGGACTTCAGGACTGGGACAGCAGAACATTAAACCAAAGGGAAGGGCTCTTCTGAGTGAATGGCCTTATGAGACTCAAGTTGCTTGCCCCAGAGGCCCTCCCCACCACTATTGCATTGGAATAGGCTTCCCAAACCATCAGCATGAGACCTTGCTTGGACAGTGAGCCTCTGTGGGCAGGTAGAGGAAGCCACAAAATAACTCACAGAAGGGGAAGGCTGAGCATCAAGATCAATAGAGAGCCTGAGAAACAAAGATTTCAAATACATGAGAAACAAAGGTACTTCTACAATAACATGGAAATTAATTCACTCTAGAAGATGAAAATAATAGTAAAAAATTAAAATGAGTTTGAAATAATTATGTTTTCAAAAATAAGAGAAATAATTTTGTTGATAAGCAGAAATAAGAATTACAAAATGAAAAACAAAGCAACAAAACAAGAAACGTGAATAAAGGAAAAAATAATTTGGACTGTCTGGTACTTGCTTTAGTTTCAATTTGTTACATGAGAGTGTATATTTTTAATAATTTTTATCCATAATTCACCTTAATTATGTGGTTCTCAAAAGGGAATCCTATTGTGATAAATGTATTCCCACATCTTTAATTCTCAGTAGGCAGTAATACATTTTCTGTAATTAATTGCTTTCACTAGCAAAAAATTCTCATAGTGAATAACTAGCAAATCTCTTAATCTTGTTTAGAGTATGATGCCTTTTGTATGTATGAATAAAAACAAGTAATAACGATGACATGTACTGTCTTTTATGTTTGTAGAATATCTGCATGTTTATAGGCCATCTTTTCCTCTCTATTCTCTTACCACCTGATGTTAACTAAGTGTAGCCCTCTGGGAGCCACATTAAGAATTTCAATCTCTTTCAAAATATTCAAAGTTTCAGAAAACAACCAATCGATTCAGAAAATGATACATCACCTATCATTTGTAAAACTTGCTGAACACTCATTCTATCTTTGCCCATGAGACTCCAGGCCCAAGGTTCCCAGGACTAATTTACCTATACCCAGAGATTGTGGTCTGCAGAGGCAGCATTGTGCAAAGCTGAAATGTGTTTTTGTGGAAGACACATGGAATGTGATTTTTAACTTGATGATATCTTGGTGCATATGTTTCTACCTCAGTTCAGAAGACAATCAGAACATATTATTGTCTCCATCTGTGAAAAGTTTTATTTGCTAAGAGCCCAGCTTAATGATGCAGAAATTCCATTTTAGATTACATATAAGTGCAGACCTCTTCACCTGTTCATATAATGTTATTGGGCCAGAAACTCTGACCTTACATTATATGAATTTGTGTCTACTATCACTTATAATCTATAAATTCTAATTTTTGATATATATGCCTTCACATAACTCCATTTGTTGACATTTGAAAATACTTTTGCTTTCAGAACATCTACTGGCACCCATTTCTTGCTTCAAATTAAAAATTTATGTAAAAAGTACCTAAAAGTTTTTGTTTATTTTAAAATCTCCTATGGCATATTTAAGGTATATAAAATAGAAGAAAAATATAATGAACACATATACCTACCATCCAGATTAAGAATAAAATGAATCATATCTATTTTAAGTCCTCTAAGTACTTCCCCACAATCTCAGTCTCTTTCCCTGAAAGATAACACTACTTTACACTTTTTGTAGGAATTATTTTATTAGTTAAAGAGATTGTATGTGGTACTAGGGATGGAAAATAGTAAACAGATTGATGTACAAAATAAAAAGGTAGGTTTATATAATTTGAAAACTGCAAAATTTGATCTATGTGAGATTTGGGTATAAATTGAGACTCAGTTTCTTACATATTATGTGGCTCTTTACCTGCTATTTAGCTTCTCTAAAATTCAGACATTTTTCATCAAAAGGTGTATTGCATATGAATGAAATAATATGTATTTTCAAGTATATGGTACATAATTGACACAGTAAATATTTGTCAAATGAATAAATGAAGAAGTTCCAATCTAAAGAGATTACAAAGTTTTCTTAAATTATAAACTGAAGTTATAAATGGCAGGTTTTTAATTTTCATACCTTGGCCTGCTGGGAATGGAATTTCCTTTGCAGTTAGGACAGCTTACCACCCTGTTCTCAAGATGATCCCTCCGTTCCCAGCGTCACACACAGGTCAAAGCCATGAAAGGGTGTTTTCTCCTCCCACACCTTTCTATAAGTGAAAGAGTTTCCAAGACTAACTTTTTTCATATATATTTCTCTCACTATTTCTTTAGCATCTCATAAACTGATACTTTCAAGATGAATTGCATTACATATTTTTAAGCTTTTATTTTGACATAATTATAGATTCACAGGACGTTGCAAAAATACTGTCATTTTATCATTCCATATAAATGGAATCATGTAGTGTGTGAGCTTTTGCTGTTCTTTTTCTTTTCCCACTCATATAATGCCCTTGAGATCATTCCAAGTAGTTGGGTATATCAACAGTTTATTTCTTTTTATTGCTGAGTAGTGTTTCATAATTTATTTATCAGTATGTCATATTTTATATAATCATTTACTTTTCCATTCAGTTTACTATTAATATTTGAGTTGATTAGTGGTAACACTGTACCTGTTGTGGTAGATATGTATTTTGCTCTATATGTGTAGATATATATTTGCCAAAAAAATTTGTTGGTGTAGACATCTATCAGGCATCTTTGATACTTCTTTTTCCTCTGCCTCCTAGCATCTCATCAATCACCAAACCTGATGGTGGTATTTCTGCCTCATAAATATTTCTCAACTTCAGCCATTTATTTTCATTTCACTTACAACACCCTTCTATAATTCACAATTATTTCTTACCAGAACTGCTGGAAGTCTCCAAACTAGTTGCCGATGATCTGAAAAATTGTCCTGCTGGCTAATAGGCTGTGGTGCGGAAACTTAGAATTGAGTATAAACCACGACTTGTGAAAT
This sequence comes from Cynopterus sphinx, assembly GCA_030015415.1. Lineage (NCBI taxonomy): Eukaryota > Metazoa > Chordata > Mammalia > Chiroptera > Pteropodidae > Cynopterus > Cynopterus sphinx. The sequence goes on along the minus strand of CM057382.1, from coordinate 33,764,349 downwards.
ACTACTATGAGTCTCAAAGTAGAGAAACTTACCAAACCAGAACATGCAAGACACATCAAGCACAAATTCTTTTTAACTCACATGTTTAATGATAAGATCTCAGTCAAACCAACCTAACAATAATTTAGCATGAGGTCTTGTGTTCTAAAGCTAAGTTTACTTTCTTAACTCCCTTTTAGAAAAGCTCATGGTTCTGCCATGCTGCTTTCTATCTTGCTGAAATAAGCTAATAAAACTAACTTTACCTTGCTTCCAGTCTGTTCCTGGTGACCTTTCTTCAGTGGGCTTGAACAAGTAGAGATATAACAAAATTTGTCAAGATACTAGCTGGACCAGAGCCCTTAACTTGGTAATAGTTTGCAGATCTGAGAGTAATTGAGTTTTTATTCCTTGAGGCCACCGTGACTGTGACTCTGAGGAGTGACTATGATTGATTAAACTATTAATATGAATTAAGATAATAAAAAAATTGCCAGCAATTCTTGAACATTGGATACATGCCAAACTCTCTCCTAGGAATTTTGCATGTATGATACCATTTAATCCTCAGATTACCCTAAGAGCAAATGCTACAACTAACCTTGTTTTACAGAAGAAGGAAATTGAGACACAGAGAAATTAAGTAACTTGCTCAAGGTCATAAATTATTTTATTTTTTATTCTCAAGGGAAACAATTGTTTATAATGCTGCGAGCATGGGATTTACAGCCTTTAGTTCTGGCATTTCTTCCTTTCCCATAGTAACTGTTTATCAGAGTATTCCATACATGACAGAGAAACAGCAACTAAAACCAACTTATAACTCTCATAAAAAACAAAAAAAATAGTTATTTTTCTACTTGGAAAACATTCTGAGACAATGGAAGTTTGGAGAGTAATAGATGGGAAGACAGACACATGGATAAGTGGATTAATAATTGAAGGTCATTTTTCTTTTCTTTTGGTTTCTGTATATCACATTTCAGTGTATAAACAAATATTTTAGGCTCCTTTCTGGGAGGCACAAAGTATTTGAAAATAGTAAATAATCACTTGCCTTTAATATTCACCATTGATGATCACATGGAGATTCTATACCTTAAAGTTATGGTACAAAGTCTGATTTGATTTCTTATTTCCTGTTTTCTCTCTCTTTTTCCTTCTCTCCAATTGCTTTTTAAATTATACTTTTACTTTTCTCTGATGTGTACTTTTCCATCAATTGCTACCATATTTTACTTTTTACCAAAGTGTAGCATGGGAAATTGAATTTCCTCAATATTCCTTATTCCTAAATAGTTATGTTAGATTTTTTGTATGTTTTAAGATATTTTCAATGACTATTACTGAATTTTGATGTATCTTTGATTGAAATCAGTGGAAAAAAACATACAAGAATGAAATATTAATAATTAATTTAGCCTCTGCAGAAACTTGTCTGTGCCTATGTTGTGGGCACGGTAATCCAGATATACATTTTCATTTATTTAGTCTTAATAAAAATTGTCAATAGATCAGGGAATGTGAGATTAACAAAAGAGTATGAACTATGCTTAAACTGGAAAAAAATATAAAGAGAATTTTATGTCTTCTCTTGAATTTATATATGTCCTAGTCTCAAGCATTATATCCTTTGTAGATTCAAGGCTATTGCTTGGGGACTGTGTCTGCCCATTGCAGAGAGCTAATTTATTCCTTCCCCCAACCCAAAAGGCTTTCATTTCCCTTTGTGCATCATCAGCAGATTTTTAAAGTTCTGATGGTAAATTTTATAGTGGCAATGTACAGAATTTAATTTAATTTTGAGTTCTCAGTCTGACTAGCAATGCTAGTGGGAGTTTTATTACTATATTATTTTCAAAAGTGCATTACTAGTTGAAAATAGGAACTCCAAAACATTGACTTATTTCAGGGGAATGGAACTGGAGAAATCATAGAAAAGAAAATAGAAAGTAGTAATTCAAAGCAATTTTTTATTTTTACATTTCTGAAGCATAGAATGTCTGTAGATGTTTTGAATAAGTAGTGGGATAAAGTTTAAATGTTAGGTCTTTGTGTGTTGTAAGTAAATCAGACCAAGTTATTTTCCTTAACTTTTCCTTGGTTCTTTTACTGAAGGAACTGTACATACTCTCTTGCTTTCCATCATTTTGGGAAGTTTATTTTTTACTTGATTTTTACATCTTAAAAGTATTATCATGCAAATACAACAACAATAAAGAGGAAGTTAAAATGCAATTCTTCTCTAAAAAATAATATAGGAGAAAGAAGAAACTTGTACTATAATGGAATCAGATTATTCCTCTTTGACGAGGACCAAAAATTTGTCTTTACTCTAAGGTAATAAAATCACATTATATACTTTTATTCTCAAAATACAGTGCACGATAATTCCTGTTAAGGGAATTTGAGACCCAGGAAGACTAAGGGGCTTGATTGGTTTATTCTTTATAGGCAGCCAAAGGTGTTATATGAATTAAAGGCCATGAAAGGACCCTGTTGCTTGCGTTAAGAGGTCCAGTCTTATCCTTGTGAGCTCCTGTTATTTGATGGCATTCAGGATTTCCCATAATAATAATAAATTCAGGCTTTATTAGAAAACTTAGCACCCCAATCCAGACTTCAAAATTATATTGCATACATTATTCATTTTTTGTGCCTATAGCCTGCTTCTAATTGAGCAGGTTTGTAGCAAGGTTTGGAAAATGTACAGGCTCTCTAACCCGAAAAAAATTGTTATACAACACAAGGTCATACTAAGGTCTGAAAGGTTTGATACCGTTCCAGCTTAATGATAATTACATTTTAGTATTTTACTTCTATTGCATAATTCATATGAAAAGTAAGTCCTTAGAAGATAATTTATTTTGTGCTGGTGAGATAACTTTGGCTCAGTGAATATTCATTTTTTATTGTGCAAACCCATTATTTGACCATGAGATATAAGAATTAAAGTTTGTAGAGGCTTTTGAATCTGAATATAGCATTCTCCTCTGTGGCCAAGGATTCCTTTGTAATGATTTGATTTCAGTGAAACCATGCAGCTATCATTTTAAAGTAATCTTGCAAGACAGTATACATAACCAAGTTATCATTACCTTGTGAGCTAAATGGAACATTGAGAAGTTTGCTTGCACATAAAAATTTTTATTAGAGCTATATTTAAAAGAATGCATTATTTTTCTTTGAAAAAATAACTTTATTCTTCCAATAGAATTTAAAAATACTTAGGGCCAATAGTATAAAACTTGATCTTAAGTTGAAATGAATAATAGAAATAAAATATAGCAAGCATAGTATTTTGTATTTGAATACAAAAACATTCCATCTTATAGTTTATGTACAGAATTTTAGATATAGGTGAATAACCATTTAAAAAGACATTATAAAGGCCTACTTAGATTCAGGGGTCAAATCAATGAGCAAATATTAAGGCCATTGACAAATGTATTACTCATAATAATACTATGTAAAAAAAAAAAAAGAAATCTGCTTTTCTAGCCAAATATTTTTAAACTTATAGTCAATAGAAATTGATGTTATTGTCAGTGCTTTCATGTATGGCACATTACTATTAACTAAGCTTCATACTTTATTTAGATTTCATTAGTTTTTTTCATATATTTTTTTTCCTGTTATAGGATTCCATCTAGGCTGCTACATCACACTTAATTGTCATGTCTCCTTAGGCTCCAATTGGCTATGATGGTTACTCACACTTTGTTTTTTGATGACATTGACAGTTTTTAAGATTGCTGGTAGGTGTTTTGTAGACTCTCACTCAATTTTAATTTGTCTGACTTTTTTTTAATAGCTAGACAAATTATGGGTTTTGGGGAGGAAGTCTACAACAATGAATGGCCATTGTCATCACATATCAAAGGTACATGCTACCAACATGACTTATCACAGGTGATGTTTAACATAATCGTTGGACCAACAGAGTGTCTTCCAGATTCTTATGTGTGAAGTAGTTTTTCTCATCCTTTCTATATTCTTTGGAATCAAGTCACTCAGTGTAGTACACCCTCAAGGGGTGGCCAGTATAGTTCCATCTTCTGCAGGGAGAGATATCCTCCTAGATCTAGGCTTCAGGCATTCGATATATTATATCATGGACTTTAGCTAATCAAATAGGTGTTTAATAGTTATATGCTATTAATAGTCATATGCACTTATCTACTAATCTGCATATAAATAGTACATATAATTTACTTAAAAGAAATTTAGGACATAAAAATTAGTGTTAATTCCATGCAGCTTTTAACTTTTTTTTCTTTTTACATTAATGTGTCATTTCAAATTATTTTTATTTAAGAAAAGAAGCTAAAATGTATCAGAAAAAATATAAATATATTTTGTTTTTTGCTTTCAGTTTAGTATGATATATTGTTGAATTATACACTTGAAATTTATTCAATTAACCAATGTCAGCCCAATAATTTTAATAAAATAAAATAGCAAAACAAAATAAATAAATAAAATGAAAAATACCCCCCCAAATACATTTTGTTAACATGCTTCATGCTATTTATTAGTCATTCTTTTAAAATTTCAGATGTGTAGTATATTGTGTCTAATGACTCCAATTCTTCAGCTTCCTTTTATCAAAATTGGTTGCCATATAAAGTTCTTGTGGTGTTCACCATAACACTGATACCAGCTGCTTACCTTGATTGGGACAGTCAGATGTTCACAGGTATGACCCAAGAATAGGCTTGGAAAATCATTTGCATATTTCCACCTGTACTGTTGATTTTCTATCATGGCCACAATCATATACTTGGGCAAGCCTGATAGCGTCTGAAAAACATGGCTGGACTCTCTTCTAGAGATGGTTAGAGCCTGCTGTAGTGGAGCACAGCCAAATTGTTCTAGTCATGCAAGATGCAGCCATCATAGATTAGCTGCCAGCCAGGTGACTTCCAGACATGTAAATGAGCCCCCTGAGATTGACTGAGTCCAGCCCAGAGTTGACCTTTACAAACAGATGAGGTAATTAAATATTTGTTGATGTAGACCACTGAATTAAAAAAAAATGTTATGTAGCATTATTTTCAGGAACAAATAACTTATATGAGGCCTTTATACTAACATTGAGAAAATATAGCTTTGAATTTCATTAGATTTTCTTATCTATGTGTGTGTGTGTGTGTGTGTGTGTGTGTGTGTGTGTGTGTGTGTGACATTTGAAATATATCAAGAAATGAATATTAATTGCATAGAATATTTTTTTTGAAAAATGATCTATAAATGTCATTTAGTTTAACTTTCCACTGATGTTGTACCACTCATGCAATAATCTTGTCAGGTGGTCACCCAGACCTTGCAAGTCAAAATTCCCCAGGGGACCTGGGAACCATTCCCCTGCTCACACTCAGGAATGACTGTATAGCTTTTCTCTCTTCTGTGTTGGATCTTGGATGTGTGATCACTTTTCAAATCTTGTACATTGCCAAGACTTTTCTCTCAACTATACTGACTTAAACACTCTTAATGTAACCATTTTGAATCCTCAGATGTTTCCTCTGCTCCTTTGAGAAAGTTAGTCAAAGTATAGATGGACTCTGTCCCTAAAATCAATGAGAAAACATTGCATTGTCATATTTTGAATTTGTTTTTTAAGATTAATTTCTGAATTTTAGGAGATAAGACTATATCTCTCATTCTCTTCCTTTGCTGTTAGCCTCCTAAAAATTAGTATCATGGTCATTTTGTCAATGTTTCATATGTATAAAAACATTTTTGAAAAATGTTTTTCTACCTGAGACCATTTTTCTGAAAACATAAAGTAATTTTTCCCTAGTATAATGAAAAAACATGTATTCTGTTCTCATTTATATCAACTTTATACTAACACGTGTCATATTAAACCATTTCTTTGGTGTTCTGCTATATGATTTTTATGGTTTTGGTGTGGAAAGGAAGATAGGCAGCGGAGCATGACAGCTGAGTTATTTTTGCAACACTCCTGTCTTTCTCTGTTGATGTTATCCATATGTTCTCAATTTAGAAAGACTACAAATTCAAGTGTTTTCAACAAGATTAGCATCATAAAAACACAACCTGGATCCTCACATGCAAGAAGAAGCCAAGTATTGTTTTTGAGGACTAGTTCATTTGACATATATATACATTCTCTCTATTTTTAATGTTTACCCCTTATGCCTAGTGAATTTTAGGTCCCCAAGTCATTGGCTAGCTCTAAGTGATCCTAAGATATTAACTTACTCAAAATATTTTTTATTATGTAAAAATTCTGAAAAATGATTATTGATAAGCAATGAGACAATATCTTGAAATATTAAAATTTGCACTTTTTTCAAACCTCATTGTATCACTGACCTTACCCTCAGTCTTCCAGAGGCAGTCACAAAATTTTGGTTTGTGACTGTTTCTTGTCTTTACTTCTAAAGATAGCCTTATAAGCCTACATCATAACAGTAATTTTTAAAACTTAATTGATTTGCAAACTAGGGTTGTGTTAATAGGTCACAAGACATAAAATATATACTATGTGATAAATGTGAAAAATAATAGAGGGAGAAATAGGCTACTTCACTCCTGAGAAGTCTTAGATGAGGTGATTTAATCTATGACTTGGGTATGAAGGGATAGTCTGGGAGGAAAGCAATGGGTAGACTCATTTGCAGCATCATGGTCCTAGTGCAAGGGTACAAATAGAAGCATATATATATAATAGTTCTAAATATTTAAAAGTTATACATCAAGCAAACAAACTAACTTAAAAGTATATTGTAACCTACTACCTTCACGAATCTACCTTTACCATCACTTAGGTGTTCAGGTTCATATGAATAATTCTCAGACATCTCAGCGTTTTTCTTCAGAACGGAAATGTTGGGCTAACCAGGCCTCATCATCTGGCCTGCAGATAGTCCTGCTTCTTTTCTCGTGATAGTCTTTGTTCTGAACTGCAGTAACCTTACCTGGGTGGACATTCAAGTCTCTGCTCAAACTCTATCCATAATCCCAGGACATAGCTACTGCTTGACCACCTTCAGACCTAGGAAGAAGCTCAAGCATACCATAGAAATAGCCTTAGGGTCAGTTGGGCAGGGACATTTGAGTTCTGGACACCTAGAGAATGGTCTAGGAACGTGTTTTAAGATCCAGTTTGGCCCCCTGAATGTTTTGTCTCTGGGTATGAACATTGAGAGCAGGACCTGAGTGAGGGCCTCTAAAGCATAGGACATATCTTTCCCCTTTTCCCTCCTTTTCTTATGTCCTCCCTCCCCTTTCCCTGCCTGCCTCCCTGCCTCCCTCCCTCTCTACCTGCCTTCCTTTCTCTTTCTCTCTCTCTTTCCCTTCCTCCCTCTCTTTCTCCCTCTCCCCCCTCCCTCTCTCCCTCCCCCGCCCTTTCATGTGTACCTGCAAACATGCCAGAGTGATCTGTGGCAGTCCAGGAGTGAGAAGTGGGATCAGCAGAGGATCTATGATAACCTGGATTTCAGTTGAAAAAGACAGTGATTAAAACATGCTTCTTCACATGCATAACCACACACAAATACTGAAGTAATCTATTCATAATTTGGTTATTTGGTTATTTAGTTATGATATCTAAACTCTGGGAATGGTCATAAGAAACAAGTCAAATATTAGTTATTCTGTGCAAAATATTATTTCTTATATGATAGAAAAAAAAAAAAAGATGAGAGAGGTGGGAAAGATCATCTAATTTAGGAGTCCTCAGCACCAAGGGCCTGGGACACGTGAATTTTTATATAAAATATCACATGTATTGTATGTACATTGTTCTCTACCAAATTCTCCCAAATATCTATAATCCCCAAAAGATAAGGAGTTTCTGCTTTCACTGCACAAATGAAGAACCTACGGTCCAGTAAGGCCAGGGACTTGTCCAGGGTGACACATCCTTCTCACACACAGTGCAGTGCACTTTCAGTTGCGCTAGAGCCACTGCCACTTTTCCCTACTTGGCATTGAACTCAACACCACATGGAGTCATAGTAAGTTGCCCGTCTGCATCATCATGCAATTATTTGGGACTTTTTGTTTTTATTCCTTTGTAATTAGGGATTACCACATTGCCCATACTGATCACCATATTAACACCTGGACTCTGCTTTGAGCTTGTACTTTCATACAGTTGCATCCACAGCAAGTCTATGTTTTGAGTTGTGTGTATAGAAACAGTTTTTATGAACTATTTGATTTAGCTGTTTTCATGTTCTCTGTGTTTTATCAGAAGAACACGTTTTAAGCACATCAGCAGTCACCTTGGCCTAATAAATGCTTTTAGTAAGCAGTGTACAAGGTGAATTTTTTCAGCATTCATAATCTTATTAGATAAATAGCACTTTTGAAATTTGGTATTCAAGGAGACTTTAACCTCAAGATTTTTTGTTTTTTTCTTTATTCTTTTTTTCATTTCACATGATAAAATTCAGTTACAGAATTACTTTGTATTGTCTTTTAAATAATGACATGTGGGGTTATTTTATTCATTTATTGAAAAAACATATACATATATTTAGATGCTATATAGATATATTCAATTCCACAATTTTATCTGTAAATATTTATTGAGAGGGAAAGGGGAGGAGGAGAGAGAAGGAGAATGAGAGAAGAGAAATGCTATGCAGAAAATTAGTCAAGACAAGCCTCATCAAGATAAAACTTGTCAATAAAACTAAAAATATTTTCTTATTTAATTATTAAGACTGAAAGCTCTGCACTCAGATCCAATTTCACTCATCTTCCACTGTTTAATATCTCCGTTGTTTTAACCATATTACATCATTTCTCTTATTCTCAGCTTCATAGGTAAAAATGCAGTGACTACTTCATAAGTTGTTGAGCGTATTTGATAAGATAGTTTCTTAAGCAAATAGCACAGTCTCTGAAATAGAAAAACTCTGACCAAGTTAGTTATTATTGTTAATTAGTATTTTTATTACTGATTAATTTTTTTTCAAGAAAAAGTGCTTCTAACTCCTTAATAAGACCTCTGCTACCTTTGGTCCATTGTGGAACAAGTTCAAAGAATATGAGGTGACTAATCTTTAATGACAAGAATACCGATAACCTTTGGATGCATTTCAGTCTCAGGACAAAGTCTAGTTTCCTGTCTGGTCTTTCATCTCCAAATACTAATTCATGCTGAGTGTGAGGGGCTTCCTGGGACTAGGTGTAAAGAAGGGTTGAGCTCAGCAGGTGCTGTTTTCTTCTTGTTGCTATCCATTTCCTTGAGGTCTCTTTGAAAAAGAGGAAACATCTCTGATGGTTGAGTAGCTGCTGGTGACTTTCAGAGGTTTTTCTGGAATAAAAGTAACTGCCTCTACTAGCTTTCTAATTTCTGAATTGCTTTTCTTCTCACATAATTTCTTTGTAACAAGATGGTTTTCTATAACTGTACCAGAAGTTCTATACAGTTGTATTTGATGAGAAAGTGCTTTAAAGTCTTCAGCTTTCTCCCTGCCTGGTATTCCAGATTTTCTTTTTCAAATATTGAAAAATAGTAATTGCAATTGTCTCCTATTGGCCAAGTGTTGATATTATGTAAAGTAGATTGAATTTGCTTTTGGATATTTAAAATTTTTTTTTTGTTACATTTTTGTTCATATTCATCCTGTATCTTATCCCTGACTGACCCTGTGACCAGCTAGACATCTAATGATTCATACCATGCTGCCATATTTCAATTCTCATTCTAATGAAATCTGGAATACCAAAGTGATGCATCCTTGATGATGACACAAGAAATATAAAATGTAATTATTAATGGGAGGAGACACCTAACACACCTCAAATTATCTACTATGAGCAGTCAACATTTCTGATTAATCATGCCATTAGCTCTTCCATGACTGATAAGATATTAGCTGTTTTATTATATCCATCTAGATGCAATGTTGCATTGCTGAGATATGAATACCGATATACATTTGTATGCCTTTGTGCAAGTTACTCAATGTCTCCTAGACTCAGTTTTGTTATCTGAAAATTGGGGATAAAAAAGTTCTCCTGAAATATCATAAAAGTTTAGTCAGGAATACATACACACACACACACACACACACGTGTATACACACATGTGTATGACTATCACAGAATGTGCAATAATGTGTTGAATACTTAAAATGGAATTATGTGGCAGTATATTGTAATCATCTTGCTTCATAGATGAAAAAATGATGGCCCAGAGAATTCGGATGACTCACCTTAGTTACACAATAAATTTATTGAAAAAAAGTGGACTAGAATTCAGGTATTCTCACTTCTATGACAATAACAATTCATTGACAATAAGAAATCCTGAAAATGAAATTAAAAGATGTAATGTATTCAAGTTCTACAGAAACATTTTAATAATGTTGTTAGAAATTACATATTCTGAAAAGTTTATTCAAGTGGTATATGGAAGATCAGATTGACAAATGTATTTACTAATTTTTCAAGTTGTAAATCACCAATCTTTTTCACTTTTTGTATGAATATAGTTATTAATAATTACATAATTACCACTGATTTCTGATGTAAAATTTTTCTCTGATGCTTTAAATTCTTATATTAATTTAGTGATAAAAACTGATACACTGAAAATCAATAATAAAAATAGGGGGCAACTTGCAGAAAATACAGCTGCCACTTGAATAACATGGGGGTTAGGGGCACTGAACTTCCCTGCATTCAAAAACCATGTATAACTTCTGACTAGCCTATTGTTGGCTGGAAGCCTTATTTATAAACTATCAATTAACACATATTTTGTATGTTATATTTGTTATGTACTGTATTTTTATAATAAACTAAACCAAAAAAAGAAAATGTCATTAAGTAAAGATTTTATTGTATGTAAAATATATTTACAGTATTTATTGAAAGAAATCTGCATATAAGTGGACCTGAGCTGTTCAAACCAGTGTTGTTCAAGGGTCAACTGTAATTATCTTTATTTTCTATTTTCTCCCCTGTAGTTTGGAAATTTTTATTAATTTGCCTCTTAGATACCCTTTAAACCATTTTATTTCTTCCTGTAAGTTAAAATATTTTTATTTAACTTTTGTTTTTTTAATAATTTTTTTTTATTTAATAATTGCCAATGAAAGTATCTTCTATGCCTCTGATTTTTAAAAAAATAGCATCCAGGGTTGATTTAGGGATACAGTATATTCTAGATCTTTCTAACCACAAATTTAAATTTAAAAAGGGCTTAAAATACTTTTTCATTTCTAAACGACGGTAGTCAGTGAAGTTATATAAAACTAGAATAATAGCATAGTGCTTTGTAAGTTAAGTGAGTAAGGTGATTAATTTTGGGAAGTAGGTTTGAATAGATGGTGAAGTTGTGGAATAGCCCTGGAATAGAATAAATGAGGCAACAGAATAAGAAAAAATGAAAGGACTGATGAAGAGCAAAAGAACTTGGCTTAGTTTGATGAGTATCCGTTCCAGATGTTATCAATCCAAAGCTTAACTTTTCGGGAAATGGAGTTTGCTGTAACATTCTCTTTGTCTGTACCTAACAGTTTGAAGAAACTGTGAAGGCATGGTTATATATTTTTGTCCAAATATTTTGAATCCTGCTGGAAAGTTTAATAGAGGCCCTCTTGCCAGGTGAAGCCAATTTCAGGAAACAAAAAGAATGCAATTTATTTATTTACCTATGTATTTTAAAATTTATTTTGCTTCATGCTAAGGAATTAAAATTTCAACTATCACTTTCTAAGTTAAGAGTTTTAGCGTGATATTTTAAAATGCAATACTACATGATATTTTTATTTAGTATATTTTTTAGAAATATTATTTCTAGTATTGATTAAATATTCCCATGAATTTTAGGTGATATCTTTATAAATGTTATCAAAAGAGATCTCTGTCAGTTATCTACTGTTAAAATAACAATGCTTAAAACACCACTCTGAAACTCAGTGACTTGAAAGAATAAGCTTCATTTGGTTCAGGGTCTGAGAGTTAGTGATTTAGGGTCAGCTTTGCTGGTTGGTTCTTGTTTCACTGTGAATCATCCTGTAGTTAGGTGGTTGTCAGCTGGGGCAAGGAGGAGGACAGGCTTCCTGTTACTCATCTCCTAATAGACTAGCTTGGGTATGCTTCTATAACACTGACAGGGAGAAAGTGCTGCACAGTCCAACTAGACCAGGCCTTTAAAACCTCTGCTTAATCACATTTGCTGAAACTCCACTGGCCAAAGGAAGAAATGCGGTCAAACTCAAAGAGCAGGAAACAGGTACCACTGCTTGAAAGGAGGAACTGTGATGTCAGAGAAAAATGTATAAATACAGGGAGGGCCCTCACTGCAATCTATCTACAGTGTGAGCTTGCATTTGATTAGTTGCATACGTATGAATTATATTTTCAACCAAATATTTTTACTTTCTATTTCTAGATAGGAATATCTTTTGTATGATAATTTAGTACCTATATCTCAAAAGGCCCACTTTGATCTTTCTTGATAAATATGTATGTTGATATATATATATATAAATTTCTTGATATATATATTCTTGAGATATATATGTGTACGTATGTGTGTGTGTGTGTGTGTGTGTATGTATCTTTGTATCTGCATGCTTGCATGTATGTGTACGTACACATTTAGGATCTGTTTTAAACTAGGTATGTTTTGGCAGGCTGTGGGAAATGCCATGGATATTTGCGTGTAGGTTTTAGGATAAGGACTATAAAAGAACAAGTCATTTGGAGAAGGATTAGAGTACAGCTTTGGATCTGTCTTGATGACTGGTAGATTGGTGATTCTATGAACATTTTGCAGCATATTAAACATGTTGGCTTCTTTTTTCTTACTTTAAGTGTGTAAAATTTAAGTTGCATAAATTTGGGGATGAAGTGTCCAGGCCTTGCAATATCATGTTCTGGAAACTGTGCTGTCAAGGAATCAATCTAATCCTTTCTCTTTCTTTTTTTTTTTTTTTCCATAACAAATGACCAGGGTTTATAAGCTTGCAATTCAGGATTTCTACTGTTCTCTATGCACTATAGGAAAAATTGTGCAATATATATGCTTTGTCTATTTTTCTTTTTCCAAAATGAATACTTTCAGCTTTGGTGGCATAGTGGTGAGCATAGCTGCCTTCTAAGAATGAATATTTTCAGGCTTCTATGGAAAAAGATCCTCACATCTCATTTGGGTTGCCTTTCTCATTCATAGCTCTGCACCCCTAGAAAAAGATCTTCCACCCCTCATTGGTCAGGTCATGGTTCCTAGAACCAGGACCTGAAAGGAGAGCTTTGACATAGCTGACTATAGGAGTCAAGGTTAGGGACTATGTGGCAGTAGCATTTGTGTATGTGCTTTCTCTCATGCTGATGATGAGTTAAGATGAAATAGAATCTAATGGATGGCCTATGTATGTTCTGCTTTAGGCTTTGGGGGACATTTTCTTGTTTTATTTCTTAAAATTTTTAGCTGGATTATTCTTTTCTAGATCTACCTTGCTGTCTCATCTAATGGTTGAAATCTGAAAACTGAGTGAAAGTTTAGGTTAAATGATCAAATAATGCCATTCATTCTTTGTGATTTTTCTATCTTAGGCCTATATCTAGCCTTGACAAATTGAGGCCTCTGGTGTTTAAGTATTTGGCAATTCTATTTTTCATTTATACATTAAAAAGGTTAGTTGCTACTCACTAGGGTTAAGACTTTCAGTTTCACAACCACATAAATCAGGCACCATTGGTAAATATGTGATAGGATTATGCAATAGTATGGTCACTTGAGTGTATCAACATACTGGATTTTTTAATTACTACATTTAAAACTGAAATTAAAATATCCAAAAGTAGTTTCTGTGAGGAAATAAAATGAAATATTTCAAATCAGCACAGACAAACTTGTTGAAGTCACTGATGATGAATGTTCTTTTCACTGTATTTTGCTATGAATGTTAAAGTTTCAGGAAAAACATTGCAGGACACAGCTTTGATGTGTGACATCTCTCATGGTCATCCATAACTCTGCTAACTATGAAATGGGGACAGAAGACTTTCCATGACATTTTCCTATGGAGCATATTCTTTTCAGTATTTCTTAAATGGCTTATTATGTTATAATTCTGAATTTTTTACATCAGATTTTTCTTTCTTTCAAGCCAAATTACTGCCATTGAAAGTGGTTGCAGTTTCTACAGTAAATATGCTACTTTGTTTCAGTAGTTTTGAAATAATTTTTTCATTTATAAGAAAGTAAATATCTTTAGTTTTGTGTTCTCAAATTCCCAACTAAAATGTGAAGTTTACATATCTAAGAGAACTTAATAGCAAATAAATTGAAAATATATTCAGAAAAAATTTTTAGTTGTACATGCACTTAGATTTCAATATATACAGCATAGTATTTTTCAATTTGCTGTTTATTTTAATTAACTTATAGTAGTTAAAAGCATCACATGGTTCCTGTGCTTTTTTCTCAGCCCATTTCCTGATGCACAGATGCAATCACTTTAAACTATATTAGCTGATTCTTTTAAGATCTCTCCATTTCTCTAAATGACATGCTTATTTTGCTGTTTCCTGCTTTTTTATTAATAGGCTTTTTCTATTGACTTCCTACTGTGGAAAATGAAAATTTAGCTTTCCTTCATGTTCCGGCCCCTATCACACACGTGCACACTTTTGATCTATCTTCTTGAAATAGTATATCATAATTCTGATTAAATGAATATTCATGTTTATCATATTATCACTAAATGAAAGGATTCAAAGCCCAGTCATGCACATGCTTTATCTTTCCTTTCATTATTTTAATTTGACTTGTGCTAATAATGGACTATTTTCATTTATTTAGGCTTTTTCTGTACCTAACACTAATTCAATGCTTCCCAGTTATATAAGGCATTTCTTAGTATTGCGGGAATTTTATGTATTCTAAAAATTTTATTTTCTGCAAGAAATTTTCTCCAGAGCTCTCTGGTCAAATTCCACCAACTGGAAGGGTGGCTGCTGCCTTCTAACTCAAAATTATTTAAGGGTTCTCCAATGGGAATGCCTAGAAGTTTGCTTGTTATGTACTCCCTGCAGTTGGGGGTCCACGTGGACTAGTGCCTGACTCACTCCAGAGAAATAAAAAAAAAACAGTTTGTGTCAGAGAACCATTGGGACATTAACTGCTACCCAACAATGTCAGGGCAAGGAAGGCATGTCACATATTGGCCAGATGTGGGTCATGTTGAAAATAGAAAATTTAAGTTATTAATTCTCTAATGGGGTACCAGAATCCAAGTCATAAATAGTATGGCTTATATTTTATGGTATAACAGTTGTTAGGGGAGAGTTTTTTGTTTGTTTAATTTTAATTTTAAATCATTTTTTACTTTGCCTATTAAGAAAAAACCATAAACAAAAGAAATTGGAGTGAGAGAGATTCTACCTCTTCCCTGGCACTTTTAAGGCAGCTTTGTTCCCACATCCCACATGAAAACATCCAAAAGGAAAAGTCCAAATTGTCCTACACTATCAGGACAATTTGGATTGTCTGGGGTCATAAGAAGGATTGACTTTTTCCCTGTCTCATCTCTCTATTTCCACTGTACATGACAAAGAGAAGATTGGAGACAGCCACCTAGTATGTAAGATTATTTTGTAAAAGCACAATTGAATACCAGTTTATTTCTAAAGAACATATTAAATCTGATTATTGGGATCAGTCCTTTTTCTTGTCACATCTCTTGAGTTCTCACTTGGTGGAGTTTTATCACCCTCCCAGAAAGGTCACTTTAGTAAGACATTTTTCATGTGATGTCTAATTTGGTCTTCTAATTTTCTAATCTTTGTTTCCAAGGTCTGTCTTTGTTTCTGTATTTGGGGTGAATTGCTTACCTTTATCTTTTAACATTTCAATTTGTTGTTTTACTTATGCTTTATAATTATTCCCAGAATTCTTTTCAGAATCTAAATGTACTTTTAGCTAATCAATTTCTATAAAAAGAAAACTTTTAGAAACTCCTGCTTGGAGAGTCTTGGTTTTAGATGGTTATAAAATGTCATTAATAATTTTCTGATTTTGGTGTCTGTATTGGCCTTATAAAAGAGAATGTCCATGATGTGGAAATAAACATTGAGTGTTCAAGAGTAATGGAGCAACAAATCTTCAATTCACTCTGAAATAATTCAGGAAAAAAGTTCTTTTTTCTGTCCTTACAGCATTTCAGTAAATATGAAATTATTTCAGAGACAACACACATAGCAAAAAATTTTCACCTCTTAGCAAATAGTGGTTCAAAAGGAGCTGGGATCTAAAGTAAATATTTGATTTTTGTGGATTTTTGCTCTTACAATTAAATTGATATAGAATAGAAAAAGAAAGAGTACTTCTAGTATAGCTTGCTGGGAACCATAGTTTCTCATGGACTTTTTCATTGCAAAGAGTGTTTTTTTTAAAAAAAAAAAAAGTAGAGGAGGGAGGACTAGATAGGACTTCCTTCTATCACAGTCAATTAGTTATGAAAGTTAGAGTTAATTAATCATCACTTATTTGACTTAGTCTCCAGATTTTGTATTTGAAAATGTATGAAAAGCCGTAGTCTATACTAGTTCCTAGCATGGAGTAGAAACAGATATTTGTTGAATAAATGAATATTATATGCAAAGTCCTTAGGACAGTATAATACTAAATAATTACAGATGTTACTCATTATTAAAAAAATAAAATGAATATGGTATCTATAAACAATAGCCTATTATTCAGCCATTTATAAGAACATACATGAAACTGGAGGGCATTATACAGAGTGAAATAAGCCAGAGGAAAAAAGGCAAATATCTTATAGTGTTACTAATGTGTATAATCTAAAATATTTGTACTCGTAGAAACCATAGAATGGTGGTTGCCAGGGGGTGGGATTGGGGAAAATTGGGAGAAGTAGGTCAAGGGTGTAAAGTTCTAAAATGAGTAAGTTCTAGGGATGTAATATATAGCATGGTGACTGCATTTAATAATGCTGTGCTGCACACTTGAAATTTACTAAGGGAAGAGAGCTTTATTGTTCTCATCACACACAAAACAATAATTATGTAAGGAGATAGATGTGTAATTAGCTGAAACAGTAATCATTTCACAGTGTATACATATATTAAACCATCATGCTATACATCTTAAATATATATGATTTTATTTGTCAATTATACCTTAATAAATTGGGGGTAAGATAATATTAAAACATTCAAACTATTAGTAAATGTGCTGTATAACGAGGTTTTCAATTGGACTTAAAAATCTGATTTATTATATGAAGATATTTGAACCCCCATGGTTTCAGTTAATTAACTTATAAAATAAAGTAGGCAGTAACTCAGCTGTGAGCCTCTATATGGTAATGACCTTGCCTTATTTATTTTTTTCATCATAGAATCTAGGAATGTACCTAGACTACAAAAGACACAGTAGATGCTTATTGAATGAAAAACTGAAGTGAAAAGAGGTGTGTGTGTTTGTGTGTGTATGTGTGTATCCATGAAAATACATGCAGTACTTACCTACCTAGAAGAGACAGAGCCTGATTTTTAGCAAAAGTGTTAAATGCACTTTAAGTCTTCTTATTTGTAGCCATTTATTCTACTGGGACAGATGACTAAACCACTTATTCATTTTAAGTGTCTTTTATTGTTCACCCAGACCTAACTTCATCAATATTATTTATATCAATAAATGAGCAAAAGGGAATTTAAATCATTTTACTAAAATTTGAATAATTCAAAACAAACGAGCACTGATAACAAGATGCTCAGATGCTCTAGAAAATCATCATGCATTTCATATTTGATTCTTTTTTATTTTAAATGTTTAATTTGGAATTATTAATACACAAAAGATTTAAAAATCTTAGATATTGTTGTTGACAGTATTTTTCTGGCACTTCATGGCATGGTCATCAGCAGTGATGTGCTTGACGCTGTTGAGTTCTGATAGCATCAGAGAGCCACTCGTAACCTTGTGGGTCCTATTGAGTATACAGGAACCAAGAGACAAGTCTGACAAGTCTGAAGCTGATCCCATGGAGTAAGAGTTCAATTGCCATCATTTCAATTGCCTTTTAAAATTATTATTCATTTATTTATTTGTTTACCTCTTCTAAAATATATCTAGGCCTAGAGAGAACCCCATGCAATTAAGTTAATAGACAATAGTCTTACTTTCTCTGAATCGAATTAGAAAATTCCTGCCATGTAATTTACACTGACAATGGGCTTTGTCCCCTTAACTTGGACAGATCATGTAAAAGCTGTTTTTTGTTGGTCTGTTTGTTTGTTTTTTTGAGACTTGGTTGTGGTCTTGAAACTATAGTTTCAAGGACAGAACCATCAACCTAGATTTTTTAAAATGAGGGAGAAATATAGGTTTGAGAAATGTCCACTAAAGCAAAGTTCTTCCTGGTACCTTGTAAAATACTTTATTGAAGACATTTAAATTTTGTTATAAAATATTCAGTTGAAATTATATCTCTGCTTTTAAAATTTTTAGTTATACATATGAAATTGCAAATCTCAAATTTTCTGCTTCATATATGTGTATTTGCTTTTTTATTTTTTTGCTTGAAGCTATGCAAATTATGAAAAACTTGTAAATCCAGAATCTTGTACAAGTCAGAGGTCCAGCTATCATGAGGTATTTTTACTTCTGATGACATTTTTCATATGTAATTGTTCTAGACTTTAATATATCTCTTCTCAAGTCATACTGATATTAAATGAATGAATAGAAAACTATGTAAAAATCTTTTTTTCCTCCATAAGGAAAAGAGATAGTTACAAAAAAACAAAAACAAAAAACCCCTGGATTTTGCTGAGGTTGTTTTTCAAATGGAAGTGGTTATGCTTATTTAATGGTTTTCATAAATTATATATTTTTGGTTGCCCCTACATTGACCCTAGAGAGTTTTTTTCCATTTGAAAAATACCAGTCTTCTTGGCTCTCATTTTTCTATCTTTATAGAGACATTTGATGCTTATAAAATAAAACCTAAGTATCACACAAATGGAGAAAGTGCTGCCTATTCATTCAGAAAGTCTGAGTGGGAGAGAGAAGCTAATATTATTTTTCCAGGCTTTCTAATTCTAATTTCACAAGCTATCAACACTTTGAAAGGATAAATTAATTTGAATATCTGTCATATTCTAGAAAGTGGGTTGAAGTATTATTGATAAATATTGTCAGGTTGCCTTAGAAGAGATAGATTGGTGAAAGATGAATCTATATTATTGTTAAAGAGGAGGAGACTATCCAGTGAACAGTAAAATTTTTTTATTTCAACATTTATTAATAATATCAATTTTTTTCTAATTGGCCTTGAGGAATTATGAAGATAGCTTTCACAAAACAGTATGGTTATACAGAGAGATCACTAACAAACTCAAGAGTAAATTAGAATATATGCAAAATGTGAAATAGGAGGGATGTAACTAAGATTAACTATAGACATGCACATAACCATAGAATTAGTATCAGTGATGTTGCAGTACAGAGGGAATGACCTTGAGTATATATTCCAAGACCAAAAACCAGACACTTACATATATCCATCAAATAAAAATAACAATTTGACACTGCTAGTGATTATTCAATAGGTGATAAAGACAAAATATGAAATTTAATTTTGCTGAATATGTCATTAAATAAAGCACTATTTCTATGTTCCACTCTATATAAACATACTTGAAATGCCTATCTCAAAAGTCCAGTTGGTACCCTGTTCTAAAATAAACAGGAATGCCAAATACCCATAGATAATTATCTCCTAATATATGTGAGGTCATCATTAGCTAGGCACTTTCATCATAGTACATATATTTTTGCGGTTTATTTGACCACCCTAGCATGCTGAACCCTTCCTTGATTACTGGACCTGTCCATTCACTTCTCTTTGACTGCGTTGTTCTCCAGCTATGAGTATCTAGACTTTCTTACCACTCAGATCTAAGTTTAAATACCAGCTTCTAGGAAGTTAATATCTTATCTGAAATAGTCCTCTCATTTCTATCACTCTCTACATGCCTCCATGTTTATTCCTTTCAAACTATTTAGTACATTCTAAAATAATATTTTTCTTAATTTTTTTGTTTATTTATAATAATACACACACTAAAATATAAATTCAGTGAATTCAGAGGTCTGCTTATTCTTGTTTCCATTGTTATCTCTATTGCCTGGAACAGTACGTCATACATAGAGCACTAACAAAAGCAAATACACTTGTTAAAGACTGGTGCAGTATTGCAAATAAAGCACAACATATGGGCAGTAAGAGATAGATAATTGTGGCTGTAGACTGGGTAAAGTGGCTAAAAGAGGCAATCTAGGCATATTTAGAACATAAAATTATAAACCATTTTTTAAAACCCAGGATATAGCAAACAGTATTCTCCCTAGCAATTATCACAAATTTTCAAAAGCATTTCTTAATTTGTATGAACAAGTGTCACATCATTTTGACTTAATTAAAGTATGGATACACTTCAAAATAATTCAAGAACTTTTTTCCACTGACACAAACTTAGAATTTTTTATATAAAGTGAATTACATGAAACTAGGGACCATGCCCATAACATTCCCTTTTCTTCTTGTTTGGACTCTCCAGCATGTATCCCAATGTCTGGAACAGAATAAGTGATCAGTAAATTTGTTTAATTAATGGAAATTGGAAAGGAATTCTTAGCTTGATATAACCATCATGACAGCCTTCATGTACTTACTGCTTCAAATGCTGCCTCGTTCTGGTTAGAATATTGCCCAAACTAATTGATTGTTTTTCCAATAGTTTCATAAGTAATGTATAAATTTTAAGTTTTGTTCCAGCAGGAAAGGTATAAATCAATTTTAGAGCTTACTTAATACTTTAATAGTTTTTCTAGGGCTGGCCTAAAGTCAAACATGTCGAATTTTGGCATTGGGACGATAGCTTTTTAGAGGCTCTCTCTGGAGGTACTTAAGGTCTCCTCTCCCTAAAGAACAACAAATGTCTCATAAGTTTTAACTAATATGGCTTGAGGTATGACTACCCTGAAATCTACCTTATAAAATTTCAAAAGCAAAATAAGCAAAAGAATACAATGATTATTTAGACTTGAGATACCCATGAGGAAGGACTGAGGGACCAAGAAGATCCACTGTGTTACTAAAAAAAGTTAATTATTTAAATGGAAATTTATTTTGTTCATATGTAAATCAGATTTGGTTTAAGAATCAGGTGTATTTGCCCAAAAGGCTTTATAAGGACATCCAATGCTTTGGATTGCCCTTCTTTTTTCTTCATCTAAATTCATACTTTTTGAAAAATGAATCAAGCCAGCACTACTGCATAGTACCGAAAACTCGCTGTTGAGTAAATTTCCAGGTGTGACCTCATGCCTTTAAAAGATCAAATGATTGACTCATCTATCCCTTTCCTCACCAACTGTAAAGAAAAGAGAAATGCTTTCATAATAAAGCAAATGATAAGTATAGACAGAAAGAACATGACTTCGTTCTAATAATCCAGTCAAATAAAGGCTTCTTACATTTCTTGAGAACAAGAAAACCGTATGTTGTAAATCTCCTAAAGATCCCTGGTGAGACTGTTTTTCTTTCAGTCAAATAAAAATTGCTAAAATTTACTTTTTACACTTTAATCTTTATATTTTATGGCTAGTTTAAACTTGAAAAAGCAGAGCTCTAGAAAAAAATTTAAATAATGTGAAAAAAAGTTGTTAGGCTTTGGGTTATAATTTTAGCCTATTACTATTTGCTGATCAATAACATTGCAAATAATAAGTTATGTGACAACATTAAGCTTTTATTAAGTAATGTTTAATTTGGATTAATTGTGGTCTCACAGTGAGCAGTGAAGATTAAGTATTTTGTAAGACCCTATTTATTTTTATGTTTCTACTAGATGCTAACTTAAATTTTCAACTAAATACTTTGTATATTTGAGCATCCAAGTAAAAAAGAAGGAAATTACCTCAAGTTAGATATTTTTAATCAACTTTGTCGATGTATGTTTTACAATAAAAGGGTTCTATTTTAAATGTATTGTTACTAAGTTTTGAAACATATAGCTCTAAATAACCACCACACTCAAGACACAGAACACATTCCTTACCAAAGCATTGCCTTATGTTCCTTCAGACCTCAATGACAAAATTGGGGTCACATTAACATTGCACTATTCACCAGGTAGATTGAAGATCAAAATATGAAAGATAAAAGAACATGACTTGCAGAAGATAACATAGGAAAATATTTTTACAACTTTTCAGTAAACAAAGATTTCTTATACCACAAAAAGCTGAAACCAGAAAAGAAATAATGATAAATTGGACTGTATTAAAATTAAGAACACCTGTTCATCAATTAGACTGAAAAGACAATCCCAAATCTACAAGAAGATACATGTTACATATATAATGGTCAAAGAGCTCTTATTCAGGATATATAATTAACTCCTACAAATCAATAAGAAAACTACAGGTAAGCATTGGGGAAACAAAATATTATGGAAGAATTTTAAACAAATCCTTTAAAAAAAGAGACATCCAAATGACTACGATATTTTTGAAAAGATGTTCAATTCCATTAGTCATTACCAACATCTAAATTATAAACATTAGGACATATCACTACACAATTTATGGAATGGCTGTATCAAAGAAGAAAAGCTTACTATACCAGAAGACACTGAGGATTTAGAGCTACAGGCACTTCTGGTAAAATGAAATGGGAAAAATAAATTTTGAAAAATTCTGTGATAGTACCTAATAAAGCCTATTCTTCATGCAGCAATTCTACTACTGTATGTGTGCCCAACAGAAATAGATGGTATGTTTATCAAGAGATGTTTGTATTAACATGATAACAGTCCAAAATTGGAAGCAAACCCAAGCACCTATGAATATTATAGTAAGTAAATTGTGGTAAAAACACCAGAAATAATAACTGTTTAGTTAATGGTTTTAATCACATTGTTCCTATGCATTTAATCCACTATGGGAACAACACATATATGTGTGTGTATAATAACTTTTCATAACAAAATGAAATTTAAAAATATGCTATAAAAAGCAGCATCACATGATCATGGTTTCAGAAAAAAACACTCATCAATTTACACAATTCAGTAGCTACTATTCAGAGAATATTATATAGGAAAAAAATGAGATGCTTGCCATATTTGAATGAGCCCTAAACAAATCCCAAATAAATTGGCTTGTATATGTATACTTCAGAGAATGCTGAAAACAAATACCTTCTATAACTCTTCAGTCTCTTGTCCATGCACAGTCTTTTCATGTTTCAGAGCATTCTGTGCTTTGTTTTATTTTCAGTGCTCCAACTGTAATCATGAAAATCTGACGAAGCAACTTATGCAAAAGAAAGAATCCTCCTAATTTTTCACCCTCCTTCACTTCTAACCATTAAAGTCAAGAACCAAGCCCTTTATTTCTCTTTTGGATAATACAATAATTTTCAAACTAGATTTTTTAAAAATAGATTTTAATACACATATAAATTGATATATATGTGTGTATGTGTATATTTAATTGGATAATTCATGTTAGAATGGAATACTTAGTGATTTTCTAATTGAATTTAATGACAGTATGTTTCCCCATACTAGCTTTTTATTTAGCAGCAGTGTTTTAATGAAAAAGTGTTAAGCCATTTACCAAAATATATACATGTGTCTGTATGATGGAATACTTTTCTGTATTGAAAGGGAACAAAGTAGAGCTACATGGAGCAACATGGATAAATCAAACAAACATATGTGAGTCAAAGAAGCCAAATGTAAAAGAGATCACATTGCCTGAGTCCATACAGATAAAACTCAAAAATAGGAATAAACTAATTTTTGACTTAGAAGCCAAGATAATGATTAACTGTGGAAAACTAATATGACACAATAATTGAAGGGGCAGTGAGGAATTTTGGGGGGAAGTCTCTCATCATTCATTTTGTGACCTGAGTATTGGTTAAAGAAGTGTCATTTTTGATAACCCATTGAGCTGTACACTTATAATATGTGCTTTTTTCTATATGCAATGATAAAAAATACATTTTGGGAGAAAATAATACTATATTATCATCACATTGATACCTATCTACATAGGAAAATATATAAATTGAAGAATAGTTTTAATTAATTTGACCTTTTAAGGGTAATTTATGAATTTACTATTTTTAAGTGCTTTCTACTGGCCAGGTAATATGCCAAGAGCTATGTAAATCATTATCAGTGGTATTTAATTAAAATTTGGAAAAGTTGACCTGTGGTTGTCTTAGATCTGTTTTGGGCTGCGTGTAGTTGGACAGGGTATTTCTTCCCGGAAAAAATACTAAGATTTTTGTATCTTAATGAAAATCCTAAAGCAAAAAACATTTAGTGAAGTTTTTTGTTTGTATGTTTGTTTTTTGCTATATAAAGATATGTTTCAGACTAGGATTACAAACTATCCTATTAAGCCATCAAAGGTCAAGAACCAAGCCAATGCTTAATATACATTAAGCCTCAGGAGAAAATAAAAAGATAGAGCGTACTACCCTTCTGAATGGTCAGTGAGTCCTGAGCAAAGTACTGTCCTTGCACATAATCCTCATGCTCCCTCCTCAGGCCATGAGAGTTTCTTGTGTGCTGGGACCTACCTGTAATCTCTCTCCCTACTTAACAAATCCCTCACTATTCACCAAAGCCAGCTGCACCTCCAGCCTACCTGAATACTCTGGAAGCAGACCCTTTAAGACTTACAGAGACATCTAAGCCAGGAACCACAGAGTTAAATATGGCAAATTTGATTTCAAAACAATTGAAGAACACAAAGTTACAGATGGGGAGGGTAGTAAGAAAGTTAAGGCTTAATATGATTTATATAAATAGTTCTTATGCACTTATAGTAAAAATATTAAGAGCCCAATAGGAAGATGGAAAAAGTCATGGTAATTTATGAGATAATAAACACAGATGGCCCAGAGGCACAAGAAATATGTTAAAATTGCTAATGAATTAAAATCATAAATTAAAATACTGCTGTATCCTTTTGCTCTACCAGATTGTCAGGCACAAAAACTACTAATGTTTTGTGTAGACAATTATGTGTGAAAAGAGAAATATTAATCTCTATAGCTCAAGAGGGTTATCAAGTAAGATAGGTATCAAAATATGTATACTTTGAATTCCAAAATCATAGTTTTCACAACCTATCTTAAAGACATAATAAAACAAATGAACAAAAACCTTTGTGCAAGGATGTTCATTGCAGTATATTATATGTCAGAGAAATATTGGAAACCAATTAGATGACTCAGAGATTAAATATGGTCACATGATATGCTATGAAATACTATGTGAATGTTAGATAGTTTTAACATTAAAAATGACTAGTAAAAATGTTAAATGAAAGTAGTCTCTTAGCTGTGCTCATAGTAAAATGCAATTTTTGTTACATATGTGTAACTATCCAAGCCTGTCTCTGATCATACTCAGTATTCATTTATCTGTTTATGGGTATTAAAAGGGCCAACGTTAATGATTATGAGTCAAAGAAAGTGGCTTTATTAAGTGGGCCTCTAGAAACCTGAACTTGTTTGACCTTTCAAGTACACGCTTAGGCACTTTTTAGATGAGAGGCTTTAGAGCATGGTAGTTTTAAAATATGAGCATCTGTAATCTCTTTGGTTTAGGCCCCAGATGAATATGGGCTCTCTGAATTCAGCCCTTCTGTAGTTTTACAATTATGCATGTTTACTTTCAACAGGGAAAATTGGAACTGTATCTTATGGAATTTGCCTTAGGCAACAGTGGGTTGTGGGAAACAATTTCTCTGAATTAGCTGCTTCTTCCTGAAGAAATTTCTGTTTCTGTTTTGTTTAGTTTTGCCAATGTATATCTGAAAAGAAAGGTGAGATTTGAGCAATGCTGAGCTAATATGAAGAAGTTTCACCTGAGAAACAAGTATAAACAGCTAGTTTCTCATAACACACTATGAAGATCAAAGTTGACATTCCAAAGATTGAATTTCTTACTGTTTTACTTTTGGAAGACAAACATGGAAACATAAACTGATGCTCATTTCTTCAGATATTTTCTTGTGGATGATTATTTCAAAGAGAATAATAGAGTATAATGATGCCTTTATATGACTGTGTTAACAATATCAATTCCTTTAAGTATTTAATACCAATAAACCTGATATTCCTAGGCCTTACCAAACTGCAGATTAGATCAAGTTGGTCACAATAATAGAAATTACTCAGATTTCTTTGTCTTTACAGGATCTCAGTACCTCTATTTCTTCCTGCATTTCCACCCATTTTTAAAATGTTCCTCTCATATCATAGATTTGGAGGGAATGAGGGATCATTTTTTATTATAGTACAATTGAAATTATCCTGGTTGTTACAATAGGTTTTAAAATCAGTCAGATCTAAATTCAAGACACATGGTAAATGTTGTGACCTTGAAAGTATTATTTATTTTTTCTAAACCTCGATAGTTTATGTTCATTAGATATCTATTTTATAGATATTGCTATGAGTAAATTAGATGGGTTGTCATATATCAAGTACCTATTAAATAAGATATTCTCATTTAATATCAGTATCTTTTGTTTTACTTCTCAAGAATATTCATCAGGAATTTTCTGAGTCATCAGGGTATAGGACATTGTGCCCAGTATATACATGGGCATGATGTATGTGGGTGACATAGTGGCAGTTCTTAAATGTGTTACTGGATGATGACTCAAAGAAAATGTCTTCAATAGATGGCACTCCAGAAACCTGCACTTATTTGGCCTTTCAAGTACATGCCTTGACTTTGGAGAAGATTGCTTTAGAGCATGTCTTTAGAGAGGTAGGAAAGCACTGACTGGCTCCAGGAAGTGCCATAAGAATTCTGAAATTTTTGGAAGAATTAGTGTTCTTAATGGAAGTTATTCTTTTTCCCCTGTCCAAAAAAACTAAGAGAAAACCAATCTAAGTATCTCCTAATGAAAATATAAGATGGATATACAGAGAGTGGTATCATACTATGTTCTAAATATACACATTTTTTCCCCTCTAATGTTATTATTATTGATAGAGTCACTGCATTTAATTAATGCATTTAAATAAAATAGTACATTCTATTATAGATATAGAAAGGGCTTATATGTAAATATATTTTATAAGATTAGATAGGTGCAAAGGGGTAAAGAGTTACAATATGAACTATTGCGGAGTAGAGGCTGACACAAATTTATTGACAGCTCTCTGGAGAGATGGGGTCTATTTACTCTAATTCTAATTCTTGAATATAGACGAACCTGTGCCATTTTAAACCATAGAATATGGCATAAGTAATTTTATGGCAATTCCAGCTCTAACCTTTAAGAGTAAGGGCAGTTTTTGCTTTCTATCACGTAGGGTACTAGTTTTTGGTGCTCTGAGCCACCAGATGAAAAGTCAAACTAACCTACTGGAAAGCCAGGTAGAGATACCCTGGGGCTACAGTGAGAGCTAGAAAGGCCCTGCTGAGCCCAGTAGTCTAGCCATCCCCACCAAAACACCAGACAAGTGCATAATGAAACAATTTTAGACTTTACTCCTCCATTTTCAACTATTGCCATTCACAGCACATGGGTTGAAGACACATGTTCCAGCCAAGCCTTTTTCAAAAAAATTATGAACAGTGTAAAATGGTGTTTTAAGCCAGTAAAATTTGGGATGGTTTGTTATATAACAATAGAAAGCCAAAACACACTTTTTGGTTATAAAATGAATTTAAAAATCTGTTTTTAGTAAAATACTGCTTACCTACACTCTGCCTTTTAATTATTAGTGTTCCTGCTGGTTAATTAGGTATGTACAACTGCTTTACCTTTATTTTATTCTTCAAATGTTTTACTCTGTCGAGGTCTTTTCTCATAGACACAAAAGGAGAAACATAAAATAGCAATTCTAGAAATTATAATTACGACTATATTTAATTGTGCTGATAGAAGTTTAAGTAATTTAAAATGAACAGTAAAGCACACGTAAATTTTCTGATTAGAAATTTGTCATATTCAAAATATTTCTTAATTAAATACCTATTGAAAGAGAGAGAATAAACTATGAAATATTTATAATAAATACTTTGTTCCGGATAATTATGTGAAAGGGGAAAAAGCAAGACACAATTAGAACTTTATATGTAATTTGAAGTCTGTGAACATCATTAGACTCAAACTAACATGACTATTTAAATTATTCATACACAATTACTTTCTTCACAGTTAATTACTCCTTTGGATTTTCCAAAATGGTCAGAACTCTAAGATGTTCATCATACCAAAAATTTCAGATCTTCCGATTGTTCCAGACCAAGAATGCAGACTCTATTATAAAGCAGTTTTCATCTTAAAAAAAAAAATGATACACTAGGGCATATCCTTTCTCTTTAAGTTGAAAAAATTAAAAACCATTCATTTAAGTCTTTCCTTTCTATTTGAAATAAAGTTTCAGTTTTTCAATCTTCTTTGGTTTTTGAGGTTTTGAATATTCCAAGACAGTTCTATATTTCAGTAAGTGTTTCTAAAAGTACCACTTTTGTTTACATGAAAACAGTTTTAAAAGTAGTCTCTTAATACCCATTTTTAACATTAAAAAAAAAAATAGCCAAGCGAATTTGAAAAGAACTTTAGAACTTGTACAGAAAATAAAGATGCAAGTTAATTAATCTCAAGATACTGGTATAGTCATCAGTATTGATCTGTATGTTCAATTAATAATTACTGTTATTTTAATTTTAGAACATCAAATATGCTAATTGTAGAATTAAACACAATCAGAGGAAAAAATTATTTTTGAAGGACTCTTTCTTAGAGTTATAAGAAATGACATTTTATTCTGATAATATGCATTTTTGTTAACTATTGAAAAAAACATTTATGACTTATGCTTTGGCTAAATAATACTTGGGCTTAAAATATTTTAATATGATTTATTAGTTTTATTATACTAATTTCTAAATTTTTTTTGCTGTACTATATTGCATGAGAGCTGCTGGATGAAAGAATCAACAGCTATCTTCACCCTCTCTTCATATGCCTCTTTTTAAAACAGATTGATATCTACTGGAGGAAAAGTACTTTTACTTTCTTGGATAAACAAGGCAACCCTTGGTTGACTTCACAGATTGCAAGGACCTTGTCAGTTTATAGTTCCTTATTTTTGATGTCTACAGCACCTTGTATTCCTAGGTGGTGTCCCATCTAAGTACTAACCAGGCCTGACTCTACTTAGCTTCCAAGATCAGGTGGGATCAGGCTTGTTCAGGGTGGCATGGTGGTAGATGGAAAAGTACTTGTTCAAGAATATATAGCTTATATGGTTAAAGCAATGTTATGTTGTATGAGAAAAATCCATAGGTCAACATTTTTTCAAATAAATGATGGTAAAATGATTAGTCTAATTCTCTTAAAATCTATAGCATATAGATAGAACAAAGGAAAATGAGGAGGGAGGGAGGGAAAAGGAGAAGAAAGGAGGAGGCCAGAGAAAGGGAGGGGAGAGAGATGGACATAAGTAACAACAAAAGATGAAATCTACAGAAATTATTTAGAAAACAAATTTATCCTGATTAATCAAACTTAAAATCATTCATTAGTTTAAAATATAGTTGTGTAAAATTCTTTTCAATTGCATAACAGCCTCGTTTCTCCAGACTGTCCAAGAACCCTTCCTTAATCAACCTTAACCACATGCTTTGGTTACCATCGATTTCTAAATCTCCTTGAAATTTTTTTCTAACCTAAAGCACAGCACATTTAAAGAAATGACCATGCTTGGTACAAAAGGAAAGGAAATTATGACCAAAGCTAGAATTAATCTTAGGATGCAAGAGATAGATGTTTATGAATATTTACATATTAATGCTTTTTGTTTTATAAAACTTTCCCTTGTTCAAACTTTTATGGTTTCTCCATGATACTCCTTCTATATATGGTCTTATGTCTCTAATTGCTTGCTTTATTTTTAGGGATATTCACCCCAACACTACTTCTCACGTTCTTTTTCAGGAGAAAAGAAACATTTTTATTAAAAGTGTGAAATAATAGTTATGTATATGTTTCTCTTTCTCTCTTTCTCTTTGTGTGTGTGTCTGTATGTGTGTAGTGTGTGTTTAAGGGGATAAATATTCTGCATTCTGTTACTGTATTTTAAAACAATAATGCCAAAATAAGTTTGAGTTTAACAATATCTTTTTTAGGTAAATGTGCTTTCTTTTGATTTCTTGATATGAAGCCATTAAAAGTTACATCTAAATAAGGACTTTTCATAATAATTACATCTAAGGGCTTACTGGTAAACCTAAGAGAGTTTCAAGCCTAATGTCAACAAAGAGATTATGACTGTGTTATCCAGATAGCGAGGGTATGTGATGCTTTATAAACAATCCAAATGTGTTGTCACTGTCTGACGATGGCATCTGTATGGTTGAAAAAACTTTATTATTTTATTCAAATATTGATATCATGACATGAGTTAAATGAGTCTAGGACGCTGAAATAAGGTTCTTGGGGTTTTTAAATACTTAAGGGTTAGTGTAGCAGAGGTAACATGTATTCTCTAAATATCATATTGAAGTGTCAAAAGTAGCCTACTTTCAAAGATTACAAAGAATAGAAATTAACAAAAGGAAGGTAATTTATGCCTGTGTTGGAATAATATTGTGCAACAAGGGAAAAATTGTGACCTAAAAGCATATGTAGTCCGATCTTCCTCCGAACCAGTAAGTTTCATTCATTCAATTGCTGTTGGAAAAATGTCTGTGAAGCTCATGATAATAACACCTTTATAACAGCAAGAAATTTGGGAGGAGTTTTAAGAACAGAAAAATCAGTGAAGATAATTTTTCATCATTCTAACAGATGTTGCTATTCATGATCCAGTCTCCTTTTTCTTCAGTAGTGATTAGGATAATAGCTTAGGTCAAATCATAATAGCCTGAGTTAAGTGGAGAGTGACAGAGCAAAGCAGAGAAAAAAGCAGCAAGTAGAAATTTGTGATCATCAAGATCAATTATGCTGATGACTCTCAATTAGGACAGAAACATCAAAATTTACGATGAAAGAATAAAAGGCACATTTAAGATGACATGGACACAAATAATAAAAAGACTTCTTAAGATTACTGGCTTTGTTAACTGAGTAAACTCTACCAGGAGAAGGAATGTAGGCAGGGAAGCCGCAAGTTTGGAGAGATGACAACATAAGTTCAGTTTTAGACACATTGCAATCGACATCCCCACGGGACACTCAGAACCTAGGCCACCAGCAAAGGGAAGACATAACTGGATTACCATTTGCCAAAAGTGTGAAGTAAATTTTGTAAAAGCAAAAAAATATTTTGTTTTGGTTTGATGATCATTAGGGGGAGCCCGAGTACCTTTAACGCTTCTTTACGAGATCAGAAATCTTGCCACAGTTTCAGGGGGGAAAAATTGATTTATACCAAAAGATAGCATTTTATAAAAATTAGCTGCATATCAGTGACTCAAATGTGTCTGCAGTGTTTGTGAGATAGGATTGAAATGTTTTTTTCAAATTGCCAGTTGTCCCTATATTTTTTTTTCTGGAGCATTTAATGATAAGGAGTTACCTTGACAACATTAAATACACCCAATTTCTTAAAATACCATGAAATCTCTTAAGATACAATTCAAAGAATAAAAAATATCTCCAACGTCATCACCACTCTAACTCCTCCAGGATGAAGAAGATACATCACAGAGTAAAAACAAGGATGTATCTGCCCACTGTCCTCTTCATTGCTTTGGTCTAGAATTGTTTAAATCCAAGAGCAGCATGCATGACTTACCCATCCCTCATTTATATCCAAGCTGTAATTTTATACGATTGTCTACTTTTTTGGTCATTCAAATTTTGTAAGAGAATATGCTGCAGTGATGTGAAACCTGAGCCTTTAGCTGTACATTATCTGTAGGTAAAAATATCAATTTCCACTTTGATATCTGCCAGTCCCCAAAAGTACAATTGTGTGTTGAGAAACTCATGAGTGGCTGCATAATCTTGTACATCTTTAATGATCCATTTGATATGCTGGTGATCGAATCTAATGAGCATGATCAAAGTTTTGGAATATTGCCAAACAGTGAACATTAGAAAAAGCCATGACTGGGAAGTCAGCTTGGTACAGTGTGTCTGGGCAGAATGCAGGTGTTCATAGGTAAAGTTTTATTGAAACAGCCAAAACTATTCATTGACACACTGTCTACAGCTGCATTTGCACTATCACAGTAGAGTTGAGTAATGATTGACTGAATGGCCCACAAGCCTAAAACATTTGTGCCTTTGTAGAAAATGCTTGTCAACCTGGACCTTTAGGAAGTTGATAATTTTTTAGCAAAATATAACTATCTAGAAGTAGAAAACTTGAATAGACCAATTACAATTGACAAAAATGGAAAAGTGATTTTAAAAATCTACTTTCGAAAAAGCCTCCAGATTTCTCTGATGAGTTTTATTTAAAGTTAAAAAAAAAAAAAAAGTTTTAATGTCATTTAAACTATTTCAGGCCATTAAAAAACATTAAGTTCTTAAATTCATTTTATGACCACAGTAAAGTCTCACCGAAACCAAACATAAATAGTATAAAAAATAAAACTGTACATCAATATTACTTCTAAATATAAATGCAGAAATTCTAAATGAAATTACAGTGACATACCTATAACAATGCATCCTGTTATCCATGTCACCCCAATAATTTTTAATAAAAAATTTAAAAACAGGACTATTGCAATAAAAAACATATTAAATACCCAGGGAAAATTGTTTTCATTGTGATAGTAAAATTTTTCACATTATAAATATTTACATGTTTATTTAAAAAATAGAATTGCAGAAAGCATAAGCACAATTTAATTTATATTTTAGAAAAAATTGGCATGGCGAAGACCAGGTAGAAGGCTATTCCAGTACTGTGGGAAAGAGATGGTAGTAACATAACTATCTCTCATTTTTTTCCCCCTGAGTAGACTGGGGAATTAATTGGGATTCTTTCAAATTATTTATTGTGCTTAATTCTGAGTCTGTCTACTTCTAGAGCTGTTCCTAAATGAAACTGTGATGTTTTACATATTCTCTTATGCCTATATATCTTTTAACAAGGATGTTTCTGGGAGCTGCAGAAGCCTTTGTAAATACAAACTTGCACATTCAGTTATATTAAAGGTCATATTTTAAAGAGCAAGAAAACGTGTGTTTTAACTTTCTGTTTCCTACTTTAAATGCTTCCCCCCAGCCCTGACATTTGCTTTATTTTATGAATCTGCTTTCCAACTTCAATGTAACATCAGAATTTTTCTCAAAATTTTCCATTCACTAACATTTTTTCTTTTAATGCTAATCCAAGGAAAGAAAATCATTAGTGATACTAATAAAATATTTTCTCTTTTATTTTAAAAAACCTTTCCTGTTTCCTATGCAATTGGAATTAACATGTTCTATGTCCTTCAATGCTCCCTTATACATTATTTCTTGAATCATGAATTGCATTGATCTTTATTTGCCTATTATTTTATTGAGACCATATATCTGTATGTATATATGTGTATAGTGTATGTGTGTGTGTGTGATGTTGATGACGGCTGATGAAGCAGAGTAGTGATTGTTTAAGGTTGGGGTGGCTGTGGCAATTTCCTAAAATAAGACAACAAGGAAGCTAACCACATCAGTTGATTCTTTCTTTCGTGAATGATTTATCTGTAGCATGTAATGTCGTTTGATAGCACTTTACTCACAGAACATCTTCAAAAATGGAGTAAATCCTTTCAAACCCTGCTGCTTCTTTATCAAATAAACTTATGTAATATTCTAAATCTTTTGTTGTCATTTCAACAACCTTCATAAAATCTTCACCAGGAGTAGATTTTACCTCCAGAAACCACTTTTTTTTTTTTTTTTTTTGCTTATCCATAAGAAGCAATTCCTCACCATTAAAGTTTTATGAGATCGCAGCAATTTAGTTGCATCTTCAGGCCTCACTTCTAATTCTAGTTCTCTTGCTCTTTCTATCACATCTACAATTACTTCTGAGAATGAAGTCTTGAACCTCTTAATCAAAACTCCTATAAATGTTAATATTTTGACTTCTTCCTATGAATCATGAATGTCCTTAATGCAAAAGGTTTTTGTTTTACACAGATTCATCAGAGGAATCATCTATGGCAGCTATAGCCTTACAAAACATATTTCTTAAAAAACAAGACTTGAAAGTCACAATTACTCCTTGATTCACAGGCTGCAAAGTGAATATTGCATTAGCAGACATGAAAACAACATTAGACTTTTGTAAACTTCCATCAATGCTCTCGCGTGACCAGGAGCATTGTCAATGAGCGTCATATTTTGAGAGGAACTTTTTTTTTTTGAGTAGTAAGTCTCAACAGTGGGATTAAAATAGTAAACCATGTTGTAAATAGTTTTGTTGCCATCTAAGCTTTGTTGTTCCATTTATAGAGCACAGGTGGAACAGATTGAGCATAATTCTTAAGGTCCAGAGGATTTTCAGAATGATAAATGAGCTCTGGCTTCAACTTGAAGTCACTCACTGCATTAGTCCCCACCAAAAAAGTCAGCCTGTTCTCTGAAGCTTTGAAAAGAGGCAGTGACTTCTCCTCTCTAGCTATGAAAGTCCCAGTTGGCATCTGCTTCTGATATGAGGCTATGTCATCTCCATTGAAAATCTGTTATTTATCATAGCCACCTTCATTAATTATGTTA
Organism: Cynopterus sphinx; assembly: GCA_030015415.1. Classification (NCBI taxonomy): domain Eukaryota; kingdom Metazoa; phylum Chordata; class Mammalia; order Chiroptera; family Pteropodidae; genus Cynopterus; species Cynopterus sphinx. The sequence continues at coordinate 33,729,611 of CM057382.1, read as the reverse complement.
AGTAGGTCTTCTGTATAACTTACTGCAGCTTCTACATCAGCACTTGCTATTTCACCATGTACTTTTATGTTATGAAAATAACTTCTTTCCTTAAACCTCATGAATAAATCTATGCTAGCTTTAAAATTTTCTTCTGCAGCTCCCTCATCTCTTTCAGCCTTCATAGAATTGAAGAGAGTTTGGGCCTTGCTCTGCATTAGGCTTTGTCTTAAGGAAATGTTGTGAATGATTTGACCTATCTAGACCACTAAAACTTTCTCCATATCAGCAATAAGGTTGTTTCATTTGTTGCCATTGATGTGTTCACTGGAGAAGCACTTTCAATTTCCTTCAAGAATTTTCCTTTGCATTCTGTTTAGCACAAGATATCTAGCTTTCAGTTTGTATCAACTTTCAAGATATACCTTTGTCACTAAGCTTAATCTTATCTGGCTTTTGATTTAAAGTGAGAGATGTGTGACGCTTCTTTTCCTTGAACACTTGGAAGCCATTGTAGGGTTATTAATTCACCTAATTTCAATATTGTTGTGTCTCAGAGAATAGGGAGGCCCAAGGCAAGGAAGGCAAGGGAGGAAGACAGGGGACAGTCGATAAGTGGAGCAGTCAGAACACACATAGCATTTATCAATTAAGTTTGCTGTCTTAAATGGGCACAGTTCATGGCACCCCAACACAATTATAATGGTATCATCAAGGATCACTGATCAGAGATCATCATTAAAGTATAGTAATGAAAAAATGAAATATTGAGAGAATTATCAAATTGTGACACAGAGACATGAAGTGAGCAAATGCTGTTGGAAAAAATGGTGCTGATAGGCTTGCTTGATGCAGGATTACCACAAACTTTCAATTTGTAAAAAATGCAATATCTGTGAAAGGCAATAAAACAAAGCTCAATAAAACAAGGTATGCATGCATATATTTATGAAACACATAGAAATATATATTTGTATTTAAATATTATATGCATGCATTCAGTTAATCATACATATGATTATAAGCTATGGTGAGTTCTATTAATAAGTAGGATTCTACCCTAGATATTAACAAGGAAGAACCACCTTTAGATAGGGTCCTCAGAGAAAGGTTATATTTAAATTATGGCTGGAAGCTATTACAAGGTTTATGCAAGTACGTGTTATGATTGGAGTTGTATATTTCACAGCTCATTCTGTGTTCTGTGGAGACATTGGATTGGTGTGCAGCAAAATTAGAAAATGTAACCGTATTTTTCTAATTTGAAAGCCATGGTGACAAATAATGTGGAAATGTAAAAAGAAAATGGATTTATACTTTTGGACTGTTTTTGGAGAGCCAAATGGTTCTTCTCTCAGGTTTCTCAGTATGTTTGAAATTCTTTCAATGCTATTCTGTAAAGAAAACATAATAAAATGTACTGAATTGCAGCATTGTTTAAACGGAAAATGTGTAATGGATTGGTATATACATGCCAGAAAACCTTAGGAAAATATGTAATCAAGAACCAACAATTTATTTAGTTGAACCTCATAATGTCAACTAATAATAAAATTAGAATTCTAATGTCATAAGCCGATACAACAATTATTTCAATCAACTCCCAACCTTGGACTATTTTTCTTGCCTCTTGTTTGATTTCAGTCTGCTGCATTTTTGTGTTTGTAATATCAGAAGCACTTTTCTATTTCTGATTATCTGTTACACTATACAGATAATACCACATTATCCTGAGAGAACAACAGTTCAAGCTGGCCTATTGAACCTGAAATTCTCTTAAAAGGAACAGAGAAAAATGCAAGAATAGATGATGTTTTCACCCAGAACACCAAGTCAATTTCATTTCTCAGACTCAGTTTGTGGTCCTTTTGTATCCTTTGTCCTCTAGTTGCTTCTTTTACCGTGGGCAACAGAAATAAAGATAACAGCTAGATCACACAGTTTTGGAAAAGAAGTATTAACTGTGCCATCTCTGACTAGTGGAGTGTTTTTGTCTCCTAAATGTAGGTGCCAAGCCAAATGATGTTAACCACTTTTTATCATGTCGTACTGCTGATAACAGAATAAGTGTCTGCTTGTTTCTATTTAAAAATCATGGTAACCCAAGAAGAAAAGCTAAGAAATTACACAGTTGTGAGAAAATTGATTTCTTTTCTCTCCAAATCCAAATCCTGATGGGGATTGTCTTTTCTACATCTCTTGTAACATGAATAAATGGGTGGAGGGATTGTGCTCAGAAGTCTCTTCTTAGTTTAATGATTGTTTTTAAGGAAAGATTGCATTAACCCTAAGAACCTAGTATATGAAATTATATTCTGAAGAAAAGTTTAATGTTTATTATAAAAGGTTACCTTTCAAGCTCTCATTCTAGCAATGATATTGCATATTGTTGCCTGATTAGACCCACAGAGCTTCTCAGATATTCTTTTCTTCCTTTAAAATATTTAAGGGTGAACTTACAAAATAAAAGATTTTTAAAAAATGAGACTTTGAAATGGAAACAAAGTAATGTATTAATTTCCCTATTGAAAATTATTAGTCACATTGGCTGCATTTGTTACTCTGATAGTAAGATTACCAGAGACATGAATGGTTGGTAAGTCACTTGCAGAGCCTTCTGCTAGTAACATGCAAAACGTCAGTAAAATTTTTAAAAACTTTATTGAAATGGACACACAGCCTACTGAAAATTTTGATTCTCAGTAACATTTATAATATTTATTATCCAGTGAAGAGGTTAATGTTAGAAGTATTCTATTACTGTTAAGACAGCTTGGAACATAATGTGTACTCACTACATTATATAGCCTGTCCTAGAGGCATTTAGACAATTAAATATTTTTGATTAATACATTATTCCTTATTACTCTACCTTTTACTATAACATATTTATAATGTGGCTTGAAACATATATGAGTTCACTTTATAAAATACAGATGTGCCTGTTTACTAAATGATAGTCTTAAATTAGATTTTTATGATTTCAGCTATCTAAATGCATATTTTTTCTCCCAAGAAAAATGATTCTTTGCATTTTAATTAAACTTTATCTCAGAATTGCATCTTAAATTATTTCTTAAGGCACTATATAATGTATCCTATAGTAAGGGTTTACACTATAAAGCTTTTTGTCAATATATAGAAATAATTTTTTAATAGAAAATGAAAGATTAAGCTTGGTGTCTGTTGGAATTCAGGAAGTTTCTCTTCATTTCAAATATGTGCTAGTGTTTCTCTAGAACATAAAGACTTTTAAGAATTATGCCTAATGAACTAACTAGTCATATTTGGTTCATTCATAGGGATGGTGTCTAGCGGTTTCTTGCAAAAGTCCTTGGAGAGTCTCTCTTAAATTTCTTCATGCAATATGAGGTTGATAGTTTTGATAAAACGAGAGGCAAACCGGACTAAAAGTCTCACATCAGTTTCAGATTTGTGGAAACCTTTCTATAGCCCTAGAAGAGGCCAAAGGATTGGAGCTGGTACTAATTGGTAAGGGATGTAAAACCAAAATAGAACATTTTACTTTCCTTCCCATAATAAGTTGTGCTGTGAAAAAGATTCCACAATCCCTTACACATGAATAATGTTGGGGTCTTGTAAGTACATCCATAGAATGCAATGGATGAAAAGCTATTCTGGTTTGCTGAGGTGGGCCATTAGGGTCAAGTAATCAATTTGTTGATCTCTGTTTTCATAAACCCCATTTCTAATTATTTTACTTGCCATTGAAACTCTACTACAGGGAAGGAGTGATAAACTACATCATTTTATAATTAACATTTCTCATCACACATTAATAGATTGCATTTATTTATGTGGTTTATCTATGTCCATTTCTGTCAGTATGTTTATATTTAAATATACCAATAAATACATTTATGACAACAAAAAATTTAAATCAATGAATACTGTAGATTCCTCTCATTAGTGGATGAAAAAATATATATTTTTTTGATAAATGTTGTCTAATATTACACCTTCATGGTGCCCAGATGACAAGACCAAAGTAGAAAAATTAAAAGTTATTTCAGTTTTAGTCACTTAACCAACAATCCTTAATATATCATTTTATGGTGGCGATATTGGGGGAATGACCACTTTACATATTGCTCATTTATCATTTATCTGTCTTCACCTGGAGAGTCCAGTGTACCAATAGAATCCAGACATTTAATTTTCTATAGACTTGTGAAAGTATACCAGTTGTCAGTGTATTTCTCTCTCTTATAATCCTTGCCTTTATGCAGTAAGTCTCAGAGGAAATTACTTGTCTTCTTGAAATTAGCATACCTCTCACCTTCTCTCTAGTAGCTCTTTGAAGTTTACTTCTAAATGTTTGATGTGTATAGGGAAAGGCCTTTCTACAGAAACTGCTGAGTTTAAGGCAGAGTTGGTCAAGTGTCCCCTGTCTGTTCTTAGAACTTAACTGTCCCAAGCCAGTTCAAAGAAAGAGAAGGGTTTGTGAAGTAAAGAATACATAAATATCCAAACGTGTAACAAGATACAACATGAAAAGCATACGCAACAAAATAAAAATTGATAAATTAGACCTCATCAAAATTTAAAACTTTTATGCTTCAAATGACATTATTGACAAAGTGAAAGACCATACATAGAATGTGAGAAAATGTTTGCAAATGATAAATATGATGGGATTAATATTTAAAATATATAAAGAACTCTTATAACTCAACAACAAAAATCAAACAACCTTATTCAAAATTAGGCAAAAGATTTAAATAGAATTTCTCCAAAGAAGATCTACAAATGGCCAATAAGCATATGAAAAGATGCTCAATATCACTATTCATTAGGGACATTCATATCAAAACTATAACGATATACCACTTCACACTCATTAGTCTGTCCGCTATCAAAAAAATTAACAAGTATTGGTGAGAATTCAGAGAAATATTACTATGGTGCATTTATACTCTACTAACAGATTATATTTTGTCAGTAGAAACATCTACTTGCCTTCAAGTTCTACGGATACATACTTAGGCATTTTATTAAACAATTACATTATGTTTTTTTATGACCCTCTTTAATCAGTCCTGTTTTTTATTATTTATAATTTCAGATTATTTTATTTTTATATTAAACTCTATGTGCCAAAGGAATCTAAAGGATGAAAATTAGTGTCATAAAATTGTGAATGTTATGAATTTTACTTAAACTCCCACAGTTCTTATAATATTGCTTCTCTATTGACTTGTTGTAAGGTATACAAATGTGTACTCTTGCTATAGGCTGTATTTTGTACTCCTTATTTTTTGGAAGGAGATTGCCTAAACAGTATGAACATAATTCAAGCATTTTTAATGCATTTATCATACTTTATTAAGATTTGACATCATTGCATGCAAAAAAAACAGACGACTTTTTATAAATTAACTCAAACTTTTTTAGAGGAACATTCATCATGTATGTCATATCTACTAATTTAAAGGGTAAACTTGCTTCCAAATTGGAATGCACTGACATATAAGGAAGAAAAAGCTGGATTCTAAGACTTGCATTCTGTCACTGACTTGCCCTGTAATTTTGAGTTAATGCTGTAAACTGAGCCTTTTTTCTCATTGACAAAGAGTTATTGGACTAGATGTCTTATGAGGTCATTTAAATGAATGAACACAGTTGTGAACTAGTAAAACTTTATTAACAAAACAGTCAGAAGGTTAGGTTTGGCCAATGGGCTATAGTTTACCACCTCCTGATTTAGAAGATAATATTGTTGAAGCTAATATACTTTTATGGAATCGCAAAAGATATTGTAGAAATTGGTTTTAAATAAAACACAATTAGAAATAATGAAAGAGTGGGACTGTTGAATTTTTCTCCTTTATGCTTGAATTACTTAAACAGGAAATACCACAAGATAAGGCCATATTATACTTTAATTTCTGGTGGAGCTCTTGGAAATCTATTATGCACCAAGATTGGGTATATAAAGAAGTATATGCATAAGAAAATTTGTTATTCAAATTAGGCAAAATGAACATCTTATTTCTATTAAGTAGGAACAAATAGAATTTTTTTAAAATGTAGCTTAGCTGAACTAAATCTAAAAAATCTATGTGCAAACAATTTTTTCAACTGTTGCAGTTTTTTCCTCCACCTACGGCACATTTTATTACTTTAAGTAGTAAAATCAGACAGGGATATTTACCATCAGCCAGATTGTGTTGAGATTCATATATATTATCTCATTTAATTAACACAATAATACTACAAAGTTTGTGATAATATTTTTCAAGTGAGAAAACTGTACTTCAGATGGCTCAGTTAATAAGTATATGTATAATCAGTTTCAGAACTATCTGTATAACGTTAAAGTCCATGTTCTTAACTATTATACATCTTTCAGGCTTATCACTATTTCTCCTTCAGATATCACCAGTCTTATTTTTTGTTTTATTCTTAGTTGATCAAATATGAAATGCTGAGGAAAAAATATAGCAATATTTAATCATGTTTTCAAAACCTAGAGAAAAAAACCCTAGAAATAATTCAAGTAATTCACAGGTAAAAAGCCCTTCCATGTTTTCCTCATAGATATTAGGCAACGTCCTTTTTATCAACCATCAGTTGTGTTGGTGGTGGCTTCTTTGACAACGAAAGCCTGTATTGGCTTTTCCTTTGTTCCTCTCTCACTCTAACCATTTTCTCACTCGTGCTCTCTGGGATTACCTCCCAAATAAACTACCTGTACACAAGTCTGTGTCTCAGGTACCATTCTTGAGGGAAAGTCAAACTAAGACATAATAACTCTTTTAGGTAGCTCCCTCTAAGCACTCTCAAACCTCACAATGCCTTAGATATTCTTTGTGGGCATTCCCAAAGCACTCATGACTTTATTATTAAAAACCTAAGATAAATTTACATAGTTTAAGCTTACCTACTAACTGATTGCAGTCATAAGATATCTTACAATTGTTGTAATTTTATTAGTTCTTTTTTTTTGACCTTTTGCTGTATATACAGACTTTACAATACATGAGCCCTTCACGTATTTCCTGACATTTGATCTTTCATCTGTCTTTGCTTCACCTTCTCAAATAATTAGTGAGACATGAAAAGGCTGGAGCATGCCTTACAATTTTCTTTCTATTTCTAATATTTAATACTCACCAAGTAACTGCGGGGCATTAGATACTGACCCAGTGGTGCTGCATAGTTCTCTAAGAAGCTACATAGTCCTTGAGAATGGAACACATATTTTCAGCTCAGAATTAAAACAGAAAGTTTCTTTTTATGCCATGTAAAGTTGAAAATTCTCCTTTGTAATTATGTCAGTGATATTTAGAACAAAATATGTAACCTTAAAAGAGTTGATACAGCAACACATCCCTTTTTACTGACAAGCTGAGAGGTAGTTACTATTTTGCACTGTGTTGTGGTAGAAAGCAAAGTGTTCCACTGAAGTTAATTGATTTAAAAGTCACTACTTAATGTATTAGTAGAGACTTAAGTAAAATCTAGGGATTCACTTTTTTTATTGCCTTGAAGCAACAATTGTACATGGAAGTCGTGTAAATCAAAGAAGGAAGAAGCAAACAGATTCCTTGCACTTTCAGCAAATAAAGGTAATTCTGTGTACATTAAGCTGTCACAAATGAAAGCAAATGGAGAACACAGAGCTTTAGCCTCATGAATTGTGTAAAGGAATTTAGTAAGAGCAGTAACCTCAGCTATATTCAGACAATGGCAGAGTCAGATAGGGTTGTCAGGTACACAATATGATGAGAGTAGGTAATTCATAGACACAGACAATTGCTAATATCTCAAATAACTACATCATACATTTTGTGAACTTGGTTGATTTCATTTTTAGTGATTTAATTTTAAAATTAAAACTGTCCAAAAAAAAAAGAATGAAAAGCACAGCCTCATATAGTCCTGTCAGAATGTGCTATATTTAATCTAGCTTTCAATTTTGAGAAAAGTTTTCAATCAATAAACAGTTTGTGCAAAGAACAGTATCTGAAGAATTCAAAACATACTTTTATAAACAAGTTATGTCTGAAATTTTCCACCCAGAAATAATTGGTGAGAAATAATTTTAAAAGACATTAGCTTTGGCGAATTAATAAGAAATTGTATTTTATAATTACCAATGTAAGAAGCAGTTAGAAAAGCTGTTCTTAACCCTTACTTCTACCATCACACACATGATGACTAGGTCACATGAGCCACTATTTCCATAGGCACCATTAAATTTTGCTACATAGTTTAAATGAATGTCAGCGATAATCATGGACTGTGACTTTCAGCATATATAAACTATGATGTCATCCCTTTTGTGCTACTGATGAAGACAGATTTGAAATGAGGAGAGTAAACAATTCATATACTTTCTTTTTGCATTATTAAGCCATTCTTTTTTGCATGTGAAGGGAATCAAAGTTTGCCTCCAAGTGTGCCTTCTAGGGTAGTGATTTTAAGTTGGTTATTAAGAAACAAAAGACTCCAAAGGAACTCTGACCCTCCCTTTCTCTACTTAAGAGATTTAGGATGGAAAGGCAGCTCCAGAATAATTTGTTAGCATATTCACCTTAGCATTAGATAGGGAGGATCCAAGCAGAGTCCTGTTAGATTGCCTTCTGTGTCCTTTGTTTCTGAGTTGCCTATCAGGAATTTGTTTACCAAATATGTGTTTTGGCTACCTGTAAATTGCCTATCTCTCTTTCATAATCCCAGACACCTGCCCTGCTCCCTCCTTTCTCCATATAAACCTCAACTGCCCAATGACTCTATGGAGGTCTCATTCTTATGACACTCCCAAATGTGCATGAATATAATAAACTCTGGCCATTTAATTTTAACACAGCTAGAAGAAATTAGAAGATGGGAGGAAAATTATTTTTTGGCCCCCACACATACCTCTAAATTAACATTCGTGTACCATGAAGCTTGCAAATATAGAGAATGATTATTTGAAAATTAATCCACAATGACAAGTGTCACAGAATTTTCATAGTAATTGTTGTGCGGCGTTTCGAGACCCCCACGAAGGACAGAGACCTCCAGATAAGGTGTTAACAGTAAGTGCTTTATTCACGGATTTGAACCCGGGCCCCCACCAAGGGCGAGAGCCCTGAGACCCCCTTTCCCCTGAGTTTTATTCCCTCTCGGGGGGTGGTTACGTGACCTTCTCCCTGATCGGTGGGACTCAGGCGCCTAGTTGCAGTTGCATGCATAAGCCAAGCTGAACGTGTGGGAGCTATTTTCCCGTTAACTTCTTCCTCAGTCATTGTTACTGGTGCTGTTGGGTAACTTCTACTGTTACTGGTACTGTTGGGCAACTTCTTCTATTGTCCCTTGCGGGCTGCTGGCTAGGCCAGGGGCTAGGCCAAGTGTTAGCTGCAGGGTTAAATGGAAAATTCCTATAGGGGGATTATCTTAAAGGGCCAAGGACAAGATTTGAAACAGCCTTTTACAGTAATAATGTGAGGACAAAGATAATTCCATACTATGGTGGCTTAATACAAAGCTACATTTAAGATATAAAAATAGATCCTTTCCCTTCCCAGCACACCCAGTGGCAGACCAGTATTCAGGGCCCAAAAGTTTGTTACCAAAGATGATGAATGCTGACATGGATGCAGTTGATGCTGAAAATCAGGTGGAGGTGGAGGAGAAAACACGACTTATTAATCAAGTATTGGAACTCCAGCACACACTTGAAGATCTCTCTTCAAGAGTAGATGCAGCTAAGAAAGTAAATCTGGAGCTAAAATCAGAAAACCAAGTTCTTGGACAATATATAGAAAAACCTCATGTTAGCCTCTAGTGTTTTTTAAACAACAGACACAAAAAGCAAAGGAAAGTAAGGGATAGCTGTCATTTCTGTCTATGGAGTTGTAGCTGATTTTTTCTTCTTTAAATGTTGGATAGATTCCAGAAGTTAGAGTATTTTTGTTTGGCTTTGTTTGCCATTTATCAAGATAATGTCAGATTTAGGCAAAATTAATAGCATAACAGAAGACTCCCTTAAGTTTGTGTGTTATGTTAGTCTATGAAAATGTGAAAATGTATTGTAGAGACTTTATAATTAGAAATGCATATATTTATGAAATTTGATAATGTTTTATTAAGTTTGCTTTGATTTATAGATTTAGCACTGTCTTTTATTACAGGCATAGTTAGGAGATACAAGAAAATAATCATCAGGTTGTGAAAGTGACCAAAATCATGTATAAGCACACAGCTTTATGTACCCTGTCCACCATCTTGTGCCAATTCTCCATTTGCTCCTTCTTTTCCATTTCCCTTCCCCCAAAGGAAAAAATTGGTTTCCCATTTGTAAAAGTAATTTCAGTAGTTAATCATCTGGCAGGAACCTGAACTCTAATTGTTGAAACTTAACCCAAATAAGATATATTTTTTTTAGTTAGGACTTGTTATTTGTTAGTCGTACACCCACATAATGATGTTTTGAGTCACTGCAGATGTGATGGGTGGTATACCATACAGCCAAGCTGCATAGTGGGCTCTACCATCTAGATTTATGTAAGTCCACTTTACGATGTTTGCACAACATTGCCTCACAATGCCTTTCTCAGAACGTATTCCTCTGGTTAAGTGGTACATGATTGTATTTAGTGATAAGATAGGATTGTTGGTTTTCTTTTAATCAACTGAAAATAGAGGCTATAAAAATGAAGAGTTTTCCTTGAAATGGAATTGTCAAATTGGGAAATTTATTGTTGAAAACTTCCTTTTACACTGGATAACTTGGTATCTGAAAAGATGAGCTCTGGTTATGTATGTATGTTTGAAATAGAAAAAAATGTTTAAGAAAAAGTAAGTTATAAGTTGATTGTGGTGGCCAGAATAAGGGAAGACACATAAACCCATCTATATCCTAATTTATTTAGCCACTATTTTGTAGTGGCATAAACTACAACAGAGTGTATATTTCTTTCTCCTATTGTTCAACTGTGATGTCTTATGCATTTAAAAAAATTGTTTGTTTGTTTGTTTATTTCATGGTGGCATTGGTTAACAAAGTCCAATAAGTTTCAGTTGTACATTTTAACAGTAAAGCATATATATATTTACACTGTGTTCACCTCACATAGTTAGATTTCTTTCTATCACCACATATTTGACCCCCTTTACCCAGTCAACCTCCCCATCCCCCCTCCCTCCTTAAGCATTTTTTGATATTATATAGGATATAGTACTCATATTTTCACATATATATACCGGTCAATGAATGTTTGTATTATTCATTTATCTAATTGGCAAATATTTATGAAGTATGAGTTTTATGCTAGATTCTGTATCCCTTTCAAAGTTATATTAAGAGTAATAATGACATCAAATATTCAAATCTTATATGTAAAATTTCATATAATCTACATAAACTATAGGGGAGGTTTTATTATTTTTCTGATTTTTCACATTAAGAAACTGATACAAGATATGCAAGTAACATGTTCAGAGTCACACAGCACAAACCTGACTAGTCTGGCTTCAGAGACATGCTCAACCACTTAGAATCTTACTTAAGAGAAAGTACATGGACATTCAAAATGATGAATGTATAGTACAATACTTAAATAAGAGTATAAAATAAAGCCTAAGCAATAGGAAATAAGAATAGATCTGCTCTGTCATAAATTTTATGTTCCTCATCTCAGAAATGTACCAGCTGCATCTTGGATTCTGAGGTATCTTCTTTGGTAATTCCCAATTTCGTAGAAAGAAAAGTCTTTTATGGTATGTATCAAATCAGCATGATGCATATTTGAAATATCTTACAATTTTGTTTGACAAACTGCAATAAAACTGAAATTTAAAGAAATAGATATACCATAATCAGGTGATATTTATTCTTGGAATTCAAAGATGGTTCAACATATGTAAGTCACAAATATGATACACCACATTGATAGAATGGAGGATATAAATCATATGATTATCTCAATAAATGCAGAAAAAACATCTGACAAAATTCAACATCAATGAGCATGTTCCTATAACAATATCTGTTATTGTTAGTCTTGGCCCACAAGAAAACAGACACCACTGGGCTTCTCATGACATTAGGGCTCCTCTCAACTGGGCATTTCTCTTTCTTTGGTAAGTGTAATATCTTCTGGACCATCTTGCAGAATGTCTTAATGTCCCGTTTTGCTCCATTCTTCCAGTAGCTACAAGGGCAGGTACTGCATTCCTACCTTACTGAATATGGGCTATTGCTCTTCTCAAGTTTCTAGTATCATTTTAGCAGCATTATAGAATCATCTTCTAGGGTTTTTGCCAAACTATTAAATCCTGTGTTGCAAGAGAATGTTTTCATTTCATTAAACTCTTCTTTAAGCAGTGTTATATACTTTTATCTTTTTGTCCAGCATGTCTAAGATATAGATCCTGTATGTATGTTTACTAGTTGCTGCAACTTCTTCAAGGTACAGTTTCTAATTTTTGATCTGGTAGCTGGGAGGCAAGGTTGGGCCAAATTGGTAAGAAGTTCATGTTTTGTGGCAGAGAAGGGATGTTTGCACCGTCTTCAAGTAAGGGAGGAACACTAACCCTTAACACTCTCAGAGACTCTTTGTGTCCAAGGAAATCTGAGGATTTAAGATTTAAATTTCATCAACCCAAACCCATAGACAAGTGCCTCATTTCTTTCTAATCAGAGCCCCAAGTAGTATGGCTTACCTGTCTAAACTGAGAATCTAGCTTTCTCCTGTGTTCTACTACTTTTATGATAAAATTCTGAGCTGATTCTCAGCTTTCTCTGCCCATCTGCTGTGGGATAAGAGAACCTTCCTGTAAAGGAGGGACTTTTCTGTTCACCCTTAACTTTTAATTGATGACCTCTCACCTTTTGTTTTATTTCTCCAGAGGATCACTTGCCTCTACAACTATCCAGTTTTGTTTCCACTATAAATACTATTTTCTTCATACACTTTATATGCCTCATACCTTTTACCACTAGTTGCACTTTTTTATTTCTACTGGTACACTTCAGAGTTCACTATCAGATGAAATTTTAACAATTATACCTGTGCCTGAGATTATCCATGCTCCACCTGTCGTTAACAGGAGGTGATTCAGCTCAGTGTCAAAATCTCATTTTAGCATCTGTTTTTATTTACTACTGCTGGTATAAACTCATAGGGATTGTTTTTCCTGGGAAGTAAATGCAGAGATGGTGATTTGCATACAAAAGATTATTAGAAAGTGCTTTCAAGATTTACACCTGTGAAGAAAGGGAGGTAAGCAAGACTGGGAAGAGAAAAAACGTGGCTGAAATTGCAACAGTTTCTTCAGCCAACTCCATAGGGTAATATGAAGATAGCAAAGATCTATAGAGTCTCATGTTGTGGATGAATTGGACTTTTGTATCCTAGCATTGCCCAGCATTTACTATAATCGAAAAGGGCAATTTATTAAGGCAAAGAATGAAATTCTCACATGACCAACTTTTTATATATCTTTTAGGTGAACACTCTTATCTCAATTTTCCATTAACTTTGATGCATGTTCCCATAAAGTGAAAGACAGTTCTAACAAGGGAAAAAGACATTGTTGTAAATGTTCACAAAAAATAAACATGTACACATACATATCAAAAATTTCTACAGGTTATATATCTAGAAGATAATACTTCAGTGTTTTAATGGTCTTTAAATCAAACCAGGTTGCCTTTAATATTTTTGTCATAAAATATAGATAAATTAATACCTTAGTATTTAATTATAAATTACAATTATATAATTATAAATTAATTATTAAAATTCAGTTATAAATTACAATTATATAATTATAAATTAATCATTAAAACCACATGGTAGGAACATGAAAGGTTAAAGAAGGAGTTGGAATAGCTCTTTAAAAACAAGTTGTTACTTTTTTGAATATTTTTATGAAAGTGTAACCCATAAAGAACATAATTGAAAAAATAAAAGGTATATTTACAGTGTCCTAAAATAAATATGTATATTGCTATGTTATGAAATTTTAAACATTTGTTTTAAGTAGAAAGTTTTACTATAGATAATTTATCTAAAAATATTATAAAGTTGCCCTAAATGCTGTTGATCTGCTTTAGTTTACTGTGACAAACATACTTTGCTCAAAACAAAAAAACTGAATTTCAGACAGAGGCTCTTCCATGATACCAAAATGTACTTTCAGAGATAAATTTAAGACAATGTTATTAGTTCTTTTCTAATAATTGTTTAATAATTGTTGAGTCTATCTTAAATATTTTGGGGATAATGAGAATAAGGTGATTAAAATTATATTAAAATCTTAGTATTTCCCTTTTATTGCTGAGCACACAATGTAATGTACAGATGAGCATTATAAAATTATACATCTGAAACTTATTTAAGGTTATTAACCAATATTAGCCCAATAAATTTAATTAAAACTAATATTAGTATTTGATTTAAAGACTAATTAAACAAAATGGATACTTTCAGAAGTAAAATTAATATTTGTATATACCTGTGGTACTATGGGCTATTTCAATTCTTTAAGAATAGTAAATTATAATTACTATTAATGAACTATTTTAGGTTAGTTTGTATAAATTCAGAATACAGGTAGTACCTCTACTTATGATTTGTTAACAGTAGTAATTCTTGAAATACTTGAGTTCAACATTTCCATTAATATTAATTTCAAATCTACCACCACTTGCCTTATTGCAACAACTGAGAAATCTTCATTCTTATGAAGCTCTGTGACATGACTTGCCCTCCATCACCAAAAATGTATTAGTTGCATTTTAAAAATAATTCTGTACTCTGCCACAGGATATTGTTTTCATTTAATCAAATCAATATCTCACATTATTTAAAAATTAAAGGCACAAATACCTTTCATTAGGAATTGTCCCTGTGTAAGAGAAATCTTGCCTTTAAATTTGCTTAAAGAATTCAACTTAACCACACATGTAAGACTATTATAATTTTGACTTTATATTATGTCAATTTTAAGGTACCAGACATAGCATTTAACAACATATTAAATGTTAAATGTTATCTCTTTAGGGAATTACTTTGCTTCAAATCAAGCACTGATACTCCATTCTCAAATATTTTAAAACGGAGATCATCAACTTGATCCTATATACATTAATTTTTATTTTTGTTAAGGTAATTATTAAATTTGAAATTCAAATTTAATAGTCAACATAGAATTTAAGGAACCCTGAGGCAATTTGTTGTCCCCTATACAGCATCAGTTTTGGAAGTTTTACATATTTTAAATAATAACATTAGAGAGGTGACTTTTGGAAGGATGTCTTTATCTGAATTCAGAAAAAGATTGTTACAGTACTTATTTCTCAACTCTTCTAAAATACTCAGAAATCACAGCAAAGAAGTCTCTGAATTTCCTCCCACCACGAAGAGAAGAGAAAAGCCAATTTCTAAAAGAGAGCCTAGAGGGCACACTGAAAATTCCCAACAGCCTCACTGCATCCACCTTGAGGAAATAGGTGGTCAGATTGCCTTACATTGAAAAAAAAAATCAACTGAAATAAAATTTATCGACTTCTTATTTCAGAATGATTTTGAGGATGCTTCTTAAACTTTTCAATACAAGTGCCATGCACTTTTCCTGGTAGTAGTGGTAACAGAAACTGTAGTAGTAATAGTTTCTTTTAGCATACACTACTAACCAAGAAATTATTAATCTTCTCAAGGACTCAACAATGTTGGTGATATTATCTATGTTTTAAAGAGCTTTATGCTTTAGCAGGTTATCTATTGGCCAATGGCCATATTAGAATCTGGATTTGTATATGAAGTCCAGGCGAATCTACCTTTCTCTCTTCACAAAATGTTTTGAATGAGTTTCAACTTAATGTAGTCTTAATTGTGAATATATCTATAGTATTGAGTAATCTCCTTCAATCATGTTAAGGGTTATTTATCTTCTAACTAAAAAGTACAAGATTTATGCGTTGAATTCTTATGTTTTCCTCTATGCAGCAAAAGTGTGAAAGGCTCTGAAGTATACTATAAAAGGTAAATCTGGTTACATTGATTTAGCCTGATGTTTTCTGAAACAGACATATATATATATATATATATATATATATATATATATACACAGAATCACAGAATCTCCTTTTTTGTTCAGTTTTCTTGGTCTCCTTCATCTTTCTGTTTCTTCTGTGAAAACAGCCATTCAACTACACATTGAGAGATGTTTGCTTCATGTTTTGGCATCATGCATTAATCCTAGAGCAAAAGAAAGACTCAGTGTTCAAAGTTTAAGAGTATTAATTATATGTACTTAAAATATATTTCATTATAACAACAATACATTTAATTTTGTGGCTTTCAGTATGTCTTGAGAGGAAGGAGGAAAAAACAGATGTTAAAAATATTTGTTTTAAAGAAAATTACTTGGCAGTTTTCTGGAAATCATATGTAGTTTACAAATTTTTTTTGTCTCAAACTTAATTTATAGGGTCAGATTATATCTTTTGGGAGGCCATCATGTAAGAACAGATTTATTCTACCTGCTTATTACCCTAGCAGCCTTTAAACAGAATTTCATTTTAATTTGCATTTGTTATCTCCCTAGCCTTTACTTGATTTGCTAATGTCCTATATGAACAAAATCAATTAATTTAAAAAAATCTTAGAATTTTAAAGACTATAAAGCCATGAAAAGAAAGCTGAAGGGAATTGCAAACTATTTCATTAAATTTTATAGTTTCTTAATTACTATGTGTGTGTGTATGTGTGTGAGTGTAAAGATCAATGAGTTAAATTGGCCATTTAGTCTCTTTACTATTAGATAAAGTCAAATATAAGTCTATGTGGAAAATACATTTTTATTTATGTTTTCCTCATAAATTTATGAAAATAAAATCAAATGGTATACTAGAAATGAAGACACTTAAAGCTATACATCATTATACATTTATTGGTTAATTATCTGCTTTGTACATATTTTATTTTCTGAAATAAAACTGCCTCATTTAAATTGCAATGGCATATATGCATTTTTCCAGGCTGTCTTTTAATAGTTAATTAATGACATTCTGTTTAGTAAATCTGGGCAAGTAAACATATGATGCAGAAATGTAACTACAACTCCAAGCCTTTGTCAACAAGCTCCCTCTGTGCTTCAGTACAATAGAAAAGTGTCACCTGATTCTTCATATTTCATATCACTTCTCCATTTTGCACTGTGTAGAATTTGAAACTTTTGTTTAAAAAAATAATTGTTTTATTTTTTTCTTCTTTTGTGACTTTCATTCTAATAAAGGATTGGCTTTCTTGAACTAGCAGAATATTTTTATGCACAAACGGCAGTGGCATGGTTGCCAACCTGGTTTAATGGTTCACATTAAGAATGACCATTTCTTTATGTTCATAGAAATACTCTCAATAAACCAGTGCTCTGCTCTTTATGCCATCAGTGCACTTGGTAAATTCGAAAGGGCAGAGCCTGGAATAAATGTCAACTCCTGATCAAACAAAGAAGAGTAAAGAAGGATGAAAATAATAGACTAATTTATGTTGACAGAGCGTTCTTAAGCCCTTTTGAGAGAGACACTATCTGCTCTCTGCAAATGTCAAACCTACTAGCTGATTCTTCTTGACAAAGAGTATTGTTTATAAATTTGCTAAGAAGTCTATTATTTTATGGAACCCTCATGCTTTTTTCAGAGACTTTCTCTTCATTCTTATCTTCATACTCCATCAGAAGCCTGTTTGATATCATATTATAGACTTCTCAAGCTAAGTGACACAAGGGATGGGATTTAATAAAGGGGTTAAGAAGACATTTTATGATTGTGTATGTGTGTGTGTGAGATGTACGAGTGTTAGAAATGTTTGAATGCCTTTGTGCATCTGTTACTACTAATTGTTGCCATAACTAATTGTGAGCTCCAGAAATAACATAGAAATCTAATTTTTTGTTTGGAATTCCTTAATTTCTAAATGTCAGTTTCTATATGGGCTGAAGTATGTCTGTCCCCCATCCTTCTCCCCAAATTTACATGTTGAAGTTCTAATTTTCAATAACCCAGTATGTGACTATATTTTGAGGTAGGGCTTTCAAATAGGTCATTAAGGTAAATGAGATTATATGAGTGGACTTCAATCCAATATGACTGGTGTCCATACAAGAAGAGATTAGGACACAGATATTACACAGACCAAAGTCCTACCCTATTAGAACATAACGAGAAGGCAACTCAGTGAAGTTTCTTCCATTTGTGAGATAAGGAGGCCTTAAAAGTAACCAAACCTGTAAACACCTTGATCTTGGACTTCTAGCCTCCAGAACTTTAAGAAAATAAATTTCTTTGTTTAAACCAACCAGTCTGGGTTATTTTGTTTTGACAGCCCTAGTGAACTAATGTAGTCTCCTTTACAAAATATATTCCTTGTCAAATACAACATATCCAACTGTCACATTTTGCTTAAGGTCTGCTAAATTTTACCTCTGCTTTATTTACTCATTCAGTTGTAGTTTATTTACCAAACTAGCTCTGTAGTTGGCCATTAATTGGCCAAAGCATAAGGTTTTAACTATTTTTCATTGTAATTAAATGTTTTACTTAAAAAAAAATTGTAACGAGAGTCACATACAGATGTAAGAAATAATACAGAAAAATACTTAGTATACTTCACTGAGTTTCTTCCAATGATAAAATAAATTTATGTCACACCAGGATATTGCCATTAATAAACTCAACATACAGAACATTTCAGTCATCACATTCCCACCCATCATGTTGCCCTTTTATAGTCATACCCACTTCCCTCCCACCACCACTCCCTTCTTATACCCTAAAACCACTAATGTGTTCTTCATTTCTGTAATTTTGTCATTTTATAAGTGATATATCAACGGAATCATGTATAATTTTGAGGGATTAGCTTTCACTCAGCATAATTTTCTGCCAATTCTTCAAGGTTTTAATGTATATTAGTAGTTTATTCCTTTAATAGTTTTTACATATATTGTTTATTCCTGAGTAGTATTTCAGGATATGGATTTACCTTAATTGGTTTAATCATTCAACTGTTGAAGAACAACTAGGTTATTTTCAGCTTTTGTTTATTGTGAATAGAGTTTCTGTAAACATTGAAGTACATATTTTTGTGTAGATATGTCTTCATTTCTCTCTAATAAATGACCACAGATATAATTGCTAGGTATTATAATAGTTACATGTTATTAAATCTGCCAAACTGTTTCCCAGAGTAGCTGTGCCATTTTATATTTCCAGCAGCGATGTATGAGTGATCTGATTTCTTCTCTGCTTCCTTGCCAGCATTTAAGTTTTGTCACTACTTTTTTTTTTTATTTCAGACAATTAATAGGTGAATAAAGATATCATACTATGGATTTATTTTGTATTTCTCTCTTGTCTAATGATGTTGAAATCTAAATGTGCTCATTTGTCATCTCCATACATTCTAGGGTGAGATATCTTTTCATATCTTTTGCCCATATTCTAATTAGGTTGTTTACTGTTTCTGCTATTGTGTTTCAAGAGTTCTTTATCTATTATGGATATTCGTTCTTTGTCAGAGAATGTAGTTTGCACATCTTTTCTCACATTCTGTAGCTTATCTTTTTTATCTTTTTAACAGAGTCTTTCACAGACAAAAGTATTTTATTTTTTATTTTAATGAAGTCCAGAATATGAGATTTTTTTTTTTATTGTGCTTTTGGTGTTTTCTAGGATCTGTCTGGCTAACCCTTGCTCACAACGATTTCCTTCTATTAATTTTCAAAAGTTTTATAGTTTTACAGTTTACATTTAAGTCCTTGAACCATTTCGAGTGAAATTTTATATAAGGTGTGAGACTTAAGTTGAGGTTTACTTTGTTTTATTTATTTGTTTGTTTGTTTTCTTGCCTATGAAAGGCAATTGCTTTAGCAATTTATGTTGGTAAAGCTATCTTTCTCTCATTGAAGTCAAACGTCGGTGGACATATTTATACTTTGTTCCATTGAACTACCTGTTAATTCCTCTGTCAATGTCATAAAGTCATGAATGCTGTACCAAATAATAAATCTTGGAGTTGGATTGTGATGGTCAATATCCTTACTAGTTTCCTGATCTTAGCTGGAAAACATTCAATCTTTCATCATTTAGTATATACAATGTTAGCTGTAGGTTTTTGTAGATGATATTCCTACATGAAATAAGCTGAAAAAGGGAGAATGAGAAATGGAGAGTGACAGATTCATCAATAGACTCATGTTTTAAACAATGGAGGATTTCAATAAATAGTATAAAATTTAAGGAAATAGTAACTTCTTTTTAGAATAAATAATTACAGAAATAGCTGGGTTAAAGTGGTCTTATATATGAGAAAATTATGGGTTTTACCCAACCTCTAATACTGTTCTTAGATATATTTTTATTCCAGCTAACAGTCTTTAAGACTGTATTCTTAATAGGACTTAACTTTATATCTTGATTTTTACAATTACAGCATGCAAAATTAATTTGTTAATTCAATTTTATTTATGAAGATAATTTCTTATAATACATAAACATAATAAAAACAAAGAAGTTGAGGACTTTATGTAAAGGAGTTCTTGAATATTAAGTAATAGTATCATATGATAAACAAATTTATATTTTTGGTATTCATTTGCCACTACTTAACTTTTAACTTTAAGAGTTTTAATTCTCTCAGCCTTAAAATAAAGGAGATGAAACACAGTTTTCTGCTATAAATACTAGAGGAGTTCAAATAATTGTCTTTACTTTTATTAATTCAGTAAAATAATTATAAAACTCATTATTTCATTACTATACCTTTGTTTTGTATCTAATTAATAAAAGTAATTAACACTTAAAAATATTCATTGATGCTTTAAACTGGAAATTAGTTTAATTATCAATCTTAAATTCCAGTAAACAGTTTAAAACTAGGCATTAAATCTTTACTATTGCAATATACATTAATTGTCTGGGAAAGCAACAAATGAAAGAGTTTAAAGAACAGACAAGTCTAGTATTTTTCAAAAAGTTTAACAATAATTACTCTCAATCAATGACTCTTGAATTTCAATGGCTTAACATAATGAAACATAATGAAAATTTACTTTTCACTAAAATCACCATCACGTGAATATTGGACCATTTCCTTTGGACTACCCCTTCAAATAGTGACTGAAGGATCTACACCTCTTTCATCTATCGACATTTTCATCTTAAATAGAGAACCTATGTTATAAAGGTAGAAAGGAGGAAAGAGCTGGGGAAGTGTGCAGAATATTCTGAAAATCCACTCTGAAAGAGTTCTACACAATGTTTTAATACATTCAGTTGTCTAGAACTCAGTCATTTTGCCCCCAGCTTCACAGCAGGTGGGGCTTGGAAAATAGTATTTTTGTGACCAGTAAGAGAAAACAGTTTGGAGGAAACAGTTTGTAGAAAACATGGTGCTTTTCTTCCCTGCCATACTTTCTTCTTAGTGTAGTATAATGAATAAGATTCCATAGATTTAAACTGTGTGATACATTGAGAACCAGTCGGCCTAGGTAGCTAAACTGTTTCAGTTCTTATAGCCATAAGCTTACACTTAGAAAAGTCAGCTTCACTCTATGGACATCAACTTCTTTTCTTTAAAACAATGGTAATGATTACTACCATATATTTATTATTGTGATTAAATGTTAAAATTATATGAAAGTGAGTTGCAACTTAAAGCTTAATAATACTTAGATATTTATAATAATTATTGATATTATCATCATTCTTTCCAAATATATGATCCTTTCCAAGATAAAATGAGTTATTTTGCTTAAGCTATGCCCTTTTTTGTTTTTTATCCCTTTTGTGTTATTTTGTTAGCATATATTTTCCTTCATAAAGATGCATTCTCTAACTAGAATATTTCTTTTAAAAGGCAGTTAGTAAGCCAAAACCATGCAATAGCTTAGCATGGGGGTAAAAAAAGGAATAACACCATAAATTAAAGGCAATATTAAATGTTAAGGTAGAAAGATCCCAGATTATGTATTTTTAAATACTAAGATAATACCAACAGTTATTTCTTTAGGCCAGTATTATCTAAAATGTGTTTTGAACAAGAGAAAGCAATTTCTTATTAGTTGTTCAGAAAAAGAATACCATGTTCAAATAAGTTTGATATTATCTAAGTTGAAAAAAATGAATGAATTTCTTCATTTTGTAATTTCATGAAACCTTTAATAACCTTAAATATACTGAGGTAAATTGTGAAATTTTATGTAGGATTTTCCAAAGTCATTGCAAAAACAAACACCTTTTAAATGTAGTATTTTATAGATTTATTTATTGATTATGGTGAATAAACTTGGAAAACACTAGTTTAAACCAATCACACTTCTAAATATAAAGTAAAATACTTTACATATTCTATCAAATTGAATCCACAATAGATTAAAGTAGTATTCCAGCATAACTGAATAGAAATATCACAAAGCAATAGTTGATTCAGTAGAGTATTTATTAAAATATAAATATTTGAGTAGACCAATTATAAAATGTGATAATATGTGATACAGTAAAGATATTCAGTGGAAATTCAGAGCAGTTAAAATCTCACTAGAAATTATTGGGTACTTATTTAATATCATATAGAATTGTTCATATATCTACATATCCCATTATCAATTTCCTACCAAAGCATAATAGCCATTAGAAAGGTAAAAGAGATAATAATTTTCACTTTTATTACATAATTGTGATCTAAAGTTTTTAGTCATTGCAATAAAGAAAAAACTGATTAAATGATTTTAAGTTTTAGAAGAAAAGCTGTGAGCTTGTCATATATGACCTTTATTAGGTTGAGGTTTGTTCTCTCTATATTCACTTTGTTGAGAGTTTTTACCATAAATGGATTTTTTCAAATGCTTTTTCAGTATCTATTTAGGTGATCATGATTTTTATCTTTCTTTTTGTTAATGTGATATATCACATTGACTCATTTGTAGAAGTTGAACCAGTCTTCCATCCTTGGAATGAATCCCACTTGATCATGGTATATAATTCTTTTAATGTATTGTTGAAAATTAGTTGCTAATATTTTATTGAGTATTTTTAAATCTATATTCATTAGGGATATTGGCCAGTAATATTCTTTTCTTGTGTCATTCTTCTCTGCTTTTGGTATCACAATAATGCTGGCCCTTTGACATGAGTTTAGAAGAGTAACATACTCTTCCATTTTTTGGAAAAGCTTTAAAAATTAGTATTAATTTTTCTTGGAATGTTTGGTAGAATTCACCAGTGACGGCATTTAGTCCTAGACTTTGTGGGAGGTTTTTGATTACTGATTCAATTTCTGTACTAGTAATCAGTCTGTTCAGCTTTTCTGTTCTTTCATGATTCAATCTTGGTAAGTTGCATGTTTCTAGAAATGTATTTATTCTAGGTTGTCTAATATGTTAGGATACAATTATTTGTATGATATTTCTGTGGCATATTCTGCTAAATAAATTGCTTCAAAGATGCAGAATGAAATAAAGCTAATATGTTTGAGAGCTAGATTTGACAATGGAGGCTTCTTTTGAAACAATTCTTATAGATAGGTAAGAGCTGTTTAAGAAAACAGTAGGCTGGGCTTAGGGCATTAAGCGTTGGAAGAAAATGTCTAAAATGCTCATAATACTGTAATTATATTAATAACTTTTTGACTTTTAAGTTTCTCCCAGTTTTCTCACTCATTTTCATTTTTTTAAAATATAGGACAGCATAAAGAATCCATTTTGCTTCATTAAAAAGTAATACCTTGAAAAGCAAGAAAGTTGATGCTAATAGCCAGAAGCCAAACGTTTTAATTCAGACCTCAGTGTATTTGAGAATAAGATATTTTGCAATAGTAGAAAGAAACATACATTTTTTTGAAAGATGGTGAAATACTTCCATATGCTATTTTCCATAAAAATTTACTCCCACTGATAGTAGTGATTTGATGAGGCAGCTGATGTGGTAAAATAGGATCTTGCAGCAATTACTGTGTGCTAAGCTGATGGAGAAAAAAAAAAATAGCTATCAAAAGATGGGAGGAGAAAATGCTCCAAGGTCACATTAGAATTACTGTGAATATTGATGAGTGGAAAATGAGAATCCTGGCAGTAGTAACAGTTAGACCTACAGCCATGTTACACACATTGTCCAGTGGTAGCTGAGAAAATAAAAGCTAACTTTGCACTTCATAGAAACTTAAATCTGGGCCTGGGAGGTTTCTAAGATTAAGTACTTCTCATTCATTCATTCATTCATTCTTTCCCCATAAGAATTAATATTTATTTTTAAAACTCTCTGGATATATAGAGAATACAAATAACATTTTTAAACAATAGCTAACATTAATTAAGTGCTAAATAAATCCAAGTCTTTGTCCAAAAAACTTTCTATTTCTTATAGCAATAGAATAAGGCAGTTATGGACTGTTTCCCTATTGTAAATATGAAGAAATTGTGCAGAAATTAGATAAGTGCTTACCTAATTTTCCACATTTGCAACTTAGCAGAAATGGAATTTTATAATGAGATCTTTGAGTCAAGAGTGAGTACATTAGAAAAGCTATACTTCTTGTAGCCATACTTTAAACTTTCCTTTGGTCATTCAATATATAACTAACTGTATGGACAAATGAGTAAACAAAATAATAGTGTGATTCCTTCTGCTACAAGGACTGTCTCAGAAAATACATTAAATTTTATTAATAAAATCATATGCAAGCCAGTAAACACACAAGAAGCAGAAAAATGCAAATTAAAAACATGAGATATCAATATACAACCACAGTACAAATTAAACTGAACAGCAACATCAAATGTTGGCAGAATATGGAGTTCCTGAAATTCATATAGTGCTTCTGGGAGAAACAATAAATAATCACTTAAATAAAAATGACTATCAAGAAAGATTCAGGAGGAGAAAATACTCTAAGGCCATGTGAGAACTAATGTTTTGTTCATTACTTGTGAAGTCAAATTTATGCCTATCCTTTTACTCAACAATTTTTAGATATATACTAAACAGATGTAAAAATATGTTTACATAAAGGCTTGTATAAAATGTTCCTGAGAATTCTCTTTTTTGTAATCAAATGTCTCTGAAGACCTGAAGAAGATGAATCGCACTATAATATATTCATATAATGGAATTCCATTCAGACACCAAAATTGCAAACTACTCATATATGCAGCACAAGGAAATGTAAAAAATATTAAGAGTCCAAACATGAAAGAATTGATACTGTATGATTCCATTTATATAAAGTATATGATCTGGCAAAATTAAAGTATGGAGAAAAATAAAAAAAACTATACTCATCTCTTGGTAATGGCTCCTAACATCATATCTATTATAGTATTAGATTTAGGTTCAAGGTCCAGGTTCTTGCATCAGAGTCACATTCATTTTTAAATGAGACTCCATAAGTTCAGTTCCTCAGGTATGGTTTCTCTCAACCTAAAGACCATTGAACTTAAAGGGACATCTTTTCTTTTCCCACATACCTCGCATGCAGTTGTAAGCCAATCTGTATAATGGCAACAGACACATTTAACAAGGGGGAAGTAGTAGACCCATAGTAACGGGTATAGTAATTTTGAAATCCCACCAGGTAAATACCACCAATTTCTTAAGGTCCAATACCTATCCCTTGGAATTAATTACTGTGAATCTTTCTGTTCTCTGTGTCACTTCTGTGTCATCATCTCCTTTCCTGTTTGCAGCTGATACGCATTATCAGTCTGCTTCTTGCATAAAGTTAAGATCCAAAGATCAATTTTCATTTATTACTGTGTCTATGCCTTTCAGTTTAAACTAGAAATGCTTTTATTCTTGTAATTTCTTCAAAACAGTGTTTGTTATTCTGTAAATTATATTGGTTCTCATTTCATTAGACAAAAGTCAAAATTAAGAATCTCCTTGAGACCGTACTTTTTCTTTCTTGGACACCTTTGTCAGGCTTCTGAGGGACAACATTCTTAAGTTTATTAGAGAGTATATATGAAGGAAGATTTTAGAGTCATGTACTTGGAGGTATAAAAATAGTTTATTTATTTGAGATCTTTCTTCTTAGCAGTTTACCACAATAATTTTTCCTGTTAGTACAGCTTTTGCTGCATCACATAATTTTTTTTTGATTTTGTTTTCTTTTTTATTGGTTTCAAGATATTTTATGATTTTCCTTGTGAGTACTTCTTTAAATTACACCTCAAGAAATTAAAGAACAAACTAAGTCTAAAATTGTTAGAAATAAGTTAGAAAATAAAAAAAGATTAGAGCAGAAATAAAATAGGGAAGTAAGAAAACAATAAAAAATTAACAAAATCAAAAGTTGTTTTTTAAAAGGGTAAAATTGACAAGCTTTTAGCTAGATTAAGAAGAAAAAAGACAAGACTAAAATTAATAAAATCAGAAATGAAAGAGGAAGCATTATATCTGATGCCATAGAAATAAAAGGGGTCATAAAGACTACTATGAGAACAATTATACACCAACAAATTGTATAACCTAGGAAATTAATAAATTTTTAGAAACTTAATCTGTCAAGACTGAATCACAAAGAAATATACATACATTCTATATTCAGCTCTGGGATAGTTTTAGAAACAATCACTTTAATGTCTAAGACTAGGTTTCTCGACCTCTCCACTAATGATATTTTATGTCAGATAATCCTTTGTTGTGTGGAGCTGTCCATATATTGTAGATATTTAGCAACATCCCTGGCTTCTATCTCTGGTATGCCAGTAGCATTCCCTTCCACTGTGACACCCAAAAATGTCTTTGTATAGTGCCAGATCTTCCCTGGGATGCAAAATTACCTTCTTTGTGGCTTACTGATCTACTGGATTTGGTAGATGGATTTGTAGTATATTAAAGACGTTCACTTTTCTTTGGGGGTTCTTTTGGTCAGAAGAGGAGTCTGAGAACAGTCTATCAGGAAGTCAGAATATACATTCATTGATGAACACTGAGGCCAAGAACATATGTCTTCTATCTTCTTTGTAGGTCAGGGAATGGTTTTGATGATGGACACAGGAGGAACTGATCTAGTTCTCTTATCTAAAGCTAATTATAATACTATGGAATACATTGTGATAAAGTGGAGAATTGGGAAGAGAAGAGTTGCTCTAGCTGAGAATAGTAAACACTATACTTAATCTAAAATTATCCTATTTCAAATTATTTTCTCATCAATTACATCAAAATTACTTCTAAGCAATAAAATTAAAAACAACAACTCTTTCTTCCATGTTTCCAAAAAACTGTTTCTCTATTCAAAAAATAAAAAATATAGAAGAACAAATTAAGTCAATGAGATAAGAACAGAGTTTTAATAAATCTCATGGCCAATTTTTACTTTCTGCGTGTTAAGGATACCAGCTTTTCTTTGTGAATTTGATTTGTGCCTTTCACTTTTTTATTAAGAATCTGGCCTAAAAGTCAAATCAAACTGAGCTTAATGTTGCTTAGAAATATGTAAAAATTGTCTTACATTAATAATTATTTCCATACATTAATTTAGCATCAACAGAGGGCTTTTTAAAATAATTCATTTCCATTAATTTGCACTGCTCTTGCCATTGCACAGGTAAATCTTTTTTTTTTTTAAATAAAATCAAATTATATGTGCTATCTTTGGGATTAATTAAATAGAAATATCAAGGACAATAAGTTCAATAAGATATATGTAGTCTTCTAATAATAAGATATATACTTGAATTAGTTAAATGTTTATATCAAATTTCACTCATTTTTTATAAGTACCATGCTCATTCTGAATATATGAATTTGGTTATTTTGTTTTCACAAATTAAACTATTAGTAATTCGAGTCATTTATGGTCCTTGGCACTCAACATCTGCTCTATTTTCTGATAGCAATGTTATGAAAAACAACCCTGAACCTAGCTTAGTAGAGTACTCAAAAGTATTATTCATAGCAAGAGAGAATTAGCAAAGCCTAAGTGTTTGACACTAGGTTACTTAATGATGTTTGAAAAAATTACTTTGAAGTGTCTTTTTATTCTGAAGTAGTATTGATTCCTTATATTAATTTCCACAGGGTAATTTTATACTCTGCCTATCTACATTTTTAGTTTATATTCTGTCTGAGTGTGTATTTGCATACATTTGTGTGCACACACATACACATGCATCATGCGTTGTTATTTACTTATTAAAAATGGATATATCATATTTTATTGATATACTTGATGGACATTTTGATTATTTCCATATTTTGGGTTTTTTAATAATGTAGCTGTGAACATCCATGTGCAACTTATGTATGGACCTGTGTTTTTGATTATCTTCGATGCGTATCTAGGAGAGGGATTGCTAGGTCATATGTTAACTCAATGTTTAATTTGGGAGAAGCTGCTAAACTGTTTTTCAAAACAATGATATTTTTTACATACCCATCAGTAATGTTCGAAGTTCCAATCTCTCCACACCCATGCTAATACTTGTTTTTGTCTGTCTTTTTAGATTATAGCCATCCTAGTAGGAGTGAAATGGTATCTTTTAATGGTTTTGATTTGCATTTCCCTAATAACTAATGATGTCAAGCATCTTTTCTTGTCCTTACTTGCAATTTATATATCTTCTGTGCATACACACTTATTAAAAACCTTTTCTCTGAGTTCCCATTTTCATTTTTAATTGAGTTGTCATTTACAGTTGAACTATAAGAATTCTTTACATATCCTGGATAATAGATTATTATCAGATATATGATTTATAATGTTTTTTTTATGTTGTGGATTCTCTTTTCACTTTCTTGGCAGTGCCTTTGAAGCACAAATATTTTTAATTTTGATGAAGTCTAGTTTAACTATTTTTTTTTTGTCTCGTGCTTAAAGTATCTTATCTAACACATCATTGCTTAATTCAAGGTCATGAAAATTTATACAAGTTTTAAAATTTGAGCTCTTATATTTAGGTATTTGATGTAATTTTAGTTAACTTTTGTATATGCTATCAGATAAGAATCCAATTGTGTTCTTTTCTATGTAGATATCCAGTTGTCCCAGCACCATTTGTTGAAAAGAGTCTTTTCCTTAGTTTTTGTTTCTATTCCTCATACTTTGTTGTCTCAGTTCTCCTTTCTTGTTAGCAGTTGTATTCTTCTGCCATCTCAGGTATTTCATTGATTCTATGAACTTTTTACTTTATTATACTTTTCAACTTTATAATTTTTATTTGTTCTGTAGTTTGTATCTTTATATCAGTATACTTTGTCTGGTGAGACATCATTCTTATACTTTTCTTCAATTCTTTAAACATTTTTTTAATGTCTTTGAAAATATTTAATATTACTGACATTATAATTTTTGCCTAATAAGACCAATAACTGTGTTTCCTTGGGGGCTTTTTCTTTTGTTTGCTCTTTTTTTCTTCTAGGCCATACTTGGTTTTTTTTCCCTCTCATTTTGTTTTTCCTGAAGACTTGACATTTTATATTATATAATATAAAGTAACTACTCTGGAAAGCAGATTCTCCCCATCTTTATGTTCTGTTATTATTTTATTGTTGAAACTGTTGATTTAGTTAGTTTAATGACTTTCCTGAACAATTCTGTTAAATCTGTATGTACTCTTTGTCATATGAAGTCCCAGCTCAGCTTAGTGGTCAATTGATAAATAGGCAGAGATTTTCTTAAAGGCTAGCATCCAACATGTCTCCCAATCTCTGCCAAGGAGCTCTGTATGCATTTTGGAACATGTCTTCAACACCTAGCTAAGCTGAATATTCTCAGTGTTATTACTTAGATTTAACATTTTTCTTGAATCAATTGTTCCTAGATTTTTGCAAGCCTCTATTAATTCTATTAATTATCTACAGTTTTACCTTAACCTTCAATTTCTTCTTGTATAGAGCCTCTAGTTCAGCCAGAGGTGATTGCTTAGGGCCTTCAAACATTTTAACCTGCACATAGCTTCCCAATATGTACTCAGCCTTACATATGTGCATCACATTCTAAATTCTTATTTATGTATAGCCCTAGAAATAAGAAAACTACACAGAAGAGACAGGAGAAATTGTATTTCTGTTATCCTACCAGTCTTTGGCAAAAGACTGGGTTATATATATAATCTGTAAAGACTGTGTGGCCTAGCAGAGAGTGGATTATTACAGAGCTAAAATGTGAAGAGGTGTGAAAGTTATTACAGAATTAGATATTAGATTTCTGATTTAGCAACAGATAGAAGTGCCTTGAGCATTCAACTGATACCCTGGAAAAGCCATGCCTTATGATTGAAGACCATAACTTATATCATAAGACTAAAGAATAAAAACAAAATAGATCTTCTCTAACAAAAAATAAAATTAAACGTTTTGGGAAAAGAAGGATGATAGAAAATTAAACTTCCTGCTAGAACAAGATTGAATACCTCCAAATGAAGATAATACAGATATACAATGACATCATTCACATTTGGAAGCATGCAATAAAAAATTACCAAATAAGTGAAGAAATTGAAAAATATGATCAGTATTCAAGGAAATGTAAACAGACAATAAAACAAATTACTTGAATGTCAGGTAATGAACAGAAAAAGGAAATTAACAGAAAAAGCTGCTAAAGCAACTATTATTAATATGTTCAAGGATTTAAGAAAAAGCTAAAAATAATAAGTAAACAGATGTAGAATTTTAGCAGGAAAAGGGGAACAATTGAAAATTTTAAAAGTGAAATGTACAATATCTGAATTTTAAAAAATCACTGGATATACTTTAGTAAACTGGAAATCAAAAAATAATGGGCCTATGAACTTTGGTATCATTAGAAACTGACAAGTCTGAGGAACATAGAGGCAAAGTGAATAGAATCTTAGTGAGTGGCCAGTTGAACAGTATGAGATAGCACAAACATCTGTGTAATTGGATTTTAGAAATGTGAAAAAAGACTAAGGGGAAAGAAAAATGGCACCCATATACTTTCCAAATTTGGAAAAAGAAAAAATTAAGCTTCATATTCATGAAACTCATCAATCACAGGCATGATAAACACAAATACACTACAAATACTACTTTGTATTTAGACTTCTGAAATCTAAAAGTAAAAAGGAAAATCTTAAATGGCAAACAGAAAAAAATAACTTTAGATAAAAAAAAAACAGAAAATCACAATTTATTTTTCATCTAAAGCTATGAATTTCAGGGAATAATGGAACAATGTCTTTAAAGAGCTGTCAGAAAAAAAGAAACCTACTAACCTAGAATGCTAAGTGTTCAATGAATATCTTATTTTTAAAAAGTGATAGAGAGTTAAAGACATTTTCAAATAAACAAAAACTGAAAAAGCCTGTTGCCACCACATATTTATTACAAGAAACATATATCCCTTATAGTGAAGAGAAATAAGACTGTATAAAAACTCAAACTTGCAAGAAAGTATGAAGTGTATCAGATATGTTAACATGTGAGTAAAGGTAAAAAACTATATATTATTTTATTATCTTTACTGCTACATAATACAACTGAATATTTAAGTAAAAACACATTGCATTTTTATCACAATAACATAGGTAAAATTATAATATATGATACCAATAAGTCATAACATGAGAGAATGAAAGGAAATGGCTTCTTGTCAATATCTTACATTAATAAAAGAAATGGTACAATATACATTCTTGGTAATTTGTATGGTAAATTAAAGTGATCCTAGAGTAATCTAAAAATATTCAGAGTTTTATTGAAACATCAGTTAAAAATTAAAATGTAGTACTGATGTACTCTAATAAGAAGTAAGCATGAGAAGTAAAACAAATAGATGACATTGTAAACAAAAGAGATGATAGTTATAAACAGAGCCATATCAATAATTACACAAAAATTATAGTAATATATTATAAACCATTAAATAAAACAGGAACACATGAATCCATATTGATATAAATGACTAAATAAACCATGGAGCAAAAGGAAATCTTTACAGTAAAATAATAAATAATAAATAAATAAATGGTGGGATTAGAAAATTATCAATGGACATGAACATGACTACATGAAAGTGTGATGAGAAAACACATTTACATTTAGTGATTTTTCATAAATTATTAATTTCCCATGTGTGAATTTTCTGTTCTGTATCCTGATTTAATTTACATTACTTGAAACTCATTAAATTGTCTGTATATTTCTCTATATTGAAATTGTAAATAAAAAAAATATCAATAATAAGCAAAAAAATAGATAATAATTGTTAGTGTTGGTCAGTGGCAATGAACCACTTGGCTAGATAATTTTATATTTAAAAAACCTTACAATTTTATTAGTTTGGGTTTGAACTGGATTAATATCTGTGTTAAAATTAAGTAAATTTCCACTGGATTCAAAGCACAGATAAATTATCTTCTAACTGAAAACTGTACATTCCTTACTATATTTATATAGAAAAAAATAAGACCTAAAATATATTAGGTACAGCATAAAAAGTTTACTAGAAAATCTGCTACTTTTATTATTTCTTACTACACTTCATGGTAGTAATAGTTAATATGTCAAAAAGTTGGTTGCGAGCATACCAAAAAGCACTGGATTTTTACAGGTCTGATAGTCACATTTATTCAAATTTGGACATGTACAAGTGGATTTTGATATTAAAATATAAAAAATAAATAATTTTCATATGTGAAATCTTTAAGTCTGAGCTATTTATGTTGAAATACTGTGAGAAAAGTATCCTCTATAGTGAAATATGAGTAAAAATTAACAAACATAGTAAAGACTAACATCTTATCATGTATATAGATGTCAAATTTTAATGCACACCTGAAATTATATAATTGTTTTAACCAATGTTTCCCCAATAAACAGTAAAAAAAAACAAAAAACACTGCAACCTGAAAAAAAAAAAAAGAAAAATAATGGCAAAAAAAGAAACTCACAAAACATCTTATCATGCTACATATTCGGTCACTGTCACTTTGTATAGTAGTCCAGGACTCTTACATAGGTCCCTATGTTTAAGAACTAAATGAAAGTTAAAATGAAAACATGAAGAGCTTTTAGATGGCATCAAAAAGCTAAGAGTTAGTTACCAAATTATGGATGCTGTCGTTCACGTTAGATACTAGTAAAATATTTATTTCATAGTATGTTATATGGCTTACTAAGTAAATATAATTTCCACCATAATATAGTTGAGAAAATTTATGAGATAACTAACCAAATATAATCAAATATGATCTATTAAATACTCAGGCCTTTGCAAAATTTTATTTTTCAGTGGTATGATCAAACTTAAACTAAACTTTCTGGTTTAATTTAAAACAGGTATTTGCAAATAAGAATTTTGCAAGCTTGTGTGTTAAAAATAGCAAATTATTTTGTAACTTTTTCTTTTCAAAACATGTACATCCAATCTCAAAAACTCTGGGAAGTGACACCTAGTTCTTGCTGTCCCAGAGACTCTGAGGGGGGAACTTCTGTATATCATCTCTTCATTTTTTATGACACTAATCAGTGGTTCAGCTTGTAGATATATTGTTAAATGGAAGGTCCACATTTATTAAAACATTATCAGTTTTAAATAATTCCAAGCTCTCTTCTTCTTAAAAGTGGCTCCAGACTTACTATTTCTAATGAATCAATATGTTTTTTGATTAGTTATCTACTTTGTATGATAACTACTCAGGAAATTTCCAAGCCTGCCCTTCCCACTTTTTATATATCTATGCCTTCTTAACTACCTTCTAATTTTATCAAGGTCATCTTGTTGAGAATTACTTTTCATGTTTTTTATTTGCAACTACAAAAGGTATATGGCATGTATTTTAAAATTTTATATTACACCCCCTTTTTTCTCTTTTTTAAATCACTTCTCCAGAGAAATCCGCACCTTGATACAGCCTATCTTCATTTTTAGGCTATTAAAATTTAGGTGAGTGAGTAATACAACAGAACCTGTTAACACTCAAATCTTAGTGCATTGCTAATCAAGTTTGTTTTAGTTCTTTCTAAAAATACATCCATGTTGCAATAAACTTTATCTCCCTTTACTCATGTCAAATTCATAATATCTTTTTTATAACCAAAAGTATAATATAATAACTTTCTGATATTGACTGATGAGCTAAATATTCAAAACCCATCCTTTCATAGGGGAGATAAACTAAATTACCCAAATCCATACTTTCATGGGAATTTATATTTTACCAATTCTCTTAATTGTTACTGTATTGAGGAGAACTCACAGGGATATCCAGTGGATCAATTGGTCAATGCTACATTTGTATTTGTCAAGTTATCATCAGAAGATCGTGTATTTCTAGGATTCTAGTGATTGCCTAAACCTTTGGTGGTTCTTACTGGTGTTAATGTGTGATACATTACATTGAGTGTGTTTGGCTAAGTACAGATAAACTCAATAGTTTGAAGAAATAAATACAATTTTTTGTTCTTTTTCTAGGAAGACTTTTTAAAACTGTTTTCATTGCTGGGCAATCATACAGGTAAAAAAGTGTTATAGCTGTATTAATCCTTCAAGTCTTTTTAAAATTAATTGTCCTACAAAAATATGTAAAATAGAACATTTCTCAAGTTAGAACAGGTAGAATGAAGTGTAAATGAATTTAATGTATTTCATGTAATGAGTAAAAGTAAATTTTTTACAAACACTCATCAAAGGACAAAGATTCTTTCTGCAACTGAAACAGAAACTCCTATGCAGTCCCTAATTCATCACTCACAATAATATCTTCATTAATTTATTTGTGTATTTGTTCATCAGTTTATGTGTTATTTTCACTTATCTACACCAACTTAGATGATTTTGCACAGAGAGTTGCACAACCAGATTAATTTATGTTAAACAATAACATAGAGGCAGTTTTTCAAAAAGGCACTCAGCAAATGGTTTTGCTAAAATGTGACACTCAGTATTCTAATGTGTTTTTGTTTCCTTTTAGAAGTACAGAGTCATAGTCTTTAAAGTGAGTTGGATATATTGTATGTATTACATACATATATATATACATATATATATATGTATATATATATATATATATAATCATGTAAAGTAAATGAAAAATGACACTTTTTTGATTTCTGACAATTACTGATATTTTAAAATTTCTGTTTTGGTCTTTTTTGCAAATTGATATTTTTAGACTTTTGTATTGGCTAAAGAATGAAAATTGCTATTACCCATACAGTAAATATTTGGAAAAAGGGACAAATAGTGGTAGGATATCGTCACTTCTTCCCAAGTAATAAGGGATTTATACCCTTTCCAAATGACTTTGCTATTCTTTGTACTAAAGAGATGGAATATTTTTCCTTATCCTTGACTTCAGATTCATTTATATAGCTTACATTGGACAATAGACTGATTTGGAAGACTACAGTAGCAGTTCTGAACACAGTCTTAAGAGGACCTTAAGCAACAATACATAAAAAAATTACATATTGTGACCAAGAATGGTTCAACATATGCAAATCGATAAATCTGATACATCACATAAACAAAATAAAAGATAAAGTCATATAATCATATCAATAGATGCAGAAAAAGCATTTGACAAGATACAGCATCCATTTATGATTAAAACACTTTATAAAATGGGTATAGGAGGAAAGTACTATAACATAATAAAGTCCATATACAACAAACACTTAGCAAATATACTTAATGGTAAAAAACTGAAACCTTTTCTTCTAATATCTGGAACAAGACAAGGATGCTTGCTTTCACCACTCTTATTCAAAATAATATTGGAAGTCCCAACTAAAGCAATCATACAAGAAATAGAAATAAAAGGCACCCAAATTGGGAACAAAGAAGCCAAACTCTCACTTTCTGCCGATGACATGATATTTTATATAAAAATCCCTAAAGATTCCACCAAAAGAAAAAAAAACTATTAGAAACAAAGACAGGAAAGTTGCAGTATACAAATTGATGTACAAAAATCCATCCTGTTTTTATATATGAAGAATGAAATTTCAGCAAAAGAAATGGAAAAAAAAATTCCTTTTGCTATTGGAACAACAACAAAATACCTAGGAATAAAATTAATAAAAGATGTGAAGGACCTGTACACTGAAAACTACAAGATGTTATTAAAAGTAATTGAGGAAGACAGAAAGAAATGAAAAGATATTCTGTGTTCATGGGTTGGAAGAATCAACACAGTTAAAATGGCCATATTATCCAAAGCAATATACATATTTAATGCAATCTTCATTAAATCCCAAAGGCATTTTTTTTAAGAAATAGAACAAAAAATTATCAGATCGTATGGAATCACAGAAGAACCTGATTAGCCAAAGCAATTCTGAAAAAAAAAAATAGCAAGACCAGAAGTATCATATTTCCTGACTTCAAATTATACTACAAAATGAAAATAATCAAAATAGCATGGTATTGGCAGAGAAACAGGCACAAAGAACAATGGAACAGACGTGAGAGCCCAGAAAGAAACCCGAATTTATATGGGAAACAAATTTTCAACAAAGGAGCCAAAAACATACAATGGAGAAAAGAAAGCCTCTGTAGTAAATGGTGCTTGGAAAATTGGAAAGTCACATGAAAAAGAAGGAAACAAAACTGCTGCCCCCACACACCAAAATTAACTAAAAATGGGTCAAAGACCTAAATATAAGACTGAAACAGTGAATTGCATAGAAGAATACAAATACTAACCTAATGGACCTTGGATTTAGAAAGGATTGTCTGACCTCAAAGGCAAGGGAAGTGAAAGCAAACATAAATGATGGGGCTATATCAAACTAAAAAGCTTCTGCAAACAAAAGAAACCATCAACAAGACAAAGAGGCAGCCAACTGAATGGGAGGAGATGTTTGCAAACAACACCTCTGATATGGAGCTTAATATCCAAAATATACAAAGGACTCATACAACTCAACAACAAAAATACAAACAATTCAATTTAAAAATGGGCAGATGACTTGAACACTTCTCCCAGGAAGACACACGAATGACCACTAGACAGATAGAAAGATGCTCAGCTTCACTCTATTAGGGAAATGCAAATCAAAACCACAATGAGATTTCACCTTAGGTCTGAGGGAATGGCTATCAACCACAGGACTAGTAATAACAAGTGTTGGAGAGGTTGTGAGGACAAAGGAACCTTCATACACTGCTGTTGGGAATGTAAATTCATATAGCTATTATGAAAAACAGTGTAAAGGTTACTCAAAATATTAAGTTACTCTTTCTGGGTTTCTACCCAAGAAATATGAAAACATTTATCTGTAAAGATATATGCGTCTCGATGTTCACTGCAGCATATTCACAGTGGCCAAGACATTGAAACTACTGAAGTGCCCTTTGATAGATGATTGGATAAAGACAATGTGGTACATATATACCGTGGGGTATTACTCAGCCATAAGACAAGATGAAATACTTCCAATTGGGACCACATGAGTGGATCTTGAGATTATCATGCTAAGCAAAATAAATCCTATAGAAAAAGTTGAGAACCATATGATTTCACTCATACATGGGATATAAAACTAAAATTAACAAATGAACAAGACAAACAAACTAAAATCCATAGACACAGACAACAGTTTAGTGGTTACCAGAGAGATAGAGGAGGATGGGGGGAGGTAAATAAGGGTAAACGGGTCAAATATTTGATGACAGGAGATTTGAGTTTGGGTAGTGAATATACAGTACAATTTACAGATGATGTATTATTGAATTGTACACTTAAAACCTATATAATTTTATTAATTAATGTCACCCCAATAAATTTAATTGAAAAAAATTTTTTATTAGAAAAACCAAACAAACTAGGGAGGATCCTTCTCCTAGTGTCAAAACTAAGGAGAAAGGAAAAAACAAACACTCAAAGAAAAACTAAGAAAGCTTTGGTTTCTGTGCTCTTAATGGATATATTAATATACAAATTTATATACAAGAAAATGAGTTTAATGTTTAATGTTAAAAAAAGAAGACCTGAATATTTCTTATGCTTTCTTGCACCATTAACATCAACCTGAGAGGAAATGCTTGCAAGCCTGCTCTTCTCAGAAGCACACAGAGCAGAGCCAAGCAGCTGAATCCAAGCCTAGCTACAAAAAGCAAGTTCTACTCATTGATGCAGATATGTGAACTAAATAAATGCCTATTGTATACTGCTAATTTCATTGTGATCATTTGTTATACAGCATTATTGTGGGTATAATTAACACATAGGGTTGCTTACATCAACAATAAATTAGAAAATGAAGTGGCATTAATGAGTTTATTTATGTCAGTATACATCCCTACAACCCTAAAAAAATACCTATAACTAAATTTAGCAAAGAACATATCTATAAATTTTCTGAAAATTTAAAACAAAACATATATATATATTCATATATATATATATATATATATATATATATATATATGAGAGAGAGAGAGAGAGAGAGAGAGAGAGAGAGAAATGATTCTGCTGAATGGAAAGAATCAACACTTAAAAATGTCAGGTGTCTCAAATTGATGATAGTCAAGTTTATTTGGGAAGAATGTGTCCATGTGAACAAGTGTGTGCATACACACACACTAAGATACTTATTGCAATAATGATATGTCTGTGTTA
Organism: Cynopterus sphinx; assembly: GCA_030015415.1. Lineage (NCBI taxonomy): Eukaryota > Metazoa > Chordata > Mammalia > Chiroptera > Pteropodidae > Cynopterus > Cynopterus sphinx. Next base: position 33,691,076 of record CM057382.1, on the reverse strand, counting down.
TATGCATAATGAAACAGCAAAATTTCAAAAGAATTAATTTATAAATCACACATAATGGAATTACAATACAAGAACAAAAGGAAAATAAACAATAGTAACAAAAGAAGAGATATTTAAAACATATATTTATTAAAAAGTTTAAACATTTCTCAGGAGCATGCAGAATTTTGTTAGATAAATGAAAATACATTTTTCTTGTTTAGTGACTCTATATTATAAAGTGTTATTCTGGCTAAATCAATCCACAAATTCCATGTGATACTAATTCTGTATTTCACTGGGAATAATAAATATAGGAGAACAGCACATAAATATTAAGAATTAATGAAGTCAAGCAGCCCCAATTAGAAGAGATTGCATAACATATTGGTAAATAATAAAAGCTAAATTCTGAAATTATGTTTAATATAAAATACTTTCATGAAATAGGACATGTAAGTGTATCTAAAGGTATGTATATATGTATACCAAAATGTATCTGTCTGTATAATATTAGGTAAGCATGGAGAAAAGTATGAAATATAGGTACTAGGTTTAAAATATTACTTAATTTCAACTGAAAAATTTGAGAAGGAAAAGGAGTCAATCAGAGAAGAAAAGAGGAACTGTACACTACAAAAAAGTAACATTCTTTTGAAAGGCTAATATGAATTTATTTAAAAGATAATATTTAAAGGAAAAAAATAATTAGAAAATTAAGACAAATATATTAAAATATGTATGTCTGTGTGTATTAAGTGTTTTAAAATCTAAGCTAAAATTTATATTTGTGAATAAAAGACATGCAGTATAGATAAGATTCATTGTGTTGTGTTTTATACTACACAAAAGTGAGCAATGGAATATCATTAAGTGAAAAAGAATTTCAAGATACAGAACATTGTACATATTGTAATTCATTTACACAAGGAAAATGTTTGTGCATAATATACACAACATATACTATCAAAATACATGCCAATATTTATCACCTCTAGGCACAGAATGAGAATTAGTTGTAAAGTCTTAATTCTCTCAAAAAGCATGATTAATACTTTAATTATTTACAGTGTTGTGTTCACACATTACTTTTGTAAGTTTTAAAAGGAAAAATCTTGTTTTATGAAAAAATATAGCTTTGCTATTAAGTTTGAGGGCTGAGAAACAATAACTTTTTCTCATTTATACAATGCTGTAAGAAAGAATGCACATTCTTTCTCTGAGGCTCAATTAAGCTTTTGTATTTTGAATGGCAAAAAAAAAATCACGTGGACAAGTTTATTTCTTTAAAAATTTTTTTTAGAAAACAAAAGCAAAATTAAATAAAAATGTGCATGTGTAAAGCCCTACTCGGCAATGATCTCAATAAATAGTGCAAAGTTCTTTATCTGACATTCACAGCTTTCTAGATCTGGACCCAAGTTAACTTGTATTCCACATACACTGCAGTTCATTTTAACCAGACTATTTCTTATTTCCTGAAATATATTGCACACATCTTCCCATTTAGTTTTACTTATTATCATTCTAATTTTGGAATTTTCTCTCTACCTGCTGAAATTCTAATCAGCTATCGGAACCCAACTTGTGTCACTTTCATAATTATTCTTTGACCTTCTAAGCTTTTGATAATTGCTCCCTCACTTGTATATTCACACACTCTGTCACTTATTACAAATTAATTGTGCATATTTCTGTCTTTGCTGCTAAACCCTATCTTCTTTAGGGCAGAGGTTATATCTTACTTATTACTGAATCTCTATCCTCTTCTAGAAAAAGACCTTTAAAAAGCAGATGTTGGATTAACCTGAAAGTAATTGTGAGGTGTTCTCACTTCACCGTGTCCCACAGCACTGATCTTAAAAGAAGATTGGTGATGATAAGTGGTGATTTTCTGGAAGTTCTTAATGCTATATGTCACAGATAAAATGAGAACTATGATCAGTTTTTATGCAGTAATTCAAAGGGTGTCTCAAAATAATCTCTGAATATGTATAATTTGAAATATAATATAATAAATTATTAATTTGGAATATTCCCTGTAAAAATGTTTTCAGTGGTACTTTTATTAAACTAGATACTAAACTAAAAGTCCTTTTTTATCTATACTGCTGTGTATCATTTCTCATCTTTTTTTCTGTCTCTGAGTTTCATGCTTACATAACTCATTTTTATTTGTGCTATAAAATAAAAATCCCCACAGTTTTTAATTGGATAGAGAAGGAAGAAAGAAAAGACATACTTGGAGAATAGAGACTACACATTAGAGTGGATAGAATCATTGGTTTAAGGAAGAGAGAAGACCTAGAACAGTGGAGTCAACTCAGTGGGAGGAAAAGGATGGTTCAAAACTTGGTGTGAGACCCGAAGAGAGTTTCTGGCTTAACATGAAAAGTACATGCCCCTTGGAAAACTGAAGATGATATGTCCTTTCCTAAATTGATTCATTAAAAAAAAGAACTGATTGAAATTTATAATGTACCAGGCTTCAGTGACATAGCAAAAAGCCATTCAAAAATCTTCTGTGTCTCACCTCATTGGATATAGTCATATCTATTTTCTCTTACCAGCTATCCATAAATGAGATTGAAAAACTCAAGATATGATCAAAGAACATAATGGTCTCATCGTGTGAAGATGGAAATGGTAAAAGAATGTGAAAAGCTTCATACAACTTTATCATTTCTATTGAAAAAAACAGCTCAAAACATGTGAGAGGGCAATGTTGAGTTAGTAACATCATTTTCACATGAAGTGACCACCCATATATGTCATATATCACCTGGAAGATGATAATCTCCATTGACAAATATGCCAAGAATTACATAAAGTAAGCCAGAATACACACATACACACACACACGCACACACACGCGCGCGCGCACACACACACGCACACACACACACCATACATGCACACACACACATACAGAGATACAGAGAATTTTCTAGAATGAGCCTGAGTCATTTTCATTCAGAACTCTACTACTAATTATTAAGTAGTAAACTATATTTGTAAATCTTGAACCTTTCTCAACATTGCATTTAATTTGTATGTGTAAATTAAGGATAATAGTATATGTATAAAATGATGGTATGAATGAATAAATTTATATACATAAGGCAGTTGGCTAAGTTATTAGCCTATGTGAATGCTCAATAAATATAAACTATAAAAATATATACTTTAAATATGCTTACAATAAAATAAATCATGTAATTATAGATTTAAGAAATATAGAGAAATTTAAGAATAATTTAACACAGGTCTTCTTGCTCAAGTTGCAAACAGAAGACATCAGAGACACAAAATATTTTATATAAGGCAATTATGTTTAATCTGAAGTTCTTCATATTCCCAAAATAAGAGGAAAATAACTCACATTGCTTTATTGTCCTAGCTGATAAAAGTTCATACCTTATGAAGACTAACTTTTCTTCTAAGTAAAAAGCACATAAAGGGACTTAGTGACAAGAAAAATCAGGTTCCTTTATGTGGAAGCTGATTTCAAGGTAACCAGAACAAAGAATATAAGCATTTCTTGGCACATCCCTGGGCTTGTTTTATACACCAGATATTTTTTTGTGAAATATGTCATGCAATCTTTGAACTACACAAATAAACCATTTTTATTTTTATTTGAATATCTGCTTTATCATTAAAGGAAATGGTTTCAAATTTGAATGTAAGTTAGTTAAGATTTCCATTAAAGTAGATGCCTGAAAATTCTGTATGGAAAGCATGGTAGGTGAATAGAAATCATTCTGAAGTACCTGAGTAGTCTTCTTTCTGTAGTATGAAATTTACACTTAAAAAAAATGAAAACAAGAAAGCACCCATACCTTGGAAAGACTGTATTTCACTCATTATTTCTGGTGGTGAAGTGATGAAACACACATGTTTATATGATACTCTTTCACCTTTCTTCTTACTAGCTCTTATTTATCACATGGATAGCTTCATTTACAGGAATTTTCTTGTTTTTTTTTTTCCTCAAAACATTTAAAAATATTTCCTCAAAACATTTAAAAGTACATTTAAAAATATTTTTTATTAAATTTACTAAGGCAACATTGGTTAATAAAATCATATAGGTTTCAAGTGTACAATTCAATAACGTCATATGAATCTCGCATTGTGTGTTAACCACCATCCAAAGTTAAATTTTCTTTCGTTACCATATGTTTGACCCCTTTACCCTTATGTATCTCTCCCCCTGCCCACTTCCTTCTGATAACCACCAAACTGTTGTCTATGTCCATAAGTCTCTGTTTTTCTCATTCATTTGTTGCTTTCAGTTTTACTTCCCACATAAAAGTGAAATCATAATGGTTCTTAACTTCTATCTGGTTAATTTCACTTGGTATGATTATCTCAAGATCCATCCATGTGGTCGCAGATAGCACTATTTCATATTTTCTTATGGCTGAGTAATAGTCCATAGCTGATTAGATATGCACCACATAGTCTTTATCCAATCATCTATCAAAGAGCACTTCCATGTTGTTTCCATGTCTTGGCAACTGTAAATAATGCTGCTGTGAACATTGGGGTGCATATATTTTTACAAATAAATATTTTCAGTTTTTTGGGGTAAATACCCAGGAGTAGGACTTCTCAGACATGTGGCAATTCTATTCTTAGTATTCTGAGTAACCTCCACACTGTTTTCCACAGTGGCTATACGAATTTACATTCCCAACAGCAGTGTATGAAGGTTCCTTTGTCCTTCCAACCTCTCCAACACTTGTTATTACTAGTCCTGTGGATGATAGCCCTTCCCACAGACCTAAGGTGAAATCTCATTGTGGTTTTGATTTGCATTTCCCTAATAGAGTGAAGCTGAGCATCTTTCTATCTGTCTAGTGGTCATTCATGTGCCCTTCTGGGAGAAGTGTTTGTTCAACTCATCTGCCCATTTTTAAACTGAATTGTTTGTATTTTTGTTGTTAAGTTGAATGAGTCCTTTGAATATTTTGGATATTAAGCTCCATATCAGAGGTGTTGTTTGCAAACATCTCCTCCCATTTGGTTGGCTGCCTCTTTGTCTTGTTGATGGTTTCTTTTGTTTGCAGAAGCTTTTTAGTTTGATAAAGTCTCATCATTTATGTTTGCTTTCACTTCCCTTACCTTTGAGGTCAAATTCAGACAATCCTTTCTAAAACCAAGGTCCATGAGTTTATAGCTGTGTTTTCTTCTGTTCAATTCAGTGTTTCAGGTCTTATATTCAGGTCTTTAATTCATTAATCTACATATAACACCCACAATTTTGCAGGCACTTGAGAGAACTGTAGTTTTATATGATGTATTGGATATTGTTTCTATATATGATTGAAAAGGATAGAACCTCTGGGGAAAATTCTCAAGGACAAATAGAATCAAATAGACAACAGTTAATTCCATAAAGTACAGGGAAACATTACTATTTTCTTCTATAGAAGGATAGCTGAGATCAGAACAGGAATATAATAACTAGGTGCATTTTACTCTAAACTTTTATTAACATTTTTCTTGTGCTGAAACTATTTTAAACATATAATTGCCTTCTTTCTGCATAGCAATATTATGGATTGTTATTCTAGAGGGCAAGCTATCTTTCTATAACTATGCTAGAAGGGATTTGGCAAGACTCATGAAAAGCAAGGTTGACTTCACTTTAGAATATTTAATCAATTTTAAAACTGGAACATTTGTTCCAGATTTCCCCAGAGTTCAATATCTTTTCTATCAAGGATAAACTTTTAAATATACGGCAGACACTCTCATTACAGAGCACTCACAGTATGCCCTTCATAAAGCATTTATAGGAAACTGTATTCTGTATTCTGTGATAAGCAATGTCTAACATAATTTCACTGATAGAAAGCCAAGCAATTATGGCATTTTCTGGGTTTATAAACTATTTGTAATGTTTTTACAAGTGTATACAATTCTGTAATGATATAAATGGTACTGTATAGATTATGTGGAACACACACACACATATATACTTGCTAAAATAGAATTAATTGGCTAATTTGTTCTAGGAACACCTTCTAAAATTTTAATTGCTTGACCATTGCAAATAAATTTGTAGCTATCATTAAGTGACAAGCATCTTTCTGACTTCTTGATCTTACCAGCTTGACCTTCTTTGACTAATATTTAATAAATGCACAAAGAAAACTGCATGACATTGATAAGTTGAGCTCGAATAGTACTGGATCCCAAATTCTTCTCTCTTCCTCAGGAAATATTAATGTGCCTGCTAAAGCAAATATCTGATATATATATTTTTTAATTTTAGGGCAACATTGGTTAATAACATTATATGGCTTCAAGTGTTCAATGCTATATCATCTATATATTGCATTGTGTCTTCACCACCGAAAGCCAAGCCTTCTATTGTCACCATATATTTGACTCTTTACCCTCTTCTTCTTCCCCCACCCTTTTTCCCCTGGTAACCACCATAATGTTGTCTGTGTCTATGAATTTTTGTTTGTTTGTTTGTCTTGTTTGTTTGTTGTTTTCTGTTTTATATCCCACATATGAGTAAAATCATATGGTTCCTTAATTTTTCCACCTGACTTATTTCACTTAGCATGATATTCTCAAGATTCATCCATGTCACAAATGTCAGTATTTCATCTTTTCATGTGACTGAGTAGTGTTTCATTGCATATAAATACCACATCTTCTTTATCCAATCAATTATCAATGGGCACTTTGTTTCCATATCTCAGCCACCCTGAATAATGCTGCAGTGAACATCAGGATATATATATATTTACAGAATAATGTTTTCAAATTTTGGGGGTAGATACTCAGAAGAAAAATTGCTGAGTCATATGGTAGCTCCATTTTTAATTTTTTGAGGAACATCCATACTATTTTCCACAGTGGCTGTACCAATTTGCATTTCCACCAGCAGTGTATGAAGGTTCCTTTACCCCATGACCTCTCCAGCACTTGTTCTTTCTTGTGTTGTTAATAGCCATTCTAACAGGTGGTATCTCACTGTGGTTTTAATTTGCATATTTATATATCTTTTGTCTACATCTGTTATATTTGTATGTTTTCTTGAGAGAAGTGTCTGGCAAGTTCTCTCCTTCCCATGAAACACTGATATACCTGCCGAAGCCTATATCAGATATGAATTTTTATAATATTATTTGAGCCATGAAAGATACCTTTTAATACAAGTATATATCTGGTGAGCCATTTCTTATATAAGTAACCATGTGGTAGGCAAAGTTCTAGAGACTATGGAACAAAATAGGAGATCATTATATTATTCTATTGAAAAGAAACTCTAAATGTTTAAATATCTTAATGAGACATCCAATTTTGAATCTTTTAAAATTTAATATAGAGTCTAGTTTTGTGTATTCTAGCTATATTGACCTAGTTTAGTAAAGAGCAATAATTAATTAAATGATTGGATATGTATGTGAAATATAAATATGCAATATGTATGTTTGTGTGCCTATCTTTTTGTGTGTGTATGTATATTCCTTGATATTTGTTTCTTGGTACATGGTACCACACTCTATCTTAAAATTTCCTAATATGTTTTAACTAACATAGTTATGCTAACCTTTTAAAACAACATGCTATTAGTGATTTGTAAATTTTGTGAAGACAGGTGACTTATATTTTATACAATATGTAACTATTTAAAGGATAAGGAGAAATACACAGCATAACCTGGTAATATTGACTGCTCTCACAGAGAAGGCAATAGGTGGAAAGTTAGAGAGGAAGATGCATCAAAAATGCATCTATGTATTCATTACAAGGTATATTTTCTTCTCTTAGTATTTGTAATCTTTACTCCCTTCCCCTCTTTTGCCGTTTTCCCCATAATCAACAAAGCTTTACAATAAAGGAAGGAATGGAAGATAAAACAGCATTCATTCTCCCTTATTCTCTGAAAACCTACTAGCAATTTCATGAGTAAATTTCCATAGTGAGTTAGTGCTTCTCAAAATGCTGTAAAATTTCACTTTATGTCTGAGCTAAACAAATTTGTAATTGTACAAGACAATTACTTATCACAAAAGTGTACCCAATGACTCCAACTTTTTAAACTTCATCTTTATGTTACCTTTTATATGTGAAGTTTGATGTTAGGGGAAAAGAACCTTTAAATGAAACAATTCAGCAAAATCTTTATTTTGAATTGTTATTGAAGAGGGGTAAGGGATCTATAACATTTAAAGGAGTCCATTTTTATAATGTATATGTATGTATACATAAAATACAGTTGGTCACAGTTGTAGATTCATTCTTTTAAACTTAAATATAAATGATTTAAAATTATATGCAAATTTGTATGAACATGTTTACCCAACATGTTTCTAATATGTATTTCAGCATGTACTTAATATAGAATTGCTTTATTTCTGTACCCTTTTATTCTGTAATTCTAAGATAAACTTGTTTGGCCTTGCAGAGTATCATCATTGTAATTAATTGCTTTAGAGTACATGATGATTTTCTGTTTGTCAACTGAAACATAATATCCTCCTGGTTGTAACTACACTGCCAACGGTACTGAATTATCATTTGAGTTAGGGATATAGTCCCTTCTAAAGTCGAGGGACACTAGTGACTTCTACCCCACTTTCCATCCAACCTCTCCAAGAAATTTTGAATCTGGTAAAGAAAGCTTTACTATATTATAAGATTATTCCTTTTATTGTTTTGCTATTGCTGTCCCTTCTTATTAGGAATCCCTTTCATTACACAGCACCCCAAAACTCTACTATTTAAAACCCAGCATTTGTATAATTTCCTGAGAAATATTTTCATAATTCCATCCAATATTTAGGTTTTCACATGTCACTGCATATTTACATAATTTTTAAAAGTAATAATTATCTTCCTTTGTTTTATCTATCTTTCTAAGCCCTTGACAGCAGAAACTCTATTTCACTTATCATTTGTGTGTTTTACTTTAGCATAGCCACAGGCACAAAACTAATGCTCAGTTACTATTTATATATGTATGAATGAAAATATGTCATTTTATTCTAATTTTTCATGTTCCTACAGCAAACCACTCTTCATGATTGTCTTGTTCTTCTTTTAATTCTTTCTCTGGTCAAAGACTTTGCATATCTCCAATATATTGATTTACCTACACTAAGCTATGAAAATTAATTATGATAATAAACCCTAATTCAATGTTATCTGGCAATTTATTTTTTCTTACCAATGTTAATTAAATACAAATTACTGCTTTTAACATATTTTTTGAATTCTTAATGGAAACAGATAATCATTTTAATAAAAAAAAATCTATGTTAAGGAAAAAATGTGTGCCCCAGTGGAAGATAATCATTTTGTGCTGCTGAGAACACTCTACTGGAATCATAAGAAATCTTTTTAAACCTAGGCAGCTATTTAACAGTGCAGTGCCCCTAAAGATGTTAAATGCCCTCTTCTTTTATCCAAAGTAAAGAAATTGAATTTAATGCTCCCTGGTAGCTCTTCCATTTCTAATATTATATGCAAACAAAGCTGTACTCTTGATATTCCTCTGGAATTTATGAAAGTCCACTTCAATGATCCTATACTAACCCTTTCAGTATTGAATTTTTTCTATTGTCTAGTAAAGCTCAAATTTTTCTTTTATTTTTGAGCTGATAATTCCTAGTTGTAAAATATATATATATATATGATCTTGTGTTAATCTTGACAAATTCAAATCTATTTTGACTGGATATTTCTTTTTCTAAGAAGTATAAACACCTGTGGCATTTAGTTTCTTAAAACTTAAGAAAGCTACAATTATGGATTAAGTTTGAAGTTGTTTTATAGAATCATCACTTTTACTTCATGTTTGTGATTAAGTAAACACAATAGCCAACCAATCACATTGAATAAAATTTTTAAATTTAGGCCCACATGAATTGCTGTTTTAGAGCATATGACTATGAAAGTGGAGAGAAAACAGTTGGGATACAACTACCACATACATGTTCACTTTATGATAGGCAAAATGCATGAATTTGTTTACAGAATATATAATATTCAGTGACACTAGAGTAAGATGTGGGGCATTTCAAGATGATGATGATGTTAAAGCACAATTTCACAATTTCTTTTGCCATCTTTACATTTAATAATCTAAGGAATTGTGATTTACTGAACTTTTATAAACAAAACGTTTGAAATTTTTATAAGACATGACACTCCTTTATTATCACATGGATAATTTGTTAATTGTGTAGTTACTTGTACTTTGTTTTTCATCCTTGCCAAAATGTTAAGTACTATGAGAGCAGGAATCATGTCTATCTTGGTATTACTGTCAAGCTCAGTATCTGACACATATAAGATGCCTAATAGTTTAGCAAAACATAAGGTCCACTGATTACAATTGTTCCTCAATGTTTAACAGTCTGTTTTTCTCATTAATCTCTGAGTTCAGAGGCTATATGATGTTTTGAGGAAGTATAATCTGACTTCTCTTCACTGCAGGGAAGATATTCTTTCTAGTGATTTTCAAATGATAATACTATTAAGTGAATTAGAATCACAGATACTTTCAACAGAGTCATATAAGTTGTGTTTTGTTTAAGATTTGGTATTCCTGGTGTTTTTTTGTGTTTGTTTATTTATGTGGTCTTATTTCACTTGTGAATCACTGAGTGTTAAAATGATCTTTATTACTTTATTTCACCTAGAAAATATGATTTTATTGTAGCTGCTATAGTTGTTGATGTGTCTGTTGCATTTATTAAAAAGCTACATCTCAATACAAATCATTTTGTACAGATTTAATTAAGATGACAATATTTCATTTGCACGCAGTAATGAAGTCAGATTGATTCTTTTTTTGAAAAATAATTATTGATAACTTTACTTATTATGAAAAAATATTAGTTATTATAATTGCATATTATCACTCTGAAGAGTATATATTCATGGAGTGAGAGGGAATTTGAAGAGTAAATAATATGACTTCAGGACAAGAAGCATTTAGTAGAGAAAATTCTTTGCAATGAAATCCATTTTGATAGTATCTCTTAGGCAAAGTATGAATAAAATATACAGATGTATGTTCTCTAAGCAACATAAATATTTTTGTAACAATACATGGGCATATGTTTAACATTTTATAATTTCATACTTAGGCATAAAAATTATATCCAGTTCTATGTTGACAAAGTCCCTAAGATGAACTTAATACTATATCTAACTGACTTAAGTATAATTATTTCAGTTAGGCACTATCTTATACTTTTAATAAAATGAGTGCGGAATGGCCATTAAAAAAAGGTAAAATTTTTAGTACCATATTTCAAAGATATGTTATTTTTCTGAGTTTCTGCTTTAGCCTATGATTTCACTTATCATATTAACCTTATGATATCCTAGTGAAGGGAAAAGAGCACATCACAAGATTTCTCTTTCAGGTTAGAAACTTCCTTGCACTCTAAATCACAAAATTTGTCTCCCATTTATTTGAATTTAAGGGGCATATCTGCAAATCCTAATAGTGTATCATCTCACTTGATAGTAACCAGTTTTTCTTTATTCATATTGTTATTGTACAGAACAATCTTCTGTATTTAAATTCACTGAATAGCACCATCACTTATATTTTACAATGATTTGATTTAAAATCTGATGTATACTGATTTGAAAAAACATGTTTGTATATTTATAAATATTCCCATATTTCTCTTGAGAATTGAAAAGTGAGTACTTAGAGATCTCTGTTTATGAACTAGATGGGAAAATATGTGCGGTGTCTATGATAATATTCAGTGTAGTCTTGTGATATTTCCATCTTTTCATTTACCATTTTACAACCCTCAAGCTGGTGTCCAGATCTGTCCTGCAATCTTTCTTTGCTCGTTCTGCACTCTTACCTTGGGTGAACTTGTTCAGTCCTGAAATTTAAAAATCATCATTCCATCAATAATTTTATATTTACTCATGATCTCTGCTCTGAACTATAGCCTTGGAGAGAAAACAGCTAACTTGACTTCTCCACCATGATATTTCTTATGCATCATCAACCTGTTTCCTTCTGGTCTTCTCTGTCTCAGTAAGTTACAATCATATATCCTATTGCTGAAGTCAGAAATATTTCCTGCATCTCCCACATCCCACCCATCAGCAAATTTACTAGTTTAACTTTAAAGTATATCTCACATCTGTCTATTTCCTCTTTTTTCTTGGCAACTTTCCTAATCCAGGTCACTATAATCAGTCCCTGGGACTGATTTCCTTGGACTGATTGGGTCCTTAACACAAGATCATTAGTTCTGAGTGTTGGGCAACTTCACACAACCTGCTTCCTTTGTTGTTTGCAGTAAACTACCATCCCCCCCCCGCCCACCGCCTTAACTTCTTATCTCTTTAGGCCCAGGAGTAGTACTAATTCACCACTGCACCATCTGTCATTCTACTAAGCTTAAATCTTTGTGAATAGTCCTTTTTTGGGGAACAAAACAGTGTGCAAGCAAGCATATTATTTTGTTTAGATTATTCTAGTGGGAGTCTGCTTATCTGAATATGCTGTCAGTTTTTTCATGGGGCCCTGTTATTTTCTTGATTTCTATCATAACATTAACATAGTAACATGAAATAACATTTACTGTGCCTCTACTTGCTAGAAGATAAAACTCCATGAGGGTCAGAAACTTCTTTTTTTCAATGCTATTTTTGTCTGCTTCTATAATAATGTCCAGTATAAAGCAGATGCCGAATAATATTTTTGAATAAATGGCTGAAGTTCCAAAATTAGATAGAATAATTATTATGTTGACATATAAAGTCTAAGAGAAAAAATTAAGATTAAAATGAAAGACATTATTCCAACAGATTTTATTTTATTTATCTTTTTTGAGCATTTTAGTGTAGAGAGATATTCCAGTGACTTTAGACTTATACATCCATACGGTTGGGACTAATTTTAACAATATAGAAAATAAATTCAGATATTTAAATTTTTATGATGTCAAAGAACTAAGTGATTTAAAAGAAATTAATATTTAGCAACAAATTTTAATTTTATGTATATTTTTAGAATTTATAAGCACATAATTACTTAAATTATATATGTGATTTCTACCCAAGTCCTTTGTCCTCTGTGACCATACCTATGAAGTTAGCCACTAACTCCAATCAGTTGACCAGGTTACTTCTAGCAGAATAATCCAATAAAAGATTGCTCACATACAATTGTCGTGACTTACTAGAAATGAGGGTTGTTGCAAACAGTAAATGACAGGAAGTGAGTAAAAAAAATAGAGAAGTTCAGTGAGAAGATCTACTGAGTCTTCTTATTTTTAATCTTTTTTGGTGTGTTACCAGAGCAAAGAGTTTTCTGACAAGTGATATACTTTATATCATCTGACTGACAGCCTAATCCTTAGGGAGAGCCTGAGCTTTTCAGTAGATCAAAGCTATGCCTTCTACACTCAGTGGCTGCTAAACCCAAGACAGAAAAGTGGCTAACATGGGGAGATAGTGCAGAGTTTTCAGGACTTCTGACAGTGAGGGAGTTAGACATGAGAGCACAGAGTCTTGTCATGAGAATAAGGGAATCAGTTCCCCATCGTTCACCTTCATGGCCCAAAATTTTTCTTGTTAAATTAGAAGATTAAATTCCCACACCTTGAATTATAAGTATCAAATTCCATCCAACAAACATCCCTTCATTTCAAGATAATCATTATATATCTACATTTAAATATGAAAATAATTAAATAGTGCTTCATATTTAAATTAAAGGGATTTCTATTGTTTCTAAAATATATAATATATATTTATATGTAATATAATGATAGATATTTTGTTTTTGCTAGTTTTTCTCATTTATGTCTAATTTTTTTACTATATTTTATGTATTATATATTTAATGTCACAAGACCTGTGTTTTATTACATACTATATAATGTATTTTATATACAGAAACCACAGAAATCTACAAGTATTCTAATTTTCTTGGCACTATTACATAATATATGTAATAAGGAAAACACCTAATTATAATTAGATGGTTAAAACAGATAAAAACTTCTTGGGGGAGCCTTGGGGTTATTTGTAGGTAATGCAAATCTCAGTGATTAGGACTCTAATTCTAGATTCAAGGCTGAGTCTGAGAGTTGGAAAACTCTTTACAAAGGTTGATTTCACAGAATCTATACTGCAGCTAAAAATGCAATCTTCTGTTAAGTCCTGTGTGTAGCTGAAGCCAGGCATGTCCTTGTCAGCTTATATTCTTGTGTGTTGGAAGTATCCTATGAAGACACACCATCATTTCCAAATCAATTTTAATTCCTAACTTAAAGGTAAATAATGTCATATCTCTGTCATCTTCCTCAGAAAACACAGGTTCTAACAGGCAACTTAATTTTTTTTTTTGAAAAAAGAATGTACGTGCTATATATGGTATTTCTAACATAAGTAAAAGTTATTCCTAACATATTCTGTATTTCAGAATATGTTAGTTTAATTTAATAGCAGTTTAATTTTCTGTAAAATGATTTAACATAGTTTCATACAATGGAAATACTGCGAATTCAATTCAGTTTAGTCTCAGGCTGTTTTTCTTCTATACAGAAATTGAACATGTGGTATTTGTAAGTCTGAAATTAAATCTAATTTTCTTCCTATCCTCTAGTTACTCTCTAATGTACCTGAACTGAAATAGAAACAATACCTCTGCCATTTTTTGTTATTATTTGAAAGTACCTATGGCACATTTTTAAAAATACTTCCTGTCAATATTAATTAAATAATCTTTCTTTCTGATAGCTCTGGGACAATATCAGATTACTAAGTGAGCCCCAGAATGCCAGATTCTCAATGATTAAGTTATATCTTTAACAATGTTTTAAGGCACAGAATGAAGGAGATGGTGGTATATCATGCCTTAATTTTGTTCAATTTAGTGAACAAGGCCTATTCTGCTTTTGGCTTTAAGTTATGTAATGGAAATATATAAATATAAAGAGAATATCCTCCTTAGATTTAAAGCCTTGAAATTTATCAAAAGACACAGAATTTAATCATAAGGAATTTAGAGATATACTAAAACAGGGTTGTTACAGAATGTCATAGACATGATGATAAGATAGCACCTAACTATACTCAGGCTAAAAGATATTTGAGCTAAATTTTTAGAAGAGACTTTTGAGCAAGCTTTGAAGGACAGGCTGAAAATGCCTAAAAACTCTGGAGATTTGTGGGAAGAAGTGCATTTCAGATATTTCGAAACATCTATCCCCAAAGCCTAATTAGCATCATTCTTCAGGATGTACAGAAAAATATTGTCTGCTACCCTCATTTTGGGGTCCCCTATAGAAGTCTGAGACAAGAGCAAAAATCACATTTACAAACTTATAAAAGGAGTGCTGTGATTGGTTGGACTGTTTATAGCCAAAAATTCATCTTTGAGCAGAAGCACTGGAAGAGAGATATGCCAACAAGTCTTTCTCTGCCTCTTTAGTCCCAACTTTCAAGATTAAGAACTTTTAAGAACCCTTAAGATTCCACCAAAAAACTGTTAGCACTGATAAATGAATTCAGTAATGTAGCAGATTACAAAATTAATACTGAGAAGTTGGTTGCATTTTTGTACAGCAATGATGAACTATCAGAAAGATAAATAAGAAAATAATCCCATTTACAATTGTATCAAAAACATTAAAATACCTAGGAATCAAATTAACCAAGGACATAAAACACTTGTTTTCAGAAAATTATATCATTGAAAAAAGAAATTCAAGAAGATACAGATAAATGAAAGCAAATACCATGCTCATGAGTAGGAAGAATCAATATTGTTAAAATGGCCATACTACCCAAAGCAAACTATGGATTCCATGCAATCTTTATCAAAATACCAATGATATTTTTCAGAGAACTAGAACAAAGAATCCTAAAATTTATATGGAATTTTACCTTCTTCTAATTGTAAGCAATGATTTCTGTTTAAACAAAGATAATTTGTTTCACTCTATATTTCTATTTATTTAATTAATTAAATGTATTGGGGTGACATTAGTGAATGAAATTATATAGGTATCAAGTGTACAATTCAATAATACATCATCTGTATATTGCATTGTGTGTTAAGCTCCCAAATTTAAATTTCCTTCTGTCACTATATATTTGACCACTTTTATCTTTTTCTTCCTCACTCCTCCCCTTCTATCTGTCCATGTCCATGAGTCTCTGTTTGTTTTGTTTGTTGCTTTCAGTTTTATATCCCACATATGTGTGAAATCAAGTCATTCTCAACATTTTCTGTCTGACTTATTTTGCTTAGCGTGATAATCTCAAGATCCATTCCTGTTTTCACAAATGGTAGTATTTCATATTTTTTATGTCTGAGTAATATTTCATTGTATAAATGTATCACCTCTTCTTTACCCAATTATCTATCAAAGGACACTCAGTTATATCTATATCTTGACAGCTGTGAATAATGCTGCAGTGAACACTGGGATGCATATATCTTTAGAGATAAATTTTTAAAATATTTGGGTAGACACTCAGAGAAGGATTGCTGGGTCATGCGATAATTCTATTTTTTATTTTTTAAGAAACTTCTATACTATTTTTATAGTGGTTATATCAGTTTACATTCACATCAACAGTGTATGAGGGTTCCTTTTTTCTCCACAACCTCTCACAACACTTGTTATTACCTGTCTTATTGATAATAGCTATTTTTACTGGTGTGGGGTGGTATCTCATTGTGGTTTTGATTTGCATTTCCTTAATACAGTAAAGTTGAGTATCTCTTTATATGTCTATTGGCCATCTGTGTTCCATATTGGGAGAAGTGTCTGTTCAAGTCCTCTGCCCATTTTTTAATTGGATTATTATTATTTTTTATTCTTGTGTTGTATGTTCTTTATATATTTAGGATATTAAGCTCCTTATTGGAGGTATTGTTTGCAAACATCTCTCAGCTGCCTCTTTGTCTTGTTGGTAGTTTTTTTTGTTGTTGTTGTACAGAAGCTTTCTAGTTTAATATAGTCCCATTCATTTATGTTTGCTATTACTTCCTTTGCCTTTAAAATCAAATTTAGAAAATCCTCCCTAATTCCAAAGTCCTTGAGTTTATTACCTATGTTTTCTTCTATGTAATTTATTGTGTCCAGTCTTATATTTAGGTCTTTAATCTGCTTGTGTTACTTTTGGCATATGGTGACAGATAGAAGTCTTGTTTCATTCTTTTGCATGTGGCTTTCAATTTTTCTAGCGCCATTTATTAAAGAGGCTTTCTTTCCTCTATTGTATATTTTTGGCTCCTTTGTTGAAAATTATTTGCCCATATATAGGGAGGTTTAAAGCTAATATTTGAGATCTTATTTCTTTTTGAACTTAAAGATTTATAGTAACTAAAATAAGGGTGTGCTTTGCAAAAAAATAAAAGCACCCAATATTATTTTAATAGAATCAAATTGAAATCTAAGAAATGAAAGGAGGGAGGAAGCAAGTGTATAGTTTTGATGCATTTATACTTTCTAGTTACTTTTGAATGTTGGATAAAGACAAAGATGTATAAAACATAAAGAGAAGTTGGCAAATTTTATAATGCCTTTGCATACATGGATGTCCTTGTGCACATGTGTGTATAGGTTCTTCAAAAAATATTAAAAATATTCATGATCCATAATTAAGAGTACTCCAAAATAAGTAAAATAAGTTACAATTTGTAAGTGGAATTTTCAAATGGTAAAGAGAAATTTAACATTTGTATTTGCTACTTGACAACATTGGCAGTGTTTGTATAATCATTAAAATCATTACACATTTTTAAGAGTTCTTTAACAATCTTACTTTTACTTACCATGGATTCAATAATATGATTGAGGAAAATAGAATTGATATAACCTCTCCTATATAGGTTTGTGTTTTTGAGTGCCAGCTAGTGACACTGTGATGATACATAGCACTAATAATTGATTAAAGTGACTTCTCTTCTCACCTCAGTGCTCACTGATATGTGACACTTAGCAATATGTTATTAAAGCCCCATTGTACCTATGATGCACTAGGACAGAATGTCACTAGAGAGTACTTCCTTGAGTGATATATTTCTCCTTCACAGGGTCATGAAAGTCTAAGTATGCACATTCAAAGCCAGTCTATGTACCTATTTAAAGAGTAAAATCAACTTTAAAAAAATCTTAATATTTCAAAGATTGCAATGGGTGTATCATGGCTGGAAGCCCAGGCAATCCACGCTTATAAATAATGCATTCTGGTTACATTGTGTACCTATGAATAGGAAAGCTTTCCTCCTGAGAAAAGAAACTTATGGTAAAAGGCAGACACTCTGAAGGATGGTTTACAAAATGAAGTCTGATTATAGGCCTAGAGATTTATGGAGAAAGTTCATATGAAGTTTAAAAGAAAAAAAATAAAAAGGTTCCATTAGACTATAGAATTACCAAGGAAGTAGAAATGAGAAAGCCTGAGATTTTAACCCCATATATTGAAATGCCTGACTATGAGCAGCTCAGGAAAAATGAGGACAAATGAGTTTCGAGGTCCTGTCTGGTATCCAAAGACAGGGAAATAGATAATATCTGTCTACACAGTAAAATGGTGCTAGACCTACTCCAGAGGACTTGCCGGAAAGTAGACTAAATTGATCATTTAAATATCTATCTTTATCAGCTCCTTAGTTTACAATGTAGGGAGCTAGGGCTAACTACCCCTATAAAATAGATAATGGGATCTATAAAATCCCTCCTCCATCTGTATGTAGCATGTAATGAGAAAAAAATGATTAACCAAAAGTTTTCTTATTTTAAATATCAAAATTCTTCCAAATCTTCGGCCCATGCTAAAACATAGGAATAAGGAGCTAAAACCAATGACTTATTTAGATATGTGTTATATTACTCTCATTGCATGTTTTAAAATTAGCTCCATGTTGGGTAAATATATATCAAGGATTCAATTACATGTCAACACCTCCAAAGAGACAGAGGAATTTATGTCAGAGTCTTTAAAACTATATCTTTGCACATTTGCTTTTGTTTCATAGTTTCGTATTTTCACAAGTCCTTATGTGATCATTAACCCCAATAATATTTCGTTAATTGAGGAACATGCTCCTTAAGGTACAGGCAAGTAGAGGAGAAGGAAAAATGTGTGTGAGTGTGTGTGTAATGTGTGTTTAGTTTTTCATTTAAAACAACAGTGTGATTTTTTTTGTTGTTGCAATAGTAAAATAGTGGTTGTTTTTAAAGTTTAGATTAAATTTCCTTCTTTCTTTTTCTCTATTTAACTCCAGTCCTAAACTTGTACCCATAAATCAAGTGATAGCAACTTTGACTCAAATATAGAACAAAGTAAATTCTAGCAAAAAGACTGACATTCAAACAATTTGAAGCTAGTTATTCAATTGTCTCAAGTTAATGTCTAACTGTTGTTTTAATGAAGAAGTAATCAGACTATCAAAATGTGAACCTTTAAAAAAGCTGCTCAGATTGAGTAGAAACAATTTGGGACAAGCTTTACTTGTTGCATCTGTAATGGGAATTCAGAATGCATAAAGTGATAGCATTGATTCAAATATATAGAATTATCTAATATTGATTATTGTGTGTACTGGCATATCCAGCACATACCCTTTTTGTCTAATTCATATACACCTTCTCCTTCTTTATATGTGCTAAGTTAACTTAGAGATGACAAGTCATCATTGTCAGGATGTTCTCAGGAAAACAAATATATATGTATGTCGTTTTTATCTCTTGTCAACTTCTACTTTCAGTTAATTCTTCTTATGTAGACTGCTGCATAAAAAAGAGACACAGTAATATGTGATCATCATTTTCAAACCAAAAAACTAAATTACAATATCTTGGAAATGGAGGAGAACTAGGTTTTGCCTTCAAGAAACTCCAACTCTGGCATAATCACCCTTTGTTTATTTACTCGTCTACTCTTTCAAAAAAGAGTGCTAATCATTTTACTACTCAGGGTCTCTTTCCATACAACCAAACTAGGTAGCATTTATACAGCATTCTTAAATTTTTATCAAATGTTTACTGAAAGAACATTCTGTGGAATTCAGAGAAAATTTCCTGTGCTCCTAAACCCAGCACCTGAGGATAGGGCCTCTGTCTCCCAGTCTCTCTGGGAGGGAAGGAGCCTAATTTTGATAAGTACCAGTTAGCAAACCCAGATGGGTTTCACTGGACCAAACTGCCTTTCTTCCCTTTTTGTGAAATGTTTTAGTTCCCTGACTTTATCAAGCTTCCTACCATTATTACCCTTTCCATTTCTTTGTTCTTCCTTTAAAATGCCAGTCACCTCTGTACAAACTGAAGTTCAGTTTAGATCTCATTGCTCTCTCTTTCTTACTGTAATAACGTATTGCTAATTAATATCTGTCCTTACCACTTTAACTATTGTAGGTGTCTGGCTTTGTTTATCTTTGACAGTATCCAAACAAAACTTTTTAGTACTAAAAACAGCACAAAGACTTGGAGGAATTATTTTGTCACAGAGCATACTTTAGTGTAGGAAGTCAAATAAAAATAATGATGTGTAGAATATTGAATTAATAATCCTTGTATTTAAAGTTATTAAATAGCACATTCTAAAAGTAGCAATAGTTGTCTCTTAAGAGGATTTGGTTAACTATGAAGCCTTAAGATTATTAATTCCATATTATAGAAAGCAGTTATATAAATTCTTTGCAATAGAATGATTGTTGAAGTCTAAATAGAAAAATAGATAGAATAGAAAATGATAGAATAATTGAACTCAAAATAGAAAAATAGAAAAAATATACTACAGGAAAAATAGATGAATTATACTACAGGACCTCCCACAACATCACTTTGTTCTAAACTCCAAGTCAGTGATCCATTTCTAAAATGAAATAAGTCATCTATTCTGCTAAATTAATACAGTTAATTAGAATTATAGTGCAGTGGCATTTTTTTTGTTTTTGTTAATTTGTACATTTGGGGGCACTCATAGATGTATAATCACTTGAAATAATGTTTATAATTATTCTACATTTGTTAATAAATAAAATAATGTCATTTGTGGAGTTATACAATTATTTGTGTATATGTATGTGTATATACATTGTATATACACAATTAGGAGAAAAAATTATAGAAAATCATTATTATAAATACATTGTAGAACATATAAACACATTAGTTAGTTAGTTGTTAGTTAGTTAGCTTGTTTGTTTGTTTGTTTGTTTGTTTTAGTCCCTTGTATTCGTTTCTCAGAATTACCTTGTGAAGTTTTTTTCCATTTTTAAAATTTCTTCGTTATCTCTGAAACAAATTGACTAAGTTGATAAAATGCAACTGGCATTCGCTTCCCATGTACAAAGATGCTATTGGTAGATAAATCTTTTAAACTTATTTTAAAAAGCTACAGGTAAACACACAAAATATTTCTGTGGAAAAATGTGGAATATCAGCCCTTATGCATGGGCCTGTTTTACAAACTCCATGGTTTATTGAGTGAAAAACATTGTTTACAAAAATATCCAAGGGTAAAGAAAGTGTCTTATCTTCCTAATCTTCAGTCTTGTTATTTCTCACAATTGTGGATTTCTTGAACTTTGTGATAGGAGAGCTGTGAAAAAGAAAAGCACGCCTTCAGGGAATTACACTACTTAACTAACCATTAAGATAGTTCCAGCTCCTGAGGAAAGATGCTCAGCTGTTAGCTAAGAAAGCTTCCTCTGAGTTTGTCACTGATGGTAATGTATTTGTCTTTGTTGAGTTCATGTGTCTTCCATCATATTTCAGAATTCTAGATGATAACTCTAATTTATAAACACACAAGAAAATAATTACTGCTGATTAACTGAAAAGAGTACTTATTTCAAAGATAACATTTTCCAGTTGACAAATGCTCCCAAGAGCTTTACCTTTAGTACATGGGATTTCAATTTGTGGCTTCATGGATGAAATAGATTTCACTACTATCTGTTAACATACTTAACATCTATAATTTTGCCTTGCTATGTTTATGGAGAATATATATTCATGTCAACAATAGTTTCTCTAAGATCTAATAATGTAAAGGCTCCTGATAGCTCTCAGTTATGAAGCACCAAGCATTATTTTATATAGCCATATAACAGTGAAGCACTTAGTTCTTAATCTGGTAAAAGAGAAAAACAAAACAAAAATGTTTTATAGCTGATGCACTAATGCTATGATAATTATTTGCATTTGCAGACATGGTTGTAATGACAAATTAATGCCTCTTCTGAAACAAATCTCTATATTTTGTTATTTCCCTAACTTGTGTGATATGGGTGAGAATTTTTCACATGGATCTGAGAATTTATGCTTCTTCTCAGATATTATTTCTTTTAACTTTGGTGGAATAGAAATAAGGTAGATAATATTGCTGAGTGTCTTCAGCTGGTTATGGTAAGCATTGGTTTCAGGGATTAATTTTGACATGATAAAATAAAGGAAAAAATGGGCGGGTTGCTGCTTATTTTAGGCAAACATGTCTAATTCTAAAGAAGGTGGAAATGGCATGCAAAGAAGACTTAAAAAGTAAGCTAAGATGGCAAGAACAAAACTTCTTATTTCTAGACACAGAAAGAAAATACATTGACTCATTATCATATGGATTCCTATATAATCGCTAAGTTAAAACTCCATAAAGTGAAGGATCATGTCCATTTTTTAAACTTTTATATAATAGAATATATGATGGAAAAAGTCATTATAAGAATATGGAGAGTCATGCAGAGATTAATATTCTTTCAAACAATGTAGGCTCACCAGAAAAACATTCAATCCAACCTCATCTGACCTCAATTCCTCATGAGATAAATGAGAATACCCCTGATTCTTTGTCTAGTAGAGAAATTCATGACTCCTTATTGGAGGAAAAAGATATCATCTGGATCCTCTGTGATCTTTTTATACAGCTTATTTATAAAAGTCAAAACAACACAGTTAACAAACATGACTAATTGCAGGACTGGATATATAATTTGTGGGCTCCAGTGCAAGATAAAAATTTAGGACCCATTGCTCAAAGTGACTAAGAATTTCAATATGGTGACAGCAGAGCATTAAACCAAGTGTGAGACCATTCTAAGTATTGGGGGCCCATATTCTCTACACCCATAAAACTGGTCCGTTTAGATAGAGAGATGATAGACAGATAGATGATAGGTAATATTAGCAGTGCATATTATTTTCTAGTATATATAGAATACTAAAAGTATAATGAGTCATGGGTCATCAATAAATATTAAAAAGTAAAATCATTCAAAGTATATTCTATAACTACTATAGAATTAAGATAGAAAACAACACTAGAGTATACTAAAAAACGTTTAACCACTTAGAAATTAATCAGTGTACTTCTAAATAATCAGCAGAATAAAGAAGGTACACGGGGAAATAAAAATCCTATTGAACTGAATGACAATACATATGTGACATGTAAGAACTCATAGGATACAGCTAAATCATACTTAATATGAAAATATATAAACTGAAATTAATAAATTGAAAAAATATATAAGGGGAAGCTGAAAATCAATGATTTAATTTTATATCTTGAGTGTAAAAAAGAATAGCAAAGCAAAGCCTCAAAATAAGAAAATAATAAAAAATAAGTAGAAATTAATGAAATAGAAAAAAGGCATTAAATAGGTAACATTAAACAAGACCTAAGTTCATTATTTTATACAATTAGTAAAATTGAAAAACCACCAGTAAGATTGATCTATAAAAATGGAGTAAATGCAAATTAGCATTGCCAGAAATGAAGACATCACTATAGATATGACAGTCTCAGTCCTCTTGGCTAGGAATGCTGAGGCACTCAATCAGGCTGTATTACTTCTAATAAGCCTCCCAGACATTGGGTCTCAGGGCCAATGTTGTGGCTGGGACAGACCTTATGGTTCTTATAATCACAGGATGCACTTCAGCAGAAAACCATTAGGGGACTTTGAGGAACAAGATTCATCACTCACAGGTCCTAGAGAGTGCATGGCATACTGGTAGGCCACCCAATGAGAGAGACAGACAGACAGACAGACAGACAGACTGGGGTTCCACCTTTATTAAGGTCCAAAAGTAGAGTGGGATTTCATGAGTTCCCTCATCATTAGCTAATTTGAAGCATAAGAATGAAAATCAGGGCATGAGATAGTGGAGGCAGGGTCACTCAAGTGGTCAGTTATTTAGGTTGCCCAGATTTTCTGAAAGGGAAAATTCATGGGTGAGGGAGGCCTAGTTCTTTGTCTGGTTGTTTTGCTAGTAGCTGTGTCATACAGCTAGTGATATGTTTACTAAAGTTGATATCTTTTGAAGTGGATGTCTCAGAAACTAAAATTCTGCGTACATTAAAAAGACAATATTATGAACAATTTTCTGACAATCACTTTAAATATTTAGATAGAGCAAATACCTTTGGGAGGAAAACAACAAAATTTACAGAAAAAGAGATATGAAATCTAAACAGTCCACTGCCCATTAAAGAAAAACAATCTATTATTAAAATTCTTTCCACAAAGAAAACTCTAGGTATATATTATTTGACTAATAAAATCTACCAAACATGTAAGGAAAATGTACCAGTAATATTACATTGAATAGGCAATGAATTCTCAGCTTGCATTTATATACATATAACAAGATAACTTTAAAAGATAAATACGTTATTTTGTCTCTTCAAATGAGAACTGCAAGATCTGTAGGTTGAAAACGAAAAAAGAAAGACCATTACAAAAGTTATTGCAAAATATTTGGTAAAATGTTTGATAACTGTCTCTATATTGTTATTCACCTAAAATCCATATTGTCATTGTTTTAGGATAAATATGTGCATAACATCTAATCCATCATGGAAGATGCACGTGTTCTGGGAACACTTAACTCTGGCAGACCTGCCCAACTGTTTAACTTTGCATCCATCAGAAGGATACCTATATACAAGCAAACTGATTTGTAGCTAGTCACCAATGCAGGTCTGACTTTTATAGTTAAGTAGTCATCCATCGTAAGAAACTCCCTTTTGTCTTTCACTCCTGGGGATATTTTCTTCTTGTTCAATATAATTACACTCTAAAAGGAATCATTACCTCTACTTTACAACAGTCCCCCATTTGGACCCTTCTCTGCTTGTGTTCTTCATGCTGTCTGGCAAGACAAAAATGTGAAAAGGCTGTATCAGACTCTCATAATACTGTGCTAGATTGTAACCAGTGATGGTCCTCTCTTCCTACTGGGCTTACCTCAATAGGCCAATGTGTAGAGGCAGCAGCCTTTTCAAAAGGTAGTATGAAACCCATTAAACCAGCCCTGGAAAATGTTTTCTTTGGAGTTTTAATTTAAGGTAAACAGGCCGAAAGCAAAAATTTAGGAGAGACTGTGCTTTCTAAGGCTGGAAATAACTGCTACAGTTGATTTTGTGACTTAATGTTTATACTCTTCATTACACAGAGCACATTTTGTCAATTGTAATATTACTGAAGATGTACGAAATAATCAGGACTGAACTAAACATGTAGCACATAGAATTTCACTTGGAAGATCTCCATCAAAGAAGTTTGTAGATATCCTGAAATATTTGCTTTTGGCTCTTATCCAACAGTTGTATTTTTTCCTGAAATTGTTCTTACTGGCAGACTCAGCCTCCCTCGCTTTCTTTATTTTAAAAAATTTTATGCAAAGTGGCTAGGGTAGTTTTTCTTCTAAAAACCTGTATCATAGATATTCTGGAGCTTTACTTCTACTTAGAAGTGATTTATTTAAAAAATCACAGATTTGTACTTTCAAGAACATTTTAGTACCCTCTGTTGCACCCAATATGAATTATACTTGTCATAGAAAGTGGGACATTCAGGGAATTTTTCTGCTTTTTATTCTAAAAGCTGTTCCAAGAACATAAATGCATTGCATAATCAAGAAAAATATTATATATATATATTCATTTCAAGCCAAAAAAAAAAAAAGAATGATAAAGCACCATTTTAACTTACTTTCTAATGTATTTTTATATTTATGTTTCATTCATAGCCCCCATCAAGAATGTCATTATAAATAAATCTTTTTCAGGGGGCTAACTATACAACCTTAACACTGGAGAGGGAATCAACCCAGATCTGCTCTTAATTCTAACATTATTGAAGTGGACCCAAACAGTTTAGAAAGATACATACAGGTAATGTTCTTTCTTCCCAAAGCTAGATGCTTAAACCAGAATGTTTTTCTAACTGTGCAGATCCAATCTTAAAATTGTTCAATATGTTCATATCAACGATAATGGATTTACCTTTATCACCACTGTCAAGGAGGTGGTTTTCCTTCTCTTCTCTCCACTTCTCCCAAGCTTTTTTAGGGCAACTCTTTCAAGCTTTCTCAGACCATTCTGAGTGTTTAACAGTGGATGACATTAAAAATATAAAACAAGTGGTTGGAATTAATTCCCAATTTCTAGATCAGTGTTTTGCAAATGTATTTTATGCTTTAACTTCAGCAGAAGAAACATCTGGGATGTTTATTAAAAAGGAGGCTATCTAGACCCATTAAATAAGCCTCTAGCGTTTAAACCTAGGAATCTGCATTTTAAGTACATATTTCAGGTAACCTAGTGCATATAAAGTTTAAATAGCTGTTCAGAAGGATATAGAAATAATGGAAAAAGAAGAGAAAAATTTATTTAATGTTTCACACTATGTCATGTACATAATTACTCACGTTGTCATGGATACTCAGTCTCTGTCATTCCTCTGTTCAATTCTATAATATAATCTAAAGGAAGACTTCAAGCATTTGAAATGCATCCAAGGCCAACTCATGTCCACTCTGTTGTTTAGATTTGTCAATGTCCTCTCAGGGTTATTTCAGCAAATTAAATACAATAATACTAGAAAGAACTTTTGATATTTTATTATAGTCCATGTGTATCAGTAATCTTTGCAAAAACAAATACATAGAAAATGCTTTAAAAATAGTTGACTATGAACTGATTCATTGTTAACAAAATTAACTGCCAACTGACTATATTTCTGATAATCAGTAATTAAAAGTCAAAGTGTTATCTTTCCCTTTTTATTAGAAAATAACTTTGGAAGTACTACTAATTAGATTTCTTTTTAAGCTTGTCAAGAATATTTAAAACATAGGTCAAATATATGGCTATAATTACCTAACCTGCACTTACTATTTTTAGTTAGGCAAGGTTTTTTTCTCTGCATTCACAAACAGACTGTAATTATGTTTTTGTCAATTACAAATACATCACTCTCTGGGACACACTACAATTTTCTCATGGATCTAGTTGTTTTTTAAATGCTAATTCCAGATTCTGAAATAGGATGTTCTCTGACTCAAACCAAACAATGTGTCTCCAGAGTTTTCTATCCTTTATCTCTGTTCTAATCAAACTTGTACTAGAATATCATACCTAGACAGACTAAGCATTTTTTTTCTGCATAGTCAAGACTATTCTTGATTATTCGAGGTTACAAACTATGAGAATGAAGATTGAATATTAAATTTGGCCTAAATCATCATACTGCAAATTGTAACAGATTGCATCAATGACAAAATAATTTCAAAGTTTAGAAAGTATTAACCATTTGCTATTATTTAGATATGAATTGCTGGGCAAAGCCTAATTAATCATTTCTCAGCCTATGATCTTCATATAAATAAAGTGATAATCATGAATGTATGTAGTTGAAAAACTATCTGCACTATTTAGTGGGATGAACAATTAATTGATACTGTTTGTTACTTAGTATTGCTAATTTTAGCTTTATCTGTCATAAACTCCATACATTTTTTATGATAAAACCTATAAGACAGTTATAAGGCTCTTTATCCTAAAATTTATTAGGAAACAAAAGAATGACATTTTTTAAGAAACGTAATTATAAATACATAGTAATGTCAGATAGCAAAGCAGCTCTATAAATTCTCTATTTGCATACCTCAAGCCAATTATTTTTTCTCTCCTCTCTTCTTACATTCCCATGGTAAAATAGGAAGATAAAGTAATAGAGGATGGATACCTCTAACAAGGCTCATTTATCCCTGTGCTTTAAGTGTTATTGGAAATGTAATACAGTTTAAGATAAATTCTCAACATCAAATTATTTTTCTTGTTGTATGCCTCATTCATAATAGTGTAGAACACAGATTAAAATGCTGAAAAGTTAAAATTTTAACTGAAAAGTTAAAATTGTTAGTTTAGGGATAACAGGTTGTTTTTATTGTATTTAACAAAGAAAATATGCTCTGGTTTTATTTATTGATATTTTAGTGTTGTAGCTCAATAGCCAGTGTAAAATCTGCAAGTCCTAAATTGCAGATTAATAAAACTGTGTTTAGAATGGGAAATATGGCTTACAAAGTCTAATAATGAATCTAATCATCCAGAAAAACAGACAAGTCATTTCTTTGGTCTTATTAAAACATATTTCTAGGGATATTTAGATACTTTCTGATAACAATATACAAAATTTATGTTACTCATAAATTTTTCCTTTTGACCATCAGTGTAGAAATGAAAACTGCTTGTGGATGATTCTCTATTGCCCTTTTTAAAGTTTATTTGTAAATATATATCACAATCTTTAATAGAATATTGAATAAAATAATAGAATATTTTTGTAATGTAATATATTCCATGTGAGCAATAAATACAATAAAATAACTAAATGAACTTAGCACTTAGATTTCAAATCTTTTCTCACAAAAATATAAGAATTCTAGAATTTTTAGTGCACAACTTGATACCTTTAAAATATTTGATTATGTTAACTTGTATCAAAATTTGTTTATAAATATGTTTATAAAGTTTTGTTAGTAAAGAAAACATTGCTGTACATGAACAATAGAATGTTGAATTCGTTTTTGTAATGCATTGGAATTCAGCCATTAGACAAATTAACTCCTATAACTGCAGGTTTATGGAATATCAGTGATATTTCATACATATATTTTTTAACTTTATTAAATCAAGCATTCTATTAAGAATTTAAATAGAAACGTGGATATGGTATGCTTTCTGATTTAAAAAATGGATAATCAGGGCAACAGACAAAATGTAAACAACTTAATATCATGTAATATGTTATAAGTCAAAAAATGACATACTGTAGAAGAGAGGATGCATGGAGAATATTACTGAAGAGTACCTTGAAAGAACGAAAATAATTTTTCAGACAGAAGAGGATAAAGAATAGTAGATAGAGAAAAGTATATGTTTTAGACACATAAAATAATATTGCACAATTAAATAATTAAACAGTAATTAAACTGTATGATCACATTTGGTTAGTTTCTTCATTTAGTTGTTCCTGTCGTATACTATGCCTCTGTAAAATCTGTAAAATGAGACAGGAATATTCATAAGCAATAAAGAAAATTTTAAACAATATTTAGCAATAGGGCTAAATCACTTTAAAAATGATTATTGCTCCTCATTTTACAAATATATGTATATGTGTGTATATTATATATATATATACACATATACTTTTATGTGTGTATATGTATATATATATATAAAATTCAACTGTCAAGTAAATTGTTAATCATGCTTTAGAATGAGAATCTGAAGACTTGATATATATGATATAATGTAAATATATAAGTGTATATATAAATTTATAACACATGTAATTATATATATTTATTATGTATATAAATTTATTATAAATGTATTAACTTCATATATTTAATTTCTATGTAATTGTATATATATATATATGTATATATACACATATATATTTTCACTTCCTGTCTTCATTTTAAAAAGAGCCTAAAGAGGTTAAAAAGATAAATATACATACATACTTACATATATATCTATATGTATATATTCAGGCAGTTAAGGAGAGGGGGACAAAAGTGAATGGGAAAACCCAATGAAACCAGTGATTGAATAGAAAAATCACAAGAAGCTAAAATTAAATTAACACACAGGACTTATGTCAGAGAGTCAGTCATATCACTTATGAATGTGGGTTTCTTTTGCATCTTGTGTTTTCCAGCAAGTAAATAGGAAGACATGGTTAATTATAGCATCCATGGTGTCCACAAAATAAAGGCAGTTGCTCAGAAGTAAAACTATTCCTCTTACTAATATCTAAAAGAACCTTCTCCCCTAAGTCCTACAGAATGCTATGTAATGTAGTGTGAATTACATGCTCCACCACAGATACAGGAGCCAGAGTTGAAGGGATCTTTGCCATAGCACCTTTCAGTATATGCCTTTTTTTTTTTTTTAATACTATAAAACCTGATTCCTTAAAGCTGAACCAACACAGGCTAAATAATATTTTCTGAGCATGCAGTTATGGCCCAGTATAAGGCCAGGATAGATTTAAAACTATCCACAGAAAAACAGGGAGTGTATCCCACATCAGATAATCTTTTCAGTAAAATGTGTTCCCTGACCTAAACTTCTTAAGCAGTGGGGAGTTTGAAGTTAGATTCTGTAACAAAAAACTGGGATTATTACCTATTCCAATTCATCAATGATATGAGGGCAATCTCTAGCCAATAGCCAGGTAGGAACTTAAGCCTTTAGTCTAACACTCTTAACAGAACTAAATTCTGCCAACAAACATTTGCTCTTAGAAGCAATTCTTTCTATGAGGTAGCCTTGAGATGTGCTGATATGTTGGCAGAAGTTTTGTGAGAGATGCTGTCAGGTAACTCAGATAGGCTGAGTCTGACTTCCTGATACTATTAGTTATCTTTATTCCTTAAATTAATTTATTTGCCAGATAACTATTTCGTTCCTATCTCCTCTTACTTTCGTGTTGGTGTCTCCTACTCCTTAATAGTGTTTATTTGTTTTTGATTAACGAATGTTTTTATTGTTTTTAATTTTGCCAAATTTTGATTGTTTGCCTTAAATCTATAATTTGAGGGGAACTGACATTTTCAAAATACTGAGTCTTCCAGTCTATAAGTCTTCCACATC
Organism: Cynopterus sphinx; assembly: GCA_030015415.1. NCBI lineage: Eukaryota > Metazoa > Chordata > Mammalia > Chiroptera > Pteropodidae > Cynopterus > Cynopterus sphinx. The sequence goes on along the minus strand of CM057382.1, from coordinate 33,660,158 downwards.
TTTCAAGTATTTATTTTTTCAACATGTAATACTGTATTAATTATACAGGTATTTTATGACTCTATATAATGTCAGTTTTTATGAAAAGTTTCTGTTAAATGAAGTAATCGAATTGTCTTTTGTAGGTAGACTTTATATGAAGTGGCATTAACAAAGATCTAAAATCCACACTTTAATTATATATTCTTAGTTTTTACCTAATGCCCTTTTTCTATTCCAGGATCCTATCCAGGATAATACATTACATTTAGTCATCACATCCTCTTTGGCTCCTCTTGGCTGTGACCGTTTCTCAGACTTTCCTTGTTTTGGACTAGAGAGTTCTGAGGAATATTGGTCATGTATTTTATAGAATATACCTCAGTTGGAATTTATCTAATTTTCTCCTTATTAAACTGGAGTTATGGGCTTTGGGGAGGAAGACTACAGAGGTAAAGTACCATTTTCATCACATCATATCAAGGGTACGTACTATCAACATTGATGACTTTGCATACTTGGCAGAGTAGTATTTGTCAAGTTTCTCAACTGTAAAGTTTTGTTTTGTTGTTTTGTCTCTCGTTTCCACACTGTACTCTTGGAAGAAAACCACTGTATTCAGCCCACACTTACAGTGGAGAGTTATTTTTCTATCTACTGAGTAGGGTAGTATCTACATAATTTTTTTGGATTCTTCTGTATAGGAAAATTATCTATTCTCTTCCATTTATTCATTTAACCAGTCATTTATTTGTATTACTATAGAATCCTGGATATGTATTTTATACTTTGAGTTATAAGCTGATATTAGATGATTTATTTTGTTGCTCAAATTGGTCCAACTCTGACCACTGGGAACTCTTTTGGTTGGAATCTGTGTCTCTTTGACATATTCTCACTGTTGTGTTTTTTTAAACTTTTTCTTACAAGATGCTTCAGGTTTGTCTCATATATTTCCTGACTTAGTCTTAGAATCAGCCATATGTCCAATGAGCCATAGTTTTTTTTTTTTTAATCAGTAGTGATATTGGAAAACAAGATTTGTGGGATACAGCAGTTGTTGCCACTGGAATTTCATTGCTTCTAGGCTCTCTTAGTTTAAAGAGGTATATAAAAATGACAAGTGTATATCAGACATATATGACATATATGACATATATCTGTGACAGATACATATAACGTATATATGTGTATATATGTTTACTAACCCACATATATAAATCTATAATATTTATATATACAACAGTTTGTATCTATATCTATATTAAGTTAAACATGAGTTTATACTGACGTTTTTTGCATTTTTTAATACGAACATACTTTATTTTTCTCTTTTTATCTAATCATGTGGTAAAACTGTTGATACATTTTCCCTTGTTGAACCAATCTTTCATTTCTGGGAGTAAACTTCAATTATGATATCTTATTCCATTTAAAAACCATCAGATCAGTTTTGCCAATATATGTTTAGGATTTTTGCATTTAAGTACATAAGAATTTAATCTGTAATTTTCCTTTCTTTAAATATCCTGGATAGGCTTTGGTTTCTAGTTCATGCTGGACTTAAAGTGAAGTGAGAAGTGTTTCTTTTTTCTATTCTTGGGTAAAAAGTCTAAACTATTGTTCTTTTGCTCCTTTGAAATAAATGGGTCTTGTTGTTTTTTAGCTGTTCTTATTTTTATTTCATTTTTTAACTAGTATAAATAAAGTTGTAAGGTTCTATTAGATATTTTTGTAAATAAATAAAGCAGCTAAAATTTCCTCAGCTGTGAATAGGTCCTTGAGTATATATTCCCATTTCCAACCAATTGAATTACTGCTCCCTGTCAGTCGTGCTAACACTCTTGGAGATGCGCTATAGTCTCAGGTTCTAATCAGGCAATCTTTCTTCCCTTTTCTAGCTTTTCTCAGCTGTCAGACCTGCTTCCTCTACTTTTTTCCTCTTCCTCTCCTCTGTAATTCCTCATAGGCATTGTTCCCAAATACAACTCTTGCATGAAGAATTTTGTCTTGGCATCCACTTCTTGGGGCACCTGATGCAACCAATGCAACAGTCAGTAAGTTACTATTTTAATAAATATATTTCTAATTTGTAAAATTTTATTTTGCTAAAAATTCTCAATATAAAAATAGCAGAATGATATCCAATGAACTGACACTAAGGATGGTAGAAAAAAGATAACAGTGACCATATGCCATACTTAAATAATAATTTGGTGGCACAAAATTGTGAGAAGTATCTTAGGGGCTATAAGGAGATAAGAACATCTCAAAAAGGAAGGCAGCAGACTGAGATATATACCTGTGTCTTTGACATTTGTCCTGTTTTGCTATTTTTTATTATTTAATAATTTATAATGACTATTTAAAAAAATCTTTTCTAATTAGACTTGTAGGGAAGGAAAAATAATTTTCCCTCCACCCTTCTAGGTTTTTGGCTGGGACCTTCTGTCCCCTGTTATAATCCAGTGTGGAATGATTCTGCAACATAAGAATATCTCTTATTTTATAAGACAAAAGTAAAGATGAATCCTAAATGTCAGTCTGCTCAGAGAAGGCAGATTATGTCAAAGTTTCTACTGCTCAGAGAAGCAAAAGAATTAAAGTGAGGTTGTCAATTAAAATTAGGATGGACTCTCCTTAGAATATGAAATTTTTTATGTCATTTGTCCTACTTTCTTTTAGATAATATGTTACTGATTTAGCAACTTTTAGATGGCAAAATATCTAGTTAGCAAACGTGTGTTTGTCTTCACATTTTGGAAAGTTGGATGGAAGGGGATTTTGCTGGTTGTGAAATTTTACTAAGAAAATCACTCTGTTAGGTATTTTAAAACAATAATGACTACTTAGGGATTGAATATGTTCATTAACTGACATAAAAGACTTTTTCAAAGCATCAAGAACATTTTCATGGCTACTCTATTAAATGAAATTCTTACAGATTATCTTCTAAGTTTGCCAAACTATTCAGCTTAAAAAGAAACCTGTATTTAGCTCAGATATTTTCTTCTATTTATGAGTAATAAAAAATATCAAAACAATGAATTCTGATGAATCTAAAATGGAATAATTGTCAGATACATTAATATTTCAAAGGCAGAATTTTTTTTCTGCCACTCATTGGCACCTTTTGGCTTAACCTGAAGAAGACACAATTTAAGTTACATCAGTGTAGCCTGAGAAGAGCAATGAAGAATGAATTGGGCTATTTTATATTCCTGATAAATAATGGCCAAGATGACCCTTGCAGTATAGTTATTATCATAGTTATAACATCTGAAAGCATTCATACTTACAAAGTTCACTATTTTTATACTTGTTTAACATCTAAGATGATTCTAATTGAATAGCTAAAAAATGATAAAAAAGATAAAGATGTGGCCTATTGCAAACAGGAAATTACAATGTTGAGTCTATGTCTTTTTTACTCATAATTTTATAAATTTCAGCTAAACGATATGATAGCTTTTAACAATGCATTAATAGTTTGGTTAACTTCTATGTATAAACATTACTGATTCTAATGCTATGATTCTCTCAAAAGTTCATAACTTAAGCTAACATTTTTGTCAATGTTTAAATATTCAAAATAACTATTTTCTAATGGAGAATAGTTATTTTAAAGGAAGTAGAGTTTTATAGAGAAAAATCACCCACAAAAAACCTCAGGCTGAATTTTATGTAATTTCTGATTTGTTTAGCAGATTACAAAAACAAAAGAAGCCTAATTCAGAAGTATAAACTGGGTTATTGTAATATTGAAGACTTCTGTATAATTTTCATCAATATACACCTAAGAAAACTAGAGATGCCATCCCTTTGTGCTTATCCATAAAATCATCTCATCATCAGGCATGAGGGGCCAAATCTTTCCTATTTTCTTAAATCCAATAACATATTTCTTATATTTTTAGATAGTATTTCTTAAATCATATAACAAATTAGGAGAAAGCAAAACTCTGCAAGCAGTTAGACATTATATTTTCTTTTCTGTCACAGAAATTGTCAGTGAGGTGAATAACTTACACCCTAACTTTGAGAACCAATATTTATTAGCAGTTAAAATCACAGATTTCATAGCCACAGAGACCTGATCTTGTGTCTTGTGTCCCATCTTGGCCACTCTGTAGTGAAGAGGTTTGAGCAACTCATGTAATCTCTCCACCACAGTTTTTGCATATGCAGTACATTATAATAAACATCTCAGAAGAGGAAATAATCTATGCAAAATATTTAATACATTATCTAATGTATAGTAAGTGCTCAATAAAATAAATATAATTATAAACTTATCAAAAAGTGAATTTATTTTTAAATATACTTTAATTGATATCTACAATGTAGAAACATATTTTGAAGGCAAATACTACTTTTTATGGCCAGCATAGCTCATTTACCAAGGTACACAGAATTTATATAGAATATATTTTCACACAAACTAAAATCTGTTTTGCCAGTCTCTATCAGTGCTGACAAACCCTCCTCCATCTGTAGTGGAAAGAAATCCTCTTCCTGCACTGAAGGTCTGAGAGAACTCCTTCCCACAGAAGGATGCTATAGAAGGGCTATAATTCACAGCTCTCAGAATGCCTCTCAGTTCTGCAGGAGGTGTCAGGAAAGTCGGTAATGTAGGGATGTTGGTAGGTTGCTTATCAACAGGAAAGAGTCACTACAGAAATAAAATCACAGGGAAATAATGAAAACGAGAGTATGAGGTGAAGATTAAAATGTGGGTTCAAAAGCTAGATAAATTTAAATAGAGGCTTCGTGTTTGCTTGTTCTTTGGAAAGTTTCTGAGCCCTTTTGTATAAAGCTTTTCATCTACAAAATGAGGATAAAAATAATTATTATATTAAGTTACTGTGAATATTAAGTATGACAACACAATCTATGGTACTTATAAAGAGCTTAACCTATTGTAAAGTATAAAAGTATAGCTATTGAGAAAGGAGAAGGAGAAGGGGGAAGGAGAAGAGGGAGAAGAAAACTGTATTTACTGAGGAAAAAATGAAGAGAAATAAAATTAAATAAAGCAAATATAGATGAAAATTGAGTGCAAAAAATTGAAAATAGACAGAAAGAACTGAAACTCTCATACATTGCTGATGAAAATATAAAAGATGCAGGGACTTAAATAGGGGAAGGGGGAAGGCAGATGGAGTAAAGAGGGTCAACTATGTGGTAACAGAAAGAAATCTAATTATAGGAGGTGAACATACAGTGTGTGTGTGTGTGTGTGTGTGTGTGTGTACATATATACCTCACTGTTGAAAATAATTAATAAATAAAATAAAATTAATAGGCAAGTTACTCAGTAAGTTACATATGGAGATCCTTTGAAACCCAGCAGTTTCACAACTAGGTATACATCCAAGAAAGTTTAAAACATGTTCACATACAAACTTGTACATAAATGTTTCTCACAACATTATTTATAATAGCCAAAAAGTGGAAATAACTCAAATGTGCATCAGAAGATGAATGGATAAATAAAATGTGGTATGCTCATACAATGGAGTACCACTCATCCATAAAAGGCATTGAAGTACTGAAACATGCTACTACATGAATGAACTGTGAAAACTTTATACTAAGAGAAGCCAGACATAAAGGCCCCATATTTTATGGTTTCATTTATGTGAAGTGTCCAGAATAGGCCAATCCATAAAGACATAAAGTAGATCAGTGGTTGGCAGGGGCTGATGGAAGGAGACTGGCACTGTGTATGGAATTTATTTTTAATGTATAGAATAGTTTTGGAATTAGATAGTGGTTAATGCTGCACAACTTTGTAAATATACTAAAAACCACTGAATCGTGCACTTTAAAAGAATGAATTTTATGGTATCTGAATATCTCAGTAAAAGAACAATTGGTACTAGGGAAAATAAAGCAGAAGATAACCAATGTGGCTAATAAATAGTGAATTCTGTACAGAGAGAATATGTGGATTCCAAAATAAACAATTGTTTCTTTTGACACAGAACTATGATTAAAATGTGATTTTTTTCCCCTTGAGAATATTTGAGTAGCAAAATATACCTAACCAGACTGAACATAGAAAGAAGCAAAGTAAATAAAATAAAAACAAAGGACGGAAGCATAATTGATACATTTAAATAACACTTATTACCTACTTAATTTCTGATTGCTTCAATTTTTTAAATAAAAAATATGTTTCATATGAACATGAACTTGTCATAAATATAAGTGCACTGATTTAAATATACAAATTTATGATTCAATTCCAAAGTCGTTCTTCATGAGCCACTTTAAAAAATACAAAGAGTAATAGCAGCTACTCTCTACACCTCTGTTTTTTAAGAGTTCTGCTTCATTCCATTTGAATAAATTAATCTGGCTCTAGCTGTGAACAACTGTGATCCAATTTTCCCAGCTCTCTAAATAGTACTTTACTTTTCTTAAATGTCAAAGATCCTCCAAATATACTTTATAGCTTATTTTTTCCTGTATCTTTCCTCATTCATCTTCCTGGAGTTATAAACATCACCATGATGCCCGTGAAAAGAGTAGCATAAAATTTTGGCTTATCAAGACATGAAAAGGAATGTAATTTGTGAAGTAACCAAGAACTATAATTTGAAGGAGGTTCTCAAGAACATGTAGGACCAAAAGAAAAAAAAGATGGATTAATAATGCATGAACATAAAACAGCTGAAACTTCACTCAACTGCCTGGCATTTTAGCTTTTACAGATATTAAGTGGAAACCTTTCAGTAATGGCTGTAACAACATAACCACTTAGAACACTTGGTGAGTCATTTGCTAACTGGAGTCTTTTCGGTGTTAACCTGTGCTGACTCTGATATTAAATTAAGCTGGGAAGCCCTCAAAAACAGCAATGGCCAAAAAAACCTTTCTAGTTAGACTTTTGAATTGACTGGTCAGTGAGGATGTATCGTCAACCAAAATTTGCCATTAGGTAACTTACCTGGTTACCTTAGAATTTTGTATTATAATTAGAGAATAATATACAAAATAAAGAAAAAGTGTGCATATGTGTGTATATGCTGTATTTTCTAATGCTTTTCTTCACTGACTCCTGAATTATTTATGCAAGCAGCAGTCTGTTGTTTTCTGCATTTTTATTCCATCAATTTACATGTATCAAAAGTGACTTTAATAACTATAGTCAAAGAAATATAAGGTAGATATAAATGAACGGTGAACCAATCCACCTTCTCTGGCTACTTTGTTGATAATGAGATCTAATTACAATGAAATAAATACACTTTAAAAAATTTACAGTTTGTTTTAAATTAATTGTTTGGATTATCATGCCATGAGCAAATGAGCAAAATTTTTTCTTCTGAAATTAATATTTGAAGAGGATCCAGCAAGTATTAGCTTACTGCAAACACTAAAAAATGTTAAAATTTGATTGTTCTAGGAATATTTTCTGGTTCTATAAAGGTTGTGACCAGTAAAAAAGATGTACAGATATACATAATTCCACATTTGATTTCAAAATATTTATGCCCAGTATTTTTCTCCCTTAGTTATTCTTTCAAACACAAGACACTAAATACCTATCTAAATTTTGAAATCAATCATCATTGGTCTTTTCCAATGTGAATGATAACCTTTATTTTTCTACCTCTTACTTGCATATTTGATTTATTTCATATATCTACGCAATGAGGACTATCTTGTCCTCTAATTTCTTTCTATAGTCTTGAGAACAACTGATCTATCTTGTGAACTTTGATGTGACCAAACAGCACGGTAATGACAAGACAATATTAAATTATTGTTTCCCATAACAACTCAGGTACCTAGAGTAGCCCTGAATAATGGGAAATCAGACAATGAAGACATCCACTCACTGGAAGAGTCAAACATCAGAGTATCTTTTACATGACTCAGTTTTAATATACTCAATTTCTATTAATTCTGTTATTTAATGTGCTAATCAGTATGAAATACAAATTAAAATACTGAACCATAAATATCTTTGACCAATTCTTTATTAAGCTTTCATGAGTCTTGTTATTAATATTAATATGGACAGTTGACCAAATATACAATTAATCTTTTCAACAAGACTTTTGTGCCATATTCAATAAAAGATTATTATTTAAGGAAGGACAGTTTTTACTTTTTTTTTTTCTTAGGGGAGGAAATACATATTGAGGTCATTCAATACTAAAATATTTAAAATGTTAGATATTATTTAAGGAGCACAGTATTTCAAAAAGAGAATGGTTCCAAAATTCTCTAAAACTATGAATAGAAATTAATTTTTTTAAGCACTGATAGCTCACAAAGAAAAAAACAGTGTGGATGAAGCAGAGGACTAGATCTGAGGTTCTGTCAAATAGGCTACAAATTACTATTTTAGTTTAATTTATTCTGTCCAATGCAGAGAATGATGTTTTTAAATGACCTTTCAGAGGTTATTCATAATGACAAACATGCTTTGGCGAACCTCTCTAATACAATCTTCTCTCCTTTTTGGTTGCGAATATACTTATTTTCTTATAATTGTTCTTTTACCACTATCCGAATTCACAGCTTTTAACAGTATCCCAAACTATTAGTCTTCTCTTTTATTCACTTCTCTTTTGATTTGATTTAGATTTCTTAGTCCACTGTTTTAACTATATCAACCATCTTCTCTTTTTGGTCCTTTGGCTTTTTGTGTTTGCACTGAATCAGTCTGGCTAATACTCATCCTAGATCCTGGATGCATATGTGTGCTTCCCCATAACTCACCAGCCTTGCTAAGGACATTCAGATTTCAGTAATCTTGAACACTTCCTTGCCCTAATATTTGTATTTATCTTAATATTTTAATATATATTTATTTTTGAAAAATTTCAAACTGACCAAGGTGTTATAAAATAGTAAAATATTGTCCATATATTTTCATTAAAGTTCATCAGTTGCCAACGTTTTACTCCCCCCTTCCATATATTTATTTCCTCCAACATAATTAAAGAATATAACACTCAGTCAAAATTTTTATTTTGGGGAATGTGAAAGAGATGCTATTGTTTAAAAGCATAACCCAAATGAATTGTAAATTAAAAAAAGGAAATTACTAAACAAATGGATGGAAATTTTTTCCCTTCCATTTGCATGCTCATGTACTATATTGTTTGTTAATAATTATGAGGTTTTAAGGTATTTTTATTACATTGCTTAATTAGAAATAGCTAGAACCTCTACTGAATTACTTTTCTTATGCACATTTAATTTTTTTCCCCTCTGTTCAGAATTGTTAGACCCAATAAAGTTGAATGCTTTCAATATTCACTACCATATTCCTCAATTCTTTAGGTTATTGGAATATTTTTATTCCCTCAGCTTTAAGTGCTTACTAAACTGTAAACTCAGTGAGAGTGGGGATTTTGTCTGTTTTGTTGATGACGTAGTCATACCTCCTAGAACAATACCATTACATGAGAGTTGATTAATAAATATTTGCTGAGTTAATGAATAAATAAAATATAAACACTTACCCTCTTGTTCTCCTTAGAGAATTTCTGCCTTTCAATATTCTATGTATAAGCCTCCACTGAATTTTATTCAGAATTGGTCATTTCTCCTTTGTTTCACTACTCTGTCCATTGGTTTGATATTTTTGATAAATGTTACTATATGTTGCTACTTTTACTAAATTTTGAGAACTTTAAGAATGAGAACTGTAGAAAGACTTAAAGTAAAAATATTCTAAAATTTCTAAAATTAAATATTTTAGAAAACAACACATATCCAAATTAAATAAAATATAATGGAATAGTAGAGAAAATATGTTTATTTCAGCTTTATAATGATTTTATTTTATTTATTTTTTATTAAATGTATTGTGGTGACATTAGTTAATAAAATTATATAGGTTTCAAGTGTACAATTCAAAAATACATCATCTGTATATTGCACTGCATTCACCATTCAAAATCAAATCTCCTTTTGTCATCATTTATTTGATCCCTCTACTCCTATATAACTCCTTCCTCCCCTCTTTTCCTCTGGTAATCCCCATATAGTTGTCTGTGTCTATGAGTTTTTATTTGTTTGCCTTGTTCATTTGTTGCTTTCAGTTTTATATCTCACATATGACTGCAATCATATGGTTCTCAACCTTTTCAGTCTGACTTATTTCTCTTAGCATGATAATCTCAAGATTCATCCATGTGGTTGCAAATGGAAGTAATTCATTTTTTTATGGCTGAGTAATATTCCATTGTATATATGTACCACATCTTCTTTATTCAATCATCTTTTGAAGGGCACTTCAGTTGTTTCTCAGTTTTGGCCACTGTGAATAATGCTATAATGAGCATCAGGGTGTATATATCTTTACAGATTAATGTTTTCAAATTTCTTGGGTAGATAACCAGAAGAGGGATTGCTGGGTCATATGATAATTCAATTCTTAATTTTTTGAGTAACTTCCATACTGTTTTCCATAGTGGCTGTACCAATTTACTCACACCAGCAATATATGAGAGTTCCTTTTCTCTACAACCTTTGCAACACTAGTATAACAGACTCATTATTAAAAAGCTAGTATTTGGCCAGGTACTTGAATTACTTATAGGTGTCCATGCTTACCTAATCCATAAAGTTCTTTAACACTATTACATGTAAAAAACAGAGATTTCACCAAGAAAAAAAACCCTCAATGTAAAACTTGTTTATTTTATGAAATTGTTATGGAAGTGTATGTATTCTGAGTTTTCTATCATTGTTATTAGAAATTACCACTAATTTATTGTCTTAAACCAATATAGATTTATTGCCTTATAGGTCTATAAGTAAGATGTCAAACACATGTCTCACTGAGATGAAAAAAAAAAAGATGTTGGCAGGACTGCATTCCTTTCTGGAAGCTCTAGGAAAGTATCATACATATGTAAAATATTTTGCAAGCATTACTGGTGTGTTTGATATTTATACTCTATATTGTTATACGACTAATTTTAATTGCTCATTTAAATATAAGGAACCCTCAACTAGATTTCACATAAAAATATTTGAAAACCATTTTCCAAGTTAAATGTTTTAATAGTTGCTAGGAGTTTAAATGTTTCTTCTGATAGTACAGTTTTTTAACATACATATAATTAAAATTTTTTCTTCTAACTTATAAATTTTAGAGTTTCCTTAGGAGAGAGAAAAAATAACAAAGGCAGGAATTGATTTTAGGGAAACTTACAATTAGGAGGAGAAAAAGTGGGACAGAAGTATTATGCCCATGCAGAATATTGATCACCACCTTCCTTTTATTTGAAATATTTCGGTACTTCATCATTCTCCAAGTACCAATGTAAGGTAAAGCCGTACCTTTATATTCCATCTAGAATCAATTATCTTTTAGTTATTTTTTCTTGTATGCCTTTTCTGGATTTGCTTATATTCTTTTTGTATTAAAATTGTATGGTCATTTCTTCGCTAGACTCTGAACTCCATAAATGTGGAAACACTTTGTCTCGTTGTACATCCCAGCACCTTGCATTCTGAAATTCATTAGTATTCAATCAACATTTCTCAATAAAGAATAAGGTCATACATATAACAAAAATCAGTGGTATAAACTTAAAAAAAACCCTTGAATTAAAATAAATTCAAAAATGTCACTTGATGGAGCAAGAGAACATAGAGTTTTAGTAGAAAAATATTCCTGGAGACTAGATAGGAGGGGTCATTTAAGTAGATGGTGAGGAAGCAGAAGTGATGGCATCAGAACACCAGCCTTAGAGTTTTTGAGTGAAAGGAAAAAGAACAATTAGGTAACAGTTAGAAAAAAGTGGCAGAACCAAGCTGCAAACTAGACAAAGGACATGAGAAGAAAAAGGACTAATCATAGAAGTAAAATTCCTCTAAATATTGAAGATGCAACCTAAACCAAAATAGAAAGATGTGGTTTTAGAGGAAGAACACAATTTTTCTTCTCAGATTAAAAAACAAAACAAAACACTTAATTGTAAGTAATGATGATAATCATAAAAGCAATAGTAATATTTCCAACATTTTTAAACCTTTCTATATGTTCAGACACTATGCTAAATGCATATCAATGTCTTAACAGTGTATTGTAACAAATAATATGTTCACTTCTTGCAGAAGATGAAATGAAGCTTAGAGAGATGATTTGCCAAAAGACATATAGGTATAAAGTGGGGGATTCACACCTAGAACTTGTCCTTTTAATCACTGCACCATTATGCTCATATTTTGATATGTGTCAAGCGTGTGATCAGAACGTGATATGTATTTTCTGACATATTTTTGTTGGCAATGCTAGATGAGTACAACACACTTTGAAACTCTCCACTGCATTGCATTGCCAGAGGAAGCAGTGGAATCATATTTCCCAGAATCATTTGTTGGATAAATTTGGGGTTAGTTTCAACCAATGGGGGTTCTTTGCATGAGATTTGGATGGCTGAAGAAAGAAGCCATTTTTTTTTTCCTTCCTCAGAAATGCACAGAAAGAGGACACAGGCAGGTGTAAAGTATTGAGGAAGCCTCCAATGTTTCTGTGCAAAGTTTTTGATAGCAGCTCTGATCGTTAGTAGTAATTTGTTGTGCTCTGGAAGATTGTAGATGACAAATCTACAATCACTAGTGGTGACCTTCCCTGAACTTTGCTGTTTTAGGTGTTCTGAAAATTTGTAAGCAGCTGTTTTCATTGTATTCTATCCTTTCCTGCTAGAATTTCTACAGAATTTCTTTTTTCCAATACTATATAGACAATGACTTTTTCTACCTGGGGTCAATCTTGTACACAGGAGATGCTGGTAACTACATACTGACTGACATCTGTACAGACCAGAAAGAGTGAACTGGTATTATTTGACTCTTATGATAGGTACAGGTATAGGTACCTTGAACATTCCACTAGATAAATATGAAGAAGAGTTATCACATTATCATCTTTTATTTTAGGAAAAACTAAATTCTGATTTTTATATGAGCAGAAAAACAAGAAGCAAAAGAAAATATCACCAAAGGAAAACAAGAGAAACATATTTCATATATAAAGAGAGAATTTATTTCTATAGGAGTCAGTATTATGTTGTCTTTCATGCATTCTGTTCTTGTTTTTTTCAATTTTATCTATTGTGCCAAATAACAATTTTACTATTATCTGTAAAAATATATCTGATATGAATGATAAAAGAGAATCATAGTGCTGTGTATGTTCATTTCCTTAAGCAGAATGTAGTATTAAATTTGATAAAGAATTTTAAATTTAATGCCTGCAAAATTCTTTGGATGATCCTGCTTTTGTTTATTTATTTTAGCATGAAAGTGTGCAACAGAAAAAGGTCAAGTCATTGATGAGGAAATGCTAACCCACCTAAGAAGATTATTTGCGAAGCCGCATATTAAAACTTTAGGGCCTTTTTATGATCTTTATTCTGCACAAAACTGATTAAAGCTTTAAGACTTAAATTCCCTTAAGTGTCTTTATGGTTAGGGACCAATTTATTTGACAACTTGGCTGCACAATGACAATGTGGGTAGGCTGTGTCTCAGCACGTATCGGGATGTGGAGCTCCAACAAACTAGGAACATGTGTTGTAAACTGGGGCAGTTTAACAGAGCATTTAATGATTATTTGGTTGAAAATCTCTGTAAAGGGAATAAGAAATTCTCACACCAGGCTTGCAATGTTCTTTCTCCTAAACATTTAAATGAAGTGATTAAGAATTCATTTGTTTTTTATGTCTGCCATTTCACCATTTGAGATTTTGTACACTGACTTCAGTGACTGAAAACAGACATTTTTTTAAGTGCAATTATTTTCTTAAGAAAAAGGGAGAATGTAATGTATCAAATGTAAATGTTATAATGAAGATGATTAATGTATAAGCTAAAAAAACAAACTCTAGACTTGTAAACTGAAGTATTATTTAACTGTCAAGACCAGTCACAGGAGAAATGCTATATAATTCACTTATATGATATATCTAAATAATGAAACTCATTGATAGAAGCAAAGAATAGACTAGTGGTTGTCAGGAGCTGGAGCAAAGGGGAAATAGGGAGATGCTAAACGACATGAAAAAATTTTAGTTATGCAAGACAAATAAGTTTTAGCAGTCTAGTGGGCAACATTTGGGCCTATAGGTAACAATACTGCATTGTACACTTAAAAAATCTAAGAGAGTAGATCTCATGTTAACATTCTTTCCACAAGAAGCACACATGTTTTTTTCCTCCAAAAATATTAAAAACTATACTTTTAGTTCTATACTTTTAGTTCTGTATATTCATAAGAAAACGCTGTTTCTGAATTGAACGTATTGTTCACACCAGTGCTTTCCAATCATTTAGAGCAATGGGACATTTAAAAAATATAAATAAAAGTATTCCTTTATAGTAATGTGTATTATAATTGTAAATTATTTACTATTTACATGAGCTATAGAAAACTGGACAGACAAATGTATAGGAAGTTTCCACTTAAAGTAACTTAATTTGTAGATAGTTTTTTATATCACAAAATTTAGAGTTGAATATCAAATGAAGGTTTCATGAATCTTAATGAGTAGCAAGCAGATCTCTTATTCAATGTGAAAATCAGGTAAGAGTCTTCTAAATACAATGCTCAACACCAACAGTAGGAACAAGCGGTTAGAGCCTATAACCTCTATATTTGCAGAGATGGTCAACATAAACCAATGATCATTTCTGGGCATCCATCCAAGGGTAAGCCATGAGAGTATATGCAGCGAGGACCTGAAGGTTTTACCATAACCCAATCCATCCCTTACTACTAAGGAGCAGAATCATTTTTCATGCAAAGATGTAACTGTCCCACTGACCCAAAATCAGAATAGATTTTCTACTGAACATCTTGGCTGGTCCTTTAGGACAAAAATAGAGTCCATCTTTAGACATTGTCCCATGTCTTTCATGATAAGAAGGGGGTAAAATACAGACTGGCATCATTCTGATTGATCATAGAGGATTTTATATCTTTTAATGAGAGGAACAAAACAGAGGTGTTTTTTTTTTTTTTAATTTTTTGGTTTTTTGTTTTTTGGTCTTAGAGGTCCTTTTATTGGAAGCATTTGATTAATATAGCTTTGAAGAACTGGTTTTACAGTCTCACCTGTTAAGCATTAACATCTTTTGGTTTAGTTTGCTTAATGTGTGTCTTGAGTTGACAGCCTACATCTCTCCTGAAAAAGTTCTATCTTTAGCATGAGCAGATGAAATAGACATGGGCTCTCATTTTACTCAGTTTTAACGGAGCTTTTTATTTTACATAAATTTTCAACCATTTCATGAGTTTTCTATGTATACATTTTAACTATCTCTGACAGTTTTGACTCTATCGTTTCCAAAAAATGTCCTTGCTGCCATGAGCTATTGTAGGAGTCATTAGCTTCTGCTGCCAATGTTCACTACATTTCTCTGCTTTAGACTGAAAACTGGTATACATTTTGAACTTAAAATCCACTATTTTAAGTTGGTTTCATATAGAACATTTTATCTCTAAAAATTTGACAAAATTCTTCATAAGTTTTGGAATATTTTTACAGCTTTCTGGTTTTCTGGTACATATACATTTTTTTTTTCAGATTAAATAACAGGATTTTACACTAGTATTTGTTTTGTATTTTTAAGTCCTCTTATAGTATTTTTAAGACCCAAAACATCATTAGAGTATAACTTTTATATTCTATGTTACTTGTTTGTTTTTATTATTTATTCATAACTTGGCACTCTAAAGACTTTGTCTCTTTTAAAGTTATTGTTAATCTATTGTCAGCTGGTCTTGTCCACATTCTGTCTGGAAACTTTCTAGTTAGATTGATAAATTCATTAGGCACATTCCCTATTTGTCACATTACTGCAGAAAACAGTGTTGCCAATCCTCCACTAGTACATAACAAGGACACTGTATTCTTTAGTTTCCGCTACCATTTTTTATTTACTTTCTTTTATTCTCTTTTATTTTCTCACCAACAGCCTTTCAGGGACCTTGTTTTCTGCATCCTCCTGTGTTCTTCCAATTTCTCTCTGACATCTGATCCCAAAACATCTGATTCTAAATCAATGCTAAATATTTACACTAGATTATTTTCAGTTAGTAGCTTAAAAAATAATAATCATTTTGTGACTTTTGTAGATTAGAAGTTAGGAAGGAGCTCAGATGTGCAGTTCTACTTCATGAGCTCTCATGTGGCTATAGTCAGATAGTGGCTAGATATAAAGCAGGGGACTGGAACAGCCAGACACTATCAGGCATGTCTCTCTTCATGTAGTCTCCAAGCTCTTTCATATGGTCTCTCCATATTCACTAGTTTGGACTTCTTCACAGCATGGCAGCCTCAAAGCAGTTGTACTTTCCACATGGTACCGGCTTCTAGGGTCCAGTGTTCTAGGAGAATCAGGTAGTAGCTATGAACCAGCTCCAGAAATCACTGATACATACTTTGTTGATTAATAAAGTATGCAAAGTCCACCCAGCTACAAGGTGAAGAGACATAAACTCACCTCTTAATAATAGGAATATCAAGGTCTCATTAAAACAAGAACATACTAGTCAATCTTCTCTCATTTATTTTTAGATTGAGGTAAGTTTGAAACTTGCAGCTAATTTTAAAAATTACAAATATAGATGATTTTACTATTCTTAATTTTAATTAAAGGTAATAAAGAGATGAGTTTTGTGTGTGTGTATGTGTTGTGTGTGTGTGTGCACACGCACGCGTGTGTGGCAGCATTAGATATGGTAGAGAACCGCAGATAATGTGTTAGCATGGATTAATATGGAAAACAAAATTTATTCAGTCTTCCTTTCTCCATAGGGTTGCTATGTATCTACCTTTATATTTTTATTTTTTATTTTTTAATTTATTTATTTTTATTCTGGTGACATTGGTTAATGAAATCCAGTAAGTTTCAGATGTACAATTTAACAGTAAGGCATATATATATATTGCATTGTGTGTTCACCACCTATAGTTAGATTTCTTTTCGTCACCACACATTTGACTCCTTTTACCCAGTCTACCTCCTTCCTCCCCCTTCCCCCCATAACCTCTGGTAACCACTAGTCTATTGTCCATGTCCATGAGTCTCCGTTTGTTTGTCCTGTTTGTTTCTTTTAGCTATGTATCTACTTTTAAAATACACACATTTTCAATTTCTTTCACTCTTAAGAAATATGTAATAATGATAGCCATTAAACTATAAAGAATTTCTGGATAAGAATTCTGGAAAAGGCTCTGGAAAAGGTCTTTGTTCATATGCTGCTTTGTTGCCACTGTACCACTTTACCTTCTTTCTTCCTGGAAGTCAAAAATGTACCTAAAGATATAGCAGAAATATGACAAGTATGATATAGAAAAGCCAACTGGCTTTCATCTAAAAGAGGCCACATGACAGAATTTTGGCCAAAGAGAGACAACAGGGAACAAACAATTGGTTGAGGATCTCATAAAATATTTTAAGGAGGCTGACACTGCTGACTTTTTATTTATTTTTTTAAGTTCTGCCCCTTTGCCTTTTTAGCAACTTCTACCCAGAATACAGTTATGATGGCTAGAAGAGCAGTAGTCCTCTTGAAAACTTGAGTAAAAGAGGCAGATATTGTAATGATATAGTGTAAAGATGAAGAGCCTGGATCCCTGAGTGCATTGTGCAGTCACTCTACTGTCTCCAGACTACCTGCTTCCTTTCTGTTATGTGAGGAAAATAAACCCCTAACTTGATTAAATGAGTATTGTTGGGTTTCTGGTGATTCACACACACAAATACTTAACTCACATGTTAAACAATATAGAAAAGTCACCCCTTGCATGAAGAGCAGGTCCAGGTATCCATTCAGAGTTTATTGAGTGCAGAGCCATTAACTGTATCCTGCTTAGAGTTGACATTAGAACACCTAGAAGACTCAGAGGGTCTGTGTTAACTGAGTGCTACAGTTTTCCAACAGTTTGATAAAAGTTTCAATCTGCAATAGAAGATGGCAGGGCACACCATGTATTTTCTATTCTAACAGAGAAGTTAAATAGGGATAGGTCACGGAAGATTTGGCCAGAGAATTAGGCAAGGACCGAAGAATAGAGATTATGTATTATACTAAATTGTCTTAGTGATTTTTTTTCTTATAATGTGTAAAGATTATATGAATTATTCTGAAAACATTTGCACATTAATACATATGCTTAAGTGGTTTCTATGTCAAGTAAAAGCATTTACTCTGTAATTCCTCATCTCTGAATCTACAAACTATGCACTATTATTATATACTCTTCTCAAGTTCTTCTTGAGATTACTGTACACTTGGCTTAGTTCATGTTTTTGATAACTGTTTATTTCCATAACTAAGAAGATAAGAATTTGAGGTGTTACTTTCAAATTTGGTATTACAGGCCGATCTAATTTTCCAACAGGTGCCATTATTCTAAACCTCTCCTCTATCTGAGTCATGTCTCTCCATGACTCCCCGCCCAAAGAAAATTAAATTATATGTATAATTTTTGGTACAGCAAAGACATCACTATTTAAAGCAAACATTGTGTGACAGTGAGCATAATCCCAACTAATTCATCTATTTGAAAATTTGCCTGTTAATAACTATCTATGTGTTTAACAGGACAAGATACATGTATAACAGAATGAAAAAAAATTAAAAGATCATGTTGCGATATAGAGCAAAGAGCACATGTCTATATTTTTTAAAAACCTTCAGAAATTGAGAATAATTTGTTATAGAACAAAGCTCTTAATGAAGTACAGTACTTGAGATCTTATATTTCACATATCACTTTCAGGGAGTCTGAAATATAAATGCTAGGTTTGGGAAATGCCTTACTTGCTTATTATTAAATGGAGTATACAAAGAAACATACTTCCAAAATGTTTATTAACTACTCTTTTTAACATTAGTAAGATCACCATCAAATATAATCAAGTGATTAAAATGTGTAAAACTTTGGAAAGAAGTACTAATAAATAATAAAAACCAAGCAACATCCCAACTCCTCTTGCCAGGGGTCCTCATGAGAGTGACACCATCTTTAAACCCTGCGTGGCAATCCCTGACTCACCCGCTGTGATGCCCAGGGAAGACAGGGTGACCTGGAAGTCCAACTACTTTCTGAAGATCATCCAACTTCTGGATGGTTATCCAACATGTTTCACTGTGGGAGCAGGCAACGTGGGCTCTAAGCAGATGCAGCAGATCCTCATGTCCCTCCATAAGAAGGCTGTGGTCCTGATGGGCAAGAACACCATGATTTGCAAAGCCATCAAGGGCATCTGGAAAACAACCCAGCTCTGGAGAAACTGTTGCCTCATATTAGGGGGAACATGGGCTTTGTATTCACCAAGGAGGACTTCACGGAGATCAGTAATATGCTGCTGGTCAAGAAGGTGCCATCTGCTGCCAGTGCTGTGCCGTTGTCCCATGTGAAGTCACTGTACCAGCCAAGAACACTGGTCTGGAGCCTGAGAAAACCTCCTTCTTCCAGGCTTTGGGCATCACTACTAAAATCGCCAGAGGCACCTTTGAAATCCTGAGTGATGTGCAACTAATTAAGACTGGAAACAAAGTGGGAGCCAGCAAATCCACACTACTGAACATGCTGAACATGCTGAACATCTCCCCCCTTCTCTTTTGGGCTGATCATCCTGCAAGTGTTTGATAACGGCGGCATCTACAACCCAGAAGTGCTTGACATCACAGAGGAAACTGCATTCCTGCTTCCTGGAGGGTGTCTACAATGTTGCCAGTGTATGCCTGCAGATTGGCTACCCGTTCTATCATCAATGAGTATGAGCAGGTCCTGGCTTTGTTTGTGGAGACTGATTACACCTTTCCATTTGCTGAAAACGTCAAAGCCTTCTTGGCTGATCCATCTGCATTGGTGGCTGCTGCCCCTATGGCCACTGCCACCACTGCTGCTCCTGCTGCTATAACAGCCCAGCCAAGGTTGAAACAAAGGAAGAATCGGAGGAGTAGGATGAAGATATGAGAATTTGTTGATCTCTGACTAATCACCAAAATGCAACCAGCACAGCTAGCTTTATTTGTGAAACAAGGACATAAAGGAAAGAAGGAGGGAAGGAAGGAAGGAAGGAAGGAAGGAAGGAAGGAAGGAAGGAAGGAAGGAAGGAAGGAAGGAAGGAAGGAAGGAAGGAAAGAAGGAAGGAAGGAAGGAAAGAGGAAGGAAGGAAAGAACGAACAAATGAACAAATAAACGAATGAACGAAAAGAAATATTCCAAACAGCCATTTCTTGGATATAAATCAGTTATATCTAAGAAAATGAGAATGTATGTCACCTACTAGCAATGTCTCCATATAATTTAGTATAGTCACAGTTGAGGAGTGATTTTAACCATATATTAGCTAACTCATAATAGATTTGCCTCTACAATTTCTAGTTCCCTTTCAGATACTCTCCTTTGAAAAAGAGACATTATTTCTTATTCACAGCCTGCCCATATATTAATTTATTAACATAATTTCTGATTTTATCTCATTAATTTGCCTTCTTATTTAGGAATACCAAAGGTTAATGTTTGGAGATATTTATTTGTCATTTGCAATTACTTCTTGAGCTATTAATTACATTTTCAGACCAGACAGATTCACAAAATCCTTCACTTTTAGATAACTTTTCCTCTCAGCTTAAATACCTTTAATACATCAATCTCTGTTCTCCTATGTCAAAATATTACCTGTTGTGACCTGGAACACTTTAAAGAGCGCATGTTAGACATGTTTGTCCACAACTGTTTACCTGGAAGGCAAATGAATAATCTGTATTCTGTTCTCTTCATCTTCCAGCTATAGAACAGAGATAACCAGGGAGTGTCTGGGAGGTGGTTGTACATCCCTACCAGCACTGACTCAAAGCTGAAAGGGCGGGTGGGCTATCATCTGGACCAATCTCTTAACACTGAACAGATGAACGCCCAAAGCTACTATAAAAGTAGCTATCTATCATTCAGAAGATTGTATTTTCAACACTTTTGGGTGTTCTTCGGATCTGTATATCACTTTCAGAAATTGTAAACCTGAGACTAAATTAAGTTAGTAATTTTGATTTTCCTCTAATTAAATAGATTGTAACTGAAAGGACTTTTTAACTTGTTATCCCTAGTGTCTGGCAATAATAAGCACTTAATGAATCTTTGTTAATAGTGAAAGAATGTTTCTACTTATGTAAATAATAGCTATTGGCGTATCAGGTACGTGTAAACTATAACAGAATTTTCTTTGTTTATTTATGAGACCCAAATCGTAAATTAAATAATTATCCAGGTACCAATCTTCTTTAAATGAAATGATCACAACTACCCAAAGGAATATTTTCCTTCAGTAATTAACTCATCTTTTTGTATGGTTTCTTTTCATTCTACTCACTATTTAGGTTGGAAAGGTGGGATATCAAACTGAGAAAGCCACTAGACCAGACCAGGTGTGGACTGCTTGCCTTTGGTCACTTATCAATTATGAATAGTATTTTCTATGTCTCTATTTATCTTATGGTTTCCTGCTAAGCATATAAAAAGGAAAGGATCAGAATGACAGTTCAGCAAAATTACAGGGAACAGGTCAAAAGTATAAATTTAGTGTTATCTTTCAGAGAACACTGAGGCACTAAAATTCTAAAACTTAATTCCTGTGACAAGGCTTGTAAAAAGTAAGAATAAAAAAGCCAATCATAAGTCTGGCCCTCTGCCACTAGATAGCAAGAGGAACCATACCAGCTTAATCTGTTTAAGTTACAAAAAAACTGTAATATCTGACTCACAGTTTTGTAATCAGGGTTGAGTGTAGTTCCCTTCAAATAAAGCATTTTATGTGGATGCTTTCTCAATAAGATTTGTTGTGACTATATGTCATTTCATATGTGATTTTATTTTTAAAAGTTGATATTTTAAAAAGAATCTCTAAGCTTTAATAGATTTTAAATGTTTTAAAATATATTAAATTTATTTATGGAAACACAGTTGATTCATTATATAAACTACCATACATAGTCAAAATTTTTCAATTTTCACTTTCATATCCTTTATTTCCCCTGGTCACACGATACATTTAGCCATCTCAACTCTTTAGTTTCTTTTAAACTTTGATAATTCCTCAACCCTGATTTGTCTTTCATGACATTGATATTTTTGAAGATTCTAAGCCAGTTTTTCTATTGATGCTCCTTGGCATTTGTTTCCTGATGTTTCCTTGTGATTAAATTTTGATTATGCATTTTTGGCATTAATATCAAAAAAGTAACATTGTGTTCTTTTCAGCAGATCACATTGGAAGGCATATGTTGTTCGTTTAATCAAATTTTGTTGATGTTAAATATGCACATTTGTTTTTGCTCATTCTAGAACTTCATATTAATTGAACCATGCAGTATATTTCTTTTGTGCCTGGCTTCTTTCATTCAGTGTAATGTTTATTAGATATATTTACATTGCTGCATGTTTCAATCATTTGTTATTTTTATTGCCGAGTAACAATTCTCTAAATCAAAGATTAGTAAATTTTTTCTATAAAAAGCCATATAATAGCTATCCTAGGTTTTTCTGGGCACATAAATAAATGTTACTGTTACATAATCGTCTTTTTAAAATTTTTTATACTCTTTAAAAATATAAAGACCACTTGTGTTCTCAAGCTTCATAAACTCAAGCTTCTAGCCAGATTTGTCAAGTGGTGTAATTTGCCAATGCTTACTCTAAATTAATTCATGATAATATCTTTTATCATTTATGTTTTGATGGGCATTTTGATTGTTTCTCATTTTGAGATAGTAAGAATAAAATTACTATTGATATTTCTGTAGAAGTCTTTCTATGGATATGTTTTCTCATTTTGGTAAAATATACATAACATGCATTTACCATTTTTATTTGTACATTTCAGTAACATTCAGTATATTCATAAAGTTGTGCAACTTTGTGAATCCCTTATCATCACTATCCATTTCTAAAACTTGTACATCATACTAAATGAGAAACTCTGTATCCATTAAACAATAACTTCTTATTTCCCTTATGTACTATGTTTTTATCTTGTATAAGTACCTAGGTGTGGAATTGCTGTATCTTAGGGCAGGTATTTGTTAATTTTATATGAAATTGCTAAAGAATTTCCCAAATGATTCTACCATTATACCCTTTCACAAACACTGCATAAAAGTTGTAGTTGCTCCACATTCTCACTATTTCATATTGTCAGTTTTTCCAAATTTTCACTTTTCTACTGGGTGTGCCATCAGTCATCCTGAGACCTCAGTTTCTTGTTATATTTATCTGCCGTTTACTAGTGTTCCTCCTGCGTGCTGGCTCATATCTGCTCTCCAGAGTGTGAAAGGGAAAAGAGAACTTGAAGATCAAGCAGTTTCGTACAAGTATGTGATTCAGAAGATGCACCTGTTTTTTCCACTCCTAGTTTACAGAGCAGACTTAGGTTGCAAAGCCACCCATTTCAGTGAGTAGCAGCAAAATGTAATGTATATTTGAGCAGCCACTTGTGGTTCTATAATCCTAGAGTTATTTAATAAAGAAAAAAAGGAGAATGGATGTTTAGAGATAGTTATCATACTTTTTTATACTTTCAAAACGTGTTATAGGTAGGTTTATGTTATCTTTCCTTTTCTAATATTTACCTAAGTTTTCTAGCCAGCACACAAGCTGATATTGTCTTATTCATTTAAAAACCAAAAAGAATGAAAGATGTTATATGTTTTAAAAATTTGTTTGATATCCCTACAAAAAGAAAGGAAGAAAGGAAGGAAGAGAAAGAAAAAAAAGAAGACAAAAAGTTACCCTTCTCTAGTCATTCTCGAACAGTAAAATATTAGTGCTAAAAAAATTTTAGTGCTTGTGGAAATTTCAGCGAGACCAACTTAGGAACAATTTTCTGTTCTACAATGCTCTATAATGAGCAATTATATTCTTTTCTTTAGACATTTTTGTGTATCTAGAACTGATTTTTTTTTATAAGCCAGCCATTCCAATATTGTGCAACTCAAATTGATAACATAGATTTTTTTTAATTGGGCCAATGTTCACAATCATTTTATATTTATTAATAAGAACTATATTAATTTCTTAAGGTCAATATCTCATTTGGCACTTTCTACTTAACAGAATTTTGTGGGTTGTTTTGTACTTCGCAAAAATTATCTTGGATTAATATATTATTTTCAGTTTATATAAAACAATTATTTTCCTTATTTTGGTTAAATGACACTAAGACAATAAAAATATTTACATTTGATAATGGTTTCCTAGGTGTTAGTTTTCCATAATATATTCTAAAATATAAACTGTTATAATATATTTTAGTAAATTTAATAAAAATTACAATGAGGTAATTGCTGAACTAAAATCAAGTTCATAATCTTTTCCTTTACAGTAAATCACCTTTTTATTTCATGAATAAATATTTAATGAATGCTGCATATTTCAGGATCTAGAGTACTATTTGATCAATAAATGTATGATCAAAGGTCTCCACAAAATAGTTGGAGTGTTAAAAGTGCCTATAAATTACTTAATTTGCGAACAGTATAAAGCTTAACCACTTTATTGAGGTGTTTGTTGCATATGCAGGTCTGTGTAGATTTCTGATGTCAGTGAAAAGTTCTTTAATTTATTCCATCATATACAACCTACTTTGGTGACTACTTTAGAGTCATTAGAAAGTTGATTAAAATAAAACACAGTTCACAAGTTTAGAAACTACCTTTCAGAATTTCAGGATTTTCTAGAAAACATGTCCAGGGCCCATGTGCCCTTTCTGATGACTTTATGTATTTTATCAACCAAAAGCAATTTCTGCAAGCTAAACTGTTGATTTCATCAAGGCATAGTACTATCGGAAATTATTTTATTCTATGTTCTATAGTATTTGTTAATCTCAATTGTCACAAAAGCTCTAGAAATAACCTCATGTTTTTCATATTGTGGAGTTGTGAGTAACCTGGGGACCTACTATTTGGAATTGGCATCTGAAGTTCTTGGTGTAACTGCACATAAACTTCATAGTTTTTTTCTTTGATTCAAACTGGGTTTGCACAGATCATGGCATTGTTACTCACTTGCTTTTTCCAACCTTATCCTTCTTTCTCTGTATGCCTTCTCCTTTAATCATTTAGCTTTAGGACGTAATAACTGAGCCTCAGGTCTGTAATCATGAGGACAATAGGTTTCAGTTGGACTTTAGACTAAGGATTACATTTTGAATTTAGATGTGTTTTAGCCCCAGGCCCATCGTGGCAGACAGTCCTACGCAGGCCATGGGACCAGAGGGGTTGTTGCCATGGCTGATCGCAGAAACTGACACAATGACCAGTAACCTCATCTCCCTCCAATTGTCTAATCAGTAGCATGCATCCACGACCCTGAATCCCTTAGATTTCATGACTACTGATTTTTTCCTACGTAAGCTGGGCTCCTGAGACACCCTGGGAGCCAGGCCTTTGAGCAATAGCTCGCCTGTGTCTCTGGGACTTGCAACTCTCCAAAATAAATCCTTAATTTCTTTGCTGTAAACCTGTATGCATCTGATTGACATATGCAGGCAGATAGAACCCTTTTGCTTTGGTAACTATGGAACTGAGCTCTTAACCTGTGGGGTCTGGGTTAACTTCGGTTAGTGTTAGAATGGAACTGAATTGTAGAACAGTAGCTGGTGTTGTAGAACTGCTCGGTGTGCAAAAAACCCTACACATCTGCTGCCAGAAAGTTACCAACCCAAAAGCTATGTGCCTGACTCTTTTAAAAGGCCAAAACTCAAAATGTCAAAATTTGAAGTAAGGAAAGTGTCACCACAAGAGGGCGCCGAGAGATCCCGGTTCTTTCCGCAGACGCAGTAAAGAATTACAGATCAGAAATTTAGGAAAAGTAACATTTATTAAAGTGAATTTCAAGAGAAAAAGAGGCTATGCCAGAAATAGCCATAGTCCTGCAGAGTGCAGGATGTATACCTCATATTGGCCCTTGACAAGTGGTTACAGGGGTTAGTGCTAGATGATTGGCATGTGTGGTCAATTGATTGACTTTAGCTGATACATAACCCTTTGTCTATTGCACATGTGGTTATCCGGAATTCAGTCTCTTATAATTAGATTCATGAACTTCTGGGCATGTGTATGATACTGTAATGATGGTATAATGAAACTAAGATCAAAGAAGGTCAGTAAATGTACTAACTGCGCCAGCACTTGTGGCCAGACTAAACCAGAGGTTATTTTTGTGGTTTTTACTTCCTTGTATTCTAGGATATAATAGTAATTTTTAACTGTAAAATGGGTCTTTTGGGGAGATTTTAAGGGAGGTCTCTGGGTTGGGCCTTCATTCCCCCATCGCTCATGTCTAGCTATCTGCCTAACAGAAGCTTTATTAAACAAGAAAATGCCAATATGAGAAGATTGAGGGGGCGGGGGGGGGGGGAATTCAAATCCATTTTAGGAGAGCACAGAATTCAGGCTTATTTTTTGTCAAGGGAAGGGAAAATGGGAGTGGCTGTTTTTGTGAAAACTCAAACCCCAACCAGAATTCCTATAAACATTAGCATACCTAAAGTTGGAACTATAAGCCTGAGGGTCATGGGAACAACCCAGGCCCATAAAAGATGGAATCAGAAAGATGGAGCAAATTTTTTCACTGTTACAAGAAGTGTTGTTGGGTATGGTGGTAGTGTAAAGATAAAGGAAAAACACACAGAAGTTTTTCCTACACACCACCTTAGCCAATCAATGCTTATAAAGAATCAACTTTACTATTGCTTGCTTGATTGTTTGTTCTTTTCTTCACAATTGCCACCTCTTTTATTTTATCTTCTTAATCATATTAATAATCATTGGCTCCTTAATCAGTTCATCACTTATTAACTCTTCTGCAGAATGACTCTACAAAATCCCAGTGTCTATCAGGGTCCTGTGTACAACAGAACTTTCACATAATTATACGACTGGATGAAATTTAACAGTAGGTGGAAAAAATATAACACAATATACATATACATATGCAGTTTTTTTTTAATATGCTTATTTATCAACCCACTCAAATCAACTAAAGACTGGAGATTGACCAGATCTTCAGTGCCTACCTCTTCTCTACGGTGTTCTTTCTAGCCTTCTTAAATAATGCTGGACATGTTTTTGTATTTCTTGAAGTCTCTAAGATTCCTTGTGTTGTTTGAAAATATATAAATAATTATTTCTGTTATAAATAATTGTTATCTATAAATGCTAGAATCTGTATTTACAGATAGGAAATTTAAAGTAGAGCTGTATTGTATCTTAATTCACCTTTTCCTTGGATAAAGTTAGCAATTATTGCATTTTCCAGTCTCAGTTTCAAGAGAATCCTTTGTTCATTTAAAATTTTTTAACTGTAAGCAGAATAATATTACATTAAGTTTCTCAAATTATGTAGAAAATCATATTCAGACTCTTAATTATTTTATTAGTCTATTATAATAAAATGATACTGGAAACAAAAAAAATGTAGAAGGCAGCAAGTTTTAACTCTGGAGGGCATTTATTAAGTCAATGTGGAAAGTGCTTCTGCGTATAAATTATTGTCACTGTCAAATAAATTCAGATAATGTGAGCAAAAGATAGTACAATTAAAGTAAACTTCTTTTCAGCTGATGAAATACTTTTGTACATCTGTAGGACTGAGGTGTCCATTGTGACACCATAGATGGACATAGGCAGTTTTACACTAAGAATAATAAGTCAGAAAAAGAAAGACAAATATTTTTCTTGTCATAGTTTTAGTTTCTCATGAGTTGAATTTTTCTTCTGCCATTCAGTTAACTGAACTGCATAAGGAAATTTAGTTTAGTTCCTACATGTAAAAAATAAACATACCATAAAATAAAGCAAAAATAAATAAAATATATTGTCATACCCCTCAAAATTGTACTGATTTTTAAATGAGAATATGGAACATCAGGAATACATTAAGTTAGATTAAATGGGAATTAAACCTAGAACATTGTATGAGCATTAAGTGAATAAATTATTACTGGAAGTATTACCTAAAATGATTAATGCTACCATTTTGGTTATTTGTTACAATTTTATGAAAAGTCCATTGTAAACCAGGAAACACTGCAGCTTGATGTTTTATTATTGACAAGCCAAACTACAGTTTTGGGATATATTGTACTGTATCTAGAAATAGGAAGCAGAAATATGAGGTCGAGGCAGTTTTGTGCATAAAGTCTGTCTTAATTATAATGATATACTAACTACAATGCCAGGATTTACTAGATAATTTTTTTATTCTCAATTAATTCATCATATGAGAATGCAATCTGATGTTGTTTCTTCTAGATGTTATTACTACAAGATTTAAAACTATGCATATATTTTTATCCATAGTATTGAAACATAAAGGGAAATGTTTGTCAAAATTTTAACCTGTATTATAGATAATATTTTACTTAATTACTGATGCTCAAGATTTATTTGAGATTTTTGTATTAATTCAACAAACCTTTGTGGAGCACTAACTATATCTGATACAAGAGAAACAAAGTAAAAAATTCCTAGTCCTCATCTTGGTCTGGTTCTTAAATCTGTCTAATATATTGTTAGAGAGGACAGTAACTCTTGAGTTTTAGAGTTATAAGGTAGTTAAATTCCACCCTCCCCGTTCCTTGAAGAAAGATACTGTAGCAAGAGGTGATAAAACTGTACTTGGGCAGTCTTCTGTGACAGTCTTTTACCTTAAATGAGAAGTTCACAACAGTTAAATAAAGACCATTAATGGACTATAAACTCTTAAGATTGTGGTTCTGGGAGATACCAGAAACAAGAATTTAAAAAAAGATCAACTATATTGGTTGATAGGTTAGTCATTAGAGGAGATAGCATTTATAAAGCCATTCTTTGAGAACATTAAAGACTGTTTTGCATAGAGTTGAATGTTGACTTTATCTTTGCATATTTTTAAGGTTTCTTAAGAGGACAGTTTTAGATTAACAAAAGCAAGTGCTATATCCTTCCTTCCTTGAAAATAGGAAATTTCCAGACTCCCAAATCAGACTAGCTTAATCTAGCTTTTAAAAAATCTAATTATATCATCTTTTCTTTATCTTGTTGTATTATGCAACAACAAGATAAAATATGCCAAATGCCTTACAGAGGTTAGTTTTATGATTTTGTTTCAATAAATTAAAACAACCTAAACTACAGTGAAATTTTTCATATATATATTAAAGGAAATGCATGTGTAGTTACATGAGGAAGACACTCAAACATTTTGTTGTAAAATCTACCATCGTGACTTGTTCATATTGCAGATACACTATCCTTAAAAATGTGATTTTAATTGATTCCTTGAGCATCCAGGCAGAGAATTGTCATTCAAACATGAAAACCTGTATATTTTGTATTGCCATAATTGTCAGATTATTTTAACTGAATTTGGACTAAATATCTACATGTGTATTTTGATGCAGTGCCTTTTGAACATCTGTTTTTGACAACCTCAATATAAAGGAATCTAGCTAGGAATTTTAAAGTATTATTTTTTGTCAATAAAAACACCAATAGTATGTTGTTGTCAAGCATTTCTTCCAAGACATTAATTGTTATGTATTTCTGATGAGATTTTAATGCAATTGATATAAAAAGGTAGAAAATGTCCGAGACCATTTTCAATCTCCTAATTTAGTTTACAAGCACTTTCTCTTTCCTTAAGGTTCCTGTGGTGTAACATGAGTATATTGCAAGTGCTTCTGTGATGTCACTACACCAACATAGAACAACTCAATCAAAAGCATTAAAGTGAAGATATACAGGGGCCAAAGGACTTTTAGAATATACATGAAAACCTAGCCATGACTTCTAGGTAGAGATTCTAACATATGGAATAAAAGAGATATTGTTCTGGGTATGTCCATGTGGGGACTTTAAATTTCGATTGACAACTATTTAATTTAAATACAACACACCATAGAGTACAAACTGTAAGAACTAACTCATAAAACCCCACTTCATTCCTCCATTGCATCACCCATCAGAGCTAGTGGCAGAACTTTTCTTGGGTGATACTCACTTGAGAACATCTCAAAACATTTTTCTCTACTGTAGATTTTAAGGCATAATTTGTCCCAATAAATTTTATAAACTCAGAGAACACCATGCATATAAGACCATGAGCATGTTTACTTAAATTTCTGGATTGACTGCTTTATAAGGAACACAAATTTGCCATAAGTTTAGTACCTATTATATGGTTCTTTTGTAATGAAAACAAATTTCATAATAAAAGCAAATAAAAAAAAATAAACCTAACTTTTAGGATGAAAATAAAAAAAATTAGAGATTTCTTAATATACTTTTAAAAAGTCGAGTAAACAACATATGTAATTACTCTGTAAGGAAATGCTGCTAAATTAAAACAGTCATTCTATTAGTACATACACCTGCTGTTTGTAGAACTTGTTTCTAAGTAATGTAATTCCTGAACAAGATATTTTCTCTAGTTCATCTCCTTGGGGAATTTTTCCATTTCAATTTTCTGCCTTCGTCTCATTTATGTTAGTACCTCATATAGTAAATTATAATAGAATATTACAGGGTGAGCAAGATTTTATGATGAAATGTCTCTGTAGACTTTATAGTCTGTGTTTCACTTTGGAAGATAGGGAATATAAAATCATTTCCTTTTAAAATATTAAAGCCTATCATACCAGTCCTGAGATCACAGTATTTCTTTAAGAACTCCAAATACATTCTCAGTGTCAGTCAAAACTAGAGGAGTGTCATTCACACATGCTATTCTTCTAGAACACCTTGTCAGGAATTGAATACAAAGACTTTTAAAACTGAACTTTATTCTGAAAACCTTTTTAAAAATTATTTTTATTTATTTTGTTTTTACTTAAAGAAGTTATTTTTTCCAAATATATCTAATAATGTGTTTATCCACTGTTAAACAAAAACCTTTGAAGCTGAAAGCTTTTGTGAAAGAAAGGGTTTACTGAGCCCTATGCTGGCCAGAAAAGGACCAGGTCCTGGGACATACATTCTAAACCACCAGCAGGAGGGCTAGATGGAAAAACAAACTTGTTCATTTGTTTTTTTCTGACAGATCTCTTTTATACAGTGAGTGTGGGGAAGAAAGATGTAAATTGCTTTGAAAGAATTTACACCTGGCTCTAGACAAGGAGGGCAGGAAAAAGTAAAGTGGGGGCAGTTCTAATATAGATGCATGGTCCTAAGGAAGAAATATTTGCTACTTCTTGACTGATTGTGGGTAAAAGTCTGAGAAGTTCAAACATAATAAGTAGAATGCAGTGGCCTCTGGTGATCACCTGTTTTTTAGACAACAGACTGAAAGTTGATTCAAAGTTTTCAACAAACATTTAGGAATTGTTAGTTTTGGCTCATAGCTGTTAACTGATTACTTCAGTTGTCAATTCCACTCTCTGGTCAGCTGTAATTTAATTTAGGACATCTCAGAATTTTTATCACCACTTCTATTAAAAAATAAGCGAATGTTCAATTACATAGATTAAAAATAATAGATAACAATAATAATAAATAATATAGTGAGACATTTATTATATTCCAGATACTGCCATGTTGTATACATTTAATTTTGTTATGATTATACTCTGTGTGTGTACTTGTTAGTGTATGAGTTTTATTTATCTGTCAATATGATCCAAATTATTTTAATTTTCCACACAAGTATCAAAATCTCTCATCTTTTTTTTGGCCACTTAAAGCTAACTCAAACAGCTATGCTGTTAACTAATTTATTTTGTTTATAAATTTAAAAAGAATATTTAATATTTTAATATAATGACAAACAAGTAAAAAAACAAAAATGATATATGTTATTATCTAGATGTCATTGGTAACAAGAAATAATTACATATGTAAGTTATTAGATGTGTAGAACTTTCATGTTATTAGACATGGTAGAACACTAACAGTGCTAAGGAGTCCAAAATAAAAAATAACCCTTAAGTTATTAACATTAGTAAGTTTTTGTGTATGCATGATTTTGTCCTGAATAAGATATGTCAACAAGTATTAATTATTTTATATATTCCTATCTCTTTTCAGTTAATACATACAGGTCTATGTCACTTATTTAATAAATAGTATACTGCATCATAGGTATGTACTATTACTCATTTAAATAGTTCCATATTAATGGGAATTTTTAGTTACCATCTATATTTTACTATTACAAAAATTAATGAGCTTACTAGGTGTGTTTGTGGTGGGGAAAGGGTGTCTGTCTTTTACCATAAGAAAAATTTATCAGTGTGTCTTTAGGGTTAATTCATAATAGTGAGGTTATTGTGTCAAAAGGAATGTGAATTTTAAATTTCAATAGCTGTGGCTTAATTGTGTATTCCAAAGAAATTTAGTGTGCCTTATCAACAACAATGTATGAATATGGCTATTTTCTCATATTTTCACCAGTACTAGGTATCATCTCACATTTTAAAACTTTTGCCTGGTTGTTCAAAAATGACATCTTACTTTCTTTTAATTTGCCAAAAGGATTTTTTTGATACTTTTTAAAAGTATCTTAAATAGTTACTTTTAAGTGTTTATCACTTATACTTTTCTGATATCGACCACTTCTAATAATTATAGCTAACTTATAATTGGTTGTTATTATAATCTTTGCCTGGTACTAACCATACCTTAAATTCATTTGATCCTCTAAATCAATCTAAGAAATAAGTATTATCCTTATTCCAATTTTACAGATGAAGCAGTTAAGGCATAGAGATTGAGTGACTTGCTTAAATTCACACAGTAAGTAATTAATGGAGTCAGCATACAAAATAAGGCAGCCTGACTCCAGAGGCCATGCTCTTAACCTCTATTATATGGGTTGTTTTTTAGAAGGCAAGAATGACTCTAAACTGTTGCATTTATTTTCCACTGAATAACTGCAAGTTAAAGATTGTGATAAAATCTGGGGTTTTTTTTGTAAACAAAATTATAGCTAATAAGCATGTACAAATCATCAAATACAATTTGAATATTCTTTGACTTCCCAGAATTAGAAAATGTATATGTTAATTGAGCACATTTAATTTAACTGTGAATTTCAGAGGAAACTTCTTGGAGGAGATAGTGCTCTTAATAAATCCTTGTCTATGAGTGGATCATTAATGAAGCCATGAAATAAAAAGAGTGAAGGAAATGAACATTGAATTTTATGGTATATGGGTGGCATGGTACAAGTTTGGTGCAAATAAGGAGTATACTTCAAGAAGAGAAATAAAGGGAGATGAACCTAGGTAAATCAAGAGTAGTGCATGGATTATATAGCATGTTTCTGCTCACTAATATTTCTGTGCTCTTCTATATCCCATCTCTAACAGTACTAGGAAGTTAAAAATAAAAAATAACCCTGAAGTTATTAACATTAATAAATTTTTATGTATGCATAATTTTGTCCTGAATAAGAGATATATGTCCACAAATATTAATCATTTTATATATTTATATATCATCAAATACATATTGTATATTCTTTGATTTCTCAAATTAAAAGATGGCTAAGACAAAAATTGGACACAATAAGGAATTTCATAAATGTAGTAGTAGATGCTATGATGATGATATGTTAATTGAGCATATTTAATTCAGCTGCGAATTTCAGAGGAAACTTCTTGGAGGAGATAGTGCTATAAATAAATAAATAAATAAATAAATAAATAAATAAATAAATAGGTCCAGGCAAGACATATAACATATAATATTCTATTCCTACTCTATCTTTCTTTCCTGTTTTGGCCACGGTCATGGTGTGGTTTTAGCATTGTATGCTACATGGACTAACTACAATGAACTCTTAGTCATTGTCCATTTTGCTTTTGTCACATTCTCTTCTTTAAGTTCTTGAATGGTCCAAGACTTTTATTTACTATGGACTACTTTGTTCTGAGTTAGACTTAAATCTTTTCCCCTAGTTGTTCATATATCTGACTTTATCAAATGTCCCCAGCTCGGAGGGCTTACCATTATATCTCAAAGCAAGTATTCAGTGAATTAGGAGAAAAAATTTTTTCTGATATGCTATCTTCCAAATGTTATGGAAGCACTTCTAAAGGAGCTTATCCAAAAGTATGAATTCACAATCATATGGAGCCAATGAAACAACCAAAACTGGGCTGTGAAAATCTCAGACAACTCGACAGGAGAGGGTCTATATTAGTTTCCCACTGCTGCTATAACCAACTTAGTGGCTTAAACCAATACAACTTTATTATATTATTGTTCTGGAGGTGAGAATTCCAAAACTGGTTCCACAGGGCTAGAATCAAGGTATTAGCTTGGTTATGTTTTTATATGGAGACTCTAGGGAATAATATGTATTTTTGCCCTTTTCAGTTCCTGGAGCTTACCCACAATTCTTAGCTAGTAATTCTTTTCCATCTTCAAAGCCTGCAATCACCAGTTCAGTCTTTCTCCCTTAACTCATCCTTCTTCCACATTTAATGACCCTGTGTTTATATTGTGCCCACCTAGATAATCGAAGATAATTTCCATCTTTTAAAGTCAGATGATTAGCAACATTCATTTCATTGTAATATTAATTTTCTTTTGCCATGCAAAATATATTCACAGGTTTTGGGGATTAGGATGCAGACATCTTTAGGAAGCCATTACTCCGCCTGACAAAGAGTCACAAATCACATTTTACTATAAATAGATATTTTGTCATCATTAAAATAAATATTTTCTAGAATGCCATATTTTAGGAGTGGATCAGCGTGACTAGTTCATTCAGTCAATTTAACTTTTAGAAGATGATATGTTTATATTAAAATCATTTTGGCAATTGACTTTAAAGTCAGCTTCCTATAAATACCAAATGTTAAAGACCTGGATATTTTGAGGGAAGTTAGCTCAAACATAAAAAGGTAACTAAACTGTAGAAAACAGAAATGGAAAATTTTAACTACATTTATATTAGGAAGGACCCGTAATGTATTGTAGAAATACCTGACACAAAGTTCAAATAGTTTATTTACTAATGGGAAAAGACAATAAAATCTTTATTCTGCTTCACACATCAAAGGGAGAAAATATTTTTAAATAGCAAAATGTAACACAATTTGAAGGCAAAATATACATCAAAATGGTATTTCAAAATACTACCTTTTTAAAAATATATATTTTAAAGATGATCATGTAAAATGATGGTGATAACCAGATATTTTTCACCTGGTTGGGGAATGGATAATTAACCTAAATTAGGGATATTACAAGCACAATATGAGAAATTTCAACATGTGAATGGATGCTGCTTACTCTAGAATTTACATTATAGATGATCTTCACCACACACTCAAAAGCATCCTCCCATTTGGGAGACAAGAGAGCAGATGTCCATGATACAAGTCTCTCTCCTAGAAAATGTCATTTTGCTGAAGCTGCATGTGTAAAAAATTAAGCTGACTGGCATTCTGGCTGGCGCTGACATAACAAAAAAAATAGTAGCAGTCAGACTGACATGTGCATAATTGCTAATTAGCAATTATGGTCCTTCGTAACTAGCTAACTGGCCCTTCAACAGTCAAATAAAATTATTGAATTTTTTACTAATGAGATCTTAAATATTTTTTGAGATACCTAATTCAGTAGCATAAGATTCCATCATTGGAAACTCTGATACATTTTACACTGAATAAATTAAAATTAATGTATTACCCCATTTTGAGATGAGGAAATTAAATGCCAAAAAGATCAAGAAGACAATGTTACACAGAGGCAGAGGCCAGGATTCATTACCTAAGTTGGTCTAGAATCTGCATCTCTTAATGCAAAACTATACCTGTAATGAAACCACTATCCTGATAATGAGACCACAGGAGACCAAGGCAACAAAAAGTCAGTAAAGGCTTTTAGGTAAGTTCGTAGTTATCTTTCCCTTTGATCTACATTTGTCCAATTCAAATTAACCAACCAATACACTTAAATAAACAAACAAGCAAGGCAAACATACAGATTAAAAACCACCAAGCTAACAAAACTATATATTTTATATCCTGTAGAATAAACCGTGTAATGTTTCATTGAGAATTTCTGCCATAAAGACAAAATTATCTAAATTCTATGAGTAAAAAATCTGTTCCCACAATATAAAATTGTAAATTGAGCCAATAGACAGAAGATCTGGGCATGTTGTTAACGGAGTGATTGTTTTTGACTAGTAGCATGTCCCACATAGAAGCATTTATGTCCTTGCCACAGAAAGTTCTTGCATTTAACTACAAAGAATAGTATTTTTAAAGAATGCTTAATGCTGGAACAATACTAAATTGAATCTCTAATAGTAACACTTTAAATGAATCCAAACTGTAAAAATAATGTCTTCTACTTAATTACTTTTCTAGAACTGTAAGGTACTTACATATTCTCACTCTAAATACATATGCATTTATTTTCAGCATTTGTTCAAGGCTTATTCAAATGTCATTTTCCAGTGTTTTTTAGGTTATGCAAGCAATAACATCATTTTATTGTCTGAATAACTTTTGTATAAGCTCTATAACACTCAAATATACAGACAGATTCCTCTTTTGCCTTTTGGATCTAATTTTTTAGCTTAACTTTATGTTGTTTTTTAATATTTGACGAAATGAATAACATTTGAAAATGACTATTCTTCAGGGATATTTCCTTTTTCTATAATTGGTTTTCTCATTTACTGCTTATTTTTCTGAAAAATATACTTTTAACTTTATCTTTTTTGTTTATATAATTTTGATTACATAAAACATCATGAATTCTCTATGGTCTTTAACCAGACTCATCACTTTTAAGTATTTTTCTTATTTGCTGTATTATACATAATATGTTATAAACATTGAGAAAAATTTGCAGTCATACTGGCCTCCTACCCATAAATATTTTAGGGTGTATCTTTTAAGAAAAATACTTTCTTATAAGGAATCATAGTACAATTAGGAAAATAAAAATATATTGACAATTAGCAAAACAAAGAATACATTGTCATGACTATTCTATAATCCATACTCTATATTCAAATTCTACTATTTTTCCAGTAATGATCTTCATTTTGGTTTTTAATTCAGGATCCAGGTCAGTATCACACAATGCGTTTGTTCATCCAGTTCGTCCAGTTCATCTCTTTAGAACAATTCTAACAATTTGACTTATCACTATCTTTCAAAGTTACTTTGTAGAATGGTCTCAGTGTGGGTTTGTCTGATAGCTCCTCTTGATGAAACTTACTTAATGCATTTTTAAGAGGAAGTAATGCTATGTCATTCCCAATGTATCATATTAAGAGGCATATGATGGTTTATTTCATTATTGATGATATACACTTTGATTAATTGCTTAATACTTCCAGTTTTCTCTATTGTATAGTTATTATTCTGTTCTTTGTAATTAATAAGTAATTTTTGAGGAGATGCTATGTATTTATACAAAAATATTTTATTCTTTAATTCTTTATTAAACTTTAATTCTTTAATGTTAGCTTTATTGATAATTTTTGCTTGACTCAATTATTAACATGATGTCAAATAGAATTTTCTAAGTCTATTATTTCTTCTACTTTTATTAGTTGGCATTTTACTCTAAGCAAAAGCATTCTTACTTATTCTTGATTATTAACATATCAATATAGATTCATGATTGTAATTTTATTTAATGGGTTATAGGTTACAATCTGTTAATATTATTATGGATTTTGATGCTTAATTTTTATCAAACTTGGGTGGTGAGATGCCCTGTAGCTTACACTTGTGCTCTCCTCCCATGTCCAGACATATCCTGACAATTCTCATATTTATGGTATAAAAAAAATTCCTTTTAATGGGAAACTGTGTTAAGAAGTAAGACCTGAAATCAGATTATTATTATTCTTAAAATGTCCATACCACCCAAAGCCATCTATAGATCCAAAGCAATCTTTATGAAAATTCCAATATTTTTCAAAGACATAGAAAGAAACAATTCTAAAATTAGTATGGAGCCACAAGAGACTCCAAAAGCAATCTTATTGAAGATTAAAGCTGGTGGTATCACATTTCCTGATTTCACGCTATATTACAAAGCTGTAGTAATCACAACTGTCTAGTACGTACATAAAAACAGACACATAGACCAATGGAACTGCTGTAGGGGAGGAAAAATAATTTTTCTTAGACCCTTCTAATTTCTCCTGGCTGGTCTAATAGTAAAATTGACATAAGAGAGATTAACAGAAGAAAATCACCAAATTGACTATTTATTTACATTTGGGGGTTCCATAAGAATATGGGCCCCAAGGACAAATCAGGCAGTTGAGGCTTATGTTTTATCCCAAACTAAGAAGATAGAGGTGCAGGAGTGGGTAATGGTTTTGGATTTCAAAGGGCAGAAAGGCAATTCACCTGAAGATGGAAAAACTAACTTTTGGTAAAGGAATGTTTGCTAAACCATCTTTAACAATGGAACACAGAGAGGATTTTAATCAAACAGGCCTTGCTAGGTTCCTCCCTGTCTACCACACACCAGTTAATATTAAATTATAGTTATCTATGATGATATCTCCCTTACTGGAGCAGCTCCTCTGTCTAAATTCTTTTAGGAAATTAGGAGAAAGTCAAAGTTTCTTCTAGAGTCTTTAGTTTCTGAACATAACCAGTTTAAAATAATCAATATTTCCAAAGGCGTATTTTTAGATGGCAAAGTCTGCTCTCCTCTCAGAATAGATTTGAGAGTCCAGTAATAAATGCATTTATATATGATCATGTAATATTTGACAAGGGAGCTAAGAATAGTTCATGGGGAAATGGTAGTCTCTTAAAATGATGTTGGTCAAACTGGATAATCACATGCAGAAAAATGAAATTAGACACCTCTTATACACCACTAACAAAATTGATTAGAAATAGATTAAAGAAAAACATGACTTGAAACCCTAATGACCTTTGACATTGGTCTGGCATTGATTTTTTTGGATAAGACACTAGATATGTAAGCAACAAAAATAACGATAAACAAGTGGGACAACATCAATCTAAAAAGCTCTGCACAGCAACAACAAAACAACAACAATCAACAAAATGAAAAGACAACATAAAGAATAGAAAAAAAATATTTGCAAACCATCTATCTGATAAAAAGTTTGTATCCAAAATAAATAAGGAACTTAACACAACTCAACAGTAATAAACTAATCCAACTGAAAAGAAAAAATGAGCAAAAGACTTGAATATACATCTTTCCAAAGAAGATATACAAATTGCCAACAGGTTTATGAAAAGATGCTCAATTAATCTGCAGAGAAATGCAAATCAAAACTACACATCTGTTAGAGTGGCAATTATCAAAAGGACAGGAGATAACAAGTGCTGAAGTGTGGAAAAAAGGAATTCGTGCCCTCTATTAAGAGGAACGTAAACTGGTACAACTCCTAAGAACAGAATGGAGATTCCTCAAAAAAGTAAAAATAGACCTTCCATATGATCCAGCAATCCCACTTCTGAGTACATGTCTGAAGAAAATGAAATTACTATCTTGAAGTGATGTCTGCACTTCTGTATCCATTACAGTATTATTAACAACAGCCGAGACAGGGAAACAACCTAAACCATCAAAGGATGAATGCATTAAGAACATGTAATATATATTTCAAATAGAATATTATTCAGCTGTAAAAAGAATATGCTGCCATTTGACAAAGGAAGACTAATATTGTATGATCTAATTTATATGTGCACCCAGAAAATGCACCCAGAAACAGAGTAGATTGGTGGTTGCCAGGAGGAGGTGGGGAAAATGAGTAAAGGTAGCCAGAGGATGCAAGACTAATATGTTCAGGATGCAAGACTAATATGTTCAGGAGAGCCAATGAACAGCATGGTGACTGTATTTACCAGTATCGTATTGTATATTTAAAGTTGGTTTGAGAGTAAATCCTAAAAGTTCTGAACAGAAAAAACGGTAAGAATGTAAAGTTATCGATGTGTTAGCTCACCTTATCGTGGTAATTATTTTGCGATATATACATATATCAAATTATGTTGCACAATGGAACAATTAATATTTCAATTATATAGCAATAAAATGGAAAAAAAACCTGGCTCCAATTTTTCTCATAATAGTGACTCAGTTGCTCAGTTTTGAAAGAATAGTAGTTTTGATTTTTTAACCTATACCAATTAAAACTAACTAGAATTCAAAATTGTGACCATTCTTTTTGTATTTAAACTGAGGAGACGTATGGATATACATATATAATATTATCTATAATATTTAAGATCAAATTTTTAAAATAAAATCTATAACTACTAGTCAAATGTTACTTTATTTCATTAAGTATCACTTGACTAATTGAAAGTGACACCTGGAAAAAAGATTATAAAGTGATTTAAAGAATGACTTTTTAAGAAAGACACCTTCATCTTCTGGTTAGTATGCTAAGAGAGGCTAGAGGCCACTTTGGTTTATTAGTGACTAATCTGTCCATTCAAAGTTCATTGAACCCAGTGAATTGCATTTGCACAAAAATTATGGTATCAGTTCATATGATCTGTAGCTCTCTTATCTAATTGAAGAGAAAAATGAAAATTTCCTGGGTTATAAGCTCTAGTATCAGTGAAAGCCTGCTGAAAACAATCTTTTCCCTCATTCTTTACAACAGGGCAGCTTTAGCTACAACTGAGTGTTCTGTAGGCCACCCTTAGGGCCTCTCGAAGCACATTTTACAGATGACTTGTTGTTTTCACAAGAAATCTTACTTTCATGTTCCAAATAGCAAGTATTGAGATCTGGAAGAAGTGCCATGGAGGCCTCATCCGTCACTCTGTGCTTGACAGTCTTCAGGCAGAAATTTCTGAATAGAAAACAGGTACTATCTGTCACACGATATTTCATCCTACACCCTTAGTATCTTGCAATTTTTGTTGGTTGGTTATATAACAGGCATGCTGAGCTTAAGCTAATGTGTTTTCCATCCCAAATGGCACAGCCGTTTTTTTTCCTCTTGCATTAAGCACTGAGCAGGTGGTGTTTTCTAATCATTTATGTTCATTCTGTCTGCTGTTGTGAGCAAGAGAGATCATAGATGTGCTCAGTGGCCCTTGTAGACAAATGGTGATGAATAGAACAGTAAGAGTCTGTTTTGACCATGGAAGCTTCTAATTTAAAAACCATGGCAACAGAAGTGTGGAGGTGGGGCCAGGCTCTGTCCTCTGTCATCCAGAAATAATTCAACATCATCTAAAAGCCATTTGTCTTGGCTCTGTTTATTGTTGAGAAATGATGAATTGGAGCATAGAATGAGTAGTAGAAGTGACAGGATGTTTTCTTTGGTTCAAAATACAAAGTTTTGTCAATGACCATTTACAAACATTTCATTTTTTTACATTTATTAGAATAATAAGATAAAGGAAAATAATGCTGACATTTTCATGCTCACAATGTCAAACAAAAGTGTCTCAATGTGTGGTCAGAGCTTTACACATAAACAAGATATTGGCTTTCTCATCCAATTTTAACAGTAAGAGTTGCTTTTTTGTTCCCTCATTACCATTTCAAAGACAAATTAAGAAAAAAATAGACATCACACTTAATGAAAGGAATATTGAGTTCCAGATTTTGTGAGCCCTTTAAAAATGTAATTATGGAGAATGTAAGCTCTTTTCAGTTTGATTTTTGACTCTTAATCATTGACTGATATCTATATACAAAGAAAAATGTGGATAAAAGTCACTCTGAATGAAATCAAGCTTGGGGAATAAATTTGTTAAAAAATGCAAAAAGATTATCACCTTTTTGATTTTCTTTATTTTCTGTGTTATACTCTGCAATACCTAATGTGCCATTTAAAATTTATGTCATTTCTATTGAAGGGGAATAAAATATACAACCTCCCAAATATGCCTTTTTGGCATATTGATTATTTTGACCTGGTTAACTTTAAGAAACAGAAGACATGGGTGAAGTTCTGAAAACTGAGTAGAAGTTACCCATTTGTAAGAAGCATTTACATTTATATGGAAACTCTTCATTTGTAAAGATGTCTTCCTGCCTGTTCCAGGAAGAGAAAGAGGATGATTCTAAATCTCTAGAACTCTTATCAGTGAAGGCAAGGATGTAAATCTACGTTACAGCCTTACTCTTGTTTACTGTGAATTTTCTAGTGACCTTCCATAACTGGCCTCCCTGTCATACCCCACCTTTTTTTTTTTAGCTGGAGATGTTAATTAAAGTGGTGGCTTGGCCATTTCGAAAAGTTATTCAGTTTTCCTGGATAACTCCCATGTATACAGTTTTCCTGAATAAATCTCATGTTATGAAACTTCTCCTGTTAATGTCTTTCATTACAGTGGGGTCTCAGCCAAGAGCTTAGAAGGGTAGAGGGAAAAATATTTTTCCTCCCCTAAGCCATCAATAAAGCATTTGCTGAAAATGAACTATTATTAGTAAGAGTGACTAGGAGACTGTCTGTTCCAGGGAGGCTGAAGACAGCATAATCCCAACAAGAGTTCAATTATGGGCCAGTGAAGAGGAAAAGTTGCAAACTGTAGAAGTAGTATGGAAGTAAATAAATAAATACAAAAAATTGAAAGGTTTAGTCTACGACAATGCTACCCTGAATTATCCTGATCCTGTCTGATCTCCTGATCTCCGAAGCTAAGCAGGGTTGGGCCTGATTAGTACTTGAATGGGAGACCACCTAGGAAGACCAGGTGCTGTAGGTGTAAAAAGAATAAATAAATAAGGGATTGTAAGCTGACAAGTCCCTTGCAATCTGTGAGGTCAACCAAAGATTGCCTCGCCTAAGAAAAAAAAAGTAATAATCATAAAAAATGAAAGGATAAGTGAGAAAATGAAAGGGCATATCTTACATATCTTACAAGAGGACCTAAGTTAAGAACTTTAGGAAGCTGGATATATGGCACTGCTTAGAGAAAGTTCTAAGAGAGTAAAGGAACTAGAAAGATTGGGGAGCAGTGAACTTTGTATTAGGTTTTATTCTTTCATTATTGTAAGGTAAACGCGTGACACGCCGAGAGGTTTTAGAAGCAAGCATTTATTGGGAGAGCGCTCCTGGGCGAGGTTCTCTGGTCCAGAGAGGAGAGGGGCCAGAGAAGTCACGCCCTGGGGTGGGAGGGCGTGGCTTTCATGGATTATGTTGGGGACAGGGGTATAGGGTGGGGAACGTTAATCGTTAATCAATGCTAATTGAGCCTCCGAATTAGGTTGCTGACACCTAGGGCTTTAGGGTGGGCCCTATTTAGGTCTGGATTCCTGGTATCAAACTGGGGAGTCTCCAGGCAGACATCTGGCTGGCCCTTCCCCTGCCGACCTAACAATTATTCATTCATTCTGTAAAAGGATAAGTTTTTTAATGTGTTGAAGTCTAAAAATTTACATATGCTGATTGTGACTATTGATAACTAGTACTAAAATGAAATTGGAATGAATTCTGCTAAAGAGGGAAGGTTTTTAAGTTTATATCTGTATCTATTTTCTAAGTACTAATCAGGAATGCACACAGAGGTACATTTTCCCAAAGGCTATGGAGTTAGTCTTATCTATATAATCATTCAATTTTCCTAACTTAAATGCTTTTTATTGGTACAATCCCTTAATGTTACAGCAATAAGATAGAAAAGGAACAAGAGTGAATATATCTCATGTCTCTTCTATAAATTATGGCCAGTTATTAATATTCTCAAAGAAAGTCCAGACTGTGAAGCATGTTTTCTAAGAGCTTGACCTCAAAACTGAGTCACTTATAATCTGCTTAACATTAGACAAGTCAGAACTCAAATTCTTCATCTCTAAAATGGTCTAATAATACCAATTCTTCATAGAATTGGTGTAAAGAAAGAATGATTTCCCGGTACATCTTATAATACGGTGCCTGAGCCATAGAACTTTTAAAACACAGATTAGGTATTAACATTACATTATTATTCTGAATACTGGAAATTGAAGGACATTTGAGAAATTAACATTATTAACAAATGAAATGTGAAGAGATTTGAGAAGTAACAGCTTTTATATTCTAAACTGGTATCCTTTTGAGTTAAAATAATAAAATTGAGCACAGACCAACCTGTATAATTCATTTATTTGCAAATTATACACTAATAACATTGTACTAATATGCTTTTTTTATACTAACAATAATAGAGTAATTTAAAATGATGTCATACAAGTAATTATGGGCAAGGAATTACTAATAAAAATCATTGAGGAAGTTT
This sequence comes from Cynopterus sphinx, assembly GCA_030015415.1. NCBI lineage: Eukaryota > Metazoa > Chordata > Mammalia > Chiroptera > Pteropodidae > Cynopterus > Cynopterus sphinx. Next base: position 33,615,974 of record CM057382.1, on the reverse strand, counting down.
TCTTCTAGAAATTGACACCATGGTGCTTTATTTGATTCAGAGTTAGAGTGCTTCTCTTGGTTTCCTAAGAGCTACTGGGCTTAAAGGAGAGTACTGACAGCAATGCATGTTAAAGAAAGTTCAGATAATCTTTGACTTTTGGAATTAAGAGACCCTATTAAGGGAACAAAAACTTATTCATAAATGTAGTTGGGGACTTCTCCTTCTAAACTTAGCTCATGTTAGAAATATTTCCTCAGTTCCCTGACTGGATTTTGTTCTTCCTGTTTTAGGCATGAGCTAATCATTGTAATAGCACTTACTTCCATTCACTTACCTCCCTTCTAGTAGTCAAAAAAATATGTGCTGTTGAATATAATGTATATGAACATAAAGACAGAGCTACTACACTGTGATGACGTACTGAAGAATGTTGAATTTCCCCAAATCTCTTAATGTAATATAGCCAATCATTTCAATTATTTTTAATATCTACCTTCATTGGAGGAGGTGGGTAAATAAAACTCTTTAATATGGGAATAATTTTTATATTCATTAATTCAGCAAGGTAAAGCTGGTGACCTTATCTCAGAACATATTTTATGAATTATGATTGATTTATTTTCTAGAGTTGAGCTGAAAGGTAAAATAGAGAGTTTTCTGTTTGGGAATGCAGCACTTTATCTTCCAGTGCTCTCATAAACACTCTTGATGCAACATTGATCATGTTAGGAATAAGTCTGATTAGAGGCACGCAACTGTGTTAACAATGAAAATGAGACATTAGGGGAATTAGGTATCAACTGGAAAGCTATTCAGGATTCACCAAGGGGAAATTTATATAAGCGAAACTTTCTAAAATGTAAATGATGTTTTCTAGAAACCTGAAGGACATATGAAACCCAATATAGGCAGCTCACTAAGCCATGTTTAATTTACTTTAATTTCTGACAGGATAACTATTTCTTAGTAGAATATAAATTGATGGGCGATAGAGAAAATAGACCTGAAAATGATAAAAAAAAAAATTTTTTTTTAAAGTTTATTTTATAGTTCTGAAAAAACTCTGGACCATAAACCACCAGATCGTTAGGTTGAAGAGCCTCTTTGTGGTTTCTAATACGAACTATAAAATCAAATATATAACATATATATGTCCTTTTCAATGTTAAATTGTTTATTTGCCCCATTACTATAGAAAAACAGTTAGATGTCAATGAAAAAGACACGATTTTCAAAAGGCAATTGTGATAGTAATAAGAAAATCTATACATTGTGAATAGCATGCACACATGAAATGGTAAAGTATTTTATATGAAAAATCACTAAGCTTCCATCCTGTATTTTTATGCATTTATTGTCTGTAAGAGATGCTTAAAAGATGGAGTAATGTAAAATAAATAAATTTTTTCTTTTGATGATAGAAAAATTTAGTTGAATAAACCAGATGGATTATAAATATATACAGTTCAAATATTGAGAGGATCTGGGTCAGAGGGTGAGAATTGGGAAAGGCTTCCTTGAGAAGGAGATTATTTCAAAAGACTAGTAAGAGAACAGCACAGGGTAGAGGAGAAAAGGAGGAATTTATGAATAAAGTCAAGGAATTTGTAAAGAGACAACAACAAGTCAATTTTATTTGAATATCAATGAGTTTCACTGGCTTGTATGAACCACTTGAAGATCTGAAAAGTTGACATAAATGGAATGAACCATTTTAAAATGAAGCCACAGTAGTCAGTCCATAGAAATGTCTTGTATGACTTGCTCCTTGAACCTTTGGAATGTTTAAACTGGGACAAATAACATTTGCACTGGGCCAAGCAAACATTGACTTACAAACAACTGTTTGTAAAGCTAACAAAAAAGCAGATATTCTGACCACAAGAATGGATGATTATGGACATTCTTTAGAATCAGTTACCAGCATGTATAGCTAAAGAGCTTGCTAGCACCGGTCGAAATTCCTTCTATTCATGTAATCATTTCCCTTCCTTTATCTTATAAAAACTCTATATCTTCACCCCAAAATCAAGATGAATTTTGGTTTCTGCCTGAAACCTGTGCTCCCAGTTTGAAATTATTTCATCTAAAATAAATGCTTGTTGCCTCTCATTTTTTTTAAATTTTAGATAATAAAGGATTAAGGAAAATTGATAATTATGGACTATAGTTCCAGAAGAGGGTTGGATTGAACTTTAAGTCATATATTTTGGGTAGATGATTAAAATAAAGAAAGAAATATTTTGAGGTAATATTAATAGCTAACGTTTATTAAATGCATTCTATGTTAACTATGTGCCTACCATTTATTTCATTTACTCCTCGAAACAAACATATAAGATAGATTCTATTATTATCTTCATTTTGTGTAAGAGGAAATGGAAGCAAGAGGATTTGAATAACTTGTTCAGTGTTATACAAATTTTTATACAGTAAGGGTCTGTTTTGGTTCCAGGATGCTGTCTCATAACAGTTAAGTTGTTCTGCCTCTCAAGATATTTATTTCAGAAGTCTGACTGATTTTAACAGGAATAGGTCTATCCCAATAAAGTAAAATCAACTTAAAGCTAAAAACAAGACATTTGCAATGGACACAACTTCTAGCAGGAAGAAATACTATCCTCTCTACCTATAATGTTCCCAAATCACCACTGCTAAATTTCTCTGCCTCTTGGTGTAATGTTAGACTATCCATTCCTATTCAGAGCTAATAAATTGAAAATAGCCTCGACTTAGTTCAAGTAGGACAAAAAGTAAAGTCTATATCTCACTCAGAAATTTTCTTGCAAGTAGTATTTATTCTTTCCCAATACTCAAACAAATATAACAAACTTAAAAGTGATGATAAAATATAACCTATAGAAGGATAATTCTCTAAAGCAAAGCCTGGGTATGTAAAAAAAAATGAGAAGAAGAGGTTCAAAGTGGAAGAGTGTTCCGGAATAAGAACCTTTTTGTTTCCTATGCCACAAAATACAAACTGTTAAACAAGTAAGGGCCTCCTGACATCTATGTTAAGATATACAAAGTAATCAGAAAGAAAAGCCTTCCATTGCTATGCTAGTGAATTCTCTGCTTTTACTGGACGCAATGGAGATTTGTAGGTTCGCGTGACCTTTGAAGATGTCAAGAAATGTTAAGCTATTACTTAAAAGATTGTGCCAAAGGAGCCAACAAACATGAACTGTACATCTACTGAATGATAGTTTTTTTAAACACTTTATCTCACTTAATCATCATAACCATATCGTCATTATATTTCCATCGTATCGGTGAAGAAAGTGAGATTTGTTTGTATTCTCACAGTTGGTGAGTTATGTGGTCAGAGGTGAAATCCAAGAACTATTTTTCTATGTCTGTGTGCTTTCCCTTATACCATTCCACTGTTCCATAAAGACTGATTTATCTTACTTTTTCTACAACCTTTTTGAGGTTATAGAAGCTATATAAGTCTCAAATTTTAGCCTCCATAACTGTGTCAGCTTTGTTCATTTTTTTTTTAGAAAGGAGTTTTACAATGAATGCATTCATTGAACAAATATTTGTCATTAATCTATTACGTGCTAGCCACTTTTTCTACTTTCAAAAGATATGGTGGGAAAAAAACAACAAAAAATTCTCTTCATCAAGGATATCATATTGTAGTGCAAAAGGTAAACTATATCAAATAAATGAATAAACAAAAGTAGCTTTATATTTATTTATAGATGTACTCTATATTTGTCATAGACAGAAAAGTTCTATAGAAAAAAAAAGAGAAGGATAGAGTCACAGGAGTGCTACTTTAGATAGGCCGTTTGTCAGGACGTTCCTCTCTAGGGATGCAGCAATTGAATATAAACCTGAATGAAATTGAGGACATGTACTTGAGGGAAGAGCTTTCTGGGCAGAGGAAATAGAAACTGAAAAGGGCCTGAAGATGAAAAACAGCTACCTTTGTTTGAGCACGTGTTCTCAAAGTGAATCTTTAAACTATCAGCATCACCACCATCTGGGAACCTGTTAAATGGCAAAATTTTGGCCTCTACCTCAATCATGCTAAATCAGAAACTCTGGAATTAGGGCCCAGCTGTCTTTGACATAGGTGATCTTGACCTTACCTAATGTTTGAGGAGTTTTATGTTTGAAGAACAACAGAAAACCAGTGAGCTGAAGCAGCATGGATGTGTGTGAGGTTTTAAGAAATAAAATCTGCGCTAAATAATAGAGGACTTTGCAAACTTTTGTGAGGAATTTGGATTTTCTAAATCACAGTGCATTTTTCAATCATATTACAGAAGTGTAACCATTATATAAAGGTAACATAAACATTTCATAAATGGCTGCACAAATAGTTTATATATATATATTTGTATATGAAATGAAACATAACTCCATTTGCATCATTTGCAAGTGTTATGCCTGCTTATTTATGATAAATGCTGATGATAAAAATTCAATATAACAGGGTTGATTCTAAGAAAAGTATAGCTGTGTTCCCAATTAGAATATTAAAAAGAGTTAACATGTAATATAAAACTTATGTTATGAAACCAAGCAAACTGACCATGGATAAATATTTGTGTCTGTTTAACTGAAGAAAGGAAATTATATTCTTTGATCTGGCAAAGGATTTGTATAGTTTAATAGCACATCAAAGAGATTTAATGAACACAGGAGCCCTGGAGACCTTTGCTCACAAACAACAATAAATAAATTATCCAGCACCAAGACAAACATATCCCTTATGTGGTTGCAATTGCCAGCTGCCTTCAGAACCAACTGATATTTTCCTTAGTGTGTAGGCCAGAATTAGTACCTTACATTTTTTTTATTATTATTAAGGTAAAGTTAGTATATAACATTATATAACTTTTATGTATACAACATTATAATTCACAATTCATATGCATTCCAAAATGATCACCACCAAAACTCGTTACCATGGTTCACCATGCAATTGACTACATTTACCCATTTCCTCCCTGTCAACCTCCCTCACATCTGGTAACCACTGTTCTGTATTGTGTGTGTATGAGTGTGTTTCTGCTTTAATTTGTTCATTTTGTTTTAGATTCCACATATGAGTGAAATCCTAACAGTTATTTGTTGTTCACTTCCTGACTTATTTCACTTAGTATAATATCCTCAAGATTCATCTGTACTGTCACAAAGGCAAGATTTTATCCTTTTTTATGGCTTAGAATTTCATTGTCCATTAATATTATATCTTCTTCATCCATTCATTGATAGACACTTTGGTTGTTTCCATATCTTGGCTATGGTCAAGATGCTGCAGTGAACATAGGGGTTCATGTATCTTTTCAAATGAGTGTTTTCATATTTTTTAGATTAATACCCAGAAGTGGAATAGTTGGATCATATGGTAGTTCTACTCTTAATTTTTTGAGGAATCTCCATAATGGTTTCCACAGTGGCTGCACCAATTTATATTCCCATCAACAGTGTAGGAGGATTCCCTTTCTCACATCCTCTCTGGCACATTTCTTGATTTCTTGATAATAGCCATTTTAACACATTCATGGTAATATCTCATTGTAGTTTTTATTTGTGTTTCTCTGATAATTAATATTGTCAAAGTACCTTTTTATGTACCTGTCAACCATCTGTACGTCTTTTTTGGAAAATTGTCTGTTTAGATTTTATGCCCATTTTTCATTGGGTTCTTTGTTTTTTGTTATTGAGTTCTATGAGTTCTTTATATTTTTTAGATATTAACCTCTTACTAGATGTATGATTTGCAAATATCTTCTCCCATTCAGTAGTTTGCCTTTTCATATTGATGATGGTTTCGTTTGCTGTGTAGTACTCTATAATTTTATAATGAAAGTTTGTTTTCTAAAGTATGCCAACAGTGGATCCGCAGAGAAAAAGAACACTGAAGCCACCTTGATAATGTTAGTGAGGCATGAGTGAACCAGATTCCACAACAGTAAAATAATTTTACAGTTTTACTGGTTTTGAAATGTGCCAGAAATCACTAAAAAGTTAGCATAGCAGTTTTTCAAATCATGTCTCAATTTTCAGTCTCATATCCTGTATTCTTGCAAGCTTATAGATGTCCTGCTCTGCCATGGAAAGTAGTATTTTATTTACAACATGCTTATGATCCTCTTTAGAGCAACCTAAACTATTTCTTTTTAAATAGTTTGCCCTGAACAGCTTCAATCATTTTTTCTACCATTTGTTGATTTGTATTTACATAATACATATATATGTCTATGCCAACTTGATAAGAAATTAATTTGTAAAATAAATGTACTATGGAGATATTTACAAAAAAGTATTTAATGCAGATAGTCAATATTTTAGAACATTGATGACCCCATCTCTCTAATAACAAAATAATAGTAGTTTAACAGCTATAGCAGGACTTGGTAATTGTCTTGCATTAATAACCAAAAAAAGAAAAAGGAAAACAAATAAAAAACACTCTTCAAATGATGGAAAGGGAACAGAAACCAGTTTTTATGAATATACTGGCACTATGTTTTTTTTTAATTTGTGCAGGAAGACATTAGATTCTATATCAACTTTGCTTTAAACATGTTCCTTAAGAAATAATTACTTTGCATTTTATTTTTTATGTAAACAGTTTCTAATACACCAATATAAGCTTTTTATTGTGTAAATGCATCTCTTAAAGGAGGACCCTCAATCAATCAATTTATTTTCAAGGAAAAAGAGAAATGAAAATGGAAGAACGAAGTACATATAACAATAGAATACAGTAATAGCTACAGTGAAACAAAACATAAAAAATATTTGAGAAAGCTGAATAGGTACAGCCTAATTGTTCCTTGCCTGTGCCTCTCCTCTCAGATTCTGGTCCTTCCTAATGCATCACCATGGGGTACCCATAGGAACCGACAGCACTGACACATAAGCAGTCTGGAAATATGGGAAATTGATGTCCCATGGAGAAATCTTTGGTCAATAAAGACAACAAAAACTTCACTTTAAAGATAAAGATAGATATAGATGAAAAGTATATTTATGGAGAAAAATATGCCATGCTAATATTAATCAAAAGAAAGCAGGAGTTTCAGACAGAGTGGACTTCATATCAAAGAAAGTTATCAGGAATAAAGAAGTGCATTTAAATACTAATATAAATTATCCAAGAAGACAATTCTTACTGTCCATGCACCTAATCAGAACGTCAAACAACACGAGGCAAAAACTTATAGAAATAAAAGAAGAAATAGATAAATCCATTGTCACAAATGGAGACTTTTGACACACCTCTCTCAGAAATGGACATGTCCATTAGGCAGAAAATCAGTAAGGATGTAGTTGAACTCAACAACACCATCCATCAACTGCATGTAACTAACATCTATAGACTATCCACCACCAGCAGAATACACATTCTTCTCAAGATCACATGCAACATTCACCATGATATAACACATTTTGGGTCATAAGACATACCTTAACAAATTTAAAAGAATATATATTACACAACATCTGATCTTAGCCCACAATAGACTTAAATTAGAAATCAATAACAGATAACTAGAACAGATAACAGAAAGATAACTAGAAAATCCCAAAATACGTGGATTTTAAACATACTTCTAAATGACACATAAAACAAAGAAGAAATCACAAGAGGAAGTAAAATATACTTTGAGCTAGATAAAAATAAAAACCACTTATTACAATTAGTGAGATTTGCAAAAGCAGTGTTTATAGGGAATTGTTTTAATGCAGTGTTTTCTTCTAATAAATTATTTATCACATATTCTTTACAGTTATTTTTCATGAATAAGATTTAACACACCCATATTATATTTGAGTATAATCTTTCTCTTGTGAAAAGCAAGTCTAATTATCTATTTGAATTTAAAAATAATTACTTTATCAGTTATTTTTAAAAAATTTTTAATCAAGTTTATTGAGGTAACATTGGTTAATACAATTATATAATTTTCAGCTGTACATTATCATTTGACATCTGTATATTCTATTGTGTATTTACCATCCAAAGTCCAGTTTCCTTCAGCTACCATATATTTGATCCCCTTTACCCACTTTGCCCTTCCCCTAAACCCTATAATTGCCCCACTTTACCTTATCTACCTCCTCCATTCATCCCCACCCCACTAGTAACCACTAGCCTTATAGTCCATGTTCATGAGTCTATGTTTGTTTGTTCTGTTCATTTGTTGCTTTTAGGTTTATATCTCACATATAAGTGATATCATGTGATTTCCAACTTTTTCTGTCTGGCTTAATTCTCTTAGCATAATTATCTCAAGGTCCATCTGGGTTGTCACAAATGGCAGTATTTCCTCTCTTCTTAGCACTGAATAATATTTTACATTAGGGAACTGTAAATCAAAACCACAATGAGATACCATCTCACACTGGTTAGAATAGCTATAATCAACAGAACAATAACAAATGTTGGAAAGGGTGCAGAGAATAAGGAACCCTTATACACTGCTGGTGGGACTGCAAATTGGTACAGCCACTATGGAAACAGTATGGAGGTTCCTCACATAACTAAGAATTGATCTACCATATGATCCAGCAATCCCTCTACTGGATATTTACCCCAAAGACTTGAAAACCCATATCCAAAAAGATATTTTCACACTGACATTCATAGCAGAATTATTCACAGTGGCCAGAACATGGAAGCACCTGAAGTGACCTACAGTAGATGATTGGCTAAAGAAGCTGTGATATGTGTGTGTGTGTATGTGTGTGTGTATACATATATATATATACGTAAATAATTATTTTAATATGTGCTCTAGCCTGAGCACTTAGAAAAAAAATGTCCTTTAAAGGCTTCTATTTTACCTAACTTTCTCTCCTGCATTTTGGATAAATATCATTATACAGTATTATGAGTTAAAGAGAAAATATGCAATTAACCAGTATGTCTTATTATTAAAAGCAGGCACTATGAGATAAATTTTACACCCATGCCCATTAGATGAGGAATAGACTTGCAATGACCAACACTTTCAGTTTCCATTTTTTCCTTCCAGGTAATAAGAATAACTCAAATTTTTCAGATATTGACATTTATTAAGGGATCTTTTATTAATGAATCAAGTTGTGCCTTGATGACATAAAACTATGTTTCTGACTCCCCTTTGCTTTGTTGTTCTGATATATCAGACTCTCATCTGATTTCTGTCATCAGGAAGGACATACTATAAGGTGAAGGTCCTACTTTCTCCTCTAACCTTTGCTGTTGCTGTCACTCTTGTCACCCTCTCTTGTTTCTCATTTCTTTACAAACAAAAAGTCAAGTTAGCTCATACTGCAATTTTTGCCCAATTCAGGATGAAAGGGTATAAGGTCCAGTTTTGGCTTCAGATCTGACCCATGTTCTCCAATGCAGTTTTACTAGAAAAACAAACCAAACCAAAACAAACATTTAAATTTATTAGGAACTCTACAATTCTTTATAAACATAACATTTATTTTTTCTCATTCGATTTCGGTTCTCTGCACACATAATCTTATTTGTGACAATATCAATGGAAATAGGAGAAAATCCTCAAACTCTAACAAAGTATGATAAGTCAAGTATAATCCTTAATATAGACAAATGACGACCTATCTGAATTAAGGCAAAAAGTGAATTTTTTTGCTGTGCCTCAGACTATGCTGTACACTGTAAATGTACTGGATTTTACTTCACCAGCTTTGTTATGATGATAAATCTGTTTTTCAGAATGTCCTTCTCAGTATTACTCCAGGTAAGAGCTAGGCAAAACAGGAATTTGTACAAGATTTTAAAGAGGAAATTAAGAAGCAATTATACTTATGTGAAGGCCTTTATGGTCAGACAGTGGAGGACTGAGGAAGATGTGTCCAGCAGCTTCCAGCTTGCTCTACTTTCTTTCTTTCCACATCCACCTTCTCTTCCTAATGGCTTGCCCTGCTGGGCCTACTACCAGCTCCTTGACTAGGGATCCTCAGAGACACAGAAGCAATCGCTACACAGATGCAATGGCTTCCAATAAATCTCTCCACAACCTCTCCCTTCAGGATCCCCATCAGCAGCTATAAGTGCAGGCTTTCAAATTTTCCTGCAAACATCAGTTTGTGTCCACTCAGACCAATGGGTTACTGCTGGATAGTATCTCCCCAATCTTCTAACCCTTCCTTTCTAGACCTTTACTTGACTATCTCCTTTCATAGTTATTTAAAGTCTAAAACCTTTAACAAAATCTCTTATTTCATATCCCATATCAAGCTATAGACAGATACTAAAACTCAGTGTTTTGAAACAGCAACCATTATTTCTTTGTTTAAAAATTTGAAAGTTAGATTTAATTGAGACAATTCATATCTGCTTCACAAATTAGCTGGACCCTCAATCAGAATAAGTCAAATTTCCAGGGCCTGAGGTAGTTGGGGCCTAATCGGGCACCTCTCCCCTTTTACGTAACCTTAGATCCTTCCCAGTGTTACCTCTAACTGCTAGCCAAGTCTCCAAGAATGAGTGTTACAAGTAATAGGAAATGGAAGTCATCAATCTTTGAAGGCCTGGGCCCAAAAGCCGGAACAGTATCACTCTTGTCGTGTTCTAGCAGTCAAAACAGTTCAATGTATATCCATATTCAGGAGGATAGATGTAAATCCAAACTTTTATTAAGAGTAGTGTCTATGAGTTCCTGGCCATTTTCAGTCTATCAGATCTCATAAGAGTAGCTCTCTGTAGAGTTTACAGAACTCATAAAAGCATCAAAATTCTAACCAGCATTGCACAGAATCAGGAACCCATTTTGAGAAAGATGTGAAATGTGTGCCTGGCAACACGATGTATATGTTTATATATGTTCTCATTTCATGCAAATTATTAAAATCTACATATATTTTTAGAGATGAAATATTAAGGATCAAAAAAAAAATAACTTGCTGACAGCCATGCAATCAGTCATTGGTAGAGCTGGAGTTCAGATCCAGCCCCATCAGGCAGCAAAACTGCATCCAGTTACTCAGCCCTGACTTCCCCATCTGTAGTATCTACTAATTTGGCAGCACATCATTTCCTAAATAATCAGAAAGCCTTATTTTTTCTAGAACGGTAGGATATTTTATATGTGTGAAGGATATCCTTTGAAAATAAACCTAAGTCAATTGCTCCTTCTAGTGAAGATTAGGCAGAGGTTATTTCAGTCTCAAAGATTTTTTCATGCCTTTTGGAAGAGTAGATGCCTTTGACAAGGTTTAGACTGCATTAATGTCTCCCAAGTTCCATGGTGCCAGCTGCCTCCCATTGCCTTTCCACTCACGTGAGAAAGCTGGCTTCCCACAGGAGGAAACTGAGGATCTGTGGACAAAGCGGTACCAAAAATCATTTACTTGACTTTGGGCGGTGAACACACAATGCAATATACATATGATGTATTATTGAATTGTACACCTGAAACCTTTTAATTTTATTTTCCAAAAAATTAAAAAGAGTCTTCAAAACCTGAAATTTAATGAATTTGATACCTGCCTCTATCATTTAGTAGCAAAACAAAACAAAACAAAACAAACAAAAACAAGCAAAAAAACCACTGTATTAATAATCTTCTAAGCTTCTTCCAGTAAGAGAAAGATCATGATAGAACTAGATAGCATTGTTGTAGTATTAATTTTTATGAGTTAAGATCTTTATCTACCATTTTGAATGTGAAAACAGAGAGGGAGATTTCCTGACCTTTTTTTTAACAATCACAAGTAAGAGGGGATATGTAACTATGACTTACTCTAACCTCTGGAATGGATATTGGGAAAGATCTACAGTGACAGATCTACCTGCTGTTTCAATGTACTGAGTAAGCTGAATGCACGGTGCCAATATATTACAGGGTTTTGATTAAAGTCTGAAATGCTATTAAGCAGTAGGCATTACAGAAGTGTGCCATATAGATGGAATAGAGATCAAGAGAATACAATCCACTCTTTTTAAAGAATGGATAAATTAAGTAGGATGAAACTCACCTTTTTGTAATTTTACCACTCTGGCTAGAAATCTATTTTAGTCTCAAGATATAAAGTTTAAACTAGTTATTTGTGTTTGTCATGCAAGATGAATCTTGAATGTTTTTTAATTGTTCATTTTTTTGACATGTACTAAAGTATTAGTATACCATCTTGTCTTTTTTTTTTTTTTAACTCCCTTTTAATCCTTTTCTGGTTCACTAAATAGCATTTTAATTGAAAGCAAACAGCCACTGAAGAGAAAAATGCTACTTTTTTCTTGAATTCTTCATTTATAAATGAATAAATTATAATTGGGGCTAATTTTCAAGAAGCTGGTATTTGCCCCTGAGTAAGCAGAAGCTGAAATATTAAATCATATGTAAAAACAGCTTACTACAAATGATTAAAAAGGAATTGGAATCATTGAATGAAGCCTTCCTGGTGTTGGAGAATATATATGAGCCTTAATGTTAAATTGTACACCTGAAACTTACTGGATTTCGTTAACCAATGTCACTAAAAAATTTGAAAAATTAAAAAAAAAATAGAAAATCTAAAAAAAGAAAAGAAGCTACTGTCTGACTTTGGCTTTCTTTTCCATATTTTGGAATTCTACCAAACAATGACATTTGCAGCAAGAACTGCTAAGATTGAGAGTAAACCCTATATACTGCATGCCAAGATAATTTCACATAATTTATAATTGTAGTTTAGTGAAGATTTCACTTTGTAATTTTTTTACATATTTTCATTGGAGTAAAACAACTATGTGCTTTCATATCACTAACCAGCAGATACTGAGTACAGTTTTAAGGCAGGTTCATTTTAGTTTATTATAAATGAGGCCAAAGAACTACCCAAATTTTATATTTTCAGTAAGTTTGCTTCACTTGTTAAATTGAGGTCCATGAGCTCATATAACTTAGACCCTAACCGAGGCCAGTTTTTATACTGGCTATTTAGGAGTTCAGAGTGTGAATTGGTTAGCATAAACCATTAATCTTGGTGCCATAGAAATATCTGAACGATTAGGACAAACAATATACAAATCAATGTTTCACTAATTTTTGTATTTGCATTTATTTTCCCACAGGTGATATTTAGAAACATAACTACATGTGTTAATTCTTAATGATTAGATTATATTTTCCAGAATCAGAAGTTGATACTTAAATTTCTTCTATTTACTGTTATATTTAAAAGTTTATAGTTTTTATGTTTAAAACTGTCAAAAGTACTTTCATTTCTTTATGTTTCTTTAAATAATCTATACCATCAAGCTTTTGTACAAGGAGATAATAAGTCCAGCAGACACCTGGAGAGAAACTATATATTTTTTTGTTTTCTTAAAAAGCAATTTGAAGAAAAGATGAGACAAAAATGAATCTGATAATTTGCAACTAAAGTAAAACGTGTAAAATAACACTATGTTATCCAGGAACATGTTTTGTGATTGAAGTAGTTCTCTTAAGATTAAAGTTTAAAGGATGTATTTCAGATATAACTGTAGATGTTTAATGATAAAATCTTTATGTTTTGCACTGGACGTTTTTTGCAATTACAGAAAAAAGCCACTGAAGAAATTTGCCGCATCTAGAAAAATCAAATTAATTTTTTTTCTCTGTCTATTTTGATTAGTTAACAGGTAGGTTCATTGTTTAACAATTTGAGTCATGAATATTAGGTATCATTTCATTAGCTTATCAATAGAGAGAAGTGCTTTATAAAATATTGTCTGAATACCAATGTATTTTAAGTTCCGTTAACTCATTTTATATTTTCATTAATTAATACTGAATCCCTGCTTAAAGGGTGACTCATAAATCTGATTTTATCTTATCTATCCTTGAACAAAGAGAGAAGCTGTACACTTTTTATTTTCTATTTTCTATAGGGAAAAGAAGACATTCAAAAAAAGTTCCACAACCCCTTACTAGCTACGTGGGAAAAATCCTTAATCACTCTGAATCTCATGATAAATAACTGTAAGTTATAGATAATAACAGCATATTCCACTAGTGTTTATTGGGTGAATAAGATGAAATATGTCCGGAGATAGTTCTTAAAAATATTCCTGGAACAAAGTAAAACACAAATAATGATTAACAATTATTTTATTATATTATACATTATCTTCAACTTGAGGATTTTTAGGAAAATTTTCATTAGTTTTAATACCATACACAGAAATTGTTCTCCTGAGTAGTCTGTTTCTTTTGTCACACGGCCCATGAATTTGGTAATAACGGCATTTGCCTGACTACAGAAATTTGAGTCAGGTTTATGCCCTCACCCCCAACACATATTTGTACAAATTAATATAGGTGAGGCTATTTTGTGTTAGCAAAACATTATTTCAGTCATTTAATGAGACAATAGTATATCTTGTATTCCTGTAATGAAAACTGCAGACTACAAAGGCTGTAAGCCATAAGTTATTCCAACATTTCAAGCTGCATTGATGTTATGGTTCTTTAATTTTTTTTTTTTTTTGACTAGTGCTAACTCAGTATATTTCCAGCCAACTGTTAATATCTCTTCCCAACTTTAAGTTCAGTGGCATAATGTTGTTAGCTTGAGGTCAGGAGTCATTCTTTGCACCTTGAAAAACAGTAAATGCTACTAGGACTTGTTTCAGAAGCCAATTGCTAAACATTTACCAGCATGCTTTAAATTAGTAAGCGCTATCATGAGCATTCTAACAAAATAAGAACATGGGAATTCATACACTGGCTTTTAAGTACTTCCAACCAGAATTAAATGTTTCAAAGTAAGTAGAGAGAGTTATGGTTATAATGTTTTAGGTAGATTGAATAAGGAAGACCTCTCTAAAAGGGTCCTATTTAAATAAAATAAGTAAACAAGCTGTGAGGCCAAAGGGAAAACAGCAAATGCAGAGGTTCTGAAGAATGTGTAAGAAATAGCAAGGAAACAGCATGGTTAGAGTGGAGGAAATTACTTGGAGAATGGTAGAGAGGACATCAGCAAACTAGCCAAGAGCCAGTTCATATAGAGCTTCGTATGTCCAGTTAAGAAATCTGGATTTAATTCTAAGTGAAATGAGTATTTTGTTTGATAGCGTTGAGAAGGCAAGTGACATTATGTGACTTCAACTTTGGCAGTCATTTATTGCTGTCCTTTTAAATAATGATATCTGTGTTCTGGATTGAGCAATGGAAGGATAAATATAATTTCCTGAGCAAGAAAAACTGGAGGAAGATCAGGGTTCAAAGGGCAGGAGTGTAGGAAATTCACATGTTACTTCTTTGTAGCTGTCAGACTAGGATCTGACAATTGTGCAGACATAGGAAACTAGACATGCTGATATATTTTATTCATACGTTTTGGCCTGCTTTTGTTTGAGCAATAAACTGTGATGACAGTAGAAACTAGAAAGATGTTGAACATTTGTGCAAGGGATTCGTATGCAGTATGGTTAAGACAATTTCCTACAATGTCCCTCACAAACAAGGGGAAAAATGACACCAGTAAGCTTACAAACTCAGTGACTCTGAGGCCATTCAATCAGGAAAATAGGCTATTTCAAATATGTCCCTTAATAAGTATGCAGAATGAGTCACCTTATTAAAGAATGCATCCAATCCTTGAAATCTAGTTTGGGCTTTCCATTATCCTCCCCAAAGAACTTTCATTTGTCTGTCTGTCTATCTATCTATCATCTATCTATCTATTTATCTATCTATCTATCTATCTATCTATCTATCTATCTATCTATCATCTATCTATCTATCATCTATCTATCATCTATCATCTATCTATCTATCTATCATCTATCTATCTATCTATCTATCTATCTATCTATCTATCATCTATCATCTATCTATCTATCTATCTATCTATCTATCATCTATCTATCTATCTATCTAATCTATCTATCTATCTATCATCTATCTATCTATCTATCTATCTATCATCTATCTATCTATCTATCTATCATCTATCATCTATCTATCTATCATCATCTATCATCTATTTACTTATTCCAGGTGCCATGATATATTCATTTTATTTTTCTGAATTTTATTTATGAAATTCTTTTAAAAACATCTAGAAACCATTTTATTACTTCAGTGTATTAATGGGCAAAATATTACCTATGGTCCTTGTTCATGTCAAAATAATATACGATTTTTCACCAAATCACTAAGCATTTTTGATGCTTTGTTAATCAATTTACTTGACTGTTATAAATTGTCTGCTTATTTTCCCATACACTTCTGGGACTATTCTCAGGCTTTATTTAGTTTGTAATATTTGGATATGATAGATCCAAGACTACTATCTATAGTTATACACTTTAATTGAATACGAATTTGAATGATTATATCAGTTTTAAGATTTTCCCCAAACTCAAACTATAATTCTCTTCATGGTGAAGGAAGATAACACATGCCATCACCTGCTGGTGGCTCAGCCTCTATTTCTGCATGCAGGTGGAATCCAACGTTGCTGTCTCTCTCAAGAGGCTGCAGCACTCACTGTCATTTTTCAAAGTGGGGAAACTTGTGAATATGAGGGTCATTTGGATGGTCTTGGAGGCTTATGTTGGGTTTTCTGTTTTGCTCTTTACTTTTGCTATTTGATCCAAATAGTATCCTTTTTTTTCTGATTCTTTGTTTTGAAGTATAAGTAAACAGGAATAATGGATATTGGAGCGCTTTTAAATCTAAAAAGTCAGCATAATCAAAAAAACAGTGATATTAAGCTGACATTAATTGTCTTTAATACTATATCATTACTGAAATCAACCCTATGAAGTGGTTAATATTGATATTATCATATTATAAGTAATATAATGCAGGCATAAATTTAAACTTGTTATAAATCACAATATTTTGGAGAGTCCTAATTTGAACCCAGGAAATCTGAACCATCTAGGACTTGGTGTTGTAGTGAACATACATAATTTCACAAAACATCAACTCAGACAAGAGTACTCTGTGACTGGTGGATCAAGAAGAAATAAAAACACTCTCTAATTATAAAATCAAGAACATTCCCTAATGCATAAAAATAAGGAAATATTTCTATATAATGGCTCCTTTACCTATTGCAGCTTTATTGAAGCTGCATTCCACCAACCATTTAGATGGATTTATCTTCACATTAGGACAGTATCCAATCAAAATTAAAAACTTCTTTGAATCTTCCCTAAAAATAACCTAACTTAAATTCAAATTCTAAAATAAGTACTTTCTAATATCTTTTTAATGATACACCTCTGGGCTCTCTATATTGTATATGTTCCATCATTGCAATGAACCCAACTTCAGTCAATTACTGGTAATCTTCAAGTTGAGGGCATTAAGGAGCTTCTAGAATATGCTTGTAATCTTACTATTTTACCTAAAGCAACATCTGTAATATTTAAATTTTTTTTTCGAAATCTACAATCTCCATGAGGGACATAAACTTTGCAGAGTAAGTCACCATATATTCATGCAAATAAATACACTCAGTTTCTTGCACTCATGCGTTTAGACAGTCATCCAGTTTCTACCAAAGCCAATTCTCATCACAACAGAGGATTTACTTCATTTTTCTTTGTAAGGTTCAGTCCGGTTTGAACTTCCCCAACTTCCTTTTCCCTGCCTGGTTAGCTTAAGCTTCTAGTAATATATGAAAAATCCATTGACAATGACCTTTCCAATTAAGTCGAGCTCTATTTCATTTCTTTCTTGTTTTATAACTTCACTTTTCTCCTTTCAGGACCTTTACTCCAAGTACTGTTGTTCCCATCTTTTAAGCACGAAGCCTGAAGAAGAATCAAACTAAATTTCACTTAGGTGCCTTCTGGTAATTGTGATACACATTGACCAACAAAATAGTAAAAAGTATTTTTAAAAAATTATTCTGTCACTAGGCAAAATATTTTGATGAAACTATCACTGTTATACTAAACTCAAATTTTGTTAGACTCGTTACCATTAAACATTAATTCCTTTTATATTAAAACAAAGAAAAATTAGCAATGCTAATCATATCTAAAATTATAAGACTGCGGATGTTACTATATTTAACAAATAGCTCTTCTATAACATTTTAGTGCAATTTGATGAAACATTATTACTTATATAATAGTTACATCAAGCTATGTGAATGTATTAATAACACCTTCATCAAATTTAACACTGATTCCTACGGGATTAACTGTTGAACACCTGGGATACACATATAGACTTCTAGGAAATCAACCTTAAGTTACCTTAAATCACATGTTACAGATTATTGAGCTTAAAAAGAGAAGAAATTAGAATAAAATCTTATATCTTGATTATTAAAATATAAGTATCTTTTCTCCCTAATGAAACAACTTTAAAGTAAACTACTAAATCTTATTTTGATTAAACAGCAAATTTTCAGCATGATATCACATAATATATTTATTGTTCTTGGCAAATTCCAACTGAGTAGAATATTAGAAATTCTCAGACACACTAGCAATTTATCTGATTGCTTAGTTTTCAGCACTGCAGAGTTGTCGGTTTATGCATACTCTATATATTTCTAAAAGATTGTTCTAAAAAACCTTTTCCATCAATTTTTACTTTGATTGTTTCAACATATAGATAATTAATTTTTGGTCATGCAACTATTCTAAGAAAAAGATTCAGGAAAACCCATTCCACCAGATCGCATCAAATTTGGGTAATATCTGGGGTGGAATTTTAGATATAAATTGTGTATATAATTTTATAGTTATAAAATAAAACCTTTATGTTATTTACTTAGTGAAAAATCATTTTGAAAATTAGTAAATTATGTTGTAATTTTCTATGTATGTTTTTCAAGAGCTTTAGACTTAGAAAAAAAATTTTCAAAGAGGTTCAAAGTAATTCTGACACTATCTACCCAAAGTTAGCACAGACTTCACAGGTTAAGGGCATGGTCCACACAAGATTGCCCTCTCCAGATACCAACTGCAAGCTCCAGGATTCCCAGACAACCACTTCTGGCCAATAGGTTATAAATTCAGAGATTCTCATTAACTCCCTCAAGCTGGATAATTCACTAGGATGATTCACAAAACTCATGCAGGGTACATGTATGATTACAGTTTTATTACAAAAGATGCAAACCAAGACAACCAAATGAAATAAAACATAGGGTAAAGTTTGGAAGGGTGCCAAACATGAAGCTTCCATGTTCTGAAGACATGTCATCCTTCTGCCATATCTATTATCTACATCTGTATCACAAACTAGGAAACTCATCTGAGCTTCAGTGTCTCTAGTTTTTATTAGGATTTTATTATTTAGGCAAGACTGGTTGAATCATTACTGACATGATTGACTCAATTTCCAGCCTCTCTCTTAAACCAGAGGTCATTCTGGTATCACTTGGCTCAATGCTCCAACACTTTAATCACATGATTGGTCCTGACATGACCAGAAACAGGAGTCATTTTTTTTAACATAAATCAGGTATAGTCCAAGGGACCCACCATAAATAACAAAATGCTCCTATCACTCAGGAAATTCCAAGGATTTTGAGGTTATGTTCTAGGATCCAGGGGGAAAGGTTAGCTAAATCTTTTATTACACAACAAGGGGATTACACATATATACAAAAATTTTAAAGTGTTTTCTTTTTTTTCTTTTGTTATCTGCCTTGAAAATTGCCAACAAATGAATACGTTGGTTATACATCATTTAAAATATTGTTACCTTCATTGTGTCCCCATCAGCTCCTCAGCCTATCAGCAATATAGTTGCAAATGTTTCTTAACTGATTTTTGAAGTTCAGTTATAAAATCAAATGTAACTAGAACCAAGAAATGTAAGAGAGAATTCATAAAAGCAATCTATGTCTGGCAATGGTTATTCTACTTGCTGTACACCAAACATCCAATCAAACATCCGTCTGGTGTCCCTGTGGTATTTTAAGCTTCTCAGTGGACTATGAATATAACTAAAAGATTTTTCTATAATAGTTATATAAATTAACTTCATTACTTACTTACAAGTTGCCAAGCATAGTGTTAAAGTTTTCATATATAATTCATGTACTTCTTATAAAAACCTTATTGGGTAAGTCATATTAGACTTTACTAGCAGATAATTAGATTGAAACTAAAAAAAATTTCTGTGCAAAATGAAAATATGTTCATGCGTGTACACACACACACATATCAGAAAGAGGCAAATCAAGTTTCTGATTACAAAAGCAGTCTTTTTGGGAAGCTGTATAGAAAAGGAAGGTGCTGAATATATAAAACATTTTCAAGCAAAAGGGCAAAAATAAAAATACCTCCCAAATTAAAGATGTTTTCACTGTATTGCTTATTAATTTTCCCTTTTTTTTATAGCTTTAATTTGAACGAAGTAGAAAGTAGGGCAGCAGCATAAGAAAGAATAGAAGCAGTTAAAATAACATTTCTTTGATACTTTAGACAACACAAATTCTATGGATTCTAAATCCGTTTCAGGCTCCTCATTAAGCATATCCTTTTAACTAGCCACCTCTAGGCTAATTAACTAAAGGTACATGATTGAATGCCTGGGATGTAGAAATAGATTCCCCTGTCATTATGTGGTTCTCCTAGGCTACTGGAATCAGTGGGAGTCAGACATTGCTGTTGATGTCAGGGCAGGCCATGCTCTTACAGGATGGGAAAACAGATTTTGCTAGATCAGTGCCCTTCTTACTCGGTGTTTCAGTTATTCGAGGAAATTTTTAACAGAATAGCACTTATGGTCCAACATTTAATTGGGATATTTATACCCATTATATTCTCCTGCTTCATCAACCATATTCATTATCAGTGATGATGCCACAGCCTAATCCAGGGGAAAAGAAGCAGGGTTTGTGCTCAGATGAACTGAACCTTATCTATGCCCACAGCTTTGGAGCTTTAGAGAATCTCATATATCCTCAATTCTGCTTTCAGCTTTGGTTTAATCTTTTACTTGAGTAGTTCTGATACTGGGCCTGATCCCGGCACTATAATCACAGGTATATTTCACTACAGGTGACAGCAGTAGATTTGTGAGAATATCCAGAGGGAAATCCCCAGTGATTTAACTGTTCCGATTTTGCAAATCTCCTGGGCAACATAGTTAATGGCCTTGATCTAGAGCATATTCTTTTGATTTAGCTCTTCTAAGACCTTTAGATGCAAGTAATAGAAATTCTCTCTAATTAATTTATTTAAAGGTATTAGTTATTATTTAGATGGAGGTGCCTTGAAATCCAAGAATAAGAAATGCAATGAGGTCTGAGAATTAGGAATCTGCTGGGGAAAATGGAAGGTACCTAATTCATCTCTCATACATTAGGACAGTTTTTCTTTCATATCTGTTTTATTTATCTTCTCTTTTTCAATTTACATCTTCTGCTTATAATGGCCCAATAATATTACTGGCCCTATAATTAGATATTTTATGTATGTAGGTTATTATTTGCTTCCTTTTGAGTCAGATATCCATTTTGATTCAATCAGCTGTGGTCAAGAGGTGTTAAATCACACATTACAAATATACCTCACAGAAGATGTCTGTGAGTGAGTTCTCTGCCTACCAAAGCATATTTAAAATTTTAATACTATAAAATAGTGTTGTATTTCATAGCGTCTTAGGGACACTATGGAGATTACTGCAGGGCCACTGGAAATAGTAGGTAGTGTAAGCAATTGTGCTTCTAGACACTCAACTTTATTTCAAAGACATCTATCACTTTTATTTGTTTTGTAAGACTTCCTCATAATATTTGATTTGAAAGATGGTTTTTATTACAAAAATAAAGAATAAAATAAAATCACTACTCTAAGGAGAGGGTGATGTGTTTTTCCCCTTATTCTGTCTTGTGTAATGTATAAACTATGTTGATAGATTAAAGTACACTTGAAAATGATGGACATCTCTTAATTCAGAGTTATAAAGTAAAGCCTTAATCACTCAAGAATACAAAAGTCAATATACTTGCCAATGAAATTTGCCTGGAGAGACAAACACATTTCCCATTACAAATGGTCAACATGGTATAGCCATATTTCATTTCCAGTTTTATAAAAGCACAAGTTAAATTTAGCAGAATGCAGAAATATATACATTCTGTATTCACCTGATAGAGAAAATTAAAATATATATGATTTATTAACACATGTTTATATTATTCTTTTTTATTACTACAGATTTGTATTCATATACTGCCAAAGTCAAATATGATTTAATATAAAGCTAATGAACTCCCTGATATTTCAATGTAAAACAATCTGATTGATTCAGATATAAAATGAGAAATAAATTCAAGAACACAGAGAAAAAACAGATGAAATATAAACATAGTTACCTTGAGAACAATTTTACTACTTTATTACCTGGAGTATTATTGTGCATGTAGAAAAACTGCAGAGGCCAATTTAGAGACAAAAATAATGTGTGCATCAGGGAGGAAACATGAAAGTTTTTCCTACTGACCACAGAGCCCAGAATAATGCTACATAGATAATAGTCTTATAAGAAATAGTTGTTGAAAGAATGGATAAATATTAAAATATATATGAAGTTGAATTTTAAGAATTTATGAACACTTCTTAAATATATTATATGACATGATTTAATAAGCTTCAAGAAATTATTCTGCATTTTTGATATGTCTTCTCATGGTATACTCAAAAAACAAGATAGATAAATTATAGGTAGATAGATAGATAGATACTGTGATTTGTTAGATAATAATTTGTTTTCATATATGCTTATAAAATATATGTAAAAATCTTTTTAAAATTTTTAAAATTCTTTAGTCCTTCAATGTATGTATATACAATACATATTATATGTATTTTATATATATTTTATACTAAAATACATACACAAAATTGTTTCTAATAGCACTAATCCTAATAGTCCCAAATTAGAAAGAGACCTAAAATTTATAATAATGGTATATGCAGAATAGTCACACTTTACAGAAATTAGAATGAACTACTAATTCAATGCAATGATTCTTAGATATGTAATATTAAGCAAAAGAAAGAAATCATAAAAAGAAGACATACTGCATGTTTTCCTTTTTGTAATGGTCAATAAGAGGCAACACTGGTGCTGGTACAAGTCAGCTTCATGTCTGCCTTGGAGGCTATAACTGAGGGACAAAAGGGTGAATTTTTAAGTGCTAATAATGTTAGTTTTCTTTATTTTTGTTGTCCTCTGGCTTGTAACATGTATAAAGTTGCATTCTTATGCTTTGTATACTTTTTCTGTGTGTATGTTATCTTTCCAAAATTATTAAAATAAAGTAGTTTAAATTCATATTTCCCTAAATGGCTAATGATGTCAAATATCTTTTTGCACTTTTCTGACATTTATATATTTTCTTTGGTGAACTGTTTTTGTTTTTTTCCACATGTTCAATTAGAATTACTTACTTTTATATTATTTAGTTTTGAGAGTTTATTATATATTGTAGGTCCTAGACCTTTTACCAGCTTTGTGGTTAAATATATTTTTTATGCTCAGTAACTTGTCTCTTTATCTTCTTAATGATGTCTTTTGGAAAGCAAATATTTTAATTTTGATTAAGTTCAATTTTCAAATTTTCCTTTCATGGATTGTGCTTTTCATTTCAAGTCTAAAGATTTTCTCCTATGCTTTTAATTTCTGAAATTTTTATAGTTTTTAACCTTCTACATTTAAGTCTGATTAATTTTGGGTTAAATTGTAAGATTTGTTTGCCTATGGATGTCCAATACCTCCAGCATAATTTGTTGAAAATACTATCTTTCTTTCATTAAGGCACTTTGTACATTTGCCAAAAATTAGTTGGGCATATTTATATGGACCTATTTCTGGGTTCTCCATTCCATTGATCTTTGGGTTTATCTTCTGTCAAAACACACAGTCTTAATTGATATGGCTATATAGTAAGTCTTGAAATTTGGTGGACTAATTTCCCATTTTATTTTTCAAAGTTGTTCTATCAATTCTAGTTCCTTCAGATTTCAATGTGAATTTTAGAATAATGTTGTCTATACCTACAAAAAATTGCCAAGTTTTTGATAGAATAATCCGTATATCCATTTAGAGGTAATAGGCATCTTTACAATGTTGGGTTTTCTAATTCATGGGCACCATATATCTATTTAGACCTTTAATTTTTTTTTTTATTAGTGTTCTGTAGTCCTTGCATCCAACTGTTGTTCATATTTTGTTAGATTTACATTTAAGTATTTTAACACAAATCAATTATATGGCTAAAATATAAAACTGAAAACATCCTACACTGGCAAGAATGCAAAGAAACTGGACCATTCGTAAATTGCTGGTGGAAGGGTAGAATTGTGTAGCCACTCTGGGAAATCATTTGCCAGTTTCTTCAGAAAACTAAACATGCAACTACCCTATACCTAGCAATTATATTTCTGAGAATTTATACCTGAAAAAAAAAGGTTTATGTCCCTACAAAAACCTGTACATGAATGTTTATAGCAGTTTCATTCACAGTAGTTAAAATGTAGAATCAATCCAAATATTCTTCAACAGTAAACAAATACCAAGGGACTACAGTTGAGCAATTAAGCATAAACAAATAATCAAAATGAACTACTGATGCACCCCACAAACTAGATGAATTTTCTGAGAATTATTCTTAATGAAAAAGCCAATCATAAAGAATATAACATTCTTGAAATAACCAAATTATAGAAAAGGAGATGAGATTAGTGGTTGCTAGGAGAGTTTTAGGTTGGGAGAGAAATGGGGGAGCCTATAAAAGACCATAAAGGGAGAATATGAGAGAAGCCTGTGGTGATAAAAATGTTTCGTATCTTGATTATATCAATATCAATAACCTGGTTATGATATTAAACCGCAGTGTTGCAAGGCATTATTACTCTTGGGAGAAAATGGGTAAGTGATACATGAGATGTCTTTTCTTTTTCTTAAAGTGGCATGTGAACCTACAATTCCCTTTAAATAAATGTCTAATTAAACATTTTGTTTGCCAATACAAACAAAAAGAGAGAAAAAGACAACAAAATGTAAAATATGAATAGAGAAAGAATATATTACAAGATACAAGATCTAAAAGAAGAGTCAAGAAGTACAGAGTGACCAGTCAAGAGGTACAGTGACCAGTAATGCCAGACTGCCAAATCGGTGAACCAGGTACTGTTTCCATGGTATTTATAATTGTATTACTAGGTATAACCCAATAATCAACACCAAATATACCCTGTAGAAATATGACTTTTATTCACTTCTTTTGGTAATCATTACCCCTTTCCTTAATTGCAAAATCATTTATCTTAATTCTACATTAAAGATCATAATTTAATTTGTAGATGATCATTATATTTTTATGACCCTTCAGCTTTGACTCCATCCCAGGATTGGACCTCATGAAGGCAGGTTTGAGAGTTTTCTGATGTGACAAATATGCTCCACGCACAGTAAGCTGACAGCTCTCTGCAAGTATGAAAACCTAGCATTGTTTCCTTCCTGGCTATTAGGCCTGCCATATTATGCAATAACTATGACATTTTTCTACACACTTTCAACTGTAGGCAATAGTCTTATAATCCCTTTAATGTAATAATATGACATTCTAACATATTATCCTAACAAACTCCTAACAACACAACCTTCATAATTTGCTAGCCTCTGACCTACTGTTAACGTCTTGTGAAAGGAGTTCTCTTGAGGGTACATAGAATTATTCATTCTGGGATGCAAAGTTCAAGCTATTTCTCATAAAAAGTGAAATATTAGCTAATGAAGTTGGTAATGAATTTTAGAACTACTAAGTGTTTACACTTTTTATAATAATTTGAATGAAATGACTTTGATGATAATGTGATTTAGGCATATTTATTCTCAACATGATTTATAATCTGCATGATTACCTTATTCTACCAACTAAGTAGTTATATTAGAACATGTATAATTCATTTATTATGATTATTATATTTTAACAAAAAGCTCTGAAAATAAAAAAATAAACTTATTTCTAAAACTAAAATACATCAATATAACTATATGTCTAAGTCTCATCATTGTTTTCATATCTTCCTTTGCCTATTTACTTAATACAGTATTGAAATTGGTTTTGCTGTTTCTATGTCTTCATTTAGACTCTGAGCTATTTGAGGACAACTTCTGTATATTATTCTTCTCAACTCTCCAGATTCTCAGTGTCTGAGGCTGAGTGCTCCTTAAACATTTTCTTAATAAATACACAAATAAGTTAATTAATGGAATAGAATATATAAATCTTACTGAAGTCTCTTCTTTGCCTGACTCATTTCCCTGGATATCAAAAAAGACACAATAGTCACCTTCTGTTAATCAATAATATACTCTCATTATTAAGAATAAAAGAAAAGGCTGATACAGAAATCAAAGCATTCTACAATATTTGTTGTTATCTCTAATTACTGATAAACTGTAATTTTAAGGAATTTTATAGTATGTAATCTTAGACTTTGAAAGCACAGAAACTGGTTTGCTTTATGCATAGTATAGACTGCAGTCTGTATTTTATTCATTAATTTAATGCAATCATGAGCTTGGAAAAAATTAATAACAGAAATTCGGACCTTTTTTTATTTTTGGTTGGAATGTGATTGGGATTATATTGCCTGTTAATAAAATTTATTTAATAATTACTCAGTCTATACTGGTTTTGTAGTGAATAGTGTGAGAAGCAGGACTCAAAGTAACTTAGAGTTCATTTGTTTCAAGATTTATAAACAAGATGGAGAGAGATAAAGGGGCCTATGAAGATCAGAGTCTTCTAACAAAAGAGACATTAAACAGCCCTAGTCCTATTTCCTATTTTTTTTTTCTTCTACCACACTCCTCACTATTTTATCACCAAATTTCTTTAGTCAAAAAGTTATAGTTTTAAAAAAACCTTTAAACTTATTTTGATGTGTTAGTAGATTACAGTGTATAATACAATGTTTACATATGTACATATCTATGTAACTACCACATACCAAGCTATTGAATAATTCCAGCACTTACACTTCAAACAAATAAAATACAACCCTGACATAATGTGATAAGTGGAACCAAAATTCCGGTAGTGTAAAATGAAAAGTTTCATTAGTTTCACTAATGAAATGATGGATAACCTCCATTTATAGCTAACTGGCCCTGAGTTTAGGAA
Organism: Cynopterus sphinx; assembly: GCA_030015415.1. Taxonomy (NCBI): domain Eukaryota; kingdom Metazoa; phylum Chordata; class Mammalia; order Chiroptera; family Pteropodidae; genus Cynopterus; species Cynopterus sphinx. The sequence continues at coordinate 33,588,914 of CM057382.1, read as the reverse complement.
TGCAGTTGCAAAATAAGATTCTGCCAGGGATTTATTGCAAATTGGTATGAGTTGCTGATGATTATCTAGTGCCCCTTAAATATCAATGGGCATAATTCTGGATCTGGTGATTGGATAGGAGAGTGGCTGAGACTTCAAGAGCTTTCTAATTAGTTGATACCCATGGGACTAATCTGGAGAGAGTGAGCCAGAACAAGAAGATGTGAAGATTTATCCACAACCTCTTTGTTTTCAGTATTAGAGTTGCTTGCCATTGTCTGCCATTTCCCTTCTGTCCTTTCCCTACTTTTATACCCTTTAACACTACCTCACAGAAAAAGCACCCATTTGAGAAAAGAAAGGGTGGGTAGAAGATTTGGCCTCACTGCTAATTATAAGTCACTGTAGGTCAAAGAAATAATGTTATTACAACATTTTTATTTTCTGCGTTAGAATGCTCAGAGTCTTGAGAGATTCTGGATTTATCACTAGTCACTTTTAATGAGAATATTTGCTTTTGCTCCCCCTCCCAATTTTTTTAGGCTGTAAAGGTTATTATTTCAACTTCCTATTACTAACACATACACAGACAGTACTAGTGCTCTCTCTTTTTCTCTTGTTCTATATAAACCTACATCTCTACATTCATCTCTTTCTCTATCGCCTGTCATCTATCTATCTATCTATCTATCTATCTATCTATCTATCTATCTATCAATCATCTATCTATCTATCTATCTATCTATCTATCATCTATCATCTATCATCTATTTATCTATCTATCTATCATCTATCTATCTATCTATCTATCATCTATCTATTTATCATCTATCTATCTATCTATCTATCTATCTATCTATCTATCTATCATCTATCTATCTATCATCTATCTACCTACCTACCATCATCATCTAGCTATCCATTTATCTATCTACATGTATATATGACATAATATAATCCTAATATATTATATATAACAATTGCTAGTGTGATAAATAAATTTAATTGTATCTGGTTAATAACAGCTGAGACTGGAAATTAGTTCTTGGCTACTAATATTTTTGTACTTATCACTGCTATTATTCCCTCTAGTTTATAATAATTAGTATCTAACATTAATGTAGATTGTCCTGTGATATCAGTCAGTCTAATTTAGGCTTTATAAGTTCTCATCTACATAGTATATGGTATGACCTTGGTGCAACCTTCCTTCCATGGTTAGTTTGGCTTTCAACCCATAAATTTGCATCTATAGTAAGGATGCATTTTCATAGTTTTGAAAATATAATAAACATGATAACATAAATTTTGACACATGGGAAGTAGTGATAGTCTGTTTTCCGCCCAAACCACTTCTTATATGTTTTGGAGAGCAGGAAGGTGGACAACAGGGGCCTTTAGCAAGTGACTGCCACCCAGAAACCTATGAAACTCTTACTCAGTTGTGTAGTTAGTTAATTCTCTAGCTTCAGTTTTGTGCTTTTTAGTGAGAGAATGTCCTGGCAGCAAATCCTTGGTCTTGTAAAGTACATATTATTGTAACCTTGAGTAATGGGATTATTTTTCAAAACTTACTTATTGGGATACATTTTCCAAGTGGACAAAGACATCAAGAAAAATTAATCTTACTGTATGTAGATCTCTCAGTCTAATCATCCACTGAAGGAGGAAAGGAATGGAATAATCCAGACAAGTTGCAAAGTCTATGAATATCAGGACCATGGTGGTTGGGGACAATATGCACACACCAGAAAAATAATAAAGCATGACATGGGGGCAGAGGATACCTGGAAATGTTAGCAATTAAAGAGAACAAAAGAGTCATGAGAGAGAGGTCCTGGTACAAAGTGCAAATTTTCAAGAATTTTTAAGTTTTAATATTGAAGACATGATTTTTTCTCCAGTGTGACTCATTGAGAATGCATCACAAATATATTTATATCTTTACATCTATTGACTTAATATTCTAAAAAGTATTGTTACTTTTTGTATTTATTTACATATCAATTCGATTTAAATGTGTATTTAAATAATCCTTGAAATAATGAGAATATAAACAGTAGTCTTCACTCAAGTAGAGAATTTTAATGACTGGATTTTTTATTCTCTGTTTACTTCTATAGCATTTAAAATTATGCAAAAGAATATAGATAAACCAACAACACTTTCAGTATTCTAAATGTCAAATTGAGTGCTATTATTGAAGTCTGAAGCTGGTTTTGTATTGCCCTTCGCAGTAATTTGTGATTTCCACTCAAGAAAGCATTTATGCATATTGTACTACCAGACAAGTAGAGGCTACAGACCAGTCTGTCTATTACTATCTAAATTACTGCTCAGTAAAAAGAAGTAGTGAATGCAAGCATAGTCTATTCAGTGTTGACAAATACCTTACAGATATTACTGTCTAAAATATGGACAGTTATAAATTCAGTGATTATATTTTATATGCAACTGATTAGTAGCTCTTGACACTTTTTAGCTCAAATGAATTCCTGTCAAAATTCCTGCATCTGTTGATTCCTGTTATTTGAAAAAGATAGTTAAGAATATGCAATGTCTTAAATGATTTATCATGGGTAGAAAAGAGTCTGTAGTCTGCTTATTATGGGGGTAAGGTACTAAAGATTGAAATCTTAAACCAGTCTTTCTATCTCAGCCACTGACTCACCAGTACATAAACATATATTATGATGAAGTAAAGCTGAAGAATAAAATAGAAGAATTAAATAACAATTCTTCATATTTAAGCCTTCAAAATATGTAATAATATTATATCCATTTGAACCCCTAAATGACCCTAAGAGATAGGAGAGATTGATTTTATTATTTTGTCAAAGAGCTATCTCGATTCTACTTTTTTCTCAAAATAACAAGGTATATAACATGAGACAAGAGTTTGTATATTTGTCATTCAGAGTTTTAATTACTTCCTGATATCATTTAAATTACCAGAATTTTCAGTCTACTTCCATAAAAATCTGGCTAAAGGTTTCAAGTCAAAAAACTTGATATAAAAAATAGATGAAATCCCTTTTATGAGGAAAAATTAAATGTAAGAGAAATAACCTAGGGAAATTTGTGAACCACAAATGAAAATACAATGCTTTTATGTAAGCATAGAACTGTTTAGTTTTGAAATAAAATATTCAGTCTTACAAAAAATAGAAAGGGAAATTTTTCAGAAATTTTTGCCCCTTGACTGCCAGTTCACTTTAGTTCTTTCTCATCAAGTATCCTCTAGAAGTTTCTTTAAAATGTTTTCTACCTCCCAATTCCTTTTACCTGTCATTCAACAAGTCATGTCAATGTTTCTTTAGTAAACTCTCTCTCTCTCTAAATATATATAAATATGAAAATAATGAGGAATATATTATATATAATATATGAAATATATATGAAAATACTGATATATATATGAAAATTATATATATGAAAATTATATATATGTGTGTGTATGTGTGTATATATATATATATATATATATATAATCATTATTTCATAGTCATCAAGCATGGTCAAGTATTTGTCACATCAGTCTTAGACGACTTTGGTAGCGGTCCCAAAATTCAGCTTTTTGGTGTTATTTGCTTCTTATTACAATCTATTTTGATTCTACTGCTAGGTTAATCTTCCTAATATATGACCTTCAGAGTATCTCTGCTCATTCAAAAAAATTTCTTTGATTATTTAGAAGATAAAAAAATATATGTTTATTCTTCAAATCTTCCACAATCTGACATCAAATTAACTTTCCTCATTTATTGCCAGATATTCCCTGAAACATCCTATTTACTGTGGCACTTTAGTGCCCTTGTAATGAATATAGGCTGTTTTAAAATTTTCTAATATTGCTTCTTCTTAGGTAATTAAAACCATCTTTCCATAGACAACCCATTTCATAAAACTCAGGTGGGATCTTTCTCCATCTCCACTTGAGAAATGGGCATCTAACCCAGTTTAAACCACAATATTATGTCACATGGATTACAATAATTAATTCAATGATAGATGACAGAATTAATCAAGTTTTCAAAATGTTTAATATATGAATGTTGTATACATATATATAGATGGATTCTTCTCTACTACTTAGGGAAAACATATGTGAAAATGAAGCCAATGAATGGAAGGAATTGGAGCTCTCAAATGGAAAGAGAAACAGGCTCTTAATCATATTGTTTAAGACCCCCTGGATTCATCAATACCTTATGAGTCATAGTTATAGGAGCTAATAAATTTCTTCTATGTTTAAGTTAGTTTTGGTTGGGTGTTGGTCATTTGTACCCAAATGTTTTAGATTAATATTTCTTCTAAACTCACCTTGGACATCTATGTATTTCACCTTTACTCATACTCTTTCCCTTTGCTAAGAAATAGTCCTCCCTCCCTTCTACCAAAACAAATTTTATCCTTGGAGACCCAGATAGTCCTTTGCATTGCATAATCATTTTCCTTACTATCTCTATTTCAGAAAAATATCTGCATCCTTTGATCTATCAAACTATTCTTGAAATAACATGTTTTAAACAGCTTTATGTTACAATTTTATAGTTATATTTGCAACTGTATTTCAACTTTTTTGATGCAACAAGTAGTATTTTACATATATGTGTGTATATATATATATATATATATATATATATAATTCCACATCATGTTGTGAAATTATATCATTTTTTGAAAGACTAATGTCTAAATACACACTACCAAAAAGGACGGTCTCATTTGATTTGTTATTTAAGAACATAATAAATCCTCTTTCTTAAAACATGACCACTTATTTGTATAATCTTAGACTTTCATAGCCATAAAAGCCCATCGACTAGAGCTAATGTGCTTACATTAAAAATGTGTGACTTCTATACACTTATTTTATAGGATATTATTACAGTTAGTTACAAAGTTTTCATTATTCATTTTTCTCAAAGTTGTTGTAATTAATAGCTAGCCAGTTTGATGTGAGCACATTAAAAACAAAATACAGGTTCTGATAATTGTAATTATTAACTAATTACATTGTGATATTTATGATAAATCCATTTACATTGAACAGTGAAACCTTATCTTGGTTACTCTCTGCTGTAAGAGAAACACTTTCCTATATTTATTTTGATGCATGTAATAAGTAAATAAAAGCAACAATGGCAACATTTTATTTAATACTTAATATTGTGATTGTTAAACATTTACCACATTTAAAATGCAGTAGAAAATAATTAGACTTAAAAATTCAAAAGAATAAAATGGCTTCCTAAAACCATAGAGTTTGAGAAAATTATTAGAGCCCTAGAATGAGCATGTGAACATATGAATGTGCCAACCTTACTGACAACCTGAATAGATATGAAGGTGAATAGTCTTAGAAACTTTTAACTAATTCTCTCAAGTCTTTTCAGACTCCTCATTCACAACTCTATTCCAAATAATGATCAAATCTAATAAAATGGTGGAATTATACTATTCATTACTTCAAGAAAAGTTCCCTAGCTTCCCTGCTAGCTGGACTGCCACTCCTAAACCCTTCCTGCATAGAACTTGTTGGGCTGCCACTAATTAGTTGCTTCCTGAATATCTGCGGAATTTCATGCTAACGAGAGGATACAGGAATGAAGAAAAGAAGGAATTATAGAAGAAAAAAAAAGGATAACAGCAGGAGTACATTATGAAGATGATATAAAACTCAGAATCAAGTGTGAGAAAACACCTTATTTTTTGTAACTTTTATATTTCATTCTGTGACAGAGATTGCTTATCAAACCTCATTTCCACTTCTCATAGTATGGAAAAGACTGCATTTCTCAGTATTCTTTGATGTTAGGTGTTACCATGTAAATGATTTATAACCTCTTAAGTGTGTATAGAAATAATATGTGCCCCTTCCAGTTTTGGCTCAATAAAAACAAAATGAAATCAGAACAAACAAAACAAAACAAAACAAAACAAAACAAAACAACTCCTAATCACAATTTCTCACTTTTCCCTCATTTTATCTACATAATGCAGAAAAGTGTGGTATGCATGAAAACTACATGACAAAAGAAAGTTAAAAAGTAATATTTTTGATTCTATAATTGTCTTTCAATATTCTTGGCCAATATAAAGTGTCTTTTCTTTAGATTAGTATAAAATTGATCAGGAAATAGCATGCATCTGTTAACATATTATAAAGGGAAAATATCTTAGATTCTTCTGAGATCATAAAAAACAAACTAGCAATCAGTAGGACTCATTATTTTTTCTTTCTTTTTTTCTTAGTAAAAAAATTAGTTGCCCAAAATGATCATTTGAAACTACAGGAATCTACCAAGGTGAACAGACAGAATCTTTCCCTGACATCTATAACTGAATATATGTACACACACACACACACACACACACACACACACCACTTTCAAAACTAAAAAGTCAATGCAGTGAGAAGCTGTGTAGTATATGATTGTTTATAGTAACCTGTCATTTATTTGTTTTGTGGATGTGACATCAGAGCTTCAGTTTTACCTGTGAGGACTTATAACAGAGCCCCCGTATATATAAAATGTAAGAAATCCGCATCTTATTTTGGAATTTATACCTACTTTCATAACCATAAAAAATGCATAAAGGTAATGAAGACTTTCTGGAATTTGTTTATTTGTATATTAATTTATTAGTGAATATTCACTGCATACCTTTTATATGGTAGACCATGTTAGAAGTGCTGGAGATAAAGCAGTGAACTAAAAATAGCAAGAGCAAATAAGCATGACAGAGACTCATGGACACAGACAGTGAATTCTTGATTACCAGAGGGAAGTGGAGAGCGGGGGAGGTAGATAGTGGTGAAGGGAAAATATTTAGTGGTGGAAGGAAATTTAACTTTGGGTGATGAATACATAATACAATACACACACACACACACACATACGATGTATTATTGAATTATACACTTGAAACCTATTTGATTTTATTAGCTAATGTCACCCTTTAATTTTAATAAATAAAAAAATAGCAAGATCCTAGTCTCACAGAATGTATATTTTGATTTGAAATATAGCTTCTGAAAATGGGCAAGGTGTAAATAGCCATGCCTGAAAATGGAAGTGTGAGTTCTTAGGCAGCCAAGAACACTACATTGCTACTTGGAAAGTTATTACAGATTCTCTCCTAAGGGGTCTCTTTGATTTTTAACTCTATACAGCCAAATTCTATTAAAGGTAGTGTTAGGAAGAAAAGACAAATTTTGTAATGAAATAGATTATGTTTTACTAAGTCTGAATCTGTGTGCATTTATTCATTATCAGTACAGCAGAAGCCCTAGTTTATGACAGAAGCTGGGCTAGAAGTGTTTATGTAGTGCAACAGTAGTATTGTGATAATTGTAAAGACAAGCTTTCAATTGCAAGCCTTCCACTTGTTAAGAGAATTGGTCAGTATGTTTTCCAGAAATAATCATGAGTATAGGGTTATCATATGGGTCAGCGAAGTGATAGTTATTTAAGAAACCTTCACTGAATGTCTTTACGATAAAGACAAAATGTAGTGCATCAGAAATTACATGGTGCTTGGCATCAGAAGTACAAATCCTGCCTGGGTTCCTACCATACAGGAAACATCCAGGTGATCCTGAGACGTCTCAGGGAACCATTTCCCGTTGACTTAAGTATCGTCATAACATTGTACTGTTCTTACAGTTTGCAAATAATGTCAACATCTAATTCCTTCCCTTGAGATGCAGGCAATTCAGTGTTGTTGTTAATTACCTGGCAATGCCTGGTGAACTCCTTGGCACTACTTCCTAGTAGTTGAACTGTCCTAAAGTAGTGACTTAATATTTCTAAGGATAATTTTCCTGATCATAAAATGAAGTATACATCTAGTGTCTTTTAAAATAAAATTTATAAGGATCACATGAAATAAACAAGAAAACAACATGTTCTAAAAATGTGTGCTGTTATGATTATTTATCTTTTTTGGTTGTGAAAAGGTACAAAAAAATCCACTAAAAACTATAGCCACTTTATAAATGCATGCATTATTATACAGTTTGATCCAGTAAACCAAAATGCAAAAGTATTGTCAGATTTGATTTTTTTGTGCACACCTACATTATTTTAAATGATTTAAAATTTCTAGTCCCTAGAAATTCTCTTATTCTCTAGTTCCTGGGTTCATAAGACTTCTCTTAATGATTTATTTGTTAATTTTGATCTAGTAGTTTTCAAGTTATTTATTATTCCTCTTTAGATTTGCAGGTAACATTAGAGTAGTTTGCTGATTAGAAAAAGTAATGGGTTTTAGTTTGCTGCAAATGAATCTTGAAAGCTCAGTGATTACAAATGTCTAACTCTAATTGCTTTTATTTCAGAGACTAAGATAGACAATTGAAGATTACATTTTCTCAAACTACCTAACAAAGACCTAATAATTTACTGTGGGCTTGGGGACTAAATATACAATCTTTGAGTACTCTTTATGTTCAATGTTTTTGGAATTGTAGAACTTTAGCTCTGGGAGAATCATTAAGGAGTGGTTTAGAAACCTCTATTTTAGCTTACTGACCAAAAAACTGAGGCCAGGAGAGGCAGTGTGATTGGATCTGGGCCACAAAAGTAGTATAAGAAAAACTGAGATGAGAACCAAGATGAGATATCTTATCACTGCATTATGCAAAAGGGGAAATTAAATCAGATAGAGACAAGCATCAAAGGGTTACTAAGACAAAAAGAATTGAATTTCAGAAAATGGAGGCTATGAAAGAAAAAATAGAGGAAAAAAACAAATATTTTACAAATAGTACAAATAATAGAAATTGAGCTATTGAGTTATTTATTATAGTAAATATTTTATTGTTTATTTATTTTATTATTTGTTCTTATCAAATGACTTACAACTCACTACTGAAAGTCCATTAGTGACAACCAAATCAGATATAACAATACTACTACCATAGTAGAAGAGCAAATAACCAAGTCCCAATGGATAAAAATAAGAAAATGAATCTACTGTGATGATGTCTTTTCCATGAAGTATCACATAAAGGACAGTTTTATAATACTTATTTAGTAAGACTTTTTAAGAACTCATGAATAAGTTCTATGTGAACAGAAGTGATTTGTGTCACTTCTTGGCTAAAAGGGTTATGAAGCTGATGTACCTTCCCTACTTCCTATCTAAAAAGGACTTTTGGGTGGAATGAACCTATAAAAGAGTCTGAGTCCTGAATGGTTAATGAAAGAAATAAACATTTATTTTGTAAATCTACTTAGAATCTTATGATAACCTATTTAAAAAGCTAGTATAAATTTGAGTTATATAGTTTTAAATATAATATTATATAATCTAATATCAAGTATTATTTTTGATAACATCATCCCTTAGCTTGAATAATTGTATGAAGGATTTGGGCTTGATCCTGCTTAATTCCTAGGTCTAGTTCTCTTCATTTTCTTTTCTTTATTTACAATTGTTCCAAATGTTTTCCCTTCATGTACACAATCACATTCTTGGGATTGCAGGATTTTATATATGCAAATCAATTCACAGACAAGGAGAAAATAGTTAAGACTATTGAATCATAAACCTTGCTTTTTTGAGCCCTGCATCCTATTAGGTATCAGTTAACTTTCATTATTGGAAGCCATACAAATATGTGAACCCATGAGAATCAATCTTCATCTAAGACTGCCAGTGTAGAGCCTCAGGACCAGACATATCAGGTTATAAAATGCTGTGCTTAAATCAAAGGGGTTAAATAAGATATACTGAACAGTGAGATCCCTTCCCAAGCCTATATTTATTATTCTGTTCTTAACTTTGTCAAAAGCCTGTCAATCATGTGCCTCATGTCTGAAAAACAGAATATCCATTCCTGAAGAAAGTGAATAGCTTCAGAGAAAAGATCTCTAGATACTGACATGCGGGTGTCTTACAATTAAATATTCATTAACTACCAGTTCATTCTACAAGCTTAGACCATATAACACAATTTCAAATCAACATTTTAATGCCTCATTTTTAAATGATTGAACAGTGCACTATCTTGTAATCTGATGAAACAATGATAATAAAGGGAACAAACATAAATTCAAGATATACCTATTATTATAACCCTCTGAGAGATAACAGAAGAAGCATTTTTAGCATTAGAAAATGATGCTAGAAGGGAACATTTAGAAAACAAGAAAATTTGGAAGTTAAAAATATATCAGCTAAATGTAAAGTAATAATAATAATGATTATGATAATAATAATAAGATAAATGTAGAAATTATTCAAAAAAAGAAGTAAAGTAAAGAGATTAAAAATAAGAGAAGGAAAAATGATTAAGAAGTACAATTTGGTAGTTACAAAATAGTCATGGAGTTGTAAAATATAGGGAATATAGTAGATAATATTGTAATAATGATGTATAGTATTAGATGGGTATTGAATTTATATAACTTTATAAGTTATATAAATGTCTAATCATTGTGTTGTATACCTAAAACTAGTATATTATTGTATGTCAATTGTAATTAAAAAGTATTTTAATTATTTAAAAAATAAGAGAATAAAAATAGAGATATTCAACATCTGATGGTTACTATCTTAGCAAAGTAATCAAAATTGGCATCACTAACAGTGAGGTGATTTGATATTGCACGTTTTCTGATATGGTAAAATGTGAAGTCTACAGATTACCTATTTAATATTTTTGCAAAAAAAAAATTAACCTGAATAAGAAAACATGCAGGTAAATTTAAAATGTGTAACATTTTGTAGGGTAACCTTCAAAACAAACAAAAAAGCCCATTGTATAAAAAGAAAAACAAAAAAGGAAGAGAACTTTATTAGATTTAAGAGAGAAAGAAAACTAAAAACATAATGGTCAAATGCAGTGCAGTATTTGAGTACCACAATTAAAAACAAACAACAGCAACAGCAGCAACAAAAATATTAAATTATGGACACATAAGGGACAATTAGAGAAATATGAAAATGGACTCTATATTAAGCAATATCAGAAATCTTTTAAATTATGTTAAATGTGAAAGTGGTATTGTGCTTATGGACAATGCCCAGATTCTTAGGGAATATTGTAAAATCAGCTGGAGGAAAGTGTCATGTCTGAAAGTTACTTTAAAATGGTTTAGAAAAAAAAGAGAGTTTTTATATACAAAAAAAGTCACCTATACACAAAGTAAAAATGACCATTGTTTAGTTACACCAACAAATAGAAACCAAGTTCATGTTCAAATGAAGTACCAAAATATTCATTATATATTATTTTTAGATTTTTGGGGGGTCAGACAATAGTACTGAGAAATGATGTAAAAATTCTGGTGAATCCAGTCTCTGTTATTCTCAAATATATTATCCTTCTTAAACAGAAAACAACAACAAACAAACAAACAAACAAACAAAAACTTTGCTTGTTTCAGTCTATAATAGTCTACATTTTCAGAAGCAATTTTTATGTTTTGCTTTGCTTTTTTCTCCTAACTTGAGGTACAAGAGGAAATGCTGAAGAGAGCTAAATCTTGAGATTGACTCAATTAGTGTCATAGAACTGCCATCATAAAGTATCACAAGCTGGGTGGCTTATAACAAATGTTTATTCTCTCACAGTTGGGGTCGTTAGAAGTCTGAAATCAAGGTGTTGCCAAAGTCACTTCCTTCTGCGGGCTATGAGGAGAATCTGTTCCAAGCCTCTCTTCTAGTTTCTGGTGACAGCCAGTCACCCTTGGCATTTCTTGGCTTGTCAATGTATCATTCCAATTGCTGTCTCCACCTTCAAATGGAGTTCCCTCTCTTTCTCTTCACATGGACATCCTCTCACAAAGACACCAGTCATATAGTTTTAGGGGCCTGCCCTACTCTGATGTGACCTCATCTTAACTAATTGCATCTGCAATTATCTTATTTCCAAATAAGGTCACATTCTGAGGTTCTGGAGGTTCCAAAGTCAACATCTGTTTTTTGGAGAGACACTATTCAACCCATAAGAGTAACAAATTTAATTTTTTGAATAGGCTAAGACATAAAGGTGATATGCGTACTTCTTTAGCTTTTGCCTTACAATTCTAATTGTTGCTTCACAACTGAAAAACTTTCATGAGTATATGTAGATTATTGTGCCTAGCAATGAACATAGATATAAAATATATATATGTATAGATAGATTTAGATATAGATACAGGTGTTCATTAAGTAAAAACACTATTAAAAACCTAGCTCATAATAAGCAAAGATTGCAAATTAATGGTATATTTCATCATGATTCAGATTCAAAAATGAAGATTATACCCTAGTGATTTTATTAATAAGTCTGTTATCCTTGTGACTTATATAGTTATTTTCAGCTTAGTAAAGACTAGTAAAATAGAAAACAAATCTGATCACCAGTGGACAAAAATGGGAAGCAAAATCAAAAGAAATATGACCTAAAATTTTCCTGTGAACCCTAACACCACACAAGTAATATGGCCTTTCTGAAAATAGCTAAAAGTCTTCTAATTAACTTCTAACTAATTTCTATCAGCATATTATTGGGTCTAGGTTTTGCAACTCCTCCTCAGAGAGGGAACCTAATGCCTTAGCAAGTCAGAATCAATCTAGACAATAAACATGAAAAAGAGAAGTTTGGTACATGAGAAGCGAAGCAGTGTATTTTCATGAGCCCTAGATCTTTGGCCTCCTTTCCTTTAATTTTCTACCCCTCTCACCACCAAATATGAATATATGTAAGAGTGTGATCTATATTTCTATTTTTTGCTCCCTAAATTGTTTAATAGAACTCATTATTACTGTTAACCTTGAACAAATATGGCTTGTTTATTCATTTGATTGTTTATAGTACTTTGATTCCTCCTACCTCTCCCACCCCTGCACTAGGAAAAAGAAAATATTGCAGTAAAACTCAGAACACTGATAATTTTCTAACAAATATAAATTTCAATGATTTAAAGCTTTAGAATGTTAGTGGTACAATTATTATTGTCTTATTTTAATCAAAACAAAATTTTCAAAGTTTTCAATAAGCTTATAGGTAATTCATTAGGTAGTCGTTCCAATTTAATCAAATAAAATATTTATTTCCTATTTATTTCCATCACTTTCTATAATGTGTTGCTATTGTTTTGTTGTTAAATTTTGTAGGTCTTGCATACTTAATGTGTTAAACATACTTGTGAGAGAGAGGTAGGTGGTTACCTCAATTTAAAACTTTAACTCATAAATTATTTTTGGAAAAATACTACCTTTTCCAGATCTGTGGGTGCCACAGAACCTGATTTATTGTCTCACTTTGAGATCATATTGAGACAGACATTGTGGCTAACAGTATTTATCCTAGACTAATCAGAGAGCTATCATATAGCTCATGGCAGGCAATGTTTTCATAGGGAGAACATTTTATTTATCAGACTATCTACTCCTTTTGAGTGAGTGCCAAAGACAATAGCTACTGAAAAGATTTTTGAAAACATGTTACTTTAAAATCTCATCTGGTTCTGCCCAGAGGCATAAATGAGATTCCACACAGGAAGCAATTTTTGTTATAATAATTATTCACATTGAGCTATATTTGTGTTCTATTTCGATTTAATGAAGAGAGTTATCTAATTATATATAAAGTATAAATATTAAAAATGATTTCCTCCAAATTAAAATATCTAGACAATATTAAAAATAACAGATTAAGAGTAAGGGTAGGGTGAAGTGGTAGTGGAGGAACAGAGACAGTGTAATGTAAGGTCAGCCTGAGGGATGCATGGATACGTGGTGGTGACAGAATTGTTCTGTATCTTGATTTTGTATCTTTATGGTAGTAACGAATACATGAACCTATACATATAATAAAATTGTATGGAATTAAAGACACATACATATATAAATAAGTACAAATAAAACTGGAGAAATCCAAATAAAATCAGTGGATCGTGTCAATCTCAACATGCTGGTTATGCTGTTCTTTTATAAACTGTTGCTATTGGGGAAAATGAAGAAGAGTGTACAGGTTGTTTTGGTATTGTTTTCATATCTGCATGTGAATCTATAATCATCTCAATAAAATTTCAATTAAAATTAGATTATTTTAAAATGTTATATTATGATCATTTTAAAGATTACTTGAATGTAAAACACACAGAGTTCAATTTTTTTGGAATATTATACCTAAGTCATTATAATATTTGTGTCATAGATCAGACAGACACCTAATAGCAGTTTAAACAAATAAATATAGCATACTTGCTCTGAACCATGAACATTCAAATCAATTAAGAAATAATAACTTTGAATATCAAAGTCACTTTTAATTTTTTAAAATAAAATTTCAACTAGACAATTTTTTTTATTTTTAAAGATAGCAAATTTGCTATTCTGTGCTATTAGTTTGTCCATGTTGTGACAAATAAATGCAAAATGAGGTTTAAACATACCCATTTGTCATAATTTCTTTGCTACTTTTGTTACTGACTATAGAATGCAATAACTCAACCAATTATAACTTCTAAGAAATTCTTAAGTCTTCACATTTTAAGCTTTCTAAAAACATAAACACTACATATGTGGTTTTGACATTTTCCATCCTCTTTTAAATGCTTACTATATTTTATTTTAGCAACGTGGAGAGTCTCTAAACCTTGGGCAATGTTAATTCTTTTTACTGAAGATTATTTTTATAAAGCTTCTTCTTTGGTAAAAAAAAAAAAATAGAGAGAGAGAGAGAGCAAGAGAGAGAAAGAGCTGTAGCATTTCTATTTGTGGTTCTTAAAAAAGGAGTGATTACAGGGTAATCGAAAGGTTATGAGAAAATTTAATATGTAGGCAACAAGTTTGTTTTTTATAAAATTTAAATATTCTTTTCTTGGAACTGTATTCCTAAAAGTTCACAAATCCCTAGAGATTGAGGTTGTTGGTATTGTGAGCTCTTCATTTAATTCTAGCCAGCATAACTATACAAGAATGTTTCCCAGAATAGACTACAAAGAGATTTTGGCCTAGCTTCAGATTTTATTAAAGCTCAGGGCCAGCGGTATTTAGCTAGTTATCTCATGAGATCACAAATTGGTCTAAAATGTAAAATTAAGTTTACAGCTCCATTACAAGTTATTTTATAGATCATTCGGTATCTCAGGCTAGCATATTGGCTACCATTATTAGAATTACTGACTTTAATATAAGTTCATATTAGAATGTTAATGCTATATAATACATAATATTACATTTCCCCCAAGACTCTATTCTTGTGTCCCTAAAGTTTAAACCTGAGAAAACTCTCAGGAATATTTGAATGAGGATAGACTCAAAGTCAAAGTCCTGTCCATAAAATGTTACTTTTTTATGGATCCAGCAACACATTATTAGTACATTTAAAAAATCAAACAAGATGAGAATCTTTGGAAACATGGTGGAGTGAGAAATGTCCCCAGATCTCTCTCTTGAAACAACAATAAGCCGACCATCTAAAACTCAACAAAAACACCCAAGCTGCACACCAGCACTTCCGAGCATGGAATCCACGCCTAAGAGCCAACACAGGTCAGAATTCTAGGTGTCGGGAGGTGGACTAAGAGAAATAAAGAAGCTGTCTCTCACAGCTGTCCTCTGAGGTACCTGTAGGAGGAAGGGGAGGGGAGAAGGAGTGGCAAGTTCCTTGAAAATCTCTGCCTGGAAAAGCTGTGAGCTCCCTGCGGCCAGCTGGCTGCAGGGCCCAGTCATTAGGGCAGAAGGGAGAGAAGCAGTGCAGCAGGAAAACAACAGTTGATTTTTACTGGCTGGGCTTATGAAACCAAGGCTGAGCTGCAGCCCGCATCCCCCAACCCAGAGGGCCCCACCCCCATACCTTCTGAGACTGATCACTGTGGAGCCCCAGGGAAATCTGATCAAAAGCTACCAAAGCTGTTTCTAACACTGACACGGACTGAAATTAAAGGTAGCGAGTGTGGTTAAATATCTACAAGAAAATAAAAAGGTATTTTTAAGGCTCTATACATCAAGGATCCAAGAGACTTAGACCCCACCTACTGGAAACCAAAAGAAAAATGCCTTTTTTATAGCAGCGTAAGAGAGAACTTTATAGAATAAATCATCTTTCTGGAAAAAAAAGCAGCATACATTTCCATTAACGTTCAGGTGGAGAAATAGTACATTAAACACTATGAACAGTCTATGGCCATGCTACACTGAACACTCCCGATCCCGTCTGATCTTGGAAGTTAAGCGGGGTCAGGCCTAGTTAGTACTTGGCTGGGAGACCACCTAGGAAGACCAGTTGCTGTAGGCATAAAAATATATATATAAACAAACAAACAAATAAACACCATGAATAATCAAGGTGACAAGGCATCTCAGAAAGAAAGAGAAAAATCTCCAAAAAATAAACTTACAGATATAGAAATACACAACTTAAATGACAGAGAATTTGGAATTGTACTTTTGAAAAAACTCATTGAATTCTGAAATGAGTCATATTAATAATTTCAGGAACTGAAAAAATACCTAGATTATCAGAGCAAGGAAATTAAAACCCTTAAATGAACAGAATAGGTCTTTTAGAGATAAAAAACACACTGCAAAAGTTGAAAAATGAAATAGCAAGCATGAGAAATAAAGTTGAACAAATGGAAGAAAGGATCAGTGATATTGAAAACAATAATCTGGAATTAAATCAGAAGAAAGAAGAGAGAAACCGAGGAATAAAAAATAATGAAACAGAAATTCAAGAACAAGCTAATACCATCAGGAGAGAAAACATAAGAATAATGGGCATTATTGAAGGTGAGAAAAAGGAACAGGGACTAGAAAGCATTTTCAGACAAATAGTTGATGAGAATTTTCCAAATCTAAGTAATAATAAGCTAGAGCTTGGAATTGAAGTCAACAGAACACCCAATATCTCAACCCAAAAAGGCTTCATTAAGACACATTGTATTAAAATGATCAAAAATCAATGACAAAGACAGAATTCTCAGGGCAGCCTGGGAGAAGAAAACTAACTTATAAAGAAAAGCTCACTAGATTATCCTTGGACTCCTTAGTGTAAACATTACAGCCAGAAGTGAATGAAATCAAATATTTAAACTACTAAGTGAAAGGAACTATCAGCCTAGAGTTATGTATTCAGATAAGCTCTCCTTTAGATATGAAGGAGAAATTAAGACCTTTCCAGACACGTAAAAATTGAGAAAATTCTCCACTAGAAGGCTTGTACTACAGTAAATACTGGAAGGAGTCAGCTCACCTAAAACAAAATGACAAAAAAATATAAAATTAGGAGTAAATTGACTATTGGACAAATAGAAGCAGAGGAGTTCAACTCTTACTAAGAACAGAGCACTATAACTTAAATAATAAGAGAATTATTATAAAAAGATAGCAATGAACATTCAACATACATAGGGACAAATTGAAATAACAATGACTGAAAAGGGGAGGATTCAAAGATCCAGATTCACAAATGGGAATGTAGGTAAAGCATGTGCAGAAGAAAATGGACAACTGTATGTGTGTATGTGTGTGTGTGAATGTATATATTGTAAATTTCATGTTCGTAATGGTAACCACACATCAAATTCAGAACTGAAGTATATAACATAAAACAAGAAGAACTGAGGGAAAACACACAAAATCCAACCAAAATAAAACAGAAACACAAGGACAATGAAGCAATAGAAACACTGAGCTACCAGAAAACAAAAGATTAAATGGCCATAGGAAGACCTCCTATTTCAATAATCACCCTAAATGTAAATGGATTGAAGCCATGAATAAAAAAAGCACAGACTTGCAGAATGTATCAAAAATAAAACCCAACTATGTGCTTCCTCCAAGGGACACATCTCAGCTCCAAAGACAAATATAGACTCAAAGTGAAAGGGTGGAAAATGATATTTTAAGCAAACGACATTCAGAGAAAAGTGAGAGTAGTGGTACTAATATCAGACAAAGTAGACTTCTAAATAAAAAAGGTAAAGATACTGAGGGACATTTTATAATGATAAAGAGAATCATGCATCAGGAAGACATAACGCTTATTAATATCTATGTTCCCAATCATAAAAACTAGAGCAGAAATAAATGAAATTGAAAACAAACAAACAAACGAAAAACAGTAGAAAAGATAAATGCAACAAAGAGCTGGTTCTTAGAGAATGTTAATGAAATTGACAAACCCCTGGCTAGATTCACTAAAGAAAAAAGAGTAAGGACACAAATAAACAAAATCAGGGATAAAAGAGGGGAAACTATGACTGGCATTGCAGAAATAAAAAGCATCATACAAGAATACTATGAAAAAGTATACAACACCAAATTTAATAACCTAGAAGAAATGTAACAGTACTTAGAAAAATATAACCTTTCTAAACTGAATGAAGAAGAACTAGAAAACCTAAATACACCAATCAGCAGTATGGAAATTGAAACAATCATCAAAAATCTACCAAAAAGTAAAAGTTCAGGACCAGATGGCTTCACCAGTGAATTTTACCAAACATTCAAAGAAGATTTAATACTTATTCTCCTCAAACTTCCCAATTCATTTTATGAGGCCAATATTACTCTGATACCAAAACCTGGTAATGATAACACATAAAAGAAAACTATAGATAATATCTCTTATGAACACAGATGCAAACATCCTAAATATTAGCAAGCTGAATATAGCAACACATTAAAAAGAATATACACCACAATCAAGTGGGATTCATCCTCAGGCCATAGGGATGTTTCGCCATATGGAAATCAATTAATGTGATACAACACATAAACAAATTAAAAAATAAGAATCATATGATCGTATCAATAGATAAAAAAAGCCTTCAACAATGTACAGCACCCATTTATGATGAAAACACTTAACAAAGTGAGTATAGAAGGAAAGTACCTTAACATAAGAAAGGTCAGGAACAAGGCAAGGTTGTCTACTATTGCCACTCTCATTCAATATAACATTGGAGGTCCTAGCAAGTGCAATCAGAGAAGAGGAAGATATAAAAGGCATCCAAATAGAAAACAAAGAAGTCAAATGTCACTATTTGCAGATGATATGATTCTCTATATAGAAAATCCTAAAGACTCCACAAGAACACTACAAGAAACAATAAGCAAATACAGTAAAGTCTCTAGATACAAAATCAATGTTCAAAAATCCATAGCATTTTTTACTCTAATAATGAAGTGTTGGAAACAGAAGTGCAAAAAATAATTCCTTTTTCAATTGCAGCAAAAGTAATAAAATACCTAGGAATAAATTTAAAGAAACATGTGAAGGACCTATAAATGAAAACTGCAAGACCCTATTGAAAGAAATCAAAGAAGATACAAAGAAATGGAAAGATATTTTATGTTCTTGGATTGGAAGAATCAACATAGTTAAAATGACCATATTACCTAAAGCATTATACAGATTTAATGCACTCCTCATCAAAATCCCATTGGCTTTTTTTAAAGAAGTAGAAGAAAAAATAATCAGATTTGTGTGGAAGCACAAAAGATTCCAAACTGCCAAAGCCATCCTGAGAATAAACAATGAAGGGGAAGGCATCACTCTGCTCAACTTTAAATTACGCTACAAAGCGAGATTAATCAGAACGGCATGGTATCAGCAGCAAGACAGACACACGGGCCAGTGGAACAGAATTGAGAGTCCAAAAGTAAAGCCATATTAATATGGGCAAATAATTTTTGACAAAGAAGCCAAAAACATACAGTGGAGAGAGTATAGCCTCTTCAATAAATGGTTCTGGGGAAACTGGAAAGCCACCTGTACAAGAATGAAACTAGACTATTGACTATCACCACACACCAAAATTAACTCAAAATGATTTAAGGACCCAAATATAAGACCTGAAATTAAAAAAAAAATCATAGAAGAAAACATAAGAACTAAATTCAAAGACTTTGTACTTAAAAGGATTTTATGAACTTGACCTCAAAAGTAAGGGAAGTAAAAGCTAAAATAAATGAATGAGACTACATCAAACTAAAAAACTTCTGCTCAGCAATAGAAATTGCCAACAAAGTAGAGAGACAACTATCGGAATGGGAAAACATATTTGTAAGCAACACCTCCAATAAGGACTAATGTCCAAAATATGCAAAGAACTCGTACAACTCAATAACAATAACAAAAATGATCCAATCAGAATTGGGCAGAGGACCTGAACAGACACTTCTCCCTAGAGGACATACAAATGGCCAACAATTATTTTAAAAGATGCTCAACATCATTAGCTATTAGGATAATGCAAATCAAAATCACATTGAGATACCATCTCACAAGTGTTAGAATAGCTATAATCAACAAAACAAGTAAAAACAAATGTTGGAGGGGATGCAGAGATAAAGGAACCCTCATACACTGCTTGTGAGACAGCAAATTGGTACAGCTACTATGGAAAACAGTATGGAGGTTCCTCACAAAACTAAGTATTGATCTACTATAGGATCCAGCAATTCCTTTACAAGGTATTTACCCCAAAGACTTGAAAACCCATACCCAAAAAGATATTTGCACACCCATGTTCATAGCAGCATTATTCACCATGGCTAGGATATGGAAGCAACTGATGTGTCCTACTATAGATGATTGGCTAAAGCAGCTGTGGTACATATATTCAATGAAATATTACTCAGCCATAAGAAGAGGTGAAACACTGCCATTTGCAACAACATGAATGGACCTCGAGATAATCATGCTAAGTAAAATATGCCAAACAGAAAAATGTTAAAAATCACATGATCCCACTTAAATGTGGAATATAAACTTAAAAGCAACAAATGAACAGGACAAACAAAGAGAGACTCAAGGACATGGGCTATAGACTATTGGTTACCAGAGGGTATGGGGTCGGGGATTAGGGGGTAGGTAGATGGTAAAAGGGGGTTAAACGTAAGGGCGTAGGGGTAGGGTGAAGTGGGTAAAAGCGATCAAATATATGGTAGTTGAAGAAAATGGGACTTTGTGTGGTAAACACATTATAGAATATACAGATGTCAAATAATAATGTACGCCTGAAAATTATATAATCGTATTAACCAATGTTACTCCAATAAACTTAATAAAAAAATGCATCAGGACAATAAAGCTTGGATGCCACTGAGCATAATAGGTTGTGATGATACATCCAAAAATAAAGGGGTTGGGGAGGGAGTAGAACTTTGTTGATGTTTTGAACTAAGTGAAAGAATAAAAACATGAATAAGTATCTGAAAAAAAATTGAATAAAATAAAACATGCACACACACACACACACACAAACAGGCTTCTGGTAAATTAGAGGTTTTTTAGTTTGTTTGTTTTTTAATTTTAAGAAAACTGCATGTTAAGAAGATATTAATTACCTGCATCACCTGTATGGGTATGAGGAAATTATATAACACCAGGATAACATTGAAAGCCTTCTGTACAAAATAAGAGTTTATTTTTACATGTTTAAATTGCCTTTTGGAGGAGTGCCCCTTAATAACTTTATTATTTGGGGTCTACAAGAAGAAGTCATGATAAAGCTTAAAGCATTCCCACATGCTTTGCTATTTCCCATAATTTTTTTCATTAGTTTCTTATTTTCTACATCCCACCTTGGTTATGGGGACAACAAGATATTTAATATTTTACCTTAGCATCAATTGATAAGTAGGTATGGATTTTTTAGCTCTCCACTCTCAACCCAGAGTGCTTCTTAAAATATTTTTTATTTAAAACTACTCCCTTAAATTTTTGATCCCAAGCATTGTAATGGCAATAGGTGGAACATTTCGTTATGTATTATGATGTAATATTAACACATTTGTAGTGGTATAGATTCTTTCATAATGGGGATAATTCCTATTTGATTCCTATTTCTTTAACTGACAAATATATACTGATTATCTTTACATACATGACATAAATACATTTTTGTATATTAAATTATGTTAAAATTCAATACTTTATTCAATGCTTTTTGTTTGTTTGACTTTTCCTACACTTTTTTCTCCTTCTCCTCAAAGTCAACCAAGTAATTAGTATTCATGCTTCAATATATTATTAATGCTTACAAAATGCTGTTTATTTGTCTAGTTAGCTAAGTCTACATTTCTGTGCATATAGGTAAGAATTTGTTGTTTAAGCCGTCATGTTTGTGGTTCTATGTTACAGTAGCCCTACAAACTAATATACTGGGAAAGCACACTCATGTTTTACCACGTAACTGCTCCTTACATTTCATTGGCTTAAACTCAGTGACAAGCCCTTATCTCATTTCAAAGTGTACTAGATATGTTGGCATGCAGTACTTAGATATTTAGTTGGCTCCAGGTTTTCGTAGATACAATGATTTCATGATAAGCACACTGATAAACTTAAGAAATATTTCTACACATCCATTATTATTTTCTTTGCATAAATTTGAGTTGAATGTTATTGCTTGATTAAAAGCATGCACACTTAAAGCCTTTATGTACATTTTGTAAAATATTCCTCTGAAACTATTACATAGATTTAAATTCTCACTGGAAGTTGGAAGAGGGTGAATCTTTCTCTGTACTTTCATCTACATGAGTTATCTCATTAAAAATAAAACCAAAATCATTGCCAACTATATGAGCAAAAATTAAATTTCATTGTTTGAATGTATGTAAACTTTTTGCACATTTATTTCTTTTGTGAATTTTGATGAAAGTTCTTGTTTAATTAATAAATCAAGAAATTTGTCTTTCATTTAGTGATTTGTCTGACATCAATTCATAAAATTTCCTGCTAATAATTTGTCTAGTTTTGTGTTTATATATATGCATTTTTTATTATTAGTCTTTTGCTCATTTACCTTCAATATTTTGTAAATTGTTCACCTAGTTAATTTCATAATGTGTTATAAAAGTTTTTTGTATATTAAGGATGTTAATCTATTTATACTCTTTTTAGAGTTTAGGACTCTTAATAATATATTCCACATTAGTGTAGATTTCCTATTTGATGGTAATTTGGTTTCTAATGGTTTTTCTATTATCTTGTAATTTTTCATGTTTGATACGTAATTTACAAGTAGTGATAATTTAAATTTCTGTTTTTCTAATATTTATAACTTTATTTTTTTATTTGGTTCCTGGCCTATGATATCTTGAAGCATGTTATGTAATCGTGATAATAGCCACTTCTTAACTTATCATTAAGAATAATGATGACTTTAGGTTTATGATAACATTTTTACAATGATAATTTTTACTGTTATTTTCCAGACAAATTTGGTGATAATACTAATCATAGTTTATAATCTTTATTGATAAAGCAATACTAAAAGATGTAAATTTAAAGATGTTAAAATTCCTGTCAATATTTTGAGAGGGACCAACAGAAATACTAATCCTGGTGCTATGATAACTTGATTTCTAGACATACAAGGAAGGAAGAATGGAGTAGAAACAATATTTGGAGATGTATGACAGAGAATTTTTTAAAACCATTGGAAGATATCAGTAATCAGAAGTTCATGGTCAACAAACCTTAAGCAGAATAAATGTAAAGAAAATCAGGCTAAGTATATGTTAGCCAAACAGCTGACAATAAAAGTAGAAGACTTTTGAACTACGTGGAGAAGAAAGACACATTACCTTCAATGAAACACAGCAATAAAAATTATGGCTGACATCACAAAAATTACAGTGAAGACTGAACAAAGTTTAATGACTTCTTTAAAATGCTAAGGAAAATAACTGACCATCTAGAATTACATAGCCAATGAAAATAGCCTTCAAAGATATAGATAAAATAAAAATGGTTTCTTAAAAATGAAATTTGAAGAGATTTATTACCATCAAGCTTCAAAAGGGACATACTAAAATGGGGTCTATTAGCAGAAAGATATTTCCAGATGGAAACATGGAATGTAAAAGGAAAGAAAACACCAGAAAAGTTAAATATGTGGATTAGTAATCTAATATTGACTGAGAAAACAAACAAACAAACAAACAAACAAAAAAACCCGAGTCTTGTGTTTAGAATATAAAGCTAAAATATCTGAAAAAAAAAAAATGAACTCAGTTTAGAAAGAAGGGAACCATGAGGCTGCCATACTGTTATCTTCTGGGTCCTGAATATGTATTTTCAGTTTGTGAAAATTTATCAGACTGTACACTGTGATATATGTACTTTATGTGTATTTTAAATTATTCATGCTAGAGATCAATTTTTAAAAAATAAAAACTCAGTCTTACTCTAATATCAAATCAACTCTGGATCCAACCAGGTTGACCTCAGTACAGGAAATCTAGTGTACAAAAATAGATAATTTACTTTCTTTAGTACTCCTTTACTTGATTTTCTACACCTCTTTTTCCACTCAGTGTGTTACTTCCAGTATTTCCAAGGTAGATGGGAGCAGAAGAGGTGAAGTACAGTAGTTTCATGTAATTGGTGGAGTTGTAACTATGTTGTTATTCTCTCATTGCATGTTTTAACAGCTTCATTAGCCAGATGTTTTTCTGGGTTCTTCAGAGACTTGCAATTTTCCTGGGCTGTCTAAAATTCTTTTGTCTGACTGCTTAAACTTAACTCTCCAATATTCTAACAACTGTTTTTTGCTGACTCCTGTCACTCCAGCTGGTTCTCTTGGATC